>QXEO01000625.1:4689721-5889721 GCA_007115705.1 Dactylis glomerata | reverse complement strand
GGTTTCACATTGCTGCTAGGTGAAGACACACCAACAATATTTTTGGCACCATTGTCCGGAGTGTCACAAAGCTAGCAAGCATCACCTTCTGAAGTTTGGCTTTCTCCTACTGGTTCGATAAACCTTGGTTTCACAACTGAGGGAAGACATGCTGCTGTGCTCATCATACCGTCCTCTTGGGGTTCCAAACGGGCTGTTTTTTACAAGCCATCCGTATTAGTTCCCTATTTTCTACTGTTTTTGTGTTTCGGAAAAGCTACACAGGAAATATTATTGGAATTGGACAAAACAAAAGCCGAAACTCTTATTTTTCTAGACGAAGGACGAGGACCGAAAGAGAGTCGGAGGGGGGCCATTGGGCAGGCTCACCATGGGGTGGCACGTCCCCCTGGCACGCGTGGCCACATGGTGAGGTGGCCCTGTTGACCCTCTGACGCCGCCTCTCCGCCTATAAAGAGCCTTCAGACGAAAAACCCTAGATCGATCGGAGTTTTTCGAGAAAGAGTTCTGCAGCTCCGCTGCCGCCACCGACGAATTTCGAGGGACAGAAGTCTCTGTTCCGACATCTTGTCGGGACGGGGAATTGCCCCCGGAGCCATCTCCATCGACGTCGTCGCCTCCACCGCTGTAACATCCCAAGTTTTTATCAAAATTTGGAACAAATTTTTTTTTGTTTTGTTTCTATTGATTGATAAATCACAGGAAATTAAAACTTTTTGAGTTTAATTAAATGCTTTTCCCTAAAGTTCTATTAAACCTTCAAACTCAAATTATTTCACTTCCACGGTTTCCAATTTATACAATAGTTTCTTATAAATTTCCCAATTCAAATGTTAGTTAGAAAAACTATTTCAACTTGCTATTATTCCTTGAAGGACTCTTTGAAGAAATGGGAATCCCAAAAATACTATTTTGCTTTCATACTAGTTCTTTGCAAGCATATTTGCCAAGGAAATATTTTTCAAAACAATGTATGAAGTTTGCAATACTAAAAATATGTTTGAAAATGAATTTCAAAAATATTATTTTTTGTAGTATTTTACCTAATTATAAAGAGTTATTTTGGAAACCCTAAAACTATATTTTGCATTATGCAAGAAAGTTCTTTTCACAAAATTCAAAAGGTTTTATGGAAAATCTTATTTTATTTTTAAAACTTGTTTCTTACTGTTTTGTATTGTTTATTTGAATTTTAGAAAAATTTAGACATTGGTTTGACTGGATTTGAAATCATATTGCAAAAGATACAAAGGAAATAAGAAAACAGAAAAGAATAAAAGGAAAGAAGAAAAAAAAAGGGAAAGGTTGAAACGGACCAGAGCAGCCCGGTCTGGCCCAACAGCAGCGGCCCAACTACTCTAACCGAACCGGTATCTCTCTCTTTTTTTCCCTTCACTTACAGGTGGACCCCACGCGTCAGATGTCTCTTCCCCAACCGTCCTCCCCTTCTTTCTCTGTATACTGGAACAGCACCGCACCCCATTGCCCTCTCCTCTCTCCTCCCGGATCACCAACCGCCCCGACGACACCCCTCTCATTTGCCCCTGCAACTCCTCTCCTTCTTCCCCCAATTTTCCGCGCTCGAGACGCATCCGAGCCGCCTCGCTTTCTCGCCGGAGACCGTGAAGCCCGCCGCTGAAACCCATCGGTATCATCTCGGTAGAAGGCCCCCGCATCCTCTCTCGACCTCCCACTCTTTCCCTCTCTCCTGCGCTTCTTCTAAGACCACCCTCGCGTTTTTCCCTGCAGCAAATCGACGGCTACGACGACATCCAAGCCGCCGGCGCCTGGAAGCTCTCCGTCCGCCTCTCGTCGCCGTTCCAGGAAGAGGTCGAGGCCGCCGACTACGCCCTCGACTTTGCCTGACCGAGCCACACCTCGTAGTCCTTTTCCCCGTCACCAAAAGCCACGGAAGCGCCCACGCCGTTGACAGCAGCGCCGCCGGAGACTCGCCGTCGACAGCCCCCCGGTGAGCTCCTCTCCATCTCTCCTGGACCTTTGGATCTTGATCCAACGTCCCCAAAAGATTCATTTAACGAAGGGGTATGATGCCATCTGGATCGCACGATATCCTTAAAATCCAATGGCCAGCAGAGCCTATCCGGCCGAAACGGTACCCGCCCATTAGAAAGCACCACGTGGCATGCCTGAGTTCAAACAGAATTTAAATTCCTTTCAATTTAGCTGCAACTTGTAAAATCAATAGAAATTAATCCACTTGGCCAAATTTTCAAATTTTATATCCCTGGAATCCTTGCAATGTGAAGAACACAATTATGCAAGAATATCACATGGGTACTGTACAAAAAAAATTTAACCAAATTTTTAATGGTTTAAATTGCATATTAGCACCAATTAATTCATATCTTTTGCTCTGGTTATTCAAAAATAACAAATTTGTAGTCTATGGATTCCTCAGAACATATAAAACACTTTAGAATCAAGAAACACCAAAGTTGATATGCGCACAAACCTAGTACATTCAAATCTATCCAAATCACTACTTTGATCATAATTTGATTTCTAAAAATGATTTTGGGATGAAACCAAATGCTACAACTTTGTATTACAGTACCCTATCCAGTAGCATCACTGTCCAAATTATTTGAAATCATTTGTAAATATTCAAATTCAAACCTGAGAATTTGAGTATTTTCATTATAGAATTAATTCTATAATTCCTTTCAATATGATTCCTTCTACAAAAGTGAATCTTATGATTATACCTATCTATTACTACCATGCTTAATCTTGATCATCACCCAATATCAAGCCAGCCTATTCTTGTGGGCCTGGTTCATAATATTCAAACTACACTTGAGTAATTTGAGTAATTGGTGATTACTCCAATTAGGGTTTCCTTTGATACTAGTGTATGCCACACTTTAACTCATATCACATCTATCCTAAACCATTTCAATCCAATATCATACTTGATCCAAGCCACCATCTTTCTAAATACCTTCATACTTGTTTAACCCCACGCCAACTTGACCATATTGGTTTATATTGAACTATTCAATTTACATAAAAGTTAATTAAGTAATTCAATGTACCACCAATATATGCCCAAGCCTATGTGTAACTTATACTATTATGAGTAAGTGTTGTCACACTTTATTCAGTAGTGTTCAGTTGCACTATTCAGTACTTATGTGAATCTAATTCACATGAGTCATCTCTAAACTCTAACCATGCTTATGCCAAGCATTAGAATTTCATCATTTCATTGTAATATTGGAGGATCAATCCTTTCCAATCAATTGACCTTCCCATCCAAACTCTCAATCCATATTTTGTAATCCAAGGTTCATGACATATCTCCCTCATCACAAAAATCATAAGAAATTCAAAATGTTGAACCAACCTATTTCAATTGCTTGCATTGCTTGATATTGTTTGTCTTGGACCAGTGTGTTTATGTTGTGTACTTCTATTGCTATAGATTGAAAGGAGTGAACGTGTCTTGTTGAGAGAAGTGAAAGGGTTTGAACTCCAAAAAGGCAAGTGAGACACATGCTTCTACCCATTTTATTTATGCATTAGTGTTTTATAGTAGTGTGCATGATAGGCTGAATTTCAAAGTGAAGTTTTGCAATGCTAGATCCTAGTAGTGTATAGCCACCTCTGAACCCACCCCTGTTAGGTTGTGGTTTTAGTTGAAGAATTGATGCCAATGCTATGATCACTTGTTAAAAGTGTTTTGTGAACAAATTAAGAACTTAAACTAAAATGAAACACCTGGGTGGATTGGTTTAATGATGGAGGCGATGTTGAGTGGCTACCCAGGGCTACACACCTGGCTATCAACCCAGGATTTGTGTAGTTGTCTTCGCCTGGGCACTCACTTGTGGATTGCCACCCAGGAACAAAGAGACTACCATGTCTTCCTTGCTTTAGTGAACTTCCAGTGCAGCCTTATGACAATATGAGCTCTGTATTGACTGATTAAGATGTGAGGGTTCAACTTGTGTGCAAGATATGGGCTGGTAGCAGAATTATACGATGGGAACGGATCTTGCCAGTATGGTTGCTCTCTCCTTCTGAAAGGTCTTGTCTCATTTTATGTATGGGCGTAAAATGAGTCTTAAGGTGAAAGTGCACAACCCCTGCAGGGTGTAAAACTAATCGATTAGCCGTGTCCCCGGTTATGGACAATTTGAGTTCCTAGACATGGATGTACGGAAGAGTCTCATCACCATTTCTGAATGAAATAAAATTGTTTAGAAACAATCAGGACAGGGACTACTCAGGACTACACACCTGGCTATCAACCCAGGATTTGTGTGGTTGTCTTCGCCTGAGGGTTATCCTGGTTTTGTTAAGTAACTACTCAGGGCCACATACCCTGCAAGTGTGTGGTTGTCTTCGTCTGGGGGTTATCTTGACCTTAAAAGTCTTCAATGATTAAAAAGTTTTGATTTGTAAATGATAGGATAAAATTAGCTTTAAGCAAATCAGCCACAAGCTCCACCAGCCAAATGTCATGTAGATAGCACTTTCACAATAGCCACCAAATATGTGTCATTTGCCAGTACATCATTGTACTGACCCCCATTCATGGGGCTGCATATTCAAATGTGCAGGTTTTTCAGATAAAGATCATTTAGTAGGATCTCGAGACTGCATTCCAACATGTCTGCCTGTGGCACGCGATGAAGATGGAGGCTCATTGCCACTTTGTTTTCTGCTGTGAATCTGTAAGGTTTGAGACTTGTAA
The DNA here is from genome assembly GCA_007115705.1 of Dactylis glomerata. Lineage (NCBI taxonomy): Eukaryota > Viridiplantae > Streptophyta > Magnoliopsida > Poales > Poaceae > Dactylis > Dactylis glomerata. The sequence goes on along the minus strand of QXEO01000625.1, from coordinate 5,885,001 downwards.
CTGGATCAGCGATGTAATATTTGATACTATTGCAATGATCCCTATATTTTGTACTGTGGTGCTATCAGTGATCCAGGGAATAGCACTTAACACAGGTGTTCCACCTTAATTCAAAGGTGGGGCGTTACAACTGCCATCTCCATTGACTTCACCACTATCTCCACCAACATTGTTGTCTCCTATGATGAGGATGGAGTAGTTCTCCCCCGGGGCTGAGGGCTCTACCGGTAGCTATCTGGTTTACCTCTCTCTCTCCCATGATGTGATCTTTATGTGATCGTGAGCTTTGTATCTAGTTGAATTGGTAGATGCTATTATTCAGATATTATGCTACTACTATGCTTTATTATTGTAATCTCCAGAGATACCTTGTATCATGATGTGAAGGTGACAATGCGCGCATCATGTGTGTCTCTTTTGGCTAGTGTCTCTATCATTGTTGGTGTTTGTTGGAACCATCTAGTGCGTTCATGGTGATAGTGTGGGACAATCTAGTTTGGGGAAATACAAACTTTAAGGAGTGCTTTGTATCCCTATGCATGATTAGTGTTCTTTATACATTGGAGAATAGTTTAGAGTGGCATAATAAAGTTAGTATCTATTGGTTCAATTATGTTATTTTGATGAGAGTGACCACTAGTGAAAGTATGATCCCTAGGCCTTGTTTCCAAGCATTGAACACCGTTTACATTCAGTTTTGTGACATGTTTGCTCGCATCTATATTTATTTCATATTACATTTACTACTTATAATCATCACTACTACTTGTATTTCACTATCTCTTTGCCGAACTAGTGCACCTATACATCTGACAAGTGTATTGGGTGTGTTGGGGACACAAGAGACTTTCTGTATCATAATTGTAGGGTTGCTTGAGAGGGATAGCTTTGACCTCCTCCTCCCTGAGTTCGATAAACCTTGGGTGATCCACTTAAGGTAAACTTGCTACTGTTATACGAATCTCTGCACTTGGAGGCCCAACACTGTCTACAAGGATAGAAGCGTGCGTAGACATCAAGCTCTTTTCTGGCGTCGTTGCCGGGGAGGTAAGGTAAAAGGTACTCACATCCTTTGGTTACTAAGTCTTTTAGTTGCTGGTGAGTGCTCGAAGTTATTTCCTTTAGATTCTGCAATTATATCTTTTTGTTTCTTGTTTTTATTTTCACTAGTTAGGCTTAATGGAAAATAAAGAGTTTTATAGTATCTTTCCTGAGTTTAGACTTGAAGTGTTTGAAAAACCCTTGGAGCTTATTTCGCATAGCAATGTTATTTGTATGAATTCTTTTAATACCGTTATTGCTAATGCTATGGAAAGGTTTAAGCTTGGGGAAGCTGGTTTTGATAAGCATGATATTTTTAGTTCCCCAGCTTCAGTGGAGAAAATTCGCTCTGATGATATTTTATCTCCCATATGTGATGATTCTAATGATGTTTGTGATCCTCATTCTTTTAAAATACCTATGAAAATTGTTGAACGTGCTTTGAATAACTGCTATCTAGGGGATGGAACTGTCCATCCCGGTGATCATTTGCTCTTTATACATGAATTGTGCGAGTTGTTCAAGTGTGCAGGTATTTCTACAGGTGGAGTTAAGAGGAAGCTATTCTCTTTATCACTGAAGGGCAGAGCTGTGGAATGGTATAAGACGCTGAAGGATGACCGATCTATTGGTTGGGAGGAAATTGTACCTCTCTTTTATTCTAAATTCTATCCTTCTAGTGAGGTTCATAAAGATATGAATTATATTTATAATTTTCATCCGCATGATGGAGAAAGCATTGCCCAAGCGTGGGGAAGATTGAAGTCACTAATGCTCAAATGTCCCATTCATGATCTTCCCCGTAATATTGTTATTAATAATTTTTATGCAAGGCTTTCAGGATATTACAAGGACTATCTAGATGCATGCTTTGATGGGTCTTTCACAAGCAAGGAGGTTGATGCCAAGTGGGATTTTCTTGAAACAATTCAAAGCAATATCGAAGATTGGGATAGCAACAAAGTTAAAGGATCAGGTATAAATTATGAGAATGATTGCATTAAGTCTTTCGCCGAAATTGCTGATTTTCAAGAGCTTAGTGCTAAATATGGTCTTGATCCTCAAATTATGGTTGATTGTTTTAGAGCCTTTTCTTCCCATATTAATGTTCCTAGGGGAAATGGGGACGTGTATCATGAACCTTTTAAAGACACTTGCATAGAAAGTGATATTGTTATTGATGATTGCAATAGACATGCTCAAACTTCTAAAAGTACTATTTCTTATAAGCATGTTAATTTTTGTGGAGTACTTAGACCTTGTGAACAGAGTCACGACAAGGAAGATTATTATATCCACCACAGGAATGAAGAAACCCGAATGTGGCACAAGGCTCTAGATGAGCTTGGTGAAGCGGTTTGTGAGCTTTATCCTTTTATTTGTGAACTTTGCCATGAAAAGGGTCATTTTAATTTTCAATGCTCAGGCCATAATAATGACCTTTCTCATCCAATGAGGACCGCAATTTTGTCTTGTGATGACAAGATCACTCTCAATCAGCATGATGAGTTTACTTTATTTTTGGGGTGTGAAGAGTTATCTAAAAAGACTTCTTTGGTAGATATGAGTGCTCTTGATATTAATAGCATCCTTCGTGGTTGTCGTCTCTATTGTGTTAAATATTGCCTCGCAAATACTTACATACAAAATGTTATAAAAGAGGATGCTTTACCCAAATTTGGCAGGGATGATTTGTGTTTCTATCTTATTAATCGAGAGGGGGAATCCTCCAAAGTTTCTTCAGTCGTTTCTGTCAGTAAACCAGATTATGTGGAGAAGCTTCCTTTCAAGCCTCTCCCTCCTAAAGAAGAGAGTAATAAGAAGAATAAGAAGAGGAGGAGTAAAATGAGAGAGGAAACGGTATCTTCCCCTAAACATGTTGCTCCTATTATAATTTTTGATGAGTCTGAACTTGATGATGTTCTTATGCCTGTTACTTATGTTGGTGATCATGATTGGGAAAAGCACTCTACTTTTGATATTGAAAATCTTTTTGGTACCGATTCTGAAAATTATGAGGTTAATAATTGTTGTACCATTAGTGCTATCCATGTTCCTTCCAATGATGATATGTTTACTTATGAACACACTTTGGGGGATAGTTGTTTTACTACTTATGATGATTACAATGATGAGTATAATATTTTCGGTTCACCTACTATTGAGGAGGAAGCAAGGTATGATTACAATATGCCTCCTATTTTTGATGATTATGGTGATGAGAATAATTATGTTGGTGAATTAGCTCCTACTACAATTGTTCATGTAGGGAGTATTAATTCTTTTATGCATGTGGCTCATGATAAGGATGTTTTATGTGATAGTTCTATTGTTAATTCTATTCATGATGCTACTGAAAGTTATTATGAGAGAGGGAAACATGGTTTGACGGATCTCAACAATATTAAGTTTCCCCTATTTATGTTGGAATTCTTGAAGATGTACTTATTTTGCCTTCACATGCTTGTTACTATGTGCCTCATTGATTTATTTTCTTACAAGATTCCTATGCATAGGAAGTGGTTTAGATTTAAATATGTTTCATATTTGCTTTTTGATGCTCTCTCTTGCTTCAAGTTCTTTTATGGCGCCTTTGCCTTAAGCTCCTTCATGGCGCCTACATGAGCATCTTTGCAAATTACTGCGCCTAGCTCGAAGGCATTAAAGAAAAGCACTCTTGGGAGATAACCCATTGTTTTCTTTTCAGAACTTTTTCTTTTATTTGAGTCTTGGAAGTTATTACTACTGTAATGACCGCTCCTTATCATTTTTATTTCGTTGTTGTGCCAAGAACAACCTCTAATTTGAGGGAGGTAAGATTTGGGGAAGTTGGTGTCCTGAAACAGATTTCTGCGCTGCACCATAAAAATTTGTGAAAATTCTCAGAATATCTTTTTGATCTGACATTTCTTGAGCATATGCCCCAGGATATATCCAAACTTTCTTTAGTTTTGCACTCTTCGATTTGAGCAACAGAAGGTCCTCGAAAAAATCGACCTTTATGAGCTGTTCTGTTTTGACAGATTTCTGCCACTATTTGTGTTTGCCTCTCGATCACTTTCTTTTTGAGTTATTTTGATCACGGAACTTTTGATGAAGTTGCTACAGTAGTGTATGCTTTATATGTGGTATATTTGAGTTTGAAACTGAACCAAAAGGGTTGATTTACTATCATGTTTATGCTAATGTTGCTAATAGAATTGTGTGAAGTTTTGTATGAAGGAAGTTTTCAAGTGTAGGGGAAGGAGAGTGATGAGATGAGATGAAGTATGGACAAAAGCTCAAGCTTGGGGATGCCCATGTCACCCCAAGAAATATCCAAGAAGTACAAGTGCCAAAGCTTGGGGATGTCCCCGAGGCACCCCTTCTTCGTCGGCAAAAATCAGGTCACCTTTCAAGACACTATATTTTTATTGCTTCATACTCGATGCGTTTTTCTTGGAGCGTCTTTGCTTTTGCTTTCAGTTTTCTATTGTTTTATTTGCTGCAATAAATGGTCGGATCACATCATGTTTGTTTTGGAGAGAGACTTACTCTGTTTTTCATTGCCAAGAACACTCTAGTTTTCACTCTTATGGTTCAACGAGTGTTCTCCTTTTCTAGAACTGCGTTTAGCTTTCGTTTTTCGCCTTGATTTTTGTTCAGATCTTGTTATATCTTTGTATCAAGGTGTATTTAGACCACTGGTCTATGTTGGTTTTCATCAAAAGAGTTGTCTCAAAAAGGTTTGAATGGTGTTGGAAAAGAGAAAAAGTTTTATGCAAAAAGTGGTACAAAAAGGAGCTTGTTTAGACCGCGGCTTAGACTTTTGCATGCCATGCTTGATGTCGTTTTGATAGTATGCGTAGTAGTTTTTGCTGTAGCATGACTTGTCTCAAATGACTGAGATTGCTTAATGAGCCTTTAAAAAATCATGCGTTGTTTTTATTATATGGAAGCATTTATTTGGTTTTCTCCTTGATGCTTTATTTGGGTTGACTTGGCGCATGCTTACAACATGTTTGACTCTTACAAAGTCACCATAAGCCTCTATGATCATTTGGTTTTTGACTTGTGATGCCATTTTATGTTTCTTTTAATGATGTTTTGTCGCTATGCATGATTATGGCCGTTTTTTCTCTTAGTTGGTCGCTCCCAGTCTTTTGCTAGCCCTCATTTTGTACTGAGTATGATCTCTACTCGTGCATCCCACTCCCAAAAACGAAGTTATTCCAATGTGTCCACTATAAATTCCTATGCATGGTATTTGCAAGCCATTCCAAGTAAATTTTCATGTGCTAGCTTTCAAAAAAAAAACCTTCAAAATACTTCTCATTTGTGACACTGTTTTTAGCTCATGGGGACGTAGTTGCCAGATTTGCTATCTTCCATATTGTTTTATTCCAAAAAAAGAAAAGAAAAAAAGAAAAGAAAAAAGGCACTCCTCCATGGTATGTGAATGTTGGTGGGCACCCGATGGAATCGGTTAGCCATGGTTTGTGAAAGGAAAAGGTGGGGAGGAGTGCCAAGCTTTATAAAAGAGCACCAAAGTGCCAATCTCTCTCTCAAAAACTTGCTTTGTATGGAAGATAGTAAGAACTCCATTGCCAGTCGTTGACAAAGACAACCGCCTCTCAAAACCAATTTTTATGTCTCTGTTTTACAAATGAAAAGCTCTAGCACATGTTTAATCACTGCTTCCCTCTGCGAAGGGCCTTTCTTTTACTTTTATGTTGAGTCTCCACCTTCTACCTTTATTTACCGTCTAAGAGAGCATAGTTGCCATTCTGAGTTTAATGTGCATAGTCCCAAAGTTTATAATTGATTGATTCATGATTATGGTTTCACTTGTTCTTAAATTATTTGTATCTAGTCGCCCTCTTAAACTTGAAGGTGTCCTATGAATTTATGTTTTGCTATTCCATGAAGGACAATTTGAAAACCACTTTGATATGCTTTTCCATATGATTTGAACACACGTTTGACTTTCAGTGTTTCATTGTTCATGATCTTTCATTTGTGTTTCTTTTCATGTTACAACATGGTTGCTAAGTTTTTATTGTCAAGATTATGTCTCTTATGCCCATGTTTTAAGTTCTTTTATCCCAGTACTCAATGCTTTACATAGATGATCAAGATTGTGATGGTGCATGTCACCTAAAAAATTATTCTTTTGTTATCACTTACCTACTCGAGGACAAGCAGGAGTTAAGCTTGGGGATTCTTGATACGTCTCAAACGTATCTATAATTTTTGACGCTCCATGCTTGTTTATACACCATTTGCTTTATGTTTTGTTACACTTCGTGGCGTTTTTATGCATTTTCCGGAACTAACCTACCGACGAGATGCCACAGTGCCAGTTCCTTGTTTTCTGCTGTTTTGTGTTTCAGAAAAGCTACACAGGAAATATTCTCAGAATTGGACGAAACAAAAGCCGAAACTCCTATTTTTCCCGAACGAAGGACGAGGACCGAAAGAGAGCCGGAGGGGGCCAGAGGGCAGGCTCACCATGGGGTGTCGCGCCCCCTGGCCTGCGCGGCCACATGGTGAGGTGGCCCTGTTGACCCTCTGACACCGCCTCTCCGCCTATAAAGAGCCTTCAGATGACAAACCCTAGATCGATCAGTATTTTTTGAGAAAGAGTTTTGCAGCTCCGCCGCCACCACCGACGAATTTCGGGGGACAGAAGTCTCTGTTCCGGCACCCTGCTGGGACGGGGAAGTGCCCCGGAGCCATCTCCATCGACGCTGTTGCCTCCACCGCCGTCTCCATCAACTTCACCGCCATCTCCACCAACGTTGCTGTCTCCTATGATGAGGAGGGAGTAGTTCTCCCCCGGGGCTGAGGGCTCTACCGGTAGCTATGTGGTTTACCTCTCTCTCCCATGATGTGATCTTTATGTAATCATGAGCTTTGTATCTAGTTGAATCGGTAGATGCTATTATTCAGATATTATGCTACTCCCGTACTTTATTATTGTAATCTCCGGAGATACCTTGTATCATGATGTGAAGGTGACAGTGTGCGCATCATGTGTATCTCTTTTGGCTAGTGTCTCTATGATTGTTGGTATTTGTTGGAACCATCTAGTGCGTTCATGGTGATAGTGTGGGACAATCTAGTTTGGGGAAATACGAACTTTGAGGAGTGCTTCGTAGCCCTACGCATGATTAGTGTTCGTTATCCATTGGAGAATAGTTTAGAGTGGCATAGTGAAGTTAGTATCTATTGGTTCAATTATGTTATTTTGTTGAGAGTGACCACTAGTGAAAGTATGATCCCTAGGCCTTATTTCCAAGCATTGAACACCATTTACATTCAGTTTTGTTACATGTTTGCTTGTAGCTATATTTATTTCATATTACATTTACTACTTATAATCATCACTACTACTTGTATTTCACTATCTCTTCGCCGAACTAGTGCACCTATACATCTGACAAGTGTATTGGGTGTGTTGGGGACACAGGAGACTTTCTGTATCGTAATTGCAGGGTTGCTTGAGAGGGATAGCTTTGACCTCCTCCTCCCTGAGTTCAATAAACCTTGGGTGATCCACTTAAGGGAAACTTGTTGCTATTCTACGAACCTCTGCACTTGGAGGCGCAACACTGTCTACAAGGATAGAAGCGTGCGTAGACATTAGTTTTTGACTTGTGATATCACTTTATGTTTTGGTTAATAATGTTTTGTCACTATGCATGATTACGGCCGCCGTTATTGCTCTCTTAGTTGGTCGCTCCCAGTCTTTTGCTAGCCTTCATCTGTACTGAGTATGAGCTCTACTCATGCATTCAACTCCCAAAAACCAAAGTTTTTCCAAAGAGTCCACTACAAATTCCTATGCATGGTATTTCAAACCATTCCAAGTAAAGTTTCATGTGCTACCTTTTAAAACCTTCAAATACTTCTCATTTTGTGACACTGTTTTTAGCTCATGAGGACGTAGATGTCGGGTTTGCTATCTTCTATATTGAATTAAGTACCCCTCGACTTGCATGCTTCATCTGCTCGTCATTAATTTTGCAAGAGAGCTGGTCAGACCATTGTAACCTCTAAAAAAAAGGCACTCCTCCATGGTATGTGAAAGTTGGTGGGCACCCGAAGGATTCGGTTGGCCATGGTTTGTGAAAGGAAAAGTGGGGAGGAGTGCCAAACTTTATAAAAGAGCATGTATATGCCAATTTTTCAAGAACTCAGAACCACTCTCAACTTATTTAGTATGGAAGATAGCAAGTACCCCATTGCCAGTCGTTGACAAGAACAACCACCTCTCAAAACATTGTTTATCTCTGTTTTACAAATGAAAAGCTCTCGCACATGTTAAATCCCTGCTTCCCTCTGTAAAGGGCCTTTATTTTACTTTTATATTGAGTCTTCATCTTCTACCTTTATGCACCGATTAAGAGAGCATAGTTGTCATTCTGAGTATAATGTGCATAGTCCCAAAATTTATTATTGATTGATTCATGATTATGGTATTGCTTGTTCTCAAATTATTTGTATCTAGTCACCCTCTTGAACTTTGAAGGTGTCCTATGCATTTATGTTTTGCTACTCCATGAGGGACAAGCTAAACACCACTTTGCTATGTTTTCTATATGCTCGAAACAAACAATTGACTTTCAATGCATTATTACTCATTATCTTTTGTTTGTGTTACTTTTCATGTTGTAACATGGTTGCTAAGTTCTATGGTTAGAATTATATCTCTTATGCCCATGTTTAGAATACTTTGATCTCAGCTTGCAATGCTTTACTTTAAGTTGATCAAGATTGTGTTGGTGCATGTCACCTAAAAAACTATTGTTTTGTTATCACTTACCTACTCGAGGACGAGCAGGAGTTAAACTTAGGGATGCTTGATACGTCGCAAACGTATCTATAATTTTTGATACTCCATGCTTGTTTTACACCAATTGCTTTGTGTTTTGTTTACACTTTGTGGCATTTTTATGCATTTTCTGGAACTAACCTATTAACGAGATGCCACAGTGCGAGTTCTGTTTTCTGATGTTTTTGTGTTTCAGAAAAGTTACACAGAAAATATTCTCGGAATTGGACAAAACAAAAGCCAAAGTTCCTATTTACTTGAAGGGAAGACGGAATCGAGAGGAGAGACGGAGCCGGACCAGGAGGCAGCCGCACCATAGGGTGGCGCGGGCGACCCCCTGGCCGCGCCACCAGGTGGTGTGGGCCCCTGGTCCACCCCCTGGCATCGCCCTTCCGCCTATAAATTCCCTTTGACGGGAAAAACCTAAGGGGATGAACACTTTTCTACGAAACATACTGCATGCGGCCACCATCGTCCTCCCAAGATCGGGAGGGTCCAGAAGCTCTTCCCGGCACCCTACGGAGAAGGGAATCATCACCGGAGGCCTCCTTCATCACCATGCCAGCCTTCGGAGTGATGCGTGAGTAGTCTACGTTGGACTATGGGTCCATAGCAGTAGCTAGATGGTTATCTTCTTCTCCATGTGCTTCATGTCTAGATCTTGTGAGCTGCCTATCATGATCAAGATCGTCGTTATGTAATTCTACATGTTGTGTTTTTGGGATCCATTGAATATTGAGTACTATGTCAAGTTGATTGTTGATTTATCATGTCTATGTTATTTATGATCTTGCATGCCCTCCATTGCTAGTAGATATCTTGGCCGAGTAGATGCTAGTGACTCCAAGAGGGAGTATTTATGCTCGATAGTGGGTTCATGCCTCTAGTAATCTGGGAGAGTGACAATAACTTCTAAGGTTGTAGATGTGCTGTTGCTACTAGGGAGAAAACAACAATCTCTTGTTCCAGGACATTTGTATTATTTACATTACACACTTTGCTTAAGGCGATAATCTGTTGCTTGCAACTTAATACCCAAGGGTTGTTCGGATGATATCCCGCGGGTGGATTATTAGTCATAGATGCAATTGGATTACGGACTATGTATTATGTTGTAATGCCCAAGTGAATCTCGTAGTGATCTTCATGACATGTACATGCATTGCTATGCATTCTTTATTCTGTCAATTGCCCAACTGTAATTTGTTCACCCAGCATGTTATTTCTTTATGGAGAGACACCTCTAGTGAACTGTGGACCCCGGTCCATTCTTTTACATATATATTACTTTCTACTTTAAGCACCGTTTACTTTCTGCAAGCATTATTTATTTACTTACTGCAAACAAATATCCTTTTCCACACGATACGTTTAATCCTTTGTTTTCTGCAAACCAGTGAGATTGACAACCTCACTGCAAGTTGGGGCAAAGTATCTTGGTTGTGTTGTGTGCAGGTTCCACGTTGCTGCTGGCGCCGAAGCTCCGCACCAGACATTTTCTAGGCGCTGTCAACAAGTTCTCTAGTGCCATTGCCAAAGTCAGCTAGCAACAACCTTCGGAAGTGGTTTCTTTCTCCTACTGGTCGACTAAACTTTGGTTTCATAACTGAGGGAAAACTTACCGTTGTGCTCATCACACCTTACTCTTGGGGTTCCCAACTGGTCGTTAACCACGCACCAATGGCGTTGCTCGTTGAATGCTATGTCTGCTTGTGATTGCTACAGCCGGCTTGTGGCGTGGTGGTTACTGGCTCGACATGAATAATGGAGGCGATCCTAGGGTTTCTCTCGCGCCAAGACAAAGATCTGCTTGATACTTGCTCTCATTAATCCGGCCAGAGTGTTGAGTTCTGGAAGGCTCCGCTGGCGAACTCCACTAGGCGCCTCATGTTTGGAGATTGCTGGATCGGATGGGATTCGGTCATGCACACTCATATTTTTTCTGACCGTTTGGTTTCAGAGGAAGCGTTGTGAAGCTCTGTTATCTGTTGCCATCATGGGAGACGTTTTACTGTCCATGGTTAAGTCTGTGGTGGAGAATGACATAGAAGTCAAGTTTATGAGGACTAGTAACAGTGGTTCGAGTCTAGAACTTGCTTGGTGATTCATGACTCGTAGATACAACGTTGACAAGTGGGGGCGACAACACAGGAGAACTAATGGCTGGCCTTAATTGGTTGTGTCTGGCAATGACCTTGTTGAAGACATTGTTTTGTGAGCGAGCACTCTCTCTAGGATGAAAACATATGATCTCTGACTATGGCGATGACGACGCTTGTGCATTGTTTCTTTTTTGAAGGTGTCGCTATTGGAGAAGCTCGACTTCTAGTGCTGTTTGGTGGTATTTGTACTGCTGCTACAAGGAATAGATCAGTCTAGTGAGACCTTTTTTCTGTAAGTTTTGTTGTTGTGTGCATCCGTAATGTTATTAGGATATTATATTGTTGCAGAGGCCGGGTGTAATTAGCATCTTCATAATATGAATTTATACTTCTTATTGGAAAAAAGGATAGACACGAAATCTTGATATCTTATTGTGGGTTGTGTACCCCCATTCCATATGGCTGGTGTTATGTAACCTTCTGCGTTGTAAAACTGGTTGATCCCAGTGTAGTATATGCTTTCTAAAAGCAAGGCCAAGTGGTTTTCGCTATAAAAGATCTTGAACACACGTACACGTTTCTATAGTACCTCAATCTGCCAACTGCCTTAATCAGTGATGCATTTACCTGTCCAGTCTTTCTTATTGAAGGTGCGAGCTAACCGGGTCAAGCTCTTACCTGAAAAACTCGCCAACACGAAAGTGGAAATAAAATTAACTGTCCTACTTCAACAACAGAATATAAATATTGTTAAGAAATTAAGGGGCAACTTTTACAAGAAACAAAAACAAAGACATGCTGAGTCCATTATGCTGTACTGTGCATCGACACGCAATAGAGAAGAACAACACTTTTGTTGTTGGCTACATGCCTACAGCAAGAGTGAAAAATGTTACACATTCTCTAGTCCGCTTGTCACAAATCAACCAGTAGAACCAAAATTTTTGAACTTATGAACAGAAGGTCGGAAATTCCAATATATTTTAAGATTTTATTTTATTGTTTACGCTTCTGTCCACTAGTGCAAAACCACCCCTTTCATCCCGGTTCGTGCGGGCCATTGGTCCCAGTTGCCGAACCGGGATCAATTATTCGGGACCAAAGCCGGTCCCAGTTCTAGCACGAACCGAGACCGATGGGTCTCCACATGGGCTCGCGCGCAACGAGGGGGGTGGATCATTGGTCCCGGTTCGTGGCACGAACCGGGATCGTTGGTCTCTGCATTTCGGGCTATTTTTTGTACCGCGGCAGGGTTTTGTGTTTTTTTTTCATTTATTTATTTAGTGTTTTGTATTCAATTTAATGGTACTACATATATACAGCAATAATGAAGGAACCACTATATATATATTACACATCATGGTCACGAATATATTATACACCGTCTCATCCGTCGTGCTTGGTCGAAACATATTACAAACGGTACTCACACGAATTTGATCTAATTTACATCTTCTTTTTTACACTTCACCCTTCCAAATGAACCGGGTAATAGTATTCTCCTTTCAGATCTATGACATGTTCTAATAAGAATCCGGCAATTTCCTCTTAAATTGCTTGCCCGCGTTCTTGTGGTAGAAGATCGTCCCGCATCCGTTCGATCTAATTTAAAGAAGGGGGTCAATATATATGAATGAAACTAAACACAATTGATGGTAATAAAATAAAGTTGTGATTATTGTTTATCGTACTTCAATTTTTTTGAAGTTCCGGTCTGCGCCCTTCTCTTTGGTCGTCTGGCAAATGAACTCCAGACATAGTATCCACATAAGTTATTCCCGGCTTCCTGTCTCAAGCACTTTACGAGAACGGAGTTCAATCAAAATAATAATCAAGCATGATAATGGTATTGAAACTAGAATCAAAGAGATGCGTGGATCTAGCAAGTAGTACTTATAGTCAATGGTTGAAATGTAAGCTCTGGCTTCCAAACACCCCTAGTGTTGGCGGTGAACCGTTTCCAAGCCTTCTCGAGGCATTCCTGCATGTTCGCCCATTTTTCTAAAGGTGTGCGTTTCGAGTCCATGACTTTTACTACTCCTTGGTCAACAACAATGATTAACAGAATAAAGTGGAAGCTGCACACACATAACGAGTCAATTATACGCTTAACATCGAGTAAGCTAAAATAGAATGTGTACAAGACAGTAACACTCACTCGAAGTTGTAAGAAAATAGTATTTCCCTTCTGTTGCCGAAATACGTCAACGCTTGTACCAAGTTATCCTCTGTCTCTTTGGGTTTTTTAGAGTATCTTCATGAACGAGATTGCAGTCAACAAACCCAAGGTCATAGATTTGTCCTTTGTTGCATTCGAGAATCTTCATTCTGCATACATAATTAGTATAGTGATGAGTAAGATTATACAAGCAACGAATGAGCTAAGTTAGAAAGACTTAATTACAGAAATTAATAATACTTACAAACAATAGGCACTGACGATAGTTTTGTCGAGGGCGTCTCATTGGTAAAACTGAAATAATTCTTGAAATTCAATCAGTAGGAAGCCATCTCCATGACCATAATGGTGGTGTTTATATCCAGCATAGATCCAGTTTTTGGATTCAGCAGAGGCTTGCATGTACCACTTATGCAATCTTTGCATTTTTGTTGGTAGATCTTTGACTAACTCGGGTTTGACGAGAGGAGTGATACGTCCCAAACGTATCTATAATTTTTGATGCTCCATTCTTGTTTTTACACCATTTGCTTAGTGTTTTGTTACACTTTGTGGCATTTTTATGCATTTTCCGGAACTAACCTATTAACAAGATGCCACAGTGCCAGTTCCCTGTTTTTTGCTATTTTTGTGTTTCAGAAAAGTTACACATGAAATATTCTCGGAATTGGACGAAACAAAAGCCAAACCTCCTATTATGTGTGAGACCGCCCTGGTCTACCTCTGACGCTGCCCCTTCGCCTATAAAGACCCCCCGACGGGAAAAACCTAAGTACCCGATCAATTTTCCAGAAACACATCGCGATCCGCCATCGTCGTCGACCCGAGATTGGGAGGGTCCAGAAGCTCTTCCTGGCACCCTGCCGAAGAGGGGAATCGCCGCCGGAGGTCTTCTTCATCGCCATGCTTGCCTCCGACGCGATGAGTGAGTAGTCTACCTTGGACTATGGGTCCATAGCAGTAGCTAGAGGGTTGACTTCTCCACCATGTGCTTCATGTTTAGATCTCGTGAGCTGCCCTACATGATCGAGATCATCTATGTGTAATTCTACATGTTGTGTTTGTTGGGATCTGATGAATATTGGTGTTATGTTGAGTTGATGTGCTGAATCATATATCTTATGTTATCTCTATGTTGTTTATGATCTTGCATGCTCTCCGTTGTTAGTAGCTATCTTGGCCAAGTAGATACTAGTGACTCCAAGACGGGGTATTTATGCTCGATAGTTGGGTTCATGCCTCTATTTAATCTGGGGGAGTGACAGAAACCTCTAAGGTTGTAGATGTGATGTTGCCACTAGGGAGAAAACAACATTCTTGTGTCCAAGGACATTTGTTTTGTTTACATTACACACTTTGCTTAATGCAGTTATCTGTTGTTCGCAACTTAATACTCAATGGGTCCTCGGATGATTCCCCGCGAGTGGATTATTAGTCATAGATGCAGTTGGATGGCGGTCTATGTATTTTGTTGTAATGCCCAGAGTAAATATCATAGTGATCCTCGTGATATATGCACGTTATCTTTATTCTATCAATTGCCCAACTGTAATTTGTTTACCCAGCATGTTGTTATTTATCTTATGGAGAGACACCATTAGTGAACTGTGGACCCCGGTCCAATTTCCTTTACATTGTTACACCATTTTACTATTACTCGCACTGTTTACTTTCTCGCATACTACTATTGCTTTCCACTTGATACACTCATTCCTTTGTTTACAGCAAACCGGTGAGATTGACAACCTCATCGTAAGTTGGGAGCAAAGTTCTTGGTTGTGTTGTGTGCAGGTTCCGCGTTGCTACTAGTTGAAGATACGCTAACAAGTATCGTTAACGGCGCCCTTGTTGGAGTGTCACTAAGCTAGCAAGCATCACCTTTTGGAGTTTGGCTTTCTCCTACTGGACTGATAAACCTTGGTTTCTTACTGAGAGAAAAATGCTGCTGTGCTCATCATACCTTCCTCTTGGGGTTCCCAACTGGTCGGTGATCTATATATCAACACCGTCCGCATCAAGCTATTTTCTGGCGCCGTTGCCGGGGAGGAAGAAGACTTCTACAAGGGGAGTTTCGCACGCACATCCTTTACTTTGTTTTAGTTTTGCTTTACTTTATTTTTGCTTGCATCGTTTTTATCAAAAATAAAAAAAATAGTTTCCTTTATAGTTGTTATTTCTTTACTTTAGTTCATTATGTTGTTCCCTAAGTATGTTTTGGAGGACCTCTCAGTAGGTAGTGGTTCTATTATTGGGAAAAGTAACATTGAGGAGTTCTTTAATCATATTAGTATGCATAAAGATGTTGAGGATAAATCTTTGGCTGAGCTTGCTCCTTGTTATGAAGTTGCTTCTGCTTATTTAGTTCACATGTTGGAATCTAGGTTTGCTAGCCTTAATCCTTTTATGCAACACATGTTTCTTAAGCTTCATGATATTGAAGACTCCGAAAAGAAAGATTTTATCTTGGAGACTTTGCGTAGAGAATTTAGAGATGTTGCCATTAAAGCTAGGAAGGTTTTTAAGCGCTTT
Source organism: Dactylis glomerata (assembly GCA_007115705.1). Taxonomy (NCBI): domain Eukaryota; kingdom Viridiplantae; phylum Streptophyta; class Magnoliopsida; order Poales; family Poaceae; genus Dactylis; species Dactylis glomerata. The sequence continues at coordinate 5,869,334 of QXEO01000625.1, read as the reverse complement.
AATATGCTTGGTTTGCTTATTAATGTTGTTGGTACAACCAAAGAAGATTTCAAAGTACCAATACCTTGCAAACTTGTAGGAATGCATGAAGCTTTGGAAAAGAATTTTAATTGGATTTGTCCTGAAAATCTTTTTGATGAAAGTAGTGTATCAAAGCGTGATCACAAGGGATCCTCAAAAACTCATTTGGACACAATTCAATTTATTGTTGAAAAGACTTCTGCAATAGATCTTAATGCTTCTTTTGATAATACTTGATTTGCACTCTTGGGAGATAACCCATTATTTTACTTTCAGTTCTTTTTCTTTTATTTGAGTCTTGGAAGTTATTACTACTGTAATAACTGCTCCTTGTCCTTTTTATTTCGTTTTTGTGCCAAGAGAAACCTCTAATTTGAGTGAGGTAAGATTTGGGGATGTTGCTGTCCTGAAACAGATTTCGGTGCTGCACCGTAAAAATTCGTGAAAATTCTCAAAATATCTTTTTGACCTGCGATTTCTTGTGCATATGCCCCAGGTTATATCCAAACTTTCATTAGTTATACACTTTTTGATTTGAGCAACAGAAAACCCTCGAAAAAAATTGACCTTTGTCAGCTGTTCTGTTTTGACAGATTTCTGCCACTATTTGTGTTTGTCTCTCGATCGCTTTCTTTTTGAGTTCTTTTGATCACGGAACTTTTGGGGAAGTTGATACAGTAGTATATGCTTTATATGTGGTGGTTTTGAGTTGAAATCTGAAGCAAAAGGGGTTGATTCATTATTATGCTTACACTAATGTTGCTAATAGAACTGTGTTTAGTTTTGTATGAAGGAAGTTTTCAAGTGTAGGAATTGGAGAATGATGAGATGAGTTGAAGAATGGACAAAAGCTCAAGCTTGGGGATGCCCACGCACCCCAAGAAATATCTAAGAGGTACAAGTGTCAAAGCTTGGGGATGCCCCCGAGGCACCCCTTCTTCATCGGCAAAAATCAGGTCACCTTTCAACACACTATATTTTTATTGCTTCATGCACTATGCGTTTTTCTTGGAGCGTCTTATCTTTAGTTTTCGGTTTTGTTTAGTTTTGTTTGCTGCAATAAATGGTTGGACCCCAACAAATTTATTTTGAAGAAGTTGCCTGGCTTTTCATTTGCCAAGCACACTCCGTTTTTCACTCTTATCGTTCAACGAGTGTTCTCTTTTTCTAGAATTGCATTTAGCTTTCATTTTTCACCTTGATTTTTGTTCAGATCTTGTTATATCTTTATATCAAGGTGTATTTTGACCTCTGGTCCATGTTGGTTTTCATCAAAAGAGTTGTTTCAAAAAGGTTTGAATGGTGTTGGAAAAGAGAAAAACATTATATAAAAAAGTGGTACAAAAAGGAGCTTGTTTAGACTGCGGCTTAGACTTTTGCATGTCGTGATTGATGTCACTTTGATAGTATGCTTAGTGGTTTTGCTGTAGCATGACTTGTCTCAAATGACTGAGATTGCTCAATGAGCCTTTGAAAAAATCATGTGTTGTTTTTATTATTTGGAAGCATTAATTTGGTTTTCTCCTTGATGCTTTATTTGGGTTGACTTGGCGCATGCTTACACATGTTTGACTCATACAAAGTCGCCATAAGCCTTTATGATTATTTAGTTTGTGACTTTTGATACCATCTTATGCTTCTTTTAATGTTGATTTGTCGCTATGCATGATTATGGCCGTTATTGCTCTCTTAGTTGGTCGCTCCCAGTCTTTTGCTAGCCCTCATTTTTTACTGAGTATGAGCTCTACTCGTGCATCCAACTCCTAAAAACCATGTTGTTCCAATGTGTCCACCATACATACCTATTAGCAATTTGCTATTCCAAAGTACATTTGACTTGCTTTTATCTATCCTTCAAATTAAACTCTTTTTGGTGTTATGCAAAAATTGGTCAGTAAAGCTCTCACGAACCTGATGGCACACTTTACTTTTCTCATTCTTAAAAATTTGACATTGTGGCTCTCTTATGTTGAGTTGTTATGCTTGTAAGTTGTAAGTTGGAAATTAGCCAAACCATGCCGTCATGGGGTAAGCTTTCAACATTGCACTTCTTATTTGAGTTGATATCGTGATCTTTTGTTTATGGATACTCGCGATGTGAAATAAGTTGGGAATCTTGTGGGATCATGGAGTTTGTATACGTGTTAGAGAAATGCCTGGGCCGCTAATCTAAGCCATGCATAATTTATGGTGGAAATTTACAGCATGCCCATAGTGAATATTTGACGACACATCTCAAAATAAAAAAGCTATACCAATGGTAAATAAAAGAGATGCTGAGGTGTTTATTGTCTGTTTGTACTGTTATTTTGATGTGGGCTTGTTCCATGTCATCGGGCACGGAGGTACCCCGTTGGCGGTTCTCGATGATACGTGTATACTTACAATGACAAGAGCTTGCTTGGGACTCTAAGTCGAGTAGCATGAGGTTTGGGTATTCGTACTTCATAGGACACGAGGTTTTCAACTTATGATTTGTCAAGCATATGCTTCATAATTGTACTCGCATTAACTTTAACCATTCAAGATGCCTATGATGGGGGCAATGAGAGCTCAAAGCTAGTAAGTACCATAATTGTTGAAGGTTTATAAAACTCGCAATCACTGCTTCCCTCTGTGAAGGGCCTTTCTTTTACTTCTATTGTGAGTCACCACCTTCTATCTTTATGCACCGTCTAAGAGAGCATAGTTGTCATTCTAAGTTTAATGTGCATTGTCCCAAAGTTTTCATTGATTGATTCATGATTTTGGTTTCACTTGTTCTTAAATTACTTGTATCTAGTCGCCCTCTTAAACTTGAAGGTGTCCTATGCATTTATGTTTTGCTCTCCATGAAGGACAAGCTGAAAACCATTTGTATGTTTTTCCATATGATTTGAACACACGTTTTTGACTTTCATTGTTTCATTTTCATGATCTTTCATTTGTGTTCTTTTTCATGTTATAACATGGTTGCTAAGTTTCTTATATCAAGATTATATCTTTCATGGCCATGTTTTAAGTTCTTTTGATCCCAGCACTCAATGCTTTACATAGATGATCAAGATTGTGTTGGTACATGTCACCTCAAAAATTATTCTTTTGTTATCACTTACCTACTCGAGGACGAGCAGGAGTTAAGCTTGGGGATGCTGATACGTCCCAAACGTATCTATAATTTTTGATGCTCCATGCTTGTTTTTACACCATTTGCTTAGTGTTTTGTTACACTTCGTGGCATTTTTATGCATTTTCCGGAACTAACCTATTAACAAGATGCCACAGTGCCAGTTCCCTGTTTTCTATTGTTTTTGTGTTTCAGAAAAGTTACACACGAAATATTCTCGGAATTGGACAAAACAAAAGCCGAACCTCCTATTATTTAACGAAGCTTCCAGAAGACCGAAGAGGAGACGGAGGGGGGCCATGGGCCGGCCACACAACAGGGTGGTGCGTCCAGCCCCTGGCCCGCGCCCTCTATGTGTGAGACCGCCCTGGTCCACCTCTGACGCTGCCCCTTCGCCTATAAAGACCCCCCGACGGGAAAAACCTAAGTACCCGATCAATTTTCTAGAAACACATCATGATCCGCCGTCGTCATCGACCCAAGATCGGGAGGGTCCAGAAGCTCTTCCCGGCACCCTACCAGAGAGGGGAATCGCCACCGGAGGTCTTCTTCATCGCCATGCTTGCCTCCGGCACGATGAGTGAGTAGTCTACCTTGGACTATGGGTCCATAGCAGTAGCTAGATGGTTGTCTTCTCCACCATGTGCTTCATGTTTAGATCTCGTGAGCTGCCCTACATGATCGAGATCATGTTTGTGTAATTCTACATGTTGTGTTTGTTGGGATCCGATGAATATTGGTGTTATGTTGAGTTGATGTGATGAATCATATATCTTATGTTATCTCTATGTTGTTTATGATCTTGCATGCTCTCCATTGTTAGTAGCTATCTTGGCCAAGTAGATACTAGTGACTCCAAGAGGGGGTATTTATGCTCGATAGTTGGGTTCATGCCTCTATTTAATATGGGGGAGTGACAGAAACCTCTAAGGTTGTAGATGTGCTGTTGCCACTAGGGAGAAAACAACATTCTTGTGTCCAAGGACATTTGTTTTGTTTACATTACACACTGTGCTTAATGTAGTTATCTGTTGTTCGCAACTTAATACTCAAGGGGTCCTCGGATGATTCCCCGCGAGTGGATTATTAGTCATAGATGCAGTTGGATGGCGGTCTATGTATTTTGTTGTAATGCCCAGAGTAAATCTCATAGTGATCCTCGCGACATATGCACGTTATCTTTATTCTATCAATTGCCCAACTGTAATTTGTTTACCCAGCATGTTGTTATTTATCTTATGGAGAGACACCAATAGTGAACTATGGACCCCGGTCCAATTTCCTTTACATTGTTACACCGTTTTACTATTACTCGCACTGTTTACTTTCTCGCATACTACTATTGCTTTCCACTCGATACGCTCATTCCTTTGTTTACAGCAAACCGGTGAGATTGACAACCTCATCGTAAGTTGGGAGCAAAGTTCTTGGTTGTGTTGTGTGCAGGTTCCGCGTTGCTACTAGTTGAAGACGCGCTAACAAGTATCGTTAACGGCACCCTTGTTGGAGTGTCACTAAGCTAGCAAGCATCACCTTTTGGAGTTTGGCTTTCTCCTACTGGACTGATAAACCTTGGTTTCTTACTGAGGGAAAATTGCGGATGTGCTCATCATACCTTCCTCTTGGGGTTCCCAACTGGTCGATGATCTATATATCAACACCGTCCGCATCAAGGAGCCTCGTGCCGGTATACGCATGCTATTTGTTGGTACCCCTCGAACTCATCCATACGGCTCATGTACTCAGTAATAGACAGTCCATATAAGTTGGCCTTTTCTCTGTATAATTGAATAAACTCTGGATCAATGTTCGGATCATGTCGCTCCTGGGCTCTCCACTCATTGGTATCATACACTTTGAGCAGTTCGATCGATTGATTTTTCTGTTGTCCGAGCTGGGCAACTTCTTTCCCGACTCTCTGCTCTTTTGCCTCAGCCGACTTGGTAATAGAGCGATTATAGTCTGGTGTGAGCGCTATGGGTTGGTGAAGCTGAATCTTAAGCGCGACAGCTTTGGCTTTATCTTCTGCGGTGACCGGGAAGGATGGCTCTATCGGCTTTTTCTTGTTAGCCATGTCAATCTTCCACTTTTCATAATGGGCATCTGCGGCCGCAGTAATTTCCTCATCTATCTTCTCGCAAGGTAGCTTCTTCATATTCTTATGAGGTACTCTTGGGAAGGGTGATAGCTTACATTTCGGTGATCGGAACGTGCTCTTGCTGCTGCTCGTGCTGCCCCTCTTAGTATACTTCCGCTTTGGTCTCTCAGGCTCAGGGGACGGAGACGGCTGACATGGCGGTGGAGACGGCTGAGGCGGCGGTGGAGACGGTTGCGCTGAGTGGTGAGGCAGTGAAGGCGACGGTTGCGCTGGAGAATGGTGAGGTGGCGGCGAAGGTGGATTGCTGCTCTGAGGAGTGGGTGGCCTTGGCGGCACATAATTTGGAAGCACGATGTGCTCCTTTGGCCATACAACAGTCCCCCCTTTGGCTTCTCCTAGTTCAGTCAGCTCCCTATCTTTCCCTGCAGGGTGGTCCAGCTTTAGCTCCTCAAAATCTTGCTTCACATCATCCACCGTGATGACAGCGTACCCTTTTGGAACCAGCCTCTGCCTTCCATTTCAGCAGTGCAAGTGTGGTACCGAGCTTTGTGCTGCCATCTTTGCAATTTGGGTACAACAACTTTTTGTGATCCTTTTGCATGGCCTCCAACTTCAGCTTCTCCCTTTCTGTATCGCATTGTTGCTTTGCATCAGAAATGACCCGACCAAGACCATCAGCGGGCTCATCCGATGCCCGTTGTTCTTCTTCATTGCCGCCTCCCTCTTCTTCATTGTCTTCCATTGCAGTATCACCGTATTTTTCAGGGGACATAGGATAGCTGTCATCATCCTCCTCTTCCTCATTTTCTACCAGCCTAACCCCTCTTTTCCTGTGCATGGCCCAACAATAATATCCGGGCATGAAACCTCTCCGAAGCAGATGGCTTTGAAGGATTCTCGGGGCAGAGTGCTCCGCCACGTTCCGACAGTCGACGCAGGGACAAGGCATAAAATTATCCACTTTGTTTGCCTTAGCCACATCGATAAATTTATGCAGGCCTGCAATAAAATCGGAATCGCGTCGGTCGCCGTACATCCATCGCATCCGCACATCGATCTGCGTCATAATAATTAACCATTACAATAACATCATGAATAGTGAAATGACCACCCTACATGGACACATGCAATATTTTTGTATCAGTTACAGATGAAGAAGATAAGGTTGCTAACCTCGGCCGAGGATACCGTGTTGTGCGAACTTAAGTGTGGCTCGGACATTTCGTCGAACACCTTGTGTGCAATCAAAGGAAAAAAAAAAGCTAGCACCCACACCTCACACACAATCCAGTAAAATTTGGTGGTAAAGGGCAAAGGGCTGGGCTTATTTATAGCCAGAGGAGGGTCTTTGATCCCGGTTCGTGGCATGAACCGGGACCAATGCTCCGCAGAGCGCCACATGCCACGGGGGGGGGGGGGGGGTGGGCATTGGTCCCGGTTGATGCCACAAACCGGGACCGATGCTCAGAAATGAACCGGGACCGACCTCCAGACGGCACGAACCGGGACCGAGGCCTGTCATTGGTCCCCATTGGCCAGCCGAACCGGGACAGATGGCATTTGGGTGCTGGACCAAAGACCCATTTTCTACTAGTGGTCATCATCATGGTGGTGGCGCCAATTCTGGTTTCAAAATTATTTTAGTTACTTTCATATTACTCTTTGCTAATATAGATGTATATATGCATATTTTATTGGTAGATACGCCCATATTAGCAAAAAGTAATATGGGTCGGAGGGAGTACTACTTCTCCTGTTTCACTATTTTGTGTTCTCCATCTTTTTACATGGTAGTTCGTCATCCCACTCTTTTTTATCATTGCCAAAAAAATCAATCATTCCTAAAGTTTAGCATTCCTACGTGTCTCCTTCTCTCTTTGGTCTTTTCGTGATTCCTTCTTTCAAACCCCCACCAATGAGCGAGCCGATTAGTGCAGGATGGGCTTGAGCATCAATATTCAGTTCCTTATCGAAAAAAAAATCAATATTCAGTTTAGAGAGAACACCTTAAACTGCACCAGTCTAGGGTACACACGCTGCAACAGAGCGTTCATTGTTGTCCTCCTCGCGAACTTGAAGGCAGATGAAGCATGAATGCATGGTGCAGTGTGATCCTGAAACCCCCTGCCAATTACACAAGTGAGCGAGTGAAAATGTGGTGCCGAGCAACCAGTGACTCGTGCGCGCAACTCAAAGTTGAAAAAAAAAACACCCAACTAACAAGTGACTGAAAGTCTGAAATACACTTTGCATAACCCCAAGCCTCTCGCGTCGTAGTCTCGCTCACGAGTCACGCCTAACCCGAAAGATAAGCACCGTGATGTGATCAGCAGGTTGTACGTTCAGCTTGCGGTCAGAACGCGACAGCCATGAGCCATGTTGTGCTGTTAATGGAGCATCACGATCAAGCATCAACATAAGCTAATTTTATACGCAAGTTATGCTGGCTATAAACGCTAAGTCTTGACGTCTTAATTAGTACAACTCCCATTGTGAATTTGTGATACAATATCACCATTAAGTGCAACTACTTTCGACTATTATCAAAGAAATCGTTGATCTAAGCCCTCTGTGAGCGCAACATAATATGCCATATACAATAGCAGCGTTTAGGCAGTGTGTTAAGTACTTATAGGCAATATTTATTACTTTCATCGTGCTAAACTTTTTCATGGAAAACAAATACTCCGTCTGACCCTAATTAGCTGTCGCCACTTATAATTTAGCTGTTGCCTGCAACAATTAATTCGGTCCCAAGGTAGTATGTTTCTTCAACGTGATTTCTCTCTGTCATTTTGTTGTTTTCTATCGTACTATGATACTCCCTCTGTTCTACAATTTGACTTGACTTTATCTAGATTCATATGCATCTAACACTAAAACACGTCTAGATACATTAGACAAAGTTAAATAAAAAATTATAAAATCAAAGGAAGCAATTTAATACTAGCCGTTCACCATCAACTAATTATAAGATGCCTTTTGTGGGAGCAGGAGAAAACAGGTACTACCCCAGTATACTGTAATAACTCGGTAAGCTCCTTATTTGAAGGAGGTCAGCAAGGCAATACACAAAGGCTCTCCCAGAAGGCGTCAAGGCGTCGACATAAGCATTTGTCGAGACACCAGAAGCTCCAAAGAGCATCAATATCAGCACTGCTCGCGCTGCCTACTTGCTCTCGTACCTCGACTACCTCGTGCTCCATCCCAGTCCTCCGGTTGAGGTCTGTGTCTTTGACCTGAACCGGATGCCCGGTGGCGGCTCCCTGCTGAACGGCCGCGGCATGACGGACTATGGCTATGGCGGCGCCCTGACCGTCCCCGTCGTGGTGACCTGCCTCATGGCGGCCTCCGGCGGCCTCATCTTCGGCTACGACATTGGCATCTCAGGTGCGTCACCGTTCCCCTCGCCGCCGGTATGGTTCTCTTGCCTTGGGTTTGGATTCCGGTGTACGTTCTTGGCTCGTTCCTCATTTTGGAGTTCCGGTGTAGTGAGTGAGTCCAGCGCCACTCGTCCCGATCCATTTGCGCCATGAAGTCCGTGGCAGCAGCAGTCTGCAGATGAGTTTCTCTTCCGCAGATGAGTTCCTTCCATGTCCGATCCGATCCCCAAACATCTCCAAATCGGACTGCAATTTTCTAATCTGTCCGGTATCTTCCTCGATGACAGAGTGGACAGTTTAAAAATCATGCGTAGGACTAGCTAGATCCAATTGAAAGCGCTGGAGCCCCTGTCCGTCAGATCTCGACGTACGATCGTACTGCCACTGCAGAAACCACACTCTCGGTAACAGTGCCCAGTACATGGCCGGGAGAATCGCAGAGAGATATTTGTATTCCACGGTCTGTTCGCCTGTCCATCCGAAACGACCACTAGCACTCTAGCAGAGGTACGGTGTCGAGTTGAGAGGGACCCTCCAGGTTGAAGCTCCTGCCGGTGGGTCCGGCCACCATGTCCTCTCCCATGGTTTTCATGGAGCTCGACAGGGACCAGAGAGGACGCACACGCACAGCTCGACTGGATGGCCCTGTCACAGACTCACGAGACGGGGCCGGCAAACGTACGGCGGCTCCGTGGCCTGTCCAGGCCTCTCGTGGAGCTCAGGGTAAACACGCCAGCTCGATCCGGTAACAGTTCGTTAGCTTTCACTCTCATGGGTTCAGAGTTCAGACCAAGCCGAGAGCTAGGAGCCCGGATTTCAGCTCGGCGTTAGCACTGAACTTTAGCTATCGGCGGCACCACGCACATCACCAGTTTTGGACGGCATCTCCGGCGGGATGAGGTGCCGTGCCGGCGAGACACGCCGTGTTTTTGAGCTGAAACCATCCCGATTTTTCTGGGGGGTCATCCTGCTTTCTCGCTTGGACTCACGCGCCAGAGGTGCGAGTGATGATTTGCTACGCATCTCGCTGGGATCGCGATGCGTTTCTCAGTTTCTCCGAGCGAAAAGGAGGCAAAGATAGATGCTTTTCCTCGCTCCAATTAGTGGCTAGGCCTAGCCGAGGTTTATTCGACACTATTTTACCTTTCTCGATACTATAGGCTAGTCGATTGTGCTATGTGTTGATTTGCTATCGCGAAAGGGAGCTGGGATCTGCCGGGATGAGGAGCGTGTCATGTCCGAGTTTATGCATCAGCTTGACAAGATCAGGTTTTCGTATGAGATAACAGGCTGGTACACTTACGATGATTGTTACTCCGACTACTAATACTTGTCCTTATTATAGATGTATCTAGACTCTAAAATATGTCTACATACATCCTATTTGATACAAGTAATAGTTGTGGGAGAGAGTATAAATTTTTTAGTTGAAGTCTAACTTTCAAAATTTTGACCAAATATAAAAAAAAATTATTAACATCTGCTAAATGAAACTATAATACAATAACCACCATAAATATATTAATATATGCATTAGATATTGCAAGAATTGTTTATGCTTATTAATGGTCAAACTCTAGAAAGTTTGACTTTGAGCAAAAAAAAAATTATGCAACACATTTTCTAAAAAGGGAGTAACAAATTGGCTTGCTAAAAAGTACACAAATAACCAGCTATCTCACTAAGTTTTAGCTGCTTGAAGGAACAATGAATAGTGAACACTCAATTTCCACAGCTATTTTACCAACGGGAAATGGTATACTGGTAGTGTAACAGATGACACTGAAATAACATTCATAGTTCATAGTAGTACTACTCTGCAGTTAATTGATGAATTTACCTTCACTTGACTGAAAATCTTGTTCATGGCACAACGACGTCGTCGATCAGGGGGCGTGTCGGAGATGGAGTCTTTCCTGAAGAAGTTCTTCCCGGGCTTACTGAAGGGGACGGTGCACGCGGGCAAGGACGTGTACTGCATGTACAACAACCAGGCGCTCACGGCCTTCACCTCGTCGCTCTACGCGTTCGGCATGATCGGGACGCTGGTGGCGAGCCGCGTCACCCGCCGTGTCGGTCGCCAGGCCATCATGCTGATCGGCGGCAGCATGTTCCTCGTCGGCGCACTCGTCAACGCGGCAGCTGCCAACCTCGCCATGCTCATCGTCGGGCGGACGCTGCTCGGCCTGGGCCTCGGGTTCTCCGGCCAGGCCACGCCGGTCTACCTCGCCGAGATGTCGCCGCCGCGGTGGCGCGGCGGGTTCATCTCCGCGTTCCCTCTGTTCATCAGCATCGGGTACCTCGTGGCCAACCTGATCAACTACGGCACGGCTCGCATCCCCGACTGGGGCTGGCGCCTGTCGCTGGGCCTCGCGGCGGTCCCGGCCGCGGTAATGGTGACCGGAGCCGCGCTCATCACGGACAGCCCGAGCAGCCTCGTCCTGCGCGGGAAGAACGACCATGCCCGCGCCGCGCTCCAGCGCGTGCGCGGCAAGGGCGTGGACATCGACGCGGAGTTCAGCGACATACTCGCCGCCGTGGAGCACGACATGCGGAACGAGGAGGCAGCTTTCCGGAGGATCCTGCGGCGGGAGTACAGGCCGTACATGGTGATGGCCGTGGCGTTCCCCGTGTTCCTGAACCTGACGGGGGTGACCGTGACGGCCTTCTTCTCGCCGATACTGTTTCGGACGGTGGGGTTCGGGAGCGACGCCGCGCTGATGGGCGCCGTCATCCTCGGCCTGATGAACATCGGCGGCGTCGTCGCCTCGGGCTTCGCCATGGACCGCTACGGCCGGAAGCTGCTCTTCATGATCGGCGGCGCGCTCATGTTCACCTGCCAGGCATGGACACAGCGACGATAATCCTCCTCGCGCACATTCTAATATCAGCTTTTCAGACACATGATTTTGCACCTTCGCTTTGCTTGCAGGTGGCAATGGCGCTCATTGTGGGCACGCAGCTCGGGAACGGGAGCAAGATGGGCAAGGGGTACGCGGTGGCGGTGCTGGTCCTGACGTGCGTCTTCTCGGCCAGCTTCAGCTGGTCGTGGGGCGCGCTCTACTGGACCATCCCCGGCGAGATATACCCGGTGGAGGTGCGGTCGGCGGGGCAGGGCACGGCGGTGGCGCTCAACCTCGGCCTCAACTTCGTGCAGGCGCAGTGCTTCCTCGCCATGCTCTGCTGCTTCAAGTACGGCATCTTCGTCTTCTACGCGTGCTGGCTCCTCGTCATGACCGCCTTCGCCATGGCGTTCGTGCCCGAGACCAAGGGCGTGCCGCTCGAGTCCATGGGCCACGTCTTCGCGCGCCACTGGTACTGGGGCAGGTTCGTCAAGGACCACAAGTTTGGCAATGGGTCTACCACCTGATCAAGGGCAGTACCTGCGATGCTGCGGTACATCATGTACCGTACATGTTTTCAATGGTTTGGCTTCCCAATTGTCTGCTCAGAGCGGTTTAATTAGGACTTACAGTAAAAACAGTATCCGCTAAAAATGAGAAATGGGTGAATCGTTAAAGAATAGGCATGCATATTGTGTGAGGTGATTGGAAACGTTGGTTCATGAGTGGAGTACAAGGTAAAATAATCGCCTTGATTGAATAGACGAATGCAGCATTAGCACATAGGACAAGCTTGAATAATGGAATGGTGTTCTTTGTGAAGTATTCTCTCCGATCAAAAGTAATCACCGACACTTATTTCTGATCGGAGGGAGTAACATATTTTGCGCCTTTCATATTGAACCTATCAAAGAACTTCTCAATGTATCTTTCATATAAGAGCTAAAGCATCTTTTTTCTCTATCATGGAGATCTTCATGCCAAGTATCTGCTCATCAGGTCCTAAATCCTTCATCAACTGATTTACTCAATGCCTTCTCAAGGGGAGCAATCCTCTGTGTCATTTCCACCAGTCAGCATGTCATCGATATGTAGCAAAATAATTATGAAGTCAAGCTCAATGTAACTCTTCATAAAAACACAATGATTAGGTTATGCTTTAAGGTAATCAAGCTCAGTCATAAACGAATCAAACTTCTTGTACCACTAAAGTGGAGGTGTTTCAAGGCATACAAGTTCTTCTTAAATCTACTTGATGCTCCTCTCCCGTAACCACAAATGATTTTGGACACTCCATGTATATCTCCCCCTATAGGTCACCACGTAGGAATATTGTGACATCAAGTTGTTCAATTTCCAAGTCCATGGTAGCAGCAATGCCATGCACAACTCGGCTCGAAGACATCTTGACCACTCGAGAGAATATCTCATTAATTTAATACCCTTTTTCTAACTGAAACCTTTCACAACCAATCTGGCTTTGTACCTTGAAGGTAATATATGTTCTTCAGTCTCCACTGTACACCCGCTTGTTCTTGAGTGATTTATTACTCTTTGGCAAAGACACTAACTCAAAGTTGGCATTCTCATACAGGGATTTCATCTTATCTTACATGGATTTTGATCATTTATTCTTGTGCTCATCTAGACACTATCTCCTCATAGCATGATAGCTCACCTGCATCATTCTACACACCTCTATTTTGGTGCACATATGTGTTAACAATAACAGGTAAATCCTTGAGGATATATTTGTACATTGAAGAAACAAAAGATAAGCCAGGTCACCAATGCGAACATTGTTAGACACCCCTTACACTCCATAGTGTTCCTATTTATTTACACATGAATCTATAAAGTTTCATCAAGATATTTATTAGACATGCCACAAATTCCATGTACAAAAATAATTGAAGAATAGGAAATTAATTGAAGTAACTACATATAGATACAATGTAACACATGTAGTGACACATATATATTCGTGAAGGAATAAAAAATTCTTCGTCATGTTCTTACTTTAGGGATAAACAGAATCTTTTGAGCAACAAATATGAAAATACAAATAACACAAATTTGCAAAAAAAAATATACAGTTTATATTGAGCAAAATTATAGTTCCACGATATATGCTATAATGTTAACATCACCATTGTATCTTAATGTGCAACGACATTATTATGAGGTTATGTGTGCTAAATATTAAAATATATTAAGGTCTTATGTTATAGAATTGATTTTTATTTAAGTAAATTTTTTTAGCATAAATCACCAAAAACTTTTGTTTTAACCCTTTCACAAATTGTAAAGGGTACTCTAATCTATAACCATTTTGTGTCAACAAGCCCCTCACCTTCAAAGGAACATACCCCTAGTTCTTTCTATATTTCATAAATTTAGGTCCAAATCACCTATTTTATATGTAAGCGATATTATATGAGTTAGCATAGTAGGAAGAAAACTAGAACTAACAAGTTCATCTCATGAACAACATCTCTACTTGTAACCATGTCTCTGCCTATATAAGGGGGCCTGGACCCTTAGCGTAGGGTAGATTGGTTCTAGTCTTCTTCTCCGTAGAGGAACACGACTCAAGGAGCACCATTCTAGCCTCCGTGTGCTCATAATACAATCAAGTAGGATGTAGAGGTTTACATCCGACGAGGAGGGCCCTGAACATGGGTACGTGCTCGTGTCGTCCGTACCCATCTCGAGCTGAACTCGTCGCTACACTCTGGCGAGCCTCTCTGATTAGCCATCCCATATGGCTACTGCCGTGAAAATACCACGACAAAGTGCACATATAAATACAACAAATCATGATCATGTTATTAACAACGTTGGTCATAAGATAATAGAATCATAATTGTTTCAAAATTTACTTTAACATGCTCTTTAAAATTTAATTCTCACTTTTAGGTGTTTTTACCTTTTAATAACACTTTTAACTATTTGCGGCGGAAATTTTGAATAAAATTCATAAACTTTATACTTTTCAGAAGCAATGTCACTTTTCTATTTTTCTAAAACAAACTTTTCGTTGGATTAGTATGAATAGAAAAACCTGGGAGAAATTTGTCAAAAACTGAACAAAATTCGCTAAATTACTTCTTCTTGAAATTGGAAGCAGAAGCTTTCCCGAGATGGCCCGCCATCACCCACGAAATGGCCTCCTTGATTGTTCAGAAGCAGAAGGTTTTAGAGTGATCGAGGCATTTGGCAGCTACAAATAAATAGCACCTTGACGTAGAGGGTACCGAGAACGTATCGTGTGCTCCACTTGGCTGAGTACTCCTGCTGCACCGGATATATCTTAGCCACACGATGGGTAACCAAGCGACATGATTGCACCTGATGAGGATGGAACCAGATTCAGTCGTATATTTGCAGAAACACCCTTCAACATCTCTGAATTCAAGCACAAAGTACCTCTTCCCCAAATCTCATACTCCTATCTGCCTTTCTAGACGTTCACTGCGCAGCAGAGGTCACCTATCCGCTCCCTAGGACCAATTCCTGTATTCGGTTGAGAGAAGGAACGGAACCAACTAATCCCCCGAAATGGAATATTCGTCGTAGATGCGGAACGGACCGATCCGGCCAAATCGGCCGGACGAGGTGGAATGGCACAGTGCCTTCGTCTAATTAATCAAGTTTAGCAATAAGTAATCAAGATTAGGCTATAATTAATCGTGTTTACCAATAATTAATTAAGATTAGAAATAATTAATCAAGCTTGCCGCCACGTGGCAAGGCCTGCCGCCAACATGGGTGGCGGCATGCTAGGCCAGGGTGCCGGCATCGGGGATGGCGGCATGCCACGTCACCACCTCAATTCTGCCCCATTCCATTCTCCAAAAACCGAACAAAACCGAGCACAAGGATGGAACCGTTCCGTTCCTCAAATTTTTCCGAACCGAACACCGGGTCGGAACCATTCCATGCCCTAGGAATGGAACCATTCCATTCCGTCCTACCCGGTTCCAGAACCGAACACATCCTTATTTTCTTGATCCAAAGTGCCCAGATCCAAAGTCACACCACCCTCGCTATTATAGCCTGACGCATCTGCAAGATCTTGTCGCCTTCACCGTCGGGACATAAGTTGAGCCCTGCTGCTTTCTTGATCGATCCAAACTTCAAGATTTTTATTGCAGATCTGATTGGATCTGCAGTTTCTTATTCGCTATGGATTGACTTTTGTATCGACCTTGCCTGAGATCCTCGTCGTTTATATTTTAAATGACTGTAAGCAAGTACTCCACTTCTTTTAAGTTGACTATTTATGATACGTGATTAGCGGCAGGAAAGAAAATGACTCGTGTTACACTCAGAAATGAGACGTCGCTCCTGCGTCGCCCCCGCGCGACCAGGGGCAAAACCCTACCGCGCCCCCGCCTCCCTCCTCCTCCTTCTTCCCTCCCCCCCCCCCCCCCCCGGCCGCCGCCGGCGAGAGCCGCCGGGCAAAGCTTGCGTGGTGCCGGCGGCGGCGGGCTCTCCTTTACCCGACGCGCGAGGGCCGTGCGGGGCGGCGTCCTCCCCGGCGGCGGTGAAGATAGGCGGGGGCCGACGAGGCCTGGCGTGGCGGCGGCCGGCGAGCTGCGTCAGGGGTGGCCTCCCGTTGTGGAGCTGGTGGTCCGAGCGGCGGCGCACGGCGAGATGGTGGGCGAGCGGTGGAACAGCGAGGTGGCGGCGGTGTGGGTGGCCTGGCGGCGCTGCTGCAGGGCTCCGATGTTGTTCTTGGTGGCGGCGGCCTGCTGCGGCAGCCTCTGTAGGGGCGCAGCGCAGGTAGCCGGTGGTTGGCGGCTCGGCCCAGATCTGGGCCCATCTGGGCCCGATCTGGGTTTGAGGGCTGAGGCGTGGCTCAGCTGTTCGGTGGACAGCGACGGTGCGGCGGCTCTGGTTCGACCAGGCAGGGGCTGGAGGTGGAAGAAGGGTGGTTGCTGCAGGGTGAAGGGCTGATCTCGGCCGTGCGGGTTGCTGCGGGCGTGGACTGCAACTCGGCAACAACGGCGTCGAGGTGCTGTGGTGGCGGCAAGGCAATCCGGCGAGGACGATGTGCTGCTCCAAGGCGTGGTGGGCAGGTGAGGTTTGCGAGACTCCGGATGAAAATCCTGCTCGGACTTAGGTCAGAGCCGGTGATGACGACGCATGCGGGCGTCGCTACCTCCTTGGAGGCATCATCGAGGAGTGCTGGAGCCTCCCAAACCTACTCGGTGTGGTGTCTTCGGGGTGAAAACCTAAATCGGTTTGTCCGGTCGGCGATGGCGGCGTCTTTGACGTCGTTTCTTTCTTGAAAGCATCGCTTTCGGAGACACGCATTTGTGGAGCACTCGGGTTCTGGTGCGGTGTTGTCCTGGTTGCTGCTGCTCAAGGTTGAGCTTCCAAGGCGCAATGTACATCATCGCCGACAACTCCAAGGTAGCACCTTTCTCAGGGCTAGCCAAGTCCTGCCACCCACCTGCCGGCTCTTAGGCGCTCAAGGGTGGCTGGTACATTGACGAGGAGAGTTCGGAGAGGATCGCTTCTTTGGAGCTGCTTGGCGTTGGTCGTGACGCGGCTTGTGGTTCAGTTTGGGCGAGGCCCTTGTATCGTTGTTGCTGTTGTAGTGTGTGGTGGCTAGTCTTTGGATTGGCGTTGTGTGTTGTAGCCATTTTTGGCGTTGTGTATCGGCCGTCGGCCTCTTCTTCTATGTGATTGATATGTCTCCCAGGACATATTCTCTACACTCAGAAATGAGTAGTATCCTAAATCCTAGTGCCCCTACAAATACCATTCGAACTTTGCCATACAGATTTCAAGAATTTGATATGTTTCTCATCGTGTTTGAATGAACGGAGAGAAGCCATTGTTTATTCTGCTACTGTTCTGAACTGGGCAGCACAGACGGTGGAGGACTTGAGAGTAGTTCTGTACTTAGATGGGTGCTATTTCCAAATTTGACGGAAGATGATATCCTGTACCTACGTTTTATATCCAACGGCTGTTTTATGGATGGTGCAGCTGGAGTACTCCATGCGTTGGAGTATAGGATACGTTCTCAGAGGGTACCTCGCAGAGCATCATGCCTATGCCGGCAATGAATAGTGGAGCACGTACATGGAACTAGGTTGCATGCATATATAGCTAGCTGCTCGTAAAAATGGGACTTGGTTCCCGTTTAACCAACGGTTAGGTTAACCTAACCTAAAAATAAGCCCAATGGACCAAACGGTGCACCCAAAAACCTGTGTGGTTCTTTTGGTTCGATCCAGTTAGACCGATGGTTACCCTGGCATCATCCCCCGCACGAGCCGCACGCTCCTAGGTCCCGAGCGCCGCGCCGCCGCCCGTCCTGGTGCCTCCCCGGCATCGCCATCGCCACCCACAAGCTGCCCGCCCGACCGACCGCCCGCTCTCCCTTCCATCTCCGCCCGACTGGCCTTCCGCCCGCCCTCCCTTTCATCTCTGCCCGCCCGCACGCCCTCCCCCAACTGCAACTTCAACGGCGGCCGGAGGTGCCGGCGGCCGCACCTCGACGCCCTCCTACCAGATGTTGTACTGCATCAGTTTCTGCGGCCTTCTCCGGTGAAGTTACAGGTGCTTCTTCGGCGGCCCTTGGCGGCCCTTCCCGACGGCCGACGCCAACGACCACCTCAGGTAAATGACTAATTTTCTTGCACTCTTCCTTATTTTCTTTTCTTTCCTTTACAGCACCTATGACGAGCATCCTATAAGAATTCATACAAAATCAGAAGAGGTTCGATTGGTTTAATGGTTCTTTGATTCAAAGCAATGTCATAGGATTTTGGGGGGTTCTAAATTTTCTAGCAGAGAAAGAGAGGATGTCGATGATGGCCAAGCCACGACGACGAGGGTGGCCGGTGGCATCTAGGGCGGCGGCTGGCTTGGGCGGCGGCAGCCTAGGTCGACGGCGGTGGCGGTGGTCGGCTTGGGTGGCTAGGGTTTAGGGCGCGGGGGGACTATGGCGTGGAGTGCCTTTTGGCCTCCCCCCGCCCCCTTATATAGGCGGTCAGGCCCCTGATACGTCTCAAACGTATCTATAATT
Source organism: Dactylis glomerata (assembly GCA_007115705.1). Taxonomy (NCBI): domain Eukaryota; kingdom Viridiplantae; phylum Streptophyta; class Magnoliopsida; order Poales; family Poaceae; genus Dactylis; species Dactylis glomerata. The sequence goes on along the minus strand of QXEO01000625.1, from coordinate 5,850,835 downwards.
TTTGATGCTCCATTCTTGTTTATACACCATTTGCTTTGAGTTTTGTTACACTTCGTGGCGTTTTTATGCATTTTCCGGAACTAACCTATTAACAAGATGCCAAAGTGCCAGTTCCCTGTTTTCTGCTGTTTTTGTGTTTCAGAAAAGTTATATAGGAAATATTCTCGGAATTACAAAAGCCGAACCTCCTATTTTTATCGAAGCTTCGCGAAGACCGAAGATGAGACGGAGGGGGGCCAGGGGCCAGGCTCACCGGCTAGGCCGCGCCACCCCATGGTGAGACCACCTGGTCCACCTCCTGACGTTGCCCTTTCGCCTATAAAATCCCCTTGACGGGAAAAACCTAAAGGACGGATCGCTTTTTCTCGAAACATACTGCAAGCCGCCGCCGTCGTCAAAACGAGATCGGGAGGATCCAGGAGCTCTTCCCGGCACCCTGTCGGAGAGCGGAATCCCTGCCGGAGGCCTTCTCCACCACCATGGTCGCCTCCGGAGTGATGTGTGAGTAGTCTACCTTGGACTACGGGTCCATAGCAGTAGCTAGATGGTTGTCTCCTCCACTATGTGCTTTATGTTTAGATTTTGTGAGCTGCCCTACATGATCAAGATCATCATTATGTAATCATACATGTTGTGTTTATTGGGATCCGATGAGTATTGGTACTATGTTAAGTTGATGTGCTGAATCATATATCTTATGTTATCTCTATGTTGTTTATGATCTTGCATGCTTTCCGTTGCTAGTAGATATCTTGGCCGAGTAGATGCTAGTGACTTCAAGAGGGAGTATTTATGCTCGATAGTTGGGTTCATGCCTCTATTTAATCTGGCAGAGTGATAGAAACCTCTAAGATTGTAGATGTGCTATTGTCACTAGGGAGAAAACAACATTCTTGTGTCCAAGGATATTTGCTTTGTTTACTTTACGCACTTTGCTTAATGCAGTTATCCGTTGTTCGCAACTTAATACTCAAGGGGTACTCGAAAGACTCCCCGCAAGTGAATTATTAGTCATAGATGCAGTTGGACTACAGTCTATGTATTTTGTCGTAATGCACAGAGTGAATCTCATAGTGATCCTCATGACATATGTACATTATCTTTATTCTATCAATTGCCCAACTGTAATTTGTTTACCCAGCATGTTATTATTTATCTTATGGAGAGACACCACTAGTGAACTGTGGGCCCTGGTCCGATTTCCTTTACATTGCAATACCATTTTAATTTTACTCGTACTGTTTACTTTCCTTTACATCTCAATCCTTTGTTTACAGCAAACCGGTGAGATTGACAAGCTCATCGTAAGTTGGGAGCAAAGTTCTTGGTTGTGTTGTGTGCAGGTTTCACGTTGCTGCTAGGTGAAGACACACCAACAATATTCCTGGCGCCATTGTCCGGAGTGTCACGAAGCTAGCAAGCATCACCTTCTGAAGTTTGGCTTTCTCCTACTGGTTCGATAAACCTTGGTTTCACAACTGAGGGAAAACTTGCTGTTGTGCTCATCATACCTTCCTCTTGGGGTTACCAACGGGCTGTACTTACAAGCCATCAAGCAACTTTTTTTGGCGCCGTTGTCGGGGAGGAAGAAGACTTTTGCATGGGGAGTCTCACACGCACAATCTTTTACTTTGTTTTTGTTTTGTTTAATTTTATTTTTGCTTGCATCTTTTTATCAAAAATACAAAAAAATTAGTTTCCTTTATAGTTTCTTTTACTTGCTTACTTTTAGTTTTGCTAGAATGGGTACTCTTGAGAACACCAAGTTGTGTGACTTTACTAGCACCAAAAATAATGATTTTATCTGCACTCCTATTGCGCCACCTGCTCCTGAGGCAAATTTTTAAGAGATCAAACCTGCTTTATTGAATCTTGTTATGAAAGAGCAATTTTCTGGTGCCAGTTCTGATGATGCTGCAGCTCATCTCAACAATTTTGTTGAGCTATGTGAGATGCAAAAGTATAAGGATGTAGATGGCAATATTATTAAGCTTAAGTTGTTTCCTTTCTCTTTAAGTGGAAGAGCTAAGGATTGGTTGCTATCTTTGCCTAGAAATAGTATTGATTCTTGAGATAAGTGTAACGATGCTTTTATTGGAAAATACTATCCTCCTGCTAAGATTATAGCTTTGCGTAGTGATATTATGAAGTTTAGATAGTTTGATAATGAACATGTTGCTCAAGCTTAGGAAAGAATGAAATCTATGATAAAGAATTGTCCCACTCATGGACTGACTACTTGGATGATTGTCCAAACTTTTTATGCATGACCGAATTTTTCTTCAAGAAATCTATTGGATTCAGCTGCTGGAGGCACTTTTATGTCCCTTACCTTGGGCGCAGCAACAAAGATTCTTGACAACATGATGGTAAATTACTCTCAGTGGCACACCGAGAGAGCTCCACAGGGTAAGAAGGTAAATTTTGTTGAGGAAACCTCTTCCTTGAGTGATAAGATTGATGCTATTATGCTTATGCTTTCTAATGATAGAACTCATGTTGATCCTAATAATGTTCCTTTGGCCTCTTTGGTTGCTCAAGAAGAGCATGTTGATGTAAACTTCATTAGAAATAATAATTTCAATAACAGTGCTTATAGGAACAATTTTGCTAGTAACAATTATAGGCCGTTTCCTTCTAATGGTGATAATAGCTATCTTGGTAGACCTAGAATGCCCAGTGAAGAAAGGATTTTAGAAGTTGAAAGGGATACTAAGAATTTTATGCAGATGCAATATGAGCCAAACAAGGTGTTTACCAAGACCATGGAGGAGCAATCTGCCTTGTTGAAGACTATTAGTCATCAACTTGATAATTTGAACAGGGCTATTCCTGAGTTGCAAGCTAAGGTTTCTAAAGCTGAAACCGATATTTCATCTTTGTGTGATGCGCAATCCTCCTTGATTAATAGAATGTCTGCTAAACCTGACCCTTTTGCTGCTACTAATGCTATTCAAGTTAGAATTGATGAAAATGTTAGGATGTTAGCAGAATTGCATGCCAGGTGGGAAAGAGAAGATGAGATGGCTAGAAAGATGAAGGTATGTACTATTACTACCTCTAATGATGTTGTCCCAAATGGTAGCAATCCTCTTACTTTGATTGGTGTAGAGAAAACCCCTACTCCTTGTGCGAAAAAGCCCAAAACTGCAAAAACTTTTTCTACAAAAACTGCTGAATTTTTTCGGAGTATGGGAGATGATAGCTCTATTTCTTTTAATGATTTGATGTTGATGGCTGCAATATATCTGAAGTTATTTTGTTCTTGCAAAATCTTGCTATGAGTCCCAATACTAGTTCTATTAATATTGCTTTTACGAATCATATTACAAATGCTCTCATGAAAATTAGGCAGGAAAAGTTGAAACAAAAAGCTTCTATTCCCAAGAAGTTAGAAGATGGTTGGCTGCTGGTGCCAAGTTGACGCGTAGCAGACGGTCCTTGTGCGTGGTGAATAACCAGCCCGTTGGGAACCCCAAGAGGAAAGTATGATGAGTATAGCAGCTAGTTTTCCCTCAGTTAAGAAACCAAGGTTTAATCGTTCTTGGAGAGGAGAGACAAACGACTGAAGGTGATGCTTGCTAGTTTGCGACAGCTTCAGACAATTTATATATGGCGCCTCGTCCAAGCTTTGCTTGCTAGCTGCAACGCAGAACCTGCACACAACACAACCAAGTACTTCGTTCCCAACTTGCGATGAGGTTGTCAATCTCACCGGTTTGCTTGAAACAAAGGTTATGAGCGTATCGAGTGGAAAACAATAGAGTATGCGAGTAAAGTAAACAGTGCGAGTAAAGTAAACAGGTGATAGCAATATGATGGAAATAGGACCGGGGTCCACAGTTCCCTAGTGGTGTCTCTCCATAAGATAAATAACACATGCTGAGTAAACAAATTACAGTTGGGCAATTGATAGAATAAAGATAAATGTGATATGTCAAGAAGATCACTATGAGATTTACTCTGGGCATTACAACAAAATACATAGACCGCCATCCAACTGCATCTATGACTAATAATCCACTTGTGGTGAATCAATCCGAGAAATCCACAAGTATTAAGTTGCGAACAACAGATAATTGCATTAAGCAAAGTGTGTAATGTAAACAAAGCATATGCCCTTGAGCATATGAATGTTGTTTTCTCCCTAGTAGCAACAGCACATCTACAACCTTAGAGGTTTCTGTCACTCCCCCAGGTTAAATAGAGGCATGAACCCACTATCGAGCATAAATACCCCCTCTTGGAGTCACTAGCAACTACTCGGCCAAGATAGCTACTAACAACGGAGAGCATGCAAGATCATAAACAACATAGAGATAACAAAAGATAATATTCAGTACAACAACTCAATCATAAACACCAATATTCATCGGATCCCAACAAACCAAACATGTAGAATTACATAACGGTGATCTCAATCATGTAGGGCAGCTCATGAGATCTAAACATGAAGCACATGGTGGAGAAGACAACCGTCTAGCTACTGCTATGGACCCATAGTCCAAGGTAGACTACTCACTCATCGCTCCGGAGGCAAGCGTGGCGATGAAGAAGACCTCCGGTGGCGATTCCCCTCTCCGGCAGGGTGCCGGGAAGAGCTTCTGGACCCTCCCGATCTTCGGGTCGACGGCGGCGGCGGATCGCGATGTGTTCTGGAAAAGTGATCGGGTACTTAGGTTTTTTCCGTCGGGGGGTCTTTATAGGCGAAGGGGCGATGTCAGAGGAGGGGCCAGGTGGCCTCACGCCAGGGTGGCGCAGCCCAGGCCCTGGCCGCGCCATCCCTGCGTGTGGGGCCCTGGTGGCCCCCCTCCTACTCTCCTTCGGATCTCTAGAAGCTTCCGCGTAAAATAAGACTTTAGGAACTTGTTTCGTCCAATTCCGAGAATATTTCCTGTGTATCACTTCTGAAACACAAAAGCAGCAGAAAACAGGGAACTGGCACTGTGGCAACTCGTTAATAGGTTAGTTCCGGAAAATGCATAAAAGTGCCACGAAGTGTAACGAAACATTAGGCAAATGGTGTAAAAACAAGCATGGAGCATCAAAAATTATAGATACGTTGGAGACGTATCAAGCATCCCCAAGCTTAACTCCTGCTCGTCCTCGAGTAGGTAAGTGATAACAAAAGAATAATTTTTTAGGTGACATGCACCTACACAATCTTGATCATATATGTAAGCATTTGTGAGCTGGGATCATAAGAACTTAAAACATGGGCATGAAGATATAATCTTGACAATAAGAACTTTAGCAACCATGTTGTAAACATGCAAATGAACACAAACAAAAGATCATGAAAATGAAACAATGAAAGTCAAACGTGTGTTCAAATCATAAGGAAAAACATACAAATGGTTTTCAGCTTGTCCTTCAAAGAGAGCAAAACATAAATGCATAGGACACCTTCAAGTTTAAGAGGGCGACTAGATACAAATAATTTAAGAACAAGTGAAACCAACAATATGAATCAATCAATGAACTTTGGGACAATGCATATTACACTAAGAATGACAACTATGCTCTCTTAATGGTGCATAAAGATAGAAGGTGGTTGAACGGATCGTATGGGCACCTAGAGGGGGGTGAATAGGTGCTACTCAAATTTTAATTCTTTTTCAATTTAGGCTTGACACAAAAGGTAAATTCTCTAGATATGCAACTAAGGTGAATTAACTATATGACAACTAGCAAGCTAAGCAAGATACAAGTAGTAAAGGCAATAAAGGATAGAGGTAACCGAGAGTGGAGCACACGGAGACACGGATGTAATTCCCGTAGTTCCTTCCTTTTTAGGGGAAGTACGTCTACGTTGGAGGGGTGTGGTTGCCACACAGGCCTAACCAACGCCACAAAGGCCCACCCTATTCTCCGGTGCAAGCTTCCGCCACAAAGGCCTAGCTCACTTTCCACTAAGGGATTCCTCAAGGCGGAATCGGCCTTTACAAAACTTGGGGCACAACTCCACAACTGAATTGGAGGCTCCCAAGCACCACAAAGAACTCAATCAACAAGTATCAAGATTTCAATCACACAAATCAAGGTCAAGGGACACAAGAGAACCCAAGACCAAAGGGCCCTCAAGCAAATGAGAGGGGAAATCAAATCGCTTTGGTGAGGATGTAGATCAAGGCCTTCTCCTTCGATTCTCCAAAGATCAAGAGCTTTGGTGGGTTGAGGGAGGAGATCTTGCGAATTTGGTGGCTCCAAATGGGTGTTCTTCTTGCACAGCTCGAGCAGCTTGAGGTGGAAGAAGGGGAGGGGTTTTTATAGCCCCTCCCAAAATGTAGCCGTTGCTGACTTGGAGGGGCGGATTATCCGGCCAAAGTATGGCCGGATTATCCGGCTGGCCGGATTATCCAGCCCCCTGGCCGGATTATCCGCCCCCCATATCTGGTTGACGCCGGTTCTGGTCCTTAGCAGAAATTCTGAAGCCGTCGAAGGGGGCGGATTATCCGGCCCCTATACTGGGTGACGCCGATGCAGGTCCTTAGCCGTTTTTGAGCACTCGCCGGGGGGGGGGGGCGGATTATCCGGCCCCCTGGCCGGAATATCCGGCCCCTATACTAGGTGACGCCGAGCCAGGGACTTAGCCGTTTTTCGGCCACACACCAGAGGGGGGCGGATTATCTGGCCCCTGGCCGGATTATCCGGCCTGGAACATTCTTGAGCTGTAAAATCTGCATCACTTAACACACATAAAATTCCTAATGTTGTTATCTAACACACAAAACCTAAGGGATACAAAGTTTGCACTTTCAATCTCCCCCTTTTTGGTGTTAGATGACAACACTAGGATTTGCAAGAGAGATCGAATATTTCAAACAACAAATATTTGAGCGAGGAATAAAGCTCCCCCTAAATGTGTGCATCTACACAAATGAGTTTGGAGGAGACATACCTTTGCATAGATAACTCAAACATTATGGAATTCCGAATATGATAATAACGAGATACCGGACAATAATTCCATAGCCATCTCACACATATACCAAGTGCTCACAAAACATAAGTGAATATACATAAGGTTCCACATGGCACATATAGATCATATAACATAGTCTCATACACACGGTAGTAACAAATAAACCAGATGAAGTTCCAATCTTAAGACAAGTAAAATAAGAAGAAACACAAGCGCCAAATGAATGATAAACGCGCAAGCTTGTGTTCCCACCCATGCAAATCCCGTGAGACTCCTAATAGAACTACTTCTCCCCCTTTGGCATCAAGACACCAAAAAGAGAGAAGAGCGATGCTACACGCCCCGAGGAATCAATCCTCCCAATCACCGATGTCGTCGGAGTCCTCAGCATAATCAGCTCCGTCATCAGCATCATCAGCTCCAGCATCTTCATCCTCAGCCTCCAAGTCCTCCTCAGCCTCTGCATGAGCACCTCCTGCGGGAGCATCTGGAGCAGCAAAGAGATGCTTCTGCATCTCAACCCAATTGTAGCGGTCGGTGTTCCAAGCTTCATAGGACGTAGGAGCGGTAGGAGTGGGATCGGCGGTCTGAGCACCACTGAGACGGTGAAGGATCAGCTGCTGGGTGTCCTAAATGTTCTTCCTCTCAACATAGGCTTGGTACTTCTCACGGTGGATCTCTACCTTCATGCACAGAACATTCCGCTCAAACCAACTGAGCTTCCTCACCTCCCTGGACATAGCAGACGCAGCAGCCCTCTGAACATGTGTAGAAGCACTCGACCTCGCATCCGCCATGAATGTGCTAGGATAGGCAGCTGAAGGAGCAGTAGACCTCTTCTTCTTGACATACATCTTCTTGACTTGGTGCTCCACACAGTCATCATGGATATCGTAATCTCCAAGAGCATTCTTGATGAGGAGCATGATGTAGGGAGCATATGGTACAGTGTTCCTCTGAATGATAGCATCCTTAATCTCATAGAAGATAAAATCCATCACATCAAGAGTAAAGTCCTCAGCAGGGTCAGTCGCAGTAGCACACTCATGAGCAAAAGCGAGGAGGTCAACAAGAGAGGTGCGAATGGCATCATTGTTACCACCACTAGGAGCAATGTTCTCTCTAAAAATGCGGACAAGCTGATCATAAAGGGGATGTAGGCCATTGATGAAGCCCACAACACCTGTGGAGTCATAGAGGTCATAGAGCTTGTCCTTGTCAGGCTTGGTCCCCGGATTGTGAATACGGCGACCCACTGGAGTGTCTCCATTGTACGCATATCCCAAGAGAGAGGCAAACGTGGAGAAGTCTGATGTGCACTCATGCTCGCCGGTCATCCACTTCATAGACTTCTGAGCATTGGGCAAGATCACAAGAGTAGCATAAAACTGCTTGATGAGGCCGGGGTTATAGTTGCACTGAATGTTAGCCAACCCCAGCAGCCCCATCTTCTCAACCACAGAAACTGCTTCATCAAAATAGGTCTTGCTGCGAAGGTGATCAAAATCAATAGGATGCATCGGACGACAAGGATTCTTGAGAGGCTCATAGACATCACGGAAAATCCCCCACTGCTCTTCATTCCAGAAACCACGGTCCTCAATATCTTCATCTCTTGCTGTGGCGTACCAATTGTTACGCCACACAAGAATGTACTCGGCCTCTGGCATGCTCTTGTAGTTAGGACGAGTCGCTTTGCCTTTGCGACGACGGGCTTGAGCTTTGGCAGCCTTCTCCTTCTCAGCTTTCCTAGCAGCCTCCCTCTGACGCTGACGGATAACAACCTCATCAACTAGGACTCCTTCCTCATTCGGAATCAACCGGCGCTTGCGTGTAACATCCCAAGATTTTATCAAATTTTGGGGGAAATTTTTTTTGCTTTTGTTTTGAGTGCATTGATTGAAATTCACAGGAATTTAAAACTTTTGAGTCTATTTGAAAGCTTTATTAGGAAACTAATTTAAACTTTCTATTATTTTCTGGAAGAACCTCTTTGAGAAGAACCAAAAATCAAAATATTATTTTCTTGCTTTTAATCAGCTTTATGCAAGCTTGCTTGCAAAAGATTGTTTTACAAAATTTACTTTATTCTATATGGGTTGCTTTTTCAAACCAAAATTGAGTGTGTTTCTCAATCATTATTTTATAAACTATTATCTTACTATTTTAGAAAGAACCGAGTTCAAACTCTAGTTCTATTATTTTATGCAAGCAAAGCCTTTAGGCTCAATTAAGATCTTTTATTAAAAATCTTGTTTTGGTACTGAAAGTATGTTTCCTATTGGTTTGAAACCTTTCTGTGAATTTTGTAAAATTTTAGAAACTGGTTTGAATTGATTTGAAGCATTTTAGCAAAAGTTATGAAGCTAAACAGAAAACAAAAAGAAAAAGAACCAGAACAAAAAAAAGGGAGAGAAAGGCAACCACTGGGCCAACCCGGGAACCGGACCAGCCCAGAAGCCACCGAACCAGCCCACCCGCAGCCCTCTCCTCCCCTCCCTTTCCTTTTACCTTTCTTTATTTTATTTTTACACTGACGGCCGGGACCCACCCGTCAGTATCATCTTCTCCAACGGTTACTCCTCACTGGAAACCGACGAGCCCGAAAATCTCTCCCCTCTTAAATCCTCATTACCCCCTGCCTTAATCGACGCCTACCCGCAACTATAAGACCCCCTCGCCATCCTCCCCCATCTCCCTTTGCTCCCTCGCGGAATCGTCGACGAGCTACGGAGAAATTCCTCGTCGGAGCCCCGCTATTCCGTCGCCAGACTTCTTCGGATTCCGGCGACATAGTAAGCCCCGCTACCTCTCTCCGGTCTCTAATGACTCCCCTCGGTCCTGCGCCCATCTACAACCCCTTCTTCGATTTTCTCTGACAGCATATCGACGACACCACTAATTTCTGAGCCGCTGTCGCGTGGAGGCACTCCGTTCGCGTGCAGACATCGCAGGAGGCCACTCCAGAAACAGCCGATCAAACCCTCGTACTCACCGTCCTCTTCTGCACCTCGTCTCGGTCTCTGACGTCCCCGGGAATCACCAGAACCTCGCCACTGTCCACTCTCGAGCCGCTCTTCGCCGCCGGCAAGCCGGAACCCTAGCCTAGGTGAGACTTTCCCCCGATCTACTTTTCGTCCGTCGGATCTCGATCTCACGGTCCACATTAGAACACTTAACGAACCGGTACCGGGCGATCTGGTGCGTCCAGATCTGATAAGATCCAACGCTCCACGGTGGCGATCCAAACGAATCGGTATCGGCCAGTAATAAACCGACACGTGTCAGCTCCTGGTTAAAACGAAATTCAAAATAGAATTATGAATCAGATTTCAACTCAATCTTGCCAAATTCATATCTTTCGATTTATAAATCCAAAAATAGCAAATGATATACCGTTGGAATCCTTGGAACGTCTAGAATCCAGCAGTACCATAAAATCTTATATTTTATGGGTTCAATTTGAAACTATTTTCAAATTGGAATCAAACTCTCTGTTAGCATGTTTAATTCATATCTTTAAAACCAAGTGTCCAAAAATTACAAACTTGTAGTCTCTGGATTCCTCAGAACATGTAGGACATCATAGGATCAAGATAATCCAAATTTGATACGTGCACACACTTTGTGCATTCAAATCTATCCGAATCACAAATTTGACCATAGTTTGAATTCTATAACTTATTTTAGAATGATTTCACTTGCAGTGACTTTGTATTACTGCAAGCTATCCAGTAGCATCACTCCCATAATTTCTAGAACCACTTCACTATTATTCAAATTCTAATATGAGGATTTGAGTAATTTCCATTATAAGAATAAATCTATTTCTGTTCAGTAATGTTTCCATCTACCATAGCAAAACTTATAACCATACCTAGTCATCAATGTTGTGTACACAACATCTTGATCAAGATCATATCTACTTAGACCTATCTTGTCTAGTTCACACATATTCAAACTACAACTGTGTTGTTTGAGTAAAGTGTGATACATCTCAATCATAAAATTCTAATCTTGCTATCTTTGTGGTGTTGATCTAATCCACATTTTAGCACATATCCAATACTCCATGTACACAATCGGAACCTTAAACCATAATCTCAAATGTTATCTACCCCTACTCTATCCTCTGTCCACTTGATCCTGATCTCATGTATAGAACTATTCAATTAACAAATGAGTTAATTGAGTAAAATCAATATATCACAAATACTTACCCAAGCCTATGTGTAACTTATACTATTATGAATAAGTGTTGTCACACTTTATTCAGTAATGTTTTGTTGCACTATTGTATACTCATGTGAATCCATCCACATGAGTCATCTCTAAACTCTACCTTTGCTTATGCCAAGCACAAGATTTATATCACTACATTGTACCTTGGAGGACCAACCCTTTCCAACCATTTGATCTTGCCACTCAAGCTCTCAAAATCCATATCTCACAATCCACAATTCTTTTGCCATATCTCTCTTATCACAGTATCTTAATAAATCTAAAATGTAAAACAAACCCTTTTCAATTGTTTGCATTGCTTGTTCATGTTTGTCTTGAAATAGTGTGTTTACTTTGTGTTACCTCTATTGCTATAGATTGAACGGAGAGAACGTATCTTGTTGAGAGAAGTGAAAGAGTTTGAACTTCAAAAAGGCAAGTGACACACATATCCCTTTACCCATTTTACTTATGCATTAGTGTATTCACCTCTTGTAGTATGCATGATAGGTGAAATGTTCAACTGTTTTATCAAATGCTTAGATCCTAGTAGTGTGTAGCAATCCCTCAAAACCCCACCTGTCAGGATACTAAATACTTTGAAAAATATTGATGCCATGATATGATCACTTGATAAAAGTGTTTTGTGAACAAATTAAGAACTTCAACTAAAATGAAACACCTGGGTGGATTGGTTTGATGATGGAGGCGATGTTGAGTGTCTACTTAGGAGTCACATATCTTGGAAGTGAAAACCATGGTATGTGTTAGTGGCCTAAGTAGTACACTTGTGGTTTGCCACTCAGGATTAAAGGGATTAATATGTCTTCCATGCTTAGATGTACTTCCAGTGCAGCCTTATGACATTATGGGCTCTGTCTTGATTGAGTACGATGTGAGGGTTCATCCATGGGTACTGACAGAGGGGGGTATTTTGGGCACGGTCAGATCCAGGTGGTTGAATGCTCCTTCTGAAAGGTCTTGTCTCATTTTATGTATGGGCATAAAATGAGTCTTAAGGTGAAAGTGCACAACCCCTGCAGGGTGTCAAAACTAATCGATTAGCCGTGTCCCCGGTTATGGACAACTTGAGTCTCTAGACATGGAATATACGGAAGAATCTCATCACCTTTTTGAAATAATTAAAATTTGTGTAGAAAGTGGAGAAGCCTCAGGGCTACATGCCTGGCAGTGAAAACCATGTATGTGGTGGTGACCTGAGGGATTAACCAAGTTTTGTAGAGTAACTACCCGGGGCTACATACTGGCAGTGAAAACCATGTATGTGGTGGTGACCTAGGAGTTATCTTGATATTTGTAGAGTAACTACCCGGGGCTACATACTGGCAGTGAAAACCATGTATGTGGTGGTGACCTAGGAGTTATCTTGATATTTGTAGAGTAACTACCCGGGGCTACATACTGGCAGTGAAAACCATGTATGTGGTGGTGACCTAGGAGTTATCTTGATATTTGTAGAGTAACTACCCGGGGCTACATACTGGCAGTGAAAACCATGTATGTGGTGGTGACCTAGGAGTTATCTTGATATTTGAAGAGTGACTACCCGGGGCTACATACTGGCAGTGAAAACCATGTATGTGGTGGTGACCTAGGATTTATCTTGATATTAAAGAAAAATCAGAATGTTTTAAAATGTTTTGGTTTAGAAAATATAGGATAAAATTGGCTTTATGCAAATCAGCCTATGAGATCCACCAGCCAAATGTCATGTAGTTAGTTCTTTCACAAAATGCCACCAAATATGTGTCATTTGCCAGTACATTGTTGTACTGACCCCTTTGGGGCTACATATTCAAACGTGTAGGTTGTTCTGATGAGGAGTAGATGGAGGAGTCTCGAGCCTGCATACCAACATGACTGCCTGTGGCACATTGCTGAAGATGGAGGCTCATTGCAATTTACTTTGCGTTGTGTTAGTTTGTGTTAAACTCTGGTATTCAAGCAAGTCCAAGTGGCTAAGCTATTTCTGTAAGGTTTAAAGACTATTGTATCTGGATTTGCGATGTAATAAATGACACTATCTGCAATGATTACTATATTTTGTACTGTGGTGCTATCTACTGATCCAGGGAATGGCACAGTAACACAGGAGTTCTACCTTGGTAAAAGGTGGGGCGTTACAAAATGGTATCAGAGCATAGTGTTGCCTGTAGGATCGAGACCCTAGGTTTGGATTAGAAATAGGAAGGCCCTAGGATAAAATTCTCTATCTCATCTTACTTCTATTTAAATTATAAAAAGAATTTTTGCATCTTGAAACTCCTTGTATTTCTCCCCTACTTCATTTCAAATGATTCCCTTAGATGACCCGACTCTCGAAACCATCAAGAAAGGACAGAAGGACACAATGTGCCAGAAGGATGAGACTTCTACTTCATAGGTTGACCTTGAACCAACATGAAGAACTACATTGAAGACCAACGAAGAACTTGAAGAATTGTTGAAATGAAGGTTGCCCAACACCAATGATGCATTGGGGAAGTGGAAATAAGAAATGGAACAATGAAACTATAATAGAATAGACCACCAAGATTCTAGTTTATAGAACCAGCGATTTATAGAATACTTCTATGATCATACCAAATTGGCGTATGACCATATATTATTGTTGACATGTTTTTCCAAAACTTATCAAAAAGATTTTCAATGACTGTTTGATTTTTGCTTGTTTGCTGCTTGGTATGTTCTTTTGTGCTTGGGTAGGACAATTTTCTTCTTTAGTTCTATCTATCTATTACTCACCTTTGCTAAAACCACCTCAGATGCCGCCTCGCCGTGAAAACAACAACAGCAGTAGCAACAACAATGACAACAACACCAACAACCTCTATGATGTGGTCCAACAGTTAGCCACAGGTCAAGCCCAGCTTATGTAGATGATGACCCAATTCATCCAAGCAAGCACCAACCTCATGAACAACAACAACAATCCACCACCCCCACCTCAAGTGGACCGACTAGCTCGTTTCCTGAAGCTCAGACCCAATAAGTTTTCATCTGCCACAGACCCAATAGTGGCCGACGACTGGCTGCGTTCAGTCAATAAGGACTTGGTTACCTGTGAGTGCACAGATGCTGAAAAGATTAGATTCACTGCCCACCTGCTAGAGGGACCAGCAGCAATGTGGTGGGATACTTACCAAGTCACCAATCCAATTGAAGGTCTGGACTGGGATTCCTTTAGGGAAGGCTTTCGTAATGCTCATATCTCCACGGGCATTATGAATCTAAAGAAAGATGAGTTCCGCACTCTGAAGCAGGGTGACAGGACACTAAAGGAGTACATGGATGACTTCTGCTCTCTGTCAAGGTATGCACCAGAAGACATCGACACTGATGCCAAGAGGAAAGATAAGTTTCTCCATGGGCTCAAAGGGGAACTGAAGATACCTTTGTCAGTAGCTTATGCTCCAAGCTACCAGACTCTGCTAGACCAAGCCGTTACTCTGGACAACAACATAAGGAAGGAGGAAAACCGTAAGAGGAAGCTCAACAATGGCAAGACCCACACTGGACATTCCCACATGAGGCCCCACTCCTCTGGAGGAAATGCAAATGGTAGCAACTCAAATGGCAATGGGCACCAAAATGGAGGCAATGGACAACACCGTATTAAGAAGGATCTGTCGCATATCATCTGCTATAATTGCAAGAAGCCAGGACATTTTGCGGATATGTGCTCAGAGAAGAAACAAGATGATGCAGCCAAGCCCAATCCATTCAAGAGGGGTCATGTGAACCACGTCAATGTGGAAGAAGTGACGGGTACGTTTCCACTTAACTCCTTCACAACATTGGATTCTATTTGATAATGGAGCATCACATTTATTTATATCAAGAGCATTTGTGAGCAAACAAAGCAATGGAAAGAGCAAACAGAGCAATGGAAAGGATTTTAATTCCTCTTAAATGGCCAACCAAAGGATCTACAACTTAAAGTTTATTGCCATGAGCTTTGTTGAAAACCTCTAGCTAGGAACGATAGACTTTGTTTTCAAATTACAAAATAGAATTTGGGAACTTGGTTCCATTTTCAACAAAACTTTTGTTTAAAATCTAGTGAGGTTGACCAAGAGTTAGAATGCGAGATGCACCAAACCAAATACAAGGTAATGATTGGGTGTGACATGGATTGGCCCCCATGACGACTACTCATATTGTTCGCTCTTGTATGAGGAATGGTAAGTGTTGAGAGACATACCTACATGAGAGACGACGTCGATAAACCATAACCTTAGAAGGATAAATTGTTACATCCCTTATAGTGAGCCAGTGTGGCCAAAACGTAGGAATACGGTGAGAACTTAGACTTTTAAACGACTACACGAAATCAGAAACATTTTGCTCAGTGGGCTTTGAATGCGAAGGTTGTTCAATTTCGGCTGCTGCCTGTTCGATTCACCTTCCCAACCCTTCGTTTCGACTCCCACGCGGCCTGTTCGACTACCTCCCCGTGCCTATAAAAGAGAGGTCACTCCTCTCCAGAGAGTCACAACAGAGACAACCACCACTACCTATGAGATTGCCTCCTCATTTCAAAGCTCTACGCCACCGAAGTCTACCCCATCCCGACTTGCAATGTCATGAGACAACTCTCCGAATCCCTGAAACTACTTACCTGCCCATGAGAGCTTCATTAGATCCCTTTTCCCTGAGAAGGAGTTCATCTTCGAGATATGATCAAGTTGTCCAGCGCCTTTCAACAACTACGAAGACGGTTGCTAAAGGAATTCTTAAGGACCATCTGGTACCTGTGGCAAGTAGCACGACTTGCTCCAGTAACTTGAATGGGTTCAACAATGCTGGTTATAAGGCGACCTTCCATCCCTTAAAGGTGCAAGTACGTCTTACAGAGTCCACCTTGTTTACCCCTATGAAATGCTTGAGAAGACTGCAGAGAGATGCCATCCTAATTCATTGGGATGTGTGGTCTCATCATGTTCGTGGGGGCAAGCATGCAGTACTTGGCACTGAGTCATCTTTTGAGATTTTGTAATGAAAATCAGCTAAAAAGCAACAAGGAGTATGATGATAGCCTGTATGATTTCCTGGCCTTGGTGAGGACCGACCAAGAAAAGGCTAGATACACATTCTTGGAAGATGTGGACTACCTTGTTGATGACAACTCAATGGATGATATCTGCTTATCACCAGAATTGGATGGAACCTTTGGTGTGCCCACTTTTGAACATAGTTAGGAACGTCAAAACTTCTGAGAAGGGCGATTCAAAGAAAATGCCACAACAGCGAATGCAAGCTGGGAACAAAATGCAAGTACCTAAGGAAGCATCAAGATACCACCAAGAGGAATTTTCTTTTAAGGGTGGTAGCCACCCAGATACCTAAACCCAGATAACCAAATACCTACTTTCTTTCTAGCCTCTCCAATCTCGAGGACGAGATTTCTTTTAAGGGTGGTAGTCTGTAACATCCCAAGATTTTATCAAATTTTGGGGGAATTTTTTTTGCTTTTGTTTTGAGTGCATTGATTGAAATTCACAGGAATTTAAAACTTTTGAGTCTATTTGAAAGCTTTATTAGGAAACTAATTTAAACTTTCTATTATTTTCTGGAAGAACCTCTTTGAGAAGAACCAAAAATCAAAATATTATTTTCTTGCTTTTAATCAGCTTTATGCAAGCTTGCTTGCAAAAGATTGTTTTACAAAATTTACTTTATTCTATATGGGTTGCTTTTTCAAACCAAAATTGAGTGTGTTTCTCAATCATTATTTTATAAACTATTATCTTACTATTTTAGAAAGAACTGAGTTCAAACTCTAGTTCTATTATTTTAGGCAAGCAAAGCCTTTAGGCTCAATTAAGATCTTTTATTAAAAATCTTGTTTTGGTACTGAAAGTATGTTTCCTATTGGTTTGAAACCTTTCTGTGAATTTTGTAAAATTTTAGAAACTGGTTTGAATTGATTTGAAGCATTTTAGCAAAAGTTATGAAGCTAAACAGAAAACAAAAAGAAAAAGAACCAGAACAAAAAAAAGGGAGAGAAAGGCAGCCACTGGGCCAACCCGGGAACCGGACCAGCCCAGAAGCCACCGAACCAGCCCACCCGCAGCCCTCTCCTCCCCTCCCTTTCCTTTTACCTTTCTTTATTTTATTTTTACGCTGACGGCCGGGACCCACCCGTCAGTATCATCTTCTCCAACGGTTACTCCTCACTGGAAACCGACGAGCCCGAAAATCTCTCCCCTCTTAAATCCTCATTACCCCCTGCCTTAATCGACGCCTACCCGCAACTATAAGACCCCCTCGCCGTCCTCCCCCATCTCCCTTTGCTCCCTCGCGGAATCGTCGACTAGCTACGGAGAAATTCCTCGTCGGAGCCCCGCTATTCCGTCGCCAGACTTCTTCGGATTCCGGCGACATAGTAAGCCCCGCTACCTCTCTCCGGTCTCTAATGACTCCCCTCGGTCCTGCGCCCATCTACAACCCCTTCTTCGATTTTCTCTGACAGCATATCGACGACACCACTAATTTCCGAGCCGCTGTCGCATGGAGGCACTCCGTTCGCGTGCAGACATCGCAGGAGGCCACTCCAGAAACAGCCGATCAAACCCTCATACTCACCGTCCTCTTCTGCACCTCGTCTCGATCTCCGACGTCCTCGGGAATCACCAGAACCTCGCCACTGTCCACTCTCGAGCCGCTCTTCGCCGCCGGCAAGCCGGAACCCTAGCCTAGGTGAGACTTTCCCCCGATCTACTTTTCGTCCGTCGGATCTCGATCTCACGGTCCACATTAGAACACTTAACGAACCGGTACCGGGCGATCTGGTGCGTCCAGATCTGATAAGATCCAACGCTCCACGGTGGCGATCCAAACGAATCGGTATCGGCCAGTAATAAACCGACACGTGTCAGCTCCTGGTTAAAACGAAATTCAAAATAGAATTATGAATCAGATTTCAACTCAATCTTGCCAAATTCATATCTTTCGATTTATAAATCCAAAAATAGCAAATGATATACCGTTAGAATCCTTGGAACGTCTAGAATCCAGCAGTACCATAAAATCTTATATTTTATGGGTTCAATTTGAAACTATTTTCAAATTGGAATCAAACTCTCTGTTAGCATGTTTAATTCATATCTTTAGAACCAAGTGTCCAAAAATTACAAACTTGTAGTCTCTGGATTCCTCAGAACATGTAGGACATCATAGGATCAAGAGAATCCAAATTTGATATGTGCACACACTTTGTGCATTCAAATCTATCTGAATCACTAATTTGACCATAGTTTGAATTCTATAACTTATTTTAGAATGATTTCACTTGCAGTGACTTTGTATTACTGCAAGCTATCCAGTAGCATCACTCCCATAATTTCTAGAACCACTTCACTATTATTCAAATTCTAATATGAGGATTTGAGTAATTTCCATTATAAGAATAAATCTATTTCTGTTCAGTAATGTTTCCATCTACCATAGCAAAACTTATAACCATACCTAGTCATCAATGTTGTGTACACAACATCTTGATCAAGATCATATCTACTTAGACCTATCTTGTCTAGTTCACACATATTCAAACTACAACTGTGTTGTTTGAGTAAAGTGTGATACATCTCAATCATAAAATTCTAATCTTGCTATCTTTGTGGTGTTGATCTAATCCACATTTTAGCACATATCCAATACTCCATGTACACAATCGGAACCTTAAACCATAATCTCAAATGTTATCTACCCCTACTCTATCCTCTGTCCACTTGATCCTGATCTCATGTATAGAACTATTCAATTAACAAATGAGTTAATTGAGTAAAATCAATATATCACAAATACTTACCCAAGCCTATGTGTAACTTATACTATTATGAATAAGTGTTGTCACACTTTATTCAGTAATGTTTTGTTGCACTATTGTATACTCATGTGAATCCATCCACATGAGTCATCTCTAAACTCTACCTTTGCTTATGCCAAGCACAAGATTTATATCACTACATTGTACCTTGGAGGACCAACCCTTTCCAACCATTTGATCTTGCCACTCAAGCTCTCAAAATCCATATCTCACAATCCACAATTCTTTTGCCATATCTCTCTTATCACAGTATCTTAATAAATCTAAAATGTAAAACAAACCCTTTTCAATTGTTTGCATTGCTTGTTCATGTTTGTCTTGAAATAGTGTGTTTACTTTGTGTTACCTCTATTGCTATAGATTGAACGGAGAGAACGTATCTTGTTGAGAGAAGTGAAAGAGTTTGAACTTCAAAAAGGCAAGTGACACACATATCCCTTTACCCATTTTACTTATGCATTAGTGTATTCACCTCTTGTAGTATGCATGATAGGTGAAATGTTCAACTGTTTTATTAAATGCTTAGATCCTAGTAGTGTGTAGCAATCCCTCAAAACCCCACCTGTCAGGATACTAAATACTTTGAAAAATATTGATGCCATGATATGATCACTTGATAAAAGTGTTTTGTGAACAAATTAAGAACTTCAACTAAAATGAAACACCTGGGTGGATTGGTTTGATGATGGAGGCGATGTTGAGTGTCTACTTAGGAGTCACATATCTTGGAAGTGAAAACCATGGTATGTGTTAGTGGCCTAAGTAGTACACTTGTGGTTTGCCACTCAGGATTAAAGGGATTAATATGTCTTCCATGCTTAGATGTACTTCCAGTGCAGCCTTATGACATTATGGGCTCTGTCTTGATTGAGTACGATGTGAGGGTTCATCCATGGGTACTGACAGAGGGGGGTATTTTGGGCACGGTCAGATCCAGGTGGTTGAATGCTCCTTCTGAAAGGTCTTGTCTCATTTTATGTATGGGCATAAAATGAGTCTTAAGGTGAAAGTGCACAACCCCTGCAGGGTGTCAAAACTAATCGATTAGCCGTGTCCCCGGTTATGGACAACTTGAGTCTCTAGACATGGAATATACGGAAGAATCTCATCACCTTTTTGAAATAATTAAAATTTGTGTAGAAAGTGGAGAAGCCTCAGGGCTACATGCCTGGCAGTGAAAACCATGTATGTGGTGGTGACCTGAGGGATTAACCAAGTTTTGTAGAGTAACTACCCGGGGCTACATACTGGCAGTGAAAACCATGTATGTGGTGGTGACCTAGGAGTTATCTTGATATTTGTAGAGTAACTACCCGGGGCTACATACTGGCAGTGAAAACCATGTATGTGGTGGTGACCTAGGAGTTATCTTGATATTTGTAGAGTAACTACCCGGGGCTACATACTGGCAGTGAAAACCATGTATGTGGTGGTGACCTAGGATTTATCTTGATATTTGTAGAGTAACTACCCGGGGCTACATACTGGCAGTGAAAACCATGTATGTGGTGGTGACCTAGGAGTTATCTTGATATTTGAAGAGTGACTACCCGGGGCTACATACTGGCAGTGAAAACCATGTATGTGGTGGTGACCTAGTAGTTATCTTGATATTAAAGAAAAATCAGAATGTATTAAAATGTTTTGGTTTAGAAAATAGGGATTTCTATTTTCGTGCCCTCGGGTCCTTAGTTGTACTCAGTTTTCCCCAGCTCCTTAGTTTTTCCTCAGTTTTGTCCAAGCCCTTGGCTGAAACCGTCACCGGTGCTGGAACGGCCGGTTGCCCGACGGTTGAACACCTTTGACCGTTAACTGCTGACTAGTGGGGCCACGTAGAGCCCGCAAAGACACGTCAGAGCATCCATCTTTGTTTGACCGTAAGCATCGCCGTATCCCTGACCAAAACGCGGACGAGTGGAGCTTCAGTATATCGAATGACAAGTGGGGCCATGACGCTGATACAAGGTGCAATACACGGGTAGGATTAGATTTTTAAACGGAGCTCTACAGCGATGGCACGGAGGAGGTGGCCTGCGGGGTGCCGAGATGAGATCGACGTCCACAAAGAACTGCATGAGGCGAGACCAGACGCATTAGATAGATATGAACTAGACGCGTTTAACCATGCAAAGAAGAGAAGAAATGGTCGAGGATATCGACGACGACCTCAACACTTTGACTGACGGTGTCGGACACGAACGCGAGCAATGTAGAGAAAACTAGTGTCTCTCCTTTCTGGCGTGTATAGATAGGTGCTAGGGGAGTGTGGTGGCGAAGGGAAAGACCTCGCGGTGGTCTGTGGCGTCCAGCATAGCGGGGCGGCGTGGCTGTGCCCACAGCGGCGTGCATGTTCGGCATTGGCATCAGCATGTACGTTCGTCATTGGCCTCGGCGGTATCTCTGGTGTGTCAGTGATCGAATGAGGGGACGGGATTGAGGGTGCATCCCGACGGTGACCTAGCAGTGGCGGCGAGCATGCATAGCCGTTCTGACCATGCCGATATCGGCATCGGCATCGTTTGGAGGCTGTGGTGCTCGAATCATGGTGGAAATTGCGATTCCCTATTATTTTTACATGCATAATATATAGAAAATAGCTAGATCTCTAAATCGATGCATATGAAGCTACATATATATTCTTGGTCATAATCCCCTTATCTAAAGGGGATGGATGCATGGCTTCACGTCGTCGTCGCTTTCATCGTCAGTATCTTCGTCGTCCGTGTAGTAGTACTTCCTGCACAATGTTACGTCGAACACCTTCACTGTGAGCACATCATCGCCTTCATATTTGAAGTGTAGGATGTAGCCGAAATCCACACCGTGCGCGATGGCGAAATTCTCCCAGCCCTTGTCGAGGTACATCCGGCCTTGTCCGTCAAATAGGACCTCCACGGTCCAGAGACGAGGACCGCAGTCAGCTGCTCGCAGATACATCTTTGCGGGCTCCTGGCCGTCAAGATAGTCCGCAAACTTCTGTGGGAGTGCCTGCAAAGAGATCGAGCGCCGATCGTTTGAAATTAAAGGATTTTTGGAACATGCACATAATTAATCACATGCATCATATATGTGTGAACGCGTACGTACCTTCTTGGCCAAAGGGTCTTCATAGATGGCGATTAAGAACTCCTCTATGATCAATGGCAGTGTTGACGGTGGTGGTGGCAATGATGATGATCCACCACCCAGGCCGCCCCTTCCCCTTCCCCTTCCGGTCGGCGTCCGAGACGTGGAAGCCATGGCAATGGATCAAGTGTATGTGAACGAAGAAGAGAGAGGCAGAAACGAAGAAGATAGAGGCAGAACCTATTGACATGAGGGATGGCCGAGGTGGGGGTTTATAAGGGCGAGATGACCGTTGTGGGGTTACATAATAAATTAAGGAGGAGATGACCGTTGTGGGTGTTTATATCTCAACAAAAAAGTAATGCCTAAAAGAAATGGAAATTCGTGATAGTTTATTATTTTACCGTGAAAAGTAATGCCTAAAGGAAATTCGTGATAGTTTATCATTTCACCGTGAAAAGTAATGCCTAAAGGAAATTCGTGAAAAGTAATGCCTAAAAGAAATGGAAATTCTTGATAGTTTATTATTTTACCTTGAAAAGTAATGCCTAAAGGAAATTCGTGATAGTTTATCATTTCACCGTGAAAAGTAATGCCTACAAGAAGTGGAAATTCGTGATTACCAAACTTGTTGAATCCGGTGGCCAACTCGTTATTTAGCATACATAGAGGGGTAGTAGTTTGCCACCGACAGATAGAGAGAGGGTGGCACGATCCTGCCCGTTAGATCATAGGATCGATGGTAGGTGGGCACGATCCGTGTGACAACAGCTCGACCAATCAGGCCAAGTTTGGGCTTCTGTGAGAAGGGAGAGGGTAAAACTGAGTAGTATCAAGGATACAAGGGCAAGTAAATAATAAACAGGCTAAGGAATTCAAATAAGAGATTTAGAAAAAGAAAAACACATGTTTTGTACAATGAAACCAGGTTGGCCTACCTCAAAGTATTAGCAATTCAAATACACATGAGTGTAAAAATTGTGGCCTCATTCAGACAAACTATGTTTTGGGTATAGATGTTTTGAGAAGGGGTTTGAGTGGAAAGCCATGAACCTTCATAGCTACTAGTGATTTCAGAAGTGGCCATTTGTGTGAAAACTTGATTTATATATGATTGTTATGATTTTATTTTGCGCATGAGTTGGAGGCACTATGATTTTATTTTTTTGAATTTTTTTGCGCATGAAATGACTCAATTAGATGGCTTAATCCCATCTGTTGACTCTCTGTTGACCAGCCACTTGAGGGTAAAACTGAGTATATTGCACTAGCCAGTATTAGTACTCGAGGGGAAAACTGAGTACAGATATTTTTCCAGTGTAAGACTCGAGGGTAGAACTGAGTACACGTAATGGTGCTGACGTGCAGTCCCACGGACGCGTGTCGCGGTGAGCAGCGGTTAGCCACGCGGTGCGCGTGCTGAGACCAAAACGTCAACTGCCAGTACAGAGCCCCTCTCCCTCCCTCTGCACACAGTCTCATCATAACTCACGCACGCAACCACGCCTCTCACGTCCCATCACCTTCTCCAAAAAACCCCAGCCGCCCTACGCGCGCTCACCTGCCGGTGATGGAGAAGAAGAATGCGCCGGCGGCCGTCGCCCCCGAGCCCGTCGCCTCCGAGCCCATCGCCTCCGAGCCCGTCGCATCCGAGCCCGTCGCTTACCTGCACGAATGGATCGTGGTAGAACACGCCCTTCCACGCGCCGCTGAGTTCTCCTTCCTCAACCTCCGCACATCCCGCTACGTCACCATCGATCTAACGGAAGTTCATGCAAGGTTCAAATTCCTCCATATCTATAGAGTTAATCTATTTTTATTTTCAATCGTAAACATCTTAGTGCTGAATGTTATCTTCATCAACTCCCTTTTAGATACTACTTTGTCGGCTTTTACCGTGGCGTCATCGTGCTTGCCCAGAGGAACCAGCCGCACAAGATACGGCTTCTGAACCCACTCACAAAGACTTTGAACGCTATGTTTGAGGCGCAGATGCCATCTATGATTGTGCAGTCAGTCGCTGTAATGAAGTCCCCGACTATGGTCTTCATTTGCACAGGTTACCCCAATGAAATTGCTTGGGTCGATAAGAGCTCTCCAACTAAGGATATAGATGTACATGATTGGGGAGAAGGAAGATTTACGATCGAGGACCATTCTCTGCGTTGCATTACCCCGTTCAATGGTTAATTGTATGCAATAGCTGTGAATGAGTTCGGAAGAATAGTGTGCACCAACAATGTCCAGTTGGAGCAGCGCGCGAGCACTGTCAGCATGAAGACACTATTTTCATTTCCAGAACTTGGAAATGATTATGATTCCAAGTTCTATCTTGTGGAGTCGGATGGTGATCTTCTGCTTGTGTTGTTGGGCGGCAGCACTGACGACAACCGGCATTTGGAGGAAGGTCAACCATTGGTGTACCGTGTGGACACTGAGAGCCGCTCTCTCCATGCCGTCAGTAACATTGGCAGTCGTGCCCTCTTCGTCAATTTTAGCCGGTGTATCTCCGTCGACACCAGAGTGCACCCGACAGTTCGACCTGGCTGCATCTACTACGCGGATTTGGGTTATATCAGAGAGTATGATGATGATAGAAAGGCCTGGGATGAGTGGCCACGACGTGCGGATAGAATAGGATATGGTCCAAAAAATGAACAAAGGCCATACCGTTTGGAGGATGTATTTGCTGCACACTGCAGACGGAGGGAGTTTAGTGAATATTTCTTTCATCTCATGAATTGTAGCGACGACGAAATATATGATTCAGAATGAAGAACATTGTTATTGGCTGCTGTATACAGTTTATGTATTATATTTAGTTTTCTGGATTTATTATGCTGCTGTGAATTCATCCTATACTAGCTTCTAGATTTGTTACCATATTGGGCAAAAAACGAGGGCCAAAAGGCAACAATCATTGAAGAAAGATAGAAATAGAAGCTTCTCTAGATTTGGTACTAATTTGGTGAAAAGAGAGAGAACTGTTACAGAGAGAGAGGGGAAAAAGGCGCTCTGAAAAATGCCAATTTGGGCCGAGAGAGACAAAACCGAGCTCTCACGTACAACCAAACGCGGTCTCGTCCTGTCCCACGCGGTCCCGTTCTACCAGCCCCACGCGACGCGGCCCCACACGACGCGGCCCCACACGTCAGCATGGAACGGTCAACTAAACGGCAACCCTCCCGTCCGAGCGTCTGCGAGGGGTTTCAAACTAGAGCGAGGGGAAAACTGAGGAAAAACTAAGCGGCTGGGGAAAACTGAGTACAACTAACGACCTGAGGGCACGAAAATAGAAATCCCTAGAAAATATAGGATAAAATTGGCTTTATGCAAATCAGCCTATGAGATCCACCAGCCAAATGTCATGTAGTTAGTTCTTTCACAAAATGCCACCAAATATGTGTCATTTGCCAGTACATTGTTGTACTGACCCCTTTGGGGCTACATATTCAAACGTGTAGGTTGTTCTGATGAGGAGTAGATGGAGGAGTCTCGAGCCTGCATACCAACATGACTGCCTGTGGCACATTGCTGAAGATGGAGGCTCATTGCAATTTACTTTCCGTTGTGTTAGTTTGTGTTAAACTCTGGTATTCAAGCAAGTCCAAGTGGCTAAGCTATTTCTGTAAGGTTTAAAGACTATTGTATCTGGATTTGCGATGTAATAAATGACACTATCTGCAATGATTACTATATTTTGTACTGTGGTGCTATCTACTGATCCAGGGAATGGCACAGTAACACAGGAGTTCTACCTTGGTAAAAGGTGGGGCGTTACATTGCGCTTCGACAAACCCGAACCACCTGTGAAAGAGAGATGCACGGAGAGCATGGGGATAAGCATATGCACACGAGTTATGGAAGGGATCAAAGAACCATGTAGTATGAACAAACAACCTTCACCAAAACATCAAATTGAGGGCAGCAACACAAAAAAATTTGACAATGAACTCTCAGGCCGGATTATCCGGCCAGGGGGGGGGGCGGATAATCCGCCCCCCTCAAAAAAAATTCTAAGTGTTGCTGCAGCCTACAATTCGATAGATCGGGGAGGAAGAGCCATACAACATGATTCATGTGTGTCAAAAACAACAACTAGAGGGCCAAATCACCAAGATAATGCAAAAAGGTAACATCACACCCTAGGGATAGGAGATGAGAGAGATACCCGCATCCATAGCACAAATGGCTTGGTGAAGACCCTCCCGAGATGGAGGAGACCCAACACCGACGAGGAGAGGCCGGGAGAGCGGCTGGAACTCCGGCAGCGGCGGTGGGTAGGCGGCGGCGGCTGGGAAACCCTAGGGGTGGGGGAAAAGAACTGCCCCCGCCCCCCTTTATATACCCAGCCCGACCCAGCCGGATAATCCGGCCAGAGTGACCCAGATTATCCGCCCCCCCCGGATATTCCGCCCAGGGGGCGGATATTCCGGCCTGGAGCGCCAGAACAGAAAAAACTTGGAAATTTTCAAAAACAGATGTTGTTTTGACAAAAACTTTGAACTCGTGTGCAAAGATTAGATGTCTTGAGATAGGATGGCTTAGGTGAGAGAGCAAACATGGAGTGGTTCTCGGCACTTGACATTGCAAGAGCAAATCAACGAAAAAACCAAAGCAAGTGCCTTCCCATATCAATTTAAGAAACAACACCAATAGAGAACACGAAGACCTCAAATAAGATATGCAAGGAATCAACTCTTCGCAAAGAAGAGGTCGGTGGCCGAAGCCACCATGTTTGAGTGTTATGGCATTGGACCGCGAAGATGTATCTTGGGTCCATAACCACTACTCATCATTGAAGCTCATATATCACAAAAATGATATTAAGAGAATGATATGATTACTATTGGCATTATGGGGGGGAGGGATAGCCCAATTAATTAGGACCGCACTCCCCCTATCTCCATGCCCACACCTAAACCAAACAAGCATTGAGATATAGGTGTATTTGCAAGATGTTCAAGCCACACTTCTTGAATCGATGATATTTAGCTCATTCCTCAAATATCCAAATCTTGCTTCATCAAGAGGCTTCGTGAAAATATCGGCAAGTTGATCCTTGGTGCTAACATAAGCAAGCTCAATATCACCACGGGCAACATGATCTCTAATGAAATGATTCCGGATCTCAATATGCTTGGTTCTTGAATGTTGCACCGGATTATAGGCGATCTTGATAGCACTCTCATTGTCACATAAAAGAGGCACTTTGTCACAATTGACACCGTATTCCTTTAAAGTTTGCCTCATCCATAACAATTGAGTGCATCCACTTGCGGCGGCAATGTATTCGGCTTCGGCGGTGGAAAGAGATATACAATTTTACTTCTTAGAAGACCAACACACCAAAGACCTACCAAGAAATTGGCAAGCTCCGGAGGTTGATTTCCTATCATCCTTGTCACCGGCCCAATCCGAATCCGTGAAGCCACAAAGAGAGAAATCCGAGCCTTTGGGATACCAAAGCCCATAAGTTGGGGTATGAACCAAATATTGAAAGATCCTCTTAACCGCCATAAGGTGGCTTTCTTTAGGAGCGGCTTGATACCTTGCACACACACCTACACTCAACACAATATCGGGTCTAGATGCACAAAGGTAAAGCAACGAACCGATCATAGAACGGTATACCTTTTGATCCACGTTTTTACCATTGGGATCTAGATCAAGATGACATTTAGTGGCCATTGGTGTGGCGGCCCCATTTAGTTCCTTCATCTTGAATCTCTTGAGCATGTCTTGGACATATTTGGCTTGATTGATGAAAGTCCCTTCTTTCAATTGCTTCATTTCAAAACCAAGAAAGAACTTCATTTCGCCCATCATAGACATCTCGAACCTATCGGTCATAAGCTTTGAGAATTCATCATTAAAAGCTTTGTTAGTAGAGCCAAAGATGATATCATCAACATATAGTTGGCATACGAAAAGCTCCCCATTGACCCTCTTAGTAAAAAGAGTGGGATCGATTTGCCCAACTTCAAACCCACGATCTAACAACAACTCCCTAAGGTGCTCGTACCACGCACGTGGGGCTTGTTTAAGGCCATAGAGTGCCTTATGGAGTTTGTAGACATGGTTCGGGAAGTTGAGATCCTCAAAACCCGGGGGTTGCTTAACATACACTTCCTCTTTCAATGGACCATTTAGAAAAGCACTTTTAACATCCATTTGTTGCAACTTAAAGTTATGATGAGTGGCATATGAAGAAGGATACAGATGGACTCAAGGCGAGCCACGGGAGCATAAGTTTCTCCAAAGTCAATCCCTTCAACTTGAGAGAAACCTTGAGCAACCAATCTTGCTTTGTTCCTCACAACAATTCCATGCTCATCTTGCTTGTTCTTGAATATCCACTTTGTGCCAATCACATTGCGGCACTCCTTTGGCTTCTCCACTAACACCCATACATTATTGCGCTTGAAGTTGTTGAGTTCTTCATCCATAGCATCCAACCAATCCGGATCTTCAAGAGCTTCAAATACTTTCTTGGGTTCAACCATGGAGATATAAGCATGATGAGTGCTAAATTGTGCCAATTGACGCCAGGTTGACACTTTGCTTCTTAAATCTCCAATAACCCTCTCAAGGGTATGACCTTTAAGCTCCAAATCCCTTTCAACTCTTTTCTTGCGACGGGCTTCGATCTCCTCATTTGACCTTAGAGGAATCACTTGATCATCTTGATCATTTTGGTCCCCGTCTTGACCATCAACTTGACCTTGATCATCATTATCTTCATGAGTAGGTTGATCTTGGTCTTGTGAGGAATTGGGGGCGGTTGAGATAATCGGAGAGGATGGTGGTGCCCCTTCTTCTTCACGAAGGTCCTTGTCTTGTTCTTCGGTTGGTGCATTAGTTGCTTCCTTGGGAGAGGCTTGTTGAGCTTGTGAAGATGAAGGCTCCACTTGAGTAGAGCATAGTCCTTCTCGGTCCGCCACAAGGTGTCCCTCAATGGCGCGGAAAAATCCCACGCCCATTTTTCCTATGGCTTCTCGAGGTATTTCATCATCTACATCACAAGAAACAACATCTCGCCCCCCTTGGGAGCCGTCATTCTCTTCGAACACCACACTACAAGATTCTTCAACACGTCCGGTGGACTTGTTGAAGACTCTATAAGTGTGGGATTCGGCACCATAACCAACAAAAATACCTTCTATTGCTTTCGGATCAAATTTACCTAAACGAACTCCTTTTCTTTGAAAGAAACACTTACACCCGAAAACCCGGTAGTAGGAGATGTTGGGCTTGCTTCCGGTGAGTATTTCATATGGAGTCTTGTTTAGCCCTTTGCGGAGGAAGAGCCGGTTTGAAGAGTGATAAGCCGTAGAGATAGCTTCGGCCCAAAAGTTGTATGGAGACTTAAACTCCGCCAACATGGACCTAGCCATATCCATAAGAGTCCGGTTCTTCCTTTCGGCTACACCATTTTGTTGAGGGGTGTGATACGTCTCAAACGTATCTATAATTTTTGATGCTCCATGCTTGTTTTACACCATTTGCCTATTGTTTCGTTACACTTAGTGGCATTTTTTATGCATTTTCCGGAACTAACCTATTAACAAGTGCCACAGTGCCAGTTTCCTGTTTTCTGCTGTTTTTGTGTTTCAGAAGTGATACACAGGAAATATTCTCGGAATTGGACGAAACAAGTTCCTGAAGTCTTATTTTACCCGGAAGCTTCCAGAGATCCGAAGAGAAGTAGGAGGGGGGCCACCAGGGCCCCACACACAGGGGCGGCGCGGCCAGCCCCTGGCCCGCGCCACCCCCGTGTGAGGGCGCCTGGTCCCTCCTCTGACATTGACCCTTCGCCTATAAAGACCCCCCGACGAGAAAAACCTAAGTGCCCGATCAGTTTTCCAGAATACATCGCGATCCGCCGCCGCCATCGACCCGAAGATCGGGAGGGTCCAGAAGCTCTTCCCGGCACCCTGCCGGAGAGGGGAATCACCACCGGAGGTCTCCTTCATCGCCATGCTTGCCTCCGGAGCGATGAGTGAGTAGTCTACCTTGGACTATGGGTCCATAGCAGTAGCTAGATGGTTGTCTTCTCCACTATGTGCTTCATGTTTAGATCTCATGAGCTGCCATACATGATTGAGATCACCGTTATGTAATTCTACATGTTTGGTTTGTTGGGATCCGATGAATATTGGTGTTTATGATTAAGTTGCTGTACTAAATATTATATTTTGTTATCTCTATGTTGTTTATGATCTTGCATGCTCTCCGTTATTAGTAGCTATCTTGGCCGAGTAGTTGCTAGTGACTCCAAGAGGGGGTATTTATGCTCGATAGTGGGTTCATGTCTCTATTTCACCTGGGGGAGTGACAGAAACCTCTAAGGTGGTAGATGTGCTGTTGCTACTAGGGAGAAAACAACATTCATATGCTCAAGGGCATATGCTTTGTTTACATTACACACTTTGCTTAATGCAATTATCTGTTGTTCGCAACTTAATACTTGTGGAGTTCTCGGATTGATTCACCACAAGTGGATTTTTAGTCATAGATGCAGTTGGATGGCGGTCTATGTATTTTGTTGTAATGCCCAGAGTAAATCTCATAGTGATCTTCTTGACATATCACGTTATCTTTATTCTATCAATTGCCCAACTGTAATTTGTTTACCCAGCATGTGTTATTTTATCTATGGAGAGACACCACTAGTGAACTATGGACCCCGGTCCTATTTACGTCATATTGCTATCACCTGTTTACTTTACTCGTACTGTTTACTTTACTCGCATACTATATTGTTTTCCACTCGATACACTCATAACCTTTGTTTCAAGCAAACCGGTGAGATTGACAACCTCATCGCAAGTTGGGAACAAAGTATTTGTTTGTGTGTGTGCAGGTTCCACAACACCTTCAGTCGTCATTGTCTCTCTTCTCCTGTTCGATAAACCTTGGTTTCTTAAACTGAGGGAAAACTTGCTGCTGCACTCATCATACCTTCCTCTTGGGGTTCCCAACGGGCTGGTTATTCACCACGCACAAGGACAGTCTGGTCGCCATCAGAGGCATCAGCTCCTCGTCAACTTGGCATCATCAGCTATTTTTCTGGCGCCGTTGCCGGGGAAGAGAGAAGACTTCTGCGAGGGGAGTTCTTCGCATACACATTCTTTACTTTGTTATTTGTTTTGCTTTACTTTATTTTACCTGCATTGCTTTTTATATCAAAAACCCAAAAAAAAAATTAGAATCCTTGGTAGCTATTTTTACTTGTTTACTTTCGTTTTGCTGAAATGGCCAATCCTGAAAACACCAAGTTGTGTGACTTCACTAGCACAAACAATAGTGATTTTATCTGCACTCCTATTGCACCACCTGCTACTGCTGCAAACTTTTATGAGATTAAGCCTGCTTTATTGAACCTTGTTATGAAAGAGCAATTTTCTGGTGCTAGTACTGAAGATGCTGCAGCTCATCTCAACAATTTTGTTGAGCTATGTGAGATGCAGAAATATAAGGATGTTGATAGTGATATTATTAAGCTCAAGTTGTTTCCTTTTTCTTTGAGAGGAAAAGCTAAAGATTGGTTGCTGTCTTTGACTAAGAATAGTATTGATTCATGGGCTAAGTGTAAGGATGCTTTTATTGGTAGATACTATCCTCCTGCTAAGATTATAGCTTTGCGTAGCAATATTATGAAGTTTACTCAGTTTGATAATGAACATGTTGCTCAAGCTTGGGAAAGAATGAAATCTATGATAAAGAATTGCCCCACTCATGGACTGACTACTTGGATGATTATCCAAACTTTTTATGCAGGACTGAATTTTTCTTCAAGGAACCTACTTGATTCAGCTGCTGGAGGCACTTTTATGTCCCTTACCTTGGGCGCCGCGTCAAAGCTACTCGACAACATGATGGTAAATTATTCTGAATGGCACACCGAGAGAGCTCCACAAGGTAAGAAGGTAAATTCTGTTGAGGAAACCTCTTCCTTGAATGATAAGATTGATACCATTATGGCTATGCTTGCTAATGATAGGACTCATGTTGATCCTAATAATGTTCCTTTAGCCTCTCTGGTTGCTCAAGAAGAGCATGTTGATGTGAATTTCATTAGAAACAATAATTTTAACAACAATGCTTATAGGAACAATTTTGCTAGTAACAATTATAGGCCGTATCCTTCTACCAATGGTAACGGTTATGGTAACTCTTATGGTAATTCCTACAACAACACTAGGGCCGCGCCCTCCGAGCTTGAGGTAATGCTCAAGGACTTCATCGGTAAGCAAACTGCTTTTAACAAGTCTGTTGAGGAAAAGTTAGGCAAAATTGATATTCTTGCTTCTAAAGTTGATAGCCTTGCTCATGATGTTGAATTTCTGAAACTAAAAGTGTTTCCTAATGATGTGAAAGAGAGCAATGTTGTTGCTGCCGCTAATGCTATTGAAGTTGGAATTGATGAAAATATTAGATTGTTAGCGGAATTGCATGCCAGGTGGGAAAGAGAAGATGAGATGGCTAGAGAGATGAAGGTACGTACTATTACTACCTCTAATGATGTTGCTCCTACTGGTAGCAATCCTCTTACTTTGATTGGTGTAGAGAAAACTCCCACTCCCTGTGTTAAAAAGCCTAAAACTGCCAAAACTTTTTCTCAAAAGAGTGCTGAAATTTTTCGGAGTGTGGGAGATGATAGCTCTATTTCTTTTAATGATTTTGATGTTGATGGCTGCAATATATCTGAAGTAATTTTGTTCTTGCAAATGCTTGCTTTGACTCCCAACGCTAGTTCTTTAAATATTGCTTTTACTAAGCATATTACCAATGCTTTCATAAAGATTAGGGATGAAAAGTTGAAGCAAAAAGCCTCTGTTCCCAAGAAGTTAGAAGATGGTTGGGAACCCATCATTGATATGCATGTTAATGGTTATGATTGCCATGCTTTATGTGATCTAGGTGCTAGTATTTCTATCATGCCTAGAAAGATTTATGACATGCTTGATTTACCACCGCTTGAAAAGTGTTATTTTGATGTTCCTATTGCTGATGTTGCTAAGAAGAAACCTTTGGGAAGGATTAATGATGTTCTTATTGTGGTTAACAATAACCTTGTTCTGGTTGATTTTCTTGTTATGGACGTTGAATGCCATGCTTCATGTCCTATTATTTTGGGAAGACCCTTTCTTCGAACTGTAGGTGCTATCATTGATATGAGGGAAGGCACTATCAAATATCAATTCCCACTTAAGAAAGGTATGGAACAATTCCCTAGGAAAATAAAGAAATTACTTTTTGACTCTATTCTTAGAGCAAATTATGAGCTTGATGCTTCATCTCTTGATATTACTTGATTCGCACTTTTCTGCGCCTAGCTCAAAGGCGTTAAAGAAAAGCACTCTTGGGAGATAACCCAATGTTTTATTTTCAGTACTTTTTCTTTTATTTGAGTCTTGGAAGTCATTACTACTGTAATGACCGCTCCTTATCTCATTTATTTCGTTTTTGTGCCAAGAGAAGCCTCTAATTTGAGTGAGGTAAAGATTTGGGGATGTTGCTGTCCTGAAACTGTTTTCGGTGCTGCACCGTAAAAATTCGTGAAAATTCTCTGTTTATCTTTTGGACCTGCGATTTCTTGTGCATATGCCCCAGGTTATATCCAAACTTTTCTTAGTTGAACACTTTTTGATTTGAGCAACAGAAAATCCCTCAAAAATTCGACCTTTGTCAGCTGTTCAGTTTTGACAGATTTCTGCCAATATTTGTGTTTGCCACTTTATCGCTTTCTTTTGAGTTCTTTTGATCACAGAACTTTTGGGGAGGTTGCTACAGTAGTATATGCTATATATGTGGTGGTTTTGAGTTGAAACCTGAAGCAAATAGAGGATTGATTATATGTTATGCTTGCACTAATGTTGCTAATAGATTTGTGTTTAGTTTTGTATGAAGGAAGTTTTCAAGTGTAGGGATTGGAGAATGATGAGATGAGTTGAAGAATGGACAAAAGCTCAAGCTTGGGGATGCCCATGCATCACCCCAAGAAATATCCAAGAAGTACAAGCGTCAAAGCTTGGGGATGCCCCCGAGGCACCCCTTCTTCATCGGCAAAAATCAGGTCACCTTTCAAAACACTATATTTTTATTGCTTCATGCACTATGTGTTTTTCTTGGAGCGTCAGTTGTTTTAGTTTTCTTAGTTGGTTTAGTTTGTTTGTTTGCTGCAATAAATGGTTGGACCCCAACAAATTTTCTTTGGAGGAGATGTACTCGTTTTCATTTGCGAAGAACGCTCGATGAATTAATAAGAGTGAAAATGGAGTTGTTCTTGCGTTCTTCTTTTTCTGCTACTGCTTTTGGTTTTCGTTTTCACCTTGATTTGCATTCAGACCTTGTTATATCTTTTCATCAAGGTGTATTTTTGCCTCTGATCTTTATTGGTTTTCATCAAAAGAGGTGTTTATAAAAATTTCAAATGGTGTTGGAAAAGAGAAAAAGCTTTGTGCAAAATAGTGGTACAAGAAGGAGCTTGTGTAGACTGCGGCTTAGGCTTTTTCATGTCATGCTTGATGTCTTTTTGATAGTATGCTTAGTGGTTTTGCTGTAGCATGACTTGTCTCAAATAACTGAGATTGCTTAATGAGCCTTTGAAAAAAATCATGCGTTGTTTTTATTGTATGGAAGCATTATTTTGGTTTTCTCCTTGATGCTTTATTTGGGTTGACTTGGCGCATGCTCACACATGTTAGACTCTTACAAAGTCGCCAATAGCCTTCATGATCATTTAGTTTTTGACTTTTGATGCCATCTTATGCTTCTTTTAATGTCGCTTTGTCGCTTTGCATGATTATGGCCATTATTGCTCTCTTAGTTGGTCGCTCCCAGTCTTTTGCTAGCCCTCGCCTTGTACTGAGTATGAGCTCTACTCGTGCATCCAACTCCTAAAAGCCAAAGTTTGCCATCGTGTCCACTATAAATTCCTATACATGGTATTTGTAAGCCATTCCTAAGTAAATTTTCATGTGCTACCTTTCAAAAACCTTCAAAACACTTCTCGTTTTGTGACACTGTTTTCAGCTCATGGGGACGTAGTGGTCGGATTTGCTATCTTCCATATTGCTTATTCCAAAAAGAAAAAAAGAGAAAAAAGAAAAGAAAAAAGGCACTCCTCCATGGAAAGTGAATGTTGGTGGGCACCCGATGGAATCGGTTAGCCATGGTTTGTGAAAGGAAAAAAGGTGGGGAGGAGTGCCAAGCTTTATAAAAGAGCACAAAAGTGCCAATCTCTCTCTCAAAAACTTGCTTCATTTTTGTATGGAAGATAGTAAGAACCCCATTGCCAGTCGTTGACAAAGACAACCACCTCTCAAAACCAATTTTTATCTCTCTGTTTTATAAATGAAAAGCTCTAGCACATGCTCAATCACTGCTTCCCTCTGCGAAGGGCCTTTCTTTTACTTTTATGTTGAGTCACCACATTCTTTCTTTATGCACCATTAAGAGAGCATAGTTGTCATTCTTAGTGTGATATGCATTGTCCCAAAGTTCATTGATTGACTCATATTGTTGGTTTCACTTGTTCTTAAATTATTTGTATCTAGTCGCCCTCTTAAACTTGAAGGTGTCCTATGCATTTATGTTTTGCTCTCTTTGAAGGACAAGCTGAAAACCTTTTGTATGTTTTTCCTTATGATTTGAACACACGTTTGACTTTCATTGTTTCATTATCATGATCTTTTGTTTGTGTTCATTTGCATGTTTACAACATGGTTGCTAAGTTCTTATTGTCATGATTATATCTTCATGCCCATGTTTTAAGTTCTATTGATCCCAGCTCACCAATGCTTACATATATGATCAAGATTGTGTAGGTGCATGTCACCTCAAAAATTATTCTTTTGTTATCACTTACCTACTCGAGGACGAGCAGGAGTTAAGCTTGGGGATGCTTGATACGTCTCAAACGTATCTATAATTTTTGATGCTCCATGCTTGTTTTACACCATTTGCCTATTGTTTCGTTACACTTAGTGGCATTTTTTATGCATTTTCCGGAACTAACCTATTAACAAGTGCCACAGTGCCAGTTTCCTGTTTTCTGCTGTTTTTATGTTTCAGAAGTGATACACAGGAAATATTCTCGGAATTGGACGAAACAAGTTCCTGGAGTCTTATTTTACCCGGAAGCTTCCAGAGATCCGAAGAGAAGTAGGAGGGGGGCCACCAGGGCCCCACACACAGGGGCGGCGCGGCCAGCCCCTGGCCCGTGCCACCCCCATGTGAGGGCGCCTGGTCCCTCCTCTGACATCGACCCTTCGCCTATAAAGACCCCCCGACGAGAAAAACCTAAGTGCCCGATCAGTTTTCCAGAATACATCGCGATCCGCCGCCGCCGTCGACCCGAAGATCGGGAGGGTCCAGAAGCTCTTCCCGGCACCCTACCAGAGAGGGGAATCGCCACCGGAGGTCTCCTTCATCGCCATGCTTGCCTTCGGAGCGATGAGTGAGTAGTCTACCTTGGACTATGGGTACATAGCAGTAGCTAGATGGTTGTCTTCTCCACTATGTGCTTCATGTTTAGATCTCATGAGCTGCCATACATGATTGAGATCACCGTTATGTAATTCTACATGTTTGGTTTGTTGGGATCCGATGAATATTGGTGTTTATGATTAAGTTGCTGTACTAAATATTATCTTTTGTTATCTCTATGTTGTTTATGATCTTGCATGCTCTCCGTTGTTAGTAGCTATCTTGGCCGAGTAGTTGCTAGTGACTCCAAGAGGGGGTATTTATGCTCGATAGTGGGTTCATGTCTCTATTTCACCTGGGGGAGTGACAGAAACCTCTAAGGTGGTAGATGTGCTGTTGCTACTAGGGAGAAAACAACATTCATATGCTCAAGGGCATATGCTTTGTTTACATTACACACTTTGCATAATGCAATTATCTGTTGTTCGCAACTTAATACTTGTGGAGTTCTCGGATTGATTCACCACAAGTGGATTTTTAGTCATAGATGCAGTTGGATGGCGGTCTATGTATTTTGTTGTAATGCCCAGAGTAAATCTCATAGTGATCTTCTTGACATATCACGTTATCTTTATTCTATCAATTGCCCAACTGTAATTTGTTTACCCAGCATGTGTTATTTTATCTATGGAGAGACACCACTAGTGAACTGTGGACCCCGGTCCTATTTACGTCATATTGCTATCACCTGTTTACTTTACTCGTACTGTTTACTTTACTCGCATACTATAGTGTTTTCCACTCGATACACTCATAACCTTTGTTTCAAGCAAACTGGTGAGATTGACAACCTCATCGCAAGTTGGGAACAAAGTATTTGTTTGTGTGTGTGCATGTTCCACAACACCTTCAGTCGTCATTGTCTCTCTTCTCCTGTTCGATAAACCTTGGTTTCTTAAACTGAGGGAAAACTTGCTGCTGCACTCATCATACCTTCCTCTTGGGGTTCCCAACGGGCTGGTTATTCACCACGCACAAGGACAGTCTGGTCGCCATCAGAGGCATCAGCTCCTCGTCAACTTGGCATCATCAGGGTGTATGCAGCGGAATATTGATGACGTATCCCCTCATCACTGAGAAACCAATTTAAGGTGTAGTTCTTGAATTCCGAGCCATTGTCACTTCTAATTGCCAAAATAGTTTGCCCATGTTGACGTTCAACTTCCTTGGCAAAGTCGATGACGGTTTGTTGAGTCTCACTCTTATGCTTGAAGAAGTAGACCCAAGTATATCTTGAATAGTCATCAACAATCACCAAACAATATTTCTTCCCACCAAGACTTGCATGAGAGGGAGGACCAAAGAGATCCACATGAAGGAGCTCCAAGATCCTCTTGGAAGAAATCATAGTCTTGCTTGGGTGGGGAGAATCATGCATTTTTCCTAGAACGCAAGCCCTGCAAACACGATCTTTGGCAAAGGAAACATTCTCTTTTAGTCCGAGTATGTGGCCACCCTTGTGAAGGCTTTGCAAAGTTCTCATATTGACATGGGCTAGTCGGCGATGCCAAAGCCAACCCACATCGGCCTTTCCAAATAAACACATTGCACTTGTAGTGGTTTTCCCCGAGAAGTCCACCACATACAAGTTGTTTTCAATGTGCCCAACGAAAGCGACCTTTAGAGACTTGCTCCACAAGAGTACCACAATTTTGTAATCAATGAAGACGGCAAAGCCCATCTTACCAAGTGCACGAACTGAAAGTAAATTGTAACCTAGGGTCTCAACAAGCATGACGTCCACAAGGGAAATATCCGGTGCGACCACCACCTTGCCAAGACCCAATACCTCGGATTGTGACATGTCTCCATAAGTGACGGTTATGTTGTTGTCATTAGGCCTCATCTCCATCATAATCTCCTTGCTTCCGGTCATATGACTTGTGCATCCACTATCAAGCACCCATTTTGATCCACCAAAAGCATAGTCCTCGGAAGACTTGGCCATAAGGCACTTGACGTTCTTGACGAGGAAGTCCTCATTGGGGGATTCAAAGAGTGATGTGGGGGAAGTGGAGGTGGTTGCCATTGCGGCCATCTCACTAGTTGTGGTTTCTTCTTCATCACTCTCACTTGCGGAGTACTCTTCTTGAGTCAAGAACACAAACTTTGGTTGTTTCTTCTTTGGTCCACCCTTCTTCACAAATGGCTTCTTTGATGGTGACTTGGTC
This sequence comes from Dactylis glomerata, assembly GCA_007115705.1. Lineage (NCBI taxonomy): Eukaryota > Viridiplantae > Streptophyta > Magnoliopsida > Poales > Poaceae > Dactylis > Dactylis glomerata. The sequence goes on along the minus strand of QXEO01000625.1, from coordinate 5,812,104 downwards.
TTGCTTTTGAGGATGAGCTTTCCACCATGGTCTTCTCTCTTCTCATAAGGGCACTCGGCGACAAAGTGGAATCTATCATTGCAATTGTAGCATGTCCTCACCCTTTGACCATTGTTGTCATTCCTTTGATAGCCACTTGACTTGCTTCTTCTTTGATTGTCTTCTTTAGCCTTGTGTGGATCAACCCAAAAGGTTTTTCCATAGAAGGCCATGTGCTCATTGTACTCATGTCTTATGTCCTCGGGACACATCTCTAGTCTTGCTTCAATACTAGCTTGAAGAGGAACCTCTTTCTCAACCACACTTGCTTTTAATGCAAGGTTAGAGCTTCTTTGCATTCCTATGGCACGAGCACGAGCATCTTCCGCATTTTGTGCGGAAACCTTGTAGGCTTGAATCTCTTGCATCACTTGATTGGAGGTCATCTCATTGAAGTTGTGCTTTCCTTGAACACTCTTCACATCCGCGGGCTCATATAGAGTGAGAGCAAGAATGTACTTCATCTTGATCCACTCATCATCAATATGGTGAGCACCGAGATTCTTGAAGGTGGTAGCGATAGCCTTGAGTCTTCTATACATCTCTTGATGGTCCTCACCATCCATCATGAAGAACCCCTCCGCTTGATTTGAGAAGGCTATATATCCTGTTTTCTTCATGCTCTCATTGCCAACAAAAACATCGGAGAGACCTTCCCAAGCTTCTTTGGCGGTGGAGAAGTGTTGGATGTGAGGCAAGTCCTTGGGCCCAACGGCGACTTGAATCATGTGGAGAGCGGTGGCATTGAGTTGGCTATTGACCGTCTCTCTTCTTGTCATGTTGGTGGGATCCACGGCCTTGAATCCTTCTTCAACAATCCTCCAAAGCTCAATGCAAGAACTGCGCATATGAGAGATCATTTGATATTGCCATTGACCAAAGTTTAATGCATCAAGCTTAGGCGGATCTCCTCTATGGTTAATATGAGGATGAGGAACCGGCGGGTCGGGTGAATACCAATGTGGGTATTCACCTTTCCTGTCGCCCTTGGTGGAAGATTTAGCATCGCCATTTTTGTCGGCACCCTCCTCATCTATCCCCACATTCTCCACTTGTGGAGTAGCGAGTTTTTCCAGAGGTGGAGAAGCATTAGCAGTTTTAGCTTGCATGAGTTGCGCTATCTTTTCACGCAACTCACTTATTTGAGATGTCATGGAAGTCATGGATGATTCAAATGATTTGAACTCACCCATGGAAACTTGACCCGAGCCCTCTTTAGGTGGAGGATCCATACTCTTAGGTGGTTAAGCCCGAATTAAGAGCCGAGGCTCTGATACCAATTGAACGGATCGTATGGGCACCTAGAGGGGGGGGTGAATAGGTGCTACTCAAATTTTAATTCTTTTTCAATTTAGGCTTGACACAAAAGGTAAATTCTCTAGATATGCAACTAAGGTGAATTTACCTATATGACAACTAGCAAGCTAAGCAAGATACAAGTAGTAAAGGCAATAAAGGATAGAGGTAACCGAGAGTGGAGCACACGGAGACACGGATGTAATTCCCGTAGTTCCTTCCTTTTTAGGGGAAGTACATCTACGTTGGAGGGGTGTGGTTGCCACACAGGCCTAACCAACGCCACAAAGGCTCACCCTATTCTCCGGTGCAAGCTTCCGCCACAAATGCCTAGCTCACTTTCCACTAAGGGATTCCTCAAGGCGGAATCGGCCTTTACAAAACTTGGGGCACAACTCCACAACTGAATTGGAGGCTCCCAAGCACCACAAAGAACTCAATCAACAAGTATCAAGATTTCAATCACACAAATCAAGGTCAAGGGACACAAGAGAACCCAAGACCAAAGGGCCCTCAAGAAAATGAGAGGGGAAATCAAATCGCTTTGGTGAGGATGTAGATCAAGGCCTTCTCCTTCGATTCTCCAAAGATCAAGAGCTTTGGTGGGTTGAGGGAGGAGATCATGCGAATTTGGTGGCTCCAAATGGGTGTTCTTCTTGCACAGCTCGAGCAGCTTGAGGTGGAAGAAGGGGAGGGGTTTTTATAGCCCCTCCCAAAATGTAGCCGTTGCTGACTTGGAGGGGCGGATTATCCGGCCAAAGTATGGCCGGATTATCCGGCTGGCCGGATTATCCAGCCCCCTGGCCGGATTATCCGCCCCCCATATCTGGTTGACGCCGATTCTGGTCCTTAGCAGAAATTCTGAAGCCGTCGAAGGGGGCGGATTATCCGGCCCCCTGGCCGGAATATCCGGCCCCTACACTGGGTGACGCCGATGCAGGTCCTTAGCCGTTTTTGAGCACTCGCCGGGGGGGGGGGGGGGATTATCCGGCCCCCTGGCCGGAATATCCGGCCCCTATACTGGGTGACGCCGAGCCAGGGACTTAGCCGTTTTTCGGCCACACACCAGAGGGGGGCGGATTATCCGGCCCCTGGCCGGATTATCCGGCCTGGAACATTCTTGAGCTGTAAAATCTGCATCACTTAACACACATAAAATTCCTAATGTTGTTATCTAACACACAAAACCTAAGGGATACAAAGTTTGCACTTTCAGTGGTGACTCAACATAAAAGTAGAAGAAAGGCCCTTCGCAGAGGGAAGCAGTGATTGCAAGTTTTATAACCTTCAAAAATTATGGTACTTACCGGCTTTGAGCTCTCATTGCCCCCATCATAAGCATCTTGAATGGTTAAAGTTAATGCGAGAACAATTATGATGCATATGCTTGACAAATCATAAGTTGAAAACCTCGTGCCCCGTGAATACGAGTACCCAAACCTCATGCTACTTTACTCAGAGTCCCAAGCGAGGCTCTTGTCATTGTAAGTATATGCATATCATTGAGAACCGCCAATGGGGTACCTCTGTGCCCGATGACATGGAACAAGCCCACACCAAAATGACAGGACAAGCAGACAATGAACACCTCGACGTCTCTTTTATTTGCCATTTGTTTAGCTTTTTATTGTGAGATGCGTCGTCGAATGTTCACCATGGGTATGCTGCAAATTTCCACCATGAATTATGCATGGCTTAGATTAGCGGCCCGGCATTTCCCTAACACATATACAAACTCCATCATCCCCACAAGATTCCCAATTCATTTCACACCGCGGGCATCCATAAACAAAAGATCACGATATCAACTCAAATAAGAAGTGCAATGTTGAAAGCTTGCCCATGACTGCATGGCTGGGCTAGTCTCCAACTTACAACTTGCAAGCATAACAACTCAACATAAGAGACCACAATGTCAAATTTTTAAGAACAGGAAAAAGTAAAGTGTGCCTTCCAGTTCGTGAGAGCTTTACTGACCGAATTTCGCATAACACTGGTAAGAGTTTAATTTGAAGAGAAAATAAAAGCAAGTCAAATTTACTTGGAATAGAAAATTGCTAGTAGGTATGTATGGTGGACACTTTGGAAAACTTTGGCTTTTAGGAGTTGGATGCACGAGTAGAGCTCATACTCAGTACAAGGCGAGGGCTAGCAAAAGACTGGGAGCGACCAACTAAGAGAGCAGTAATGGCCATAATCATGCAAAGCGACAAAGCGACATTAAAAGAAGCATAAGATGGCATCAAAAGTCAAAAACTAAATGATCATAGAGGCTATTGGCGACTTTGTAAGAGTCTAACATGTGTGAGCATGCGCCAAGTCAACCCAAATAAAGCATCAAGGAGAAAACCAAAATAATGCTTCCATACAATAAAAACAACGCATGATTTTTTCAAAGGCTCATTAAGCAATCTCAGTTATTTGAGACAAGTCATGCTACAGCAAAACCACTAAGCATACTATCAAAAATACATCAAGCATGACATGAAAAAGCCTAAGCCGCAGTCTACACAAGCTCCTTCTTGTACCACTAATCTGCACAAAGCTTTTTCTCTTTTCCAACACCATTTGAAATTTTTATAGACACCTCTTTTGATGAAAACCAATAAAGATCAGAGGCAAAAATACAACTTGATGAAAAGATATGATAAGGTCTGAACGCAAATCAAGGCGAAAACGAAAACCAAAAGCAGTAGTGGAAAAAGAAGAACACCCGGTTTTTTAATAGGAGTGAAAATTAGAGCGTTCTTGGCAAATGAAAAGCAAGGCAACTTCTCCAAAAGAAATTTGTTGGGGTCCAACCATTTATTGCAGCAAACAAAACTAAATGAGCTAAGAAAACTAAAACAACTGACGCTCCAAGAAAAATACATAGTGCATGAAGCAATAAAAATATAGTGTCTTGAAAGGTGACCTGATTTTTGCCGATGAAGAAGGGGTGCCTCGGGGGCATCCCCAAGCTTTGACGCTTGTACTTCTTGGATATTTCTTGGGGTGATGCATGGGCATCCCCAAGCTTGAGCTTTTGTCCATTCTTCAACTCATCTCATCATTCTCCAATCCCTACACTTGAAAACTTCCTTCATACAAGACTAAACACAATTCTATTAGCAACATTAGTGCAAGCATAACATATAATCAATCCTGTTTTTGCTTCAGGTTTCAACTCAAAACCACCACATATATAGAAAATACTACTGTAGCAACTTCCCCATAAGTTCCATGATCAAAAGAACTCAAAAGAAAGCGATAAAGTGGCAAACACAAATATTGGCTGAAATCTGTCAAAACAGAACAGCTGACAAAGGACGAATTTTTGAGGGGTTTTCTGTTGCTCAAATCAAAAAGTGTTCAACTAACAAAAGTTTGGATATAACCTGGGGCATATGCACAAGAAATCGCAGGTCCAAAATATATACAGAGAATGTATACGAATTTTTACGGTGCAGCACCGAAAACAGTTTCAGGACAGCAACATCCTCAAATCTTTACCTCCTTCGAATTAGAGGCTTCTCTTGGCACAAAAACGAAATAAACAAGATAAGGAGCGGTCATTACAGTAGTAATGACTTCCAAGACTCAAATAAAAGAAAAAGTACTAAAAATAAAAACATTGGGTTATCTCCCAAGAGTGCTTTTCTTTAACGCCTTTGAGCTAGGCGCAGAAAATTGTGAATCAAGTATTTTCAGAAGAAGCATTAAGATCAACTGTAGAGGTCTTGTCAATAAGGCATTGTATTTCATCCACATAAGTTTTAGAAGACCCTTTGTGATCATGCTTTGGTTCACTCAAATCACAAAAAAGATTTTTGGGACAGATCCAGTCAAAATTATTTTCGAAAGCTTCACACAATCCCAAGAGCTTGCTAGGTATAGGTATTTCGGCTCCTTCATCGTTAGTACAAATAACCTTTATAGGTGAACCGAGTTTATTAAAACATTTAAGAACTTTTCTAGCTTCAATAACGACATCTTTAAATTCTAGGCGCAAAGCTTCCAAAATAAAAGCTTTCTTTTCAGGATCTTCAATTTCATGAAGCTTAAGGAACATGTATTGCATAAAAGGATTAAGACTAGCAAACCTAGTTTCCAACATGTGAATCAAATAAGCAGAAGCAACTTCAATACTAGGAGCTAGCTCAACCAAAGATTTCTCCTCAACTTCCTCATGCATACTAATGTGATTAAAGAACTCCTCAATGTTACTTTTGCCAATAATCGAACCACTACCTACTGAGAGGTCCTCCAGAACGTACTTAGGGATCAACATGATAAACTAAAAGTAAAGAAATAACAACTACCAAGGATTTTATTTTATTTTTGGGTTTTTTGATATAAAACGATGCAGGTAAAATAAATAAAGTAAAGCAAAACAATAACAAAGTAAAGGATGTGCGTGCGAAAACTCCCCTCGCAGAAGTCTTCTACTTGTGCCAGAAAAGAGGCTGCTGGTGCCAAGTTGACGCGTAGCAGACGGTCCTTGTGCATGGTGAATAACCAGCCCGTTGGGAACTCCAAGAGGAAAGTATGATGAGTATAGCAGCTAGTTTTCCCTCAGTTAAGAAACCAAGGTTTAATCGTTCTTGGAGAGGAGAGACAAACGACTGAAGGTGATGCTTGCTAGTTTGCGACAGCTTCGGACAATTTATATATGGCGCCTCGTCCAAGCTTTGCTTGCTAGCTGCAACACAGAACCTGCACACAACACAACCAAGTACTTCGTTCCCAACTTGCGATGAGGTTGTCAATCTCATCGGTTTGCTTGAAACAAAGGTTATGAGCGTATCGAGTGGAAAACAATAGAGTATGCGAATAAAGTAAACAGTGCGAGTAAAGTAAATAGGTGATAGCAATATGATGGAAATAGGACCGGTGTCCACAGTTCACTAGTGGTGTCTCTCCATAAGATAAATAACACATGCTGGGTAAACAAATTATAGTTGGGCAATTGATAGAATAAAGATAAACGTGATATGTCAAGAAGATCACTATGAGATTTACTCTGGGCATTACAACAAAATACATAGACCGCCATCCAACTACATCTATGACTAATAATCCACTTGTGGTGAATCAATCCGAGAACTCCACAAGTATTAAGTTGCCAGATAATTGCATTAAGCAAAGTGTGTAATGTAAACAAAGCATATGCCCTTGAGCATATGAATGTTGTTTTCTCCCTAGTAGCAATATCACATCTACAACCTTAGAGGTTTCTGTCACTCCCCCAGGTTAAATAGAGGCATGAACCCACTGTCGAGCATAAATACCCCCTCTTGGAGTCACTAGCAACTACTCGGCCAAGATAGCTACTAACAACGGAGAGCATGCAAGATCATAAACAACAAAGAGATAACAAAAGATAATATTCAGTACAGCAACTCAATCATAAACACCAATATTCATCGGATCCCAACAAACCAAACATGTAGAATTACATAACGGTGATCTCAATCATGTAGGGCAGCTCATGAGATCTAAACATGAAGCACATGGTGGAGAAGACAACCGTCTAGCTACTGCTATGGACCCATAGTCCAAGGTAGACTACTCACTCATCGCTCCGGAGGCAAGCATGGCGATGAAGAAGACCTCCGGTGGTGATTCCCCTCTCCGGCAGGGTGCCAAGAAGAGCTTCTAGACCCTCCCGATCTTCGGGTCGACGGCGGCGGCGGATCGCGATGTGTTCTGGAAAAGTGATCGGGTACTTAGGTTTTTTTCCGTCGGGGGGTCTTTATAGGTGAAGGGGCAATGTCAGAGGAGGGGCCAGGTGGCCTCACACCAGGGTGGCGCGGCCCAGGCCCTGGCCGTGCCAGCCCTGCGTGTGGGGCCCTGGTGGCCCCCCTCCTACTCTCCTTCGGATCTCTGGAAGCTTCCGGGTAAAATAAGACTTCAGGAACTTGTTTCGTCCAATTACGAGAATATTTCCTGTGTATCACTTCTGAAACACAAAAGCAGCAGAAAACAGGGAACTGGCACTATGGCAACTCGTTAATAGGTTAGTTCCAGAAAATGCATAAAAGTGCCACGAAGTGTAACGAAATATTAGGCAAATGGTGTAAAAACAAGCATGGAGCATCAAAAATTATAGATACGTTGGAGACGTATCAGAACCCATTATTGGTATGCATGTTAATGGTTTTGATTGCCATGCTTTATGTGATCTAGGTGCTTGATGACCCACAAGTATAGGGGATCACAACAGTCTTCGAGGGAAGTAAAACCCAAATTTATTGATTCGACACAAGGGGAGCCAAAGAATATTTATCAGCCTTAACAGATGAGTTGTCAATTCAGCTGCACCTGGAAACAGACTTGCTCACAGCAGTTTATCAGTAGTACAGTTTTATAGTGGTGATAGTAGTGAAACAGTAATAGCAGTAGTAAAATAAAAGCGGTAATAGTAGCAATAGTAAACAGTAGGATAAAATACTGTAGGCATAGGGATAGATGTACGGGCGTTGCATAGATAAGATAATTCATGAAATCAGTGAGACATGGGCATTGCAGATAAATAATGATAAAGCATCCTAATACTAAACAATCATAGGCATGTGTTCCATATATAGTCGTACGTGCTCGCAATGAGAAACTTGCATGACATCTTTTGTCCTACCAGCCTGTTGCAGCAGGGCCTCAAGGGAAACTACTGGTAATTAAGGTACCCCTTTTAATAAAGTACCAGAGCAAAGCATTAACACTTGGTGAACACATGTGATCCTCACATCATAGCCATCCTCTCCGGTTATCCCAATTTCTGTCACTTTGGGGCCTCGGGTTTCGGACAACAATATGTGTAAATAACTTGCAGGTAAGATCATAAATAACAAGTATTATCATAAAACAATAACAAGTTCAGATCTGAGATCATGGCACTCGGGCCCAAAGTGACAAGCATTAAGTACAACAAGTTGCAACAATGTCATAAGCACTAATAAAAGATACTAGGCACTATGCCCTAACAATCTCATAGCAAATTACATGAATAATTGATGTCTACACACGCTTCTGTTCTTGTAGACAGTGTTGGGCCTCCAAGTACAGAGGTTTGTAGAGCAGCAGCAAGTTTCCCTTAAGTGGATCACCCAAGGTTTATCGAACTCAGGGAGGAAGAGGTTAAAGCTATCCCTCTCAAACAACCCTGCAATTACGATACAGAAAGTCTCTTGTGTCCCCAACACACCCAATACACTTGTCAGATGTATAGGCGCACTAGTTCGGCGAAGAGATAGTGAAATACAAGCGGTAGTGATGATTATAAGTAGTAACTATGATATGAAATAAGTATCGCTGCGAGCAAACATGTAACAAAACAGGAAGTAAACGGTGTGCAATTCTTGGAAACAAGGCCTAGGGATCATACTTTCACTAGTGGACACACTCCCAACAAATATAACATAATTGAACAAATAAATAACTTCTCTTCACTATGGTACTCTGAATTACTCTCCTATTGAATAACACTAATCATTGCGTAGGGCTACGAAGCACTCCTCAAAGTTCATCAAGTACTTGACAAACACCACTCATAGAGATATCCAAATCAAATCACAACTCAAGATAGATATTATTGCAACTTAGACCAAGTACTAACACGGTGCACACACTGTCAACATTACACCATGAAAGGAGGAATAGATCACTTCAATACTATCATAGTGATAATTATTCTCATAATCCATAAAAGATCACAATCATAGCCTAGACCAAGTACCACCATGATGCACGCACTGTCACCGTTACACCATGGCAGGAGGAATAGATTACTTTAATAACACACTAGAGTACACATAATGAAGAAGAGTAACATCTACTTATTCAACATGATACAAAGCTCACGATCACATAAAAATCACATCATGGGAGAGAGAGGTGAACCACATAGCTACCGGTAGAGCCCTCAGCCCCGGGGATGAACTACTCCCTCCTCATCATAGGAGACAACAAGGTTGATGGAGATGGTGGTGAGGTCGATGGAGACGGCGGAGACGTCGATGGAGACCAATGGAGATGGCTCCGGGGGCACTTCCCCATCTCGGCAGGGTGCCGGAACAGAGACTTCTGTCCCCCGAAATTTGGCTTCAACGGCGGCGGCGCTGCGGAACTGTTCTGGAAATTTCGCCGACTCCCCTAGGGTTTTCCGTCCCGAGGCTTTATATAGGCGAAGGGGCGTCGTCAGGGGGCAGCCAGGGGCTCCTCACACCAGGGTGGCACGACCAGGGCCTGGGCCGCGCCACCTATGTGTGAGGGCGGCCTCTCGCCCCCCTCCGGCTCTCTTTCGGTCTTCGGGAAGCTTCCGGGAAAAATAAGATTTCTGGAACTTGTTTCGTCCAATTCCGAGAATATTTCCTGTGTAGCTTTTCTGAAACACAAAAATAGCAGAAAACAGGGAACTGGCACTGTGGCGACTTGTTAATAGGTTAGTTCCGGAAAATGCATAAAAGTGCCACGAAGTGTAACGAAACATCAGGTAAATGGTGTAAAAACAAGCATGGAGCATCAAAAATTATAGATACGTTTGAGACGTATCAGCATCCCCAAGCTTAACTCCTGCTCGTCCTCGAGTAGGTAAGTGATAACAAAAGAAATAATTTTTGAGGTGACATGCACCTACACAATCTTGATCATATATGTAAGCATTGTGAGCTGGGATCATAAGAACTTAAAACATGGGCATGAAAGATATAATCTTTGACAATAAAAACTTAGCAACCATGTTATAACATGAAAATGAACACAAACAAAAGATCATGAAAATGAAACAATGAAAGTCAAATGTGTGTTCAAATCATAAGGAAAAACATACAAATGGTTTTCAGTTTGTCCTTCATGGAGATCAAAACATAAATGCATAGGACACCTTCAAGTTTAAGAGGGCGACTAGATACAAATAATTTAAGAACAAGTGAAACCATAGTCATGAATCAATCAATGAAACCTTTGGGACAATGCACATTATACTAAGAATGACAACTATGCTCTCTTAATGGTGCATAAAGGTAGAAGGTGGCGACTCAACATAAAAGTAAAAGAAAGGCCCTTCGCGGAGGGAAGCAGTGATTAAACATGTGCTAGAGCTTTTCATTTGTAAAACTTGAGTTTTGAGAGGTGGTTGCTTTTGTCAACGACTAGCAATGGGGTTCTTACTATCTTCCATACAAAAATGAAGCAAGTTTTTGAGAGAGATATTGGCACTTTTGTGCTCTTTTATAAAGCTTGGCACTCCTCCCCACCTTTTTTCCTTTCACAAACCATGGCTAACCGATTCCATCGGGTGCCCACCAACATTCACATTCCATGGAGGAGTGCCTTTTTTCTTTTCTTTTTTTCTTTTTCTTTTCTTTTTGGAATAAGCAATATGGAAGATAGCAAATCCGACCACTACGTCCCCATGAGCTGAAAACAGTGTCACAAAACGGCTTACAAATAATTATAGTGGACACAATGGCAAACTTGGTTTTTGGGAGTTGGATGCACGAGTAGAGCTCATACTCAGTACAAGGCGAGGGCTAGCAAAAGACTGGGAGCGACCAACTAAGAGAGCAATAACAGCCATAATCATGCAAAGCGACAAAGCGACTTTAAAAGAAGCATAAGATGGCATCAAAAGTCAAAAACTAAATGATCATAGAGGCTATTGGCGACTTTGTAAGAGTCTAACTTGTGTGAGCATGCACCAAGTCAACCCAAATAAAGCATCAAGGAGAAAACCAAAATAATGCTTCCAAATAATTAAAACAACGCATGATTTTTTCAAAGGCTCATTAAGCAATCTCAGTTATTTGATACAAGTCATGCTACAGCAAAACCACTAAGCATACTATCAAAAAGACATCAAGCACGACATGCAAAAGCCTAAGCCGCAGTCTACACAAGCTCCTTCTTGTACCACTTTTTTTGCATAAATCTTTTTCTCTTTTCCAACACCATTCGAACTTTTTAAATCCAACTCTTTTGATGAAAACCAATAAAGATCAGAGGCAAAGATACACCTTGATGAAAAGATATAAGAAGATCTGAACGCAAATCAAGGCGAAAACGAAAACCAAAAGCAGTAGCAGAAAAAGAGAACACTCATTGAACGATAAGAGTGGAAAACGGAGTGTTCTTGGCAAATGAAAAACGAGTTCATCTCCTCCAAAAGAAACATGATGTGATTTAACCATTTATTGCAGCAAACAAAACTAAACTAACTAAGAAAACTAAAACAACTGACGCTCCAAGAAAAACACATAGTGCATGAAGCAATAAAAATATAGTGTTTTGAAAGGTGACCTGATTTTTGCCGATGAAGAAGGGGTGCCTCGGGGGCATCCCTAAGCTTTGACGCTTGTACTTTTTGGATATTTTTGGGGTGATGCATGGGAATCCCCAAGCTTGAGCTTTTGTCCATTCTTCAACTCATCTCATCATTCTCCAATCCCTACACTTGAAAACTTCCTTCATACAAAACTAAACACAATTCTATTAGCAACATTAGTGCAAGCATAACATATAATCAACCTCTTTTTGCTTCAGGTTTCAACCCAAAACCACCACATATATAGCAAATACTACTATAGCAACTTCCCCACAAGTTCTATGATCAAAAGAACTCAAAAGAAAGCGATAAAGCGGCAAACACAAATATTGGCAGAAATCTGTCAAAACAGAACAGCTGACAAAGGACGAATTTTTGAGGGGTTTTATGTTGCTCAAATCAAAAAGTGTTCAACTAATAAAAGTTTGGATATAACCTGGGGCATATGCACAAGAAATCGCAGGTCGAAAAGATATACAGAGAATTTATACGAATTTTTACAGTGCAGCACTGAAAATAGTTTCAGGACAGCAACATCCCTAAATCTTTACCTCACTCGAATTAGAGGCTTCTCTTGGCACAACAATGAAATAAAAAGGATAAGGAGCGGTCATTACAGTAGTAATGACTTCCAAGTCTCAAATAAAATAAAAAGTACTGAAAATAAACAATGGGTTATCTCCCAAGAATGCTTTTCTTTAACGCATTTGAGCTAGGCGCAGTAATTTGCAAAGATGCTCATGTGGGCGCCATATAAGAGCTTGAGGCAAAGGCGCCATATAGGAAATTAAAGTAATAGAGAGCATCAAAAAGCAAGTATGGAACACATTTAAATCTAAACCACTTCCTATGAAAAATAGTCTTGTAAAGAGACAAGTCATAAAAGCGCGAAGCAAAAAGCATAGGAAGGCAAAACAAGTACAACTTTAAGAATTGCAACATAAAGAGGGGAAACTTAATATTATTAAGATCCTTCAAAACATATTTCCCTCTCTCATAATAACTTTCAGTAGCATCATGAATAGAATTAACAATATAATTATCACATAAAACATCCCTATCATGAGCTACATGCATAAAAGAATTAATACTCCCCACATGAACAATTGTAGTAGGAGCAGATTCAACAAAATAATTATTCTCATCACCATAATCATCAAAAACAGGAGGCATATTGTAATCATAACTAATTTTCTCCTCAACAGTAGGTGAACTGAAAATATTATACCCATCATCATAACCATCATAAACTAGAGGACTACTATGTCGCAAAGCATAGTCATGAAACATATCATCATAAGAAGGAACATGGATAGCACTAATGGTACAACAATTATTAACCTTAGAATTGGTACCAAAAAGATTTTCAATATCAAAAGTAGAGTGCTTTTCCCAATCATGATCACTAACATAGGTAACAGGCATGGGAACATCATCCCAATCAGAATTATCATAATCTATAGCAGGATCATAATGCTTAGGGGAATTTACCGTGTGCTCTCGCCTTTTACTCCTCTTCTTCTTCTTCTTCATACTCTTCTTACTCTCTCCTTTAGGAGGGAGAGACTTGAAGGGCATCTTCTCCACATATTCTTTAGGAGGGAAAGACATCTTCTCCGCATAGTCTGGTTTGCTGACAGAAACAACAGAAGAGACTTTGGAGGATTCCTCCTCTCTATTAATAAGATCGAAACATCTATTAGTGCTGTCATAGCTTGGCAAAACATCATGCTTTATAAGATCTTGTAAGTAAGTATTTGTGAGGCAATCTTTAGCACAATAGAGACGACAACCACGAAGGGTGCTATTAATATCAACATCTCTCATATCAACCAAAGAAATCTTTCTAGATATCTCTTCACAATTCAAAAACAAAGTAAGCTCATCATGCTGATTGAGAGTAATCTTATCATCACAATACAAATCTGCGGTACTCGTTCGATTAATTGGGCATTGAAAATTAAAGTGACCTTTTTCACCGCAAAATTCACAAAGAAAAGGATAAAGCTCACAAACCCTTTCACCAAGCACATCTAGATCCTTGAGCCACATACTGGTTTCTTCATTTGCGTGGGTGATGCAATAATCTTCGTTGTTGTAACTCTGTTCACAAGGTCTTTGTATTCCACAAAAATTAACATGCTTATAAGAAATAGGACTTTTAGAAGTTTGAGCATGTTTATTGCAATCGTCAATAACAATATCACTTTCTATGCAAGTGTCCTTAAAAGGTTCATGATACACGTCCCCATTTCCTTTAGGAACATTCCTATGGGAAGCAAAGGCCTTAAAGCAATCAACCATAATTTGATGATCAAGACCATATTTAGCACTAAGCTCTTGAAAATTAGCAGTTTTAGCGAAAGACTTAATGCAATCAAACTCATAATTCAAACATGATCATTTACCTTTGTCGCTATCCCAACCTTCAATATTGTTTTGAATTGTTTCAAGCAGATCCCACTTGGTGTCAACATCCTTGCTTGTGAAAGACCCATCAAAGCATGCATCTAGATAATCCTTGTAATATCCTAAAAGCCTTGCATAAAAATTATAAATAACAATATTATGGGGAAGATCATGAATAGGACATTTATGCATTAGTAACTTCAATCTTCCCCAAGCTTGGGCAATGCTTTCTCCCTCATGCGGATGGAAATTTTAAATGTAATTTCTATCTTTATAAACCTGACTAGAAGGATAGAATTTAGAATAAAAGAGAGGTACAATTTCCTCCCAGTCAATAGATCGACCATCCTTCAGTGTTTTATACCATTCCTCAGCTCTGCCTTTCAGTGATAAAGAGAATAGCTTCTTCTTAACTTGGTTCATTGAAATACCTGCACACTGGAACAACTCGCATAATTCATGTATAAAGAGCAAATGATCACCAGGATGGACAGTTCCATCTCCTAAATAGCAGTTATTCTTAACACATTCAACAATCTTCGTAGGTATTTTAAAAGGATGAGGAGCACAAGCATCATTAGAAACATCACATATGGGAGATAAAATATCATCAGAGCAAACTTTCTCCACTAAAGCTAGGGGACTAAAAATATCATACTTAACAAAACTAGCTTCCCCAAGCTTAGACTTTTCTATAGCATTAGCATTAACAGTATTCAAAGTATTCGTACTAATAACATTGCTATGCGAAATAAGCTCCAAAGGTTTTTCAATTTTCTCTTCAAATCTAAAATCAGGAAAAAGACTAAAGAACTCTTTATTTTCCATTAAGCCTAACTAGTGAAAATAAAAACAAGAAACAAAAAGATATAATTGCAGAATCTAAAGGAAATAACTCCGAGCACTCACACAGGAGGATGCGAGTACCTTTTACCTTACCTCCCCGGCAACGCCGCCAGAAAAGAGCTTGATGTCTACACATGCTTCTGTTCTTGTAGACAGTGTTGGGCCTCCAAGTACAGAGGTTTGTAGAGCAGCAGAAGGTTTCCCTTAAGTTGATCACCCAAGGTTTATCGAACTCAGGGAGGAAGAGGTCAAAGCTATCCCTCTCAAACAACCCTGCAATTACGATACAGAAAGTCTCTTGTGTCCCCAACACACCTAATACACTTGTCAGATGTATAGGCGCACTAGTTTGGCGAAGAGATAGTGAAATACAAGCGGTAGTGATGATTATAAGTAGTAACTGTGATATGAAATAAGTATCGCTGCGAGCAAACATGTAACAAAACAGGAAGTAAATGGTGTGCAATGCTTGGAAACAAGGCCTAGGGATCATACTTTCACTAGTGGACACACTCCCAACAAATATAACATAATTGAACAAATAAATAACTTCTCTTCACTATGGTACTCTGAATTACTCTCCTATTGAATAACACTAATCATTGCGTAGGGCTACGAAGCACTCCTCAAAGTTCATCAAGTACTTGACAAACACCACTCATAGAGATATCCAAATCAAATCACAACTCAAGATAGATATTATTGCAACTTAGACCAAGTACTAACATGGTGCACACACTGTCAACATTACACCATGAAAGGAGGAATAGATCACTTCAATACTATCATAGTGATAATTATTCTCATAATCCATAAAAGATCACAATCGTAGCCTAGACCAAGTACCACCATGATGCACGCACTGTCACCGTTACACCATGGCAGGAGGAATATATTACTTTAATAACACACTAGAGTACACATAATGAAGAAGAGTAGCATCTACTTATTCAACATGATACAAAGCTCACGATCACATAAAGATCACATCATGGGAGAGAGAGGTGAACCACATAGCTACCGGTAGAGCCCTTAGCCCCGGGGATGAACTACTCCCTCCTCATCATAGGAGACAACAAGGTTGATGGAGATGGCGGTGAGGTCGATGGAGATGGCGGAGACGGCGATGGAGACCAATGGAGATGGCTCCGGGGGCACTTCCCCATCCCGGCAGGGTGCCGGAACAGAGACTTCTGTCCCCCGAAATTTGGCTTCGATGGCGGCGGCGCTGCGGAACTGTTCTGGAAATTTCGCCGACTCCCCTAGGGTTTTCCGTCCCGAGGCTTTATATAGGCGAAGGAGCGTCGTCAGGGGGCAGCCAGGGGCTCCTCACACCAGGGTGGCGCGGCCAGGGCCTGGGCCGCGCCACCTATGTGTGAGGGCGGCCCGCCACCTATGTGTGAGGGCGGCCTCTGGCCCCCCTCTGGCTCTCTTTCGGTCTTCGGGAAGCTTCCGGGAAAAATAAGACTTCTGGAACTTGTTTCGTCCAATTCCGAGAATATTTCCTGTGTAGCTTTTCTGAAACACAAAAACAGCAGAAAATAGGGAACTGGCACTGTGGCGACTTGTTAATAGGTTAGTTCCGGAAAATGCATAAAAGTGCCACGAAGTGTAACGAAACATCGGGTAAATGGTGTAAAAACAAGCATGGATCATCAAAAATTATAGATACGTTTGAGACGTATCAATGATCTCATCCAATCCCTACCATCCCCTTCGCCTACAGCAGGAATTACTCACACATGGATGGGGGAGTCATAGATGGTTGATGGAGAGACGTCGGTGATGATGGTGATGAAGATCTCCTCCAAATCCCCATCCCGGCAGGGTGCCAGAACGGAGTTTCCGGTTCCGAATCGCGGTTTCTGGTGGTGGCAGCGCAGCGGAAGTCTATCTTAGAAAAACATCGAACCCCCGCTCCTTTTAGGTCAGAGGGTATATGTAGGCGGAAGGAGGGGTCGAGGTGATGGCCGAGGCGGTCACACAACAGGTGGGCGCGGCCTGGCCTGGGCCGCGCCCCCTGGTTGTGTGGTGGCCTCCCAGCCCCTCTCTGTCTCATCTTCTGGCTCCGAGGGTCTTCTGGTGAAATAGGATTTTTGCAATATTTTCCCGAATTTTTACTGAAAGTTAGATTTCTACACAAAAACGAGACACCAGAGCAATTCTGCTGAAAACAGCGTTAGTCCGCGTTAGTTGCATTCAAAACACACAAATTAGAGGAAAAACAACAGCAAAAGTGTTTGGGAAGTAGATACGTTTTGGACGTATCAACTCCCCCCAAGCATAGCTATTTGCTTGCCCTCATGCAATTCAGTTAACAACTGAGAGCAATAAAAGAAACTTTCACGAACACATTTGCTTCATAAGATGTATATATACTCACTATATGGTCAAGTACTCAGGCAATTCATAATAAGAAATATGCAACTAATGTTACCTCTTAGTCAAGGAAGCTATGAAAGAGGGCCAATGCACTAATAACAAGTAACATGAACATAAGAAGCTATAAGATTGTAGTGTTCTTAAATGATATGGAAGAGTGGTATCCGGCTTGCCTTTATTTGTGGAGCAAAACATAAATATTGAGGCACCTCTGAAGTCCAAGGGAAGACTAGAAGTAAAAATATCAAAGATACAAGCATCAAAGTTATACCATAATTAACCGTATTCTGGGACGAGCACATTACACTAAGAATAACAGCTATGCTCTCAAGAAGGTTCTTAAAGTTAGAAGATGAAGACTCAACATAAAAGTAAAAGAAGGGCCCTTCGCAGAGGGAAGCAGTGATTTAACATGTGCTAGAGTGATGACCCACAAGTATAGGGGGTGTATCATAGTACTTTCGATAAATAAGAGTGTCGAACCCAATGAGGAGCAGAAGGTGTTGATGAGTGGTTTTGACCAACGATTCACTGTAAATACTAGCAAACAGGTTTTCAGGGGTATTTGGTAATACGAGTAAATAAAGTGCGAGTAAATAAAAGACAGTAGTAACAATTGCAGCAAGTGGCCCAATCCTTTCTTCAGCAAAGGACAAGCCGGTTGTGTAACTTATAATAACCAAACGTTCTCGAGGACACACGGGAGTTTCTGTCAAGAGCTTTCGCTTCATAAAGCCAATAGTCTTTATTGGTTTGATAGGTGTTATGGGGGTGAACCTGTGCTAGCGCACTACCCTTACTAGGATAAATACACACTTATGATTATACCCCTTGCAAGCATCCGCAAATACAAGAAAGTAATTAAGATAAATCTAACCACAGCCTTAAACTCTAAGATCCTACGCTCCCTGGTGCAACGGTTTCCCAATGGAGGTTTAGGTTTCTGTCACTCCAGCAACCCCACAATTGGTAGACAAATACACAATGCATCTCACTAGGCCCATAAATGGTGAAGTATCATGTAGTCAACGTTCACATGACACCACTAGTGAAATAGCACCACAACAATATCAAACCATTAAATATTTCTCAACAATAATTCACTACTAACATCTTGACTTCTCCCATGTCCTCAAGAACTAAACGAACTACTCACAAGACATCATATGGATCATGATCAGAGGTGAAATAATGGTAAATAACAATCTGAACATAAACCTTAATTCAACGGTTCCACTCAATAGCATCAACTACAAGAGTAATCAACACGAGGAAAGTTTCCCCTATGAATATAACAAGATCCAACTCAAGATGTTACAGCAGGATGGCGTGGTGATGATGGAGATGAAGGTGCTGGTGATGGAGATGATGATGATGATCCCGATGAAGTCCGGTGCGATGGTGATGACGATGGCGACGATCTCCCCTCTCTGGGAAGGAATTTCCCCGGCAGATTTCTGCCTGCCGGAGAGCTTTTCTCTCTCTGGTGTTTTTCGCCCTGCAGAGGCGGCGGTGTCTAACTCTGAGCCCCCCCTTGACTTAGGTTTTCGGGGACGATGAAGTATGCGAAGGGGCGAGACCAGAAGTGGGCCAGGGTGTCCTCACACAGGGCTGGTGTGGCCGGGGGTCAGGCCGCGCCACCCTGGCGTGAGGGCCCCTCCTGGCTCCTCTCGACTCCTCCTTCTGGCTTCCTGAGTCTTCTGGGAAAATATAATTTCCTGGTATTTTTCTGGAATTTTCCTGATCTTCAAAATATGGTCCCTTGATGGTCCTTTTTCTAGCAGAATCCTGACTCCGGCAGCAAATCCTCCAATGATCATCAAACATGTGAAAACAAAGGAAATAACATAAGTATCAACTCTAAATATGAAATATATCAATGAATAACAGTAAATTATGATACAAAATAGTGATGCAAAATGGACGTATCAACCCCCCCAAGCTTAGACCTCGCTTGTCCCCAAGCGAAAACTAAACTCGGTAAACATGACCACAAGTTTATGGAGTGAAGTGTCGATAATCAAAATACGGACAAGAAGCATCAAATTTACCAAGACACAAATTATAATAGACAGCAACTTCCCTTTATAAGATATAGACTTCCAATAGGTAAAAGGGAATCACATATAAAGATGCACAAGGTAAACTATAATTGGCAATGGCAAACCTTAGTTCTTGGTCAAAGAATGATGAACAAGCTATTCTTTCTTTTAAACGGAGCCTTTAAAAACAGAGCTAATATAGCAAAGACCATATGCTCAACAAAATAAACTTTTGCATTCATAGAAAGCTTTCAAAGATATATTCCTTCAGACAAAAGCATTGTACAAAACAAGGAAGATAGTAAACATGATTAAACGAATCAACGTATGGATGAGTGAAACATAACAACTCAAATGCTTGCTTGAGATAGAGGGGAATAGGTTGACTCAACATAAAAGTAAAAGATAGGCACTTCGCAGAGGGAAGCAGGGATTAAACATGTGCTAGAGTTTTTCATTTGCAAAACAGAGGTAAAAAGTTATTTTGAGAGGTGGTTGCTTTTGTCAACGACTAGCAACAGAGTTCTTGATATCTTCCATACTAAACAAGTGAGAGCGGTTCCGAGATGTTTGATTAATTGGCACATTGGTGCTCTTTTATAGCTTTGCACTCCTCCCCAGCTTTTTCTTTTCTCAAACCATGGCTAACCGATTCCATCGGGTGCCGTCCAACTTTCACATACCATGGAAGAGTGCTCTTTTCTTTCTTTTCTTTTTAAGATTATAATGGTCTGACCAGCTCACTTGCAAAATTAATGACGAGCAGATGAAGCTGCCTAGTCGAGGGGTACTTAATTTAGTATGGAAGATAACAAACCCATCCACTACGTCCTCATGAGCTAAAAACAGTGGCACAAAATGAGAAGTGTTTGAAGGTTTTTGAAAGGTAGCACATGAAAATTTACTTGGAATGGCTTGAGATACCATGCATAGGAATTTATAGTGGACTCTTTGGAAGTGACTTGGCTTTGGGATTTGGATGCACGAGAAGTATTTCCTCTCAGTGCAGGTTTTTTGGCTAGCAAGGTGATACGTCTCCAACGTATCTATAATTTTTGATGCTCCATGCTTGTTTTTACACCATTTGCCTATTGTTTCGTTACACTTAGTGGCACTTTTATGCATTTTCCGGAACTAACCTATTAACAAGTTGCCACAGTGCCAGTTTCCTGTTTTCTGCTATTTTTGTGTTTCAGAAGTGATACACAGGAAATATTCTCGGAATTGGACGAAACAAGTTCCTGAAGTCTTATTTTACCCGGAAGCTTTCAGAGATCCGAAGAGGAGTAGGAGGGGGGCCACCAGGGCCCCACACGTATGGGCGGCGCGGCTAGGGGCCTGGCCGTGCGGGGCCTGCATGAGGGCGCCTGGCCCCTCCTCTGACATCGCCCCTTCGCCTATAAAGACCCCCCAATGGAAAAAACCTAAGTACCCGATCAGTTTTCCAGAACACATCGCGATCCGCCGCCGCCATCGACCCGAAGATCGGGAGGGTCCAAAAGCTCTTCCCGGCACCCTGCCGGAGAGGGGAATCGCCACCGGAGGTCTTCTTCATCGCCATGCTTGCCTCCGGAGCGATGAGTGAGTAGTCTACCTTGGACTATGGGTCCATAGCAGTAGCTAGATGGTTGTCTTCTCCACCATGTGCTTCATGTTTAGATCTCATGAGCTGCCCTACATGATTGAGATCACCGTTATGTAATTCTACATGTTTGGTTTGTTGGGATCCGATGAATATTGGTGTTTATGATTAAGTTGCTGTACTGAATTATATCTTTTGTTATCTCTATGTTGTTTATGATCTTGCATGCTTTTCGTTGTTAGTAGCTATCTTGGCCGAGTAGTTGCTAGTGACTCCAAGAGGGGGTATTTATGCTCGATAGTGGGTTCATGCCTCTATTTCACCTGGGGGAGTGACAGAAACCTCTAAGGTGGTAGATGTGCTGTTCCTACTAGGGAGAAAACAACATTCATATGCTCAAGGGCATATGCTTTGTTTACATTACACACTTTGCTTAATGCAATTATCTGTTGTTCGCAACTTAATACTTGTGGAGTTCTCGGATTGATTCACCACAAGTGGATTATTAGTCATAGATGCAGTTGGATGGCGGTCTATGTATTTTGTTGTAATGCCCAGAGTAAATCTCATAGCGATCTTCTTGACATATCACGTTTATCTTTATTCTATCAATTGCCCAACTATAATTTGTTTACCCAGCATGTGTTATTTTATCTATGGAGAGACACCACTAGTGAACTGTGGACCCCGGTCCTATTTACATCATATTACTATCACCTGTTTACTTTACTCATACTGTTTACTTTACTCGCATACTATATTATTTTCCACTCGATACGCTCATAATCTTTGTTTCAAGCAAACCGGTGAGGTTGACAACCTCATCGCAAGTTGGGAACAAAGTACTTGGTTGTGTGTGTGCAGGTTCCACATCACCTTCAGTCGTCGCTGTCTCTCCTCTCCTGATCGATAAACCTTGGTATCTTAACTGAGGGAAAACTAGCTGCTATACTCATCATACCTTCCTCTTGGGGTTCCCAACGGGCTGGTTATCCACCACGCACAAGGACCGTCTGCTCCCACGTCAACTACACGCCAGCAACCTCTTTTCTGGCGCCATCAACAAGTAGCAGCTTCTTTTCTGGCGCCGTTGCCGGGGAGGAAGAGAAGACTTCTGCGAGGGGAGTTTTTCGCACACACATCCTTTACTTTGTTTTATTGTTTTGCGTTACTTTATTTATTTTACCTGCATCGTTTTATATCAAAAACCCAACAAAAAATTAGAATCCTTGGTAGTTGTTATTTCTTTACTTTATTTTATCATGTTGATCCCTAAGTACGTTCTGGAGGACCTCTCAGTAGGTAGTGGTTCGATTATTGGCAAAAGTAACATTGAGGAGTTCTTTAATCACATTAGTATGCATGAGGAAGTTGAGGAAAAGTCTTGGGTTGAGCTTGCTCCTTGTATTGAAGTTGCTTCTGTTTATTTAATTGACATGTTGGAAACTAGGTTTGCTAGTCTTAATCCTTTTATGCAATATATGTTCCTTAAGCTTCATGAAATTGAGGATCCCGAAAAGAAAGCTTTTATTTTAGAAACCTTGCGCACAGAATTTAGAGATGTTGCAATTGAGGCTAGGAAAGTTTTTAAGAAGTTTAATAAGCTTGGCTCGCCTGTTAAGGTTGTTGGTACGCCTGATGATTTTAAAATACCAATACCTTATGAACTTATAGGAATTCATGATGCTTCGGGAAAGAATTCCAGTTGGATTTGCCCTGAAAATCTTTTCGATGAAAGTAGTGGGCCAAAGCGTGATCGTAAAGGAGTTTCAAAAACTCAGTTGAACATATTTTCCTTCATTGTTGAAAAGATCTCTGCTATTGATCTTAATGCTTCATCACTTGATATTACTTGATTCGCAATTTTCTGCGCCTAGCTCAAAGGCGTTAAAGAAAAGCACTCTTGGGAGATAACCCAATGTTTACTTTTCAGTACTTTTTCTTTTATTTGAGTCTTGGAAGTCATTACTACTGTAATGACCGCTCCTTATCTTGTTTATTTCGTTTTTGTGCCAAGAGAAGCCTCTAATTTGAGTGAGGTAAAGATTTGGGGATGTTGCTGTCCTGAAACTGTTTTTGGTGCTGCACCGTAAAAATTCATGAAAATTCTCTGTTTATCTTTTGGACCTGCGATTTCCTGTGCATATGCCCCAGGTTATATCCAAACTTTTTTTAGTTGAACACTTTTTGATTTGAGCAACATAAAATCCCTCAAAAATTCGACCTTTGTCAGCTGTTCAGTTTTGACAGATTTCTGCCAATATTTGTGTTTGCCACTTTATCGCTTTCTTTTGAGTTCTTTTGATCATGGAACTTTTGGGGAGGTTGCTACAGTAGTATTTGCTATATATGTGGTGGTTTTGAGTTGAAACCTGAAGCAAATAGAGGATTGATTATATGTTATGCTTGCACTAATGTTGCTAATAGAATTGTGTTTAGTTTTGTATGAAGGAAGTTTTCAAGTGTAGGGATTGGAGAATGATGAGATGAGTTGAAGAATGGACAAAAGCTCAAGCTTGGGGATGACCATGCATCACCCCAAGAAATATCCAAGAAGTACAAGCGTCAAAGCTTGGGGATGCCCCCGAGGCACCCCTTCTTCATCGGCAAAAATCAGGTCACCTTTCAAAACACTATATTTTTATTGCTTCATGCACTATGTGTTTTTCTTGGAGCGTCAGTTGTTTTAGTTTTCTTAGTTGGTTTAGTTTGTTTCTTTGCTTCAATAAATGGTTGGACCCTAACAAATTTGTTTTGGAGGAGATGTACTCGTTTTCATTTGCCAAGAACACTCAGTTTTTCACTCTTATTGTTCATCGAGTGTTCTTCTTTTTCTGCTACTGCTTTTGGTTTTCATTTTCGCCTTGATTTGCATTCAGATCTTATCATATCTTTTCATCAAGGTGTATTTTTGCCTCTGATCTTTATTGGTTTTCATCAAAAGAGGTGTTTATAAAAATTTCAAATGGTGTTGGAAAAGAGAAAAAGCTTTGTGCAAAATAGTGGTACAAGAAGGAGCTTGTGTAGACTGCGGCTTAGGCTTTTTCATGTCATGCTTGATGTCTTTCTGATAGTATGCTTAGTGGTTTTGCTGTAGCATGACTTGTCTCAAATAACTGAGATTGCTTAATGAGCCTTTGAAAAAATCATGCGTTGTTTTTATTGTATGGAAGCATTATTTTGGTTTTCTCCTTGATGCTTTATTTGGGTTGACTTCGCGCATGCTCACACATGTTAGACTCTTACAAAGTCGCCAATAGCCTTCATGATCATTTAGTTTTTGACTTTTGATGCCATCTTATGCTTCTTTTAATGTCGCTTTGTCGCTTTGCATGATTATGGCCATTATTGCTCTCTTAGTTGGTCGCTCCCAGTCTTTTGCTAGCCCTCGCCTTGTACTGAGTATGAGCTCTACTCGTGCATCCAACTCCTAAAAGCCAAAGTTTTCCAAAGTGTCCACCATACATACCTACTAGCAATTTTCTATTCCAAGTAAATTTGACTTGCTTTTATTTTCTCTTCAAATTAAACTCTTACCAGTGTTATGCGAAATTCGGTCAGTAAAGCTCTCACAAACCGGAAGGCACACTTTACTTTTTCCTGTTCTTAAAAATTTGACATTGTGGTCTCTTATGTTGAGTTGTTATGCTTGCAAGTTGTAAGTTGGATTCTAGCCCATCCATGCTGTCATGGGGCAAGCTTTCAACATTGCACTTCTTATTTGAGTTGATATCATGATGTTTTGTCTATGGATGCCCGCGGTGTGAAATGAATTGGGAATCTTGTAGGGATCATGGAGTTTGTATATGTGTTAGGGAAACGCCGGGCCGCCAATCTAAGCCATGCATAATTCATGGTGGAAATTTGCAGCATACCCATGGTGAACATTCGACGACGCATCTCACAATAAAAAGCTAAACAAAAGGCAAATAAAAGAGATGTCGAGGTGTTCATTGTCTGCTTGTCCTGTCATTTTGGTGTGGGCTTGTTCCATGTCATCGGGCACGGAGGTACCCCATTGGCGGTTCTCAATGATATGCATATACTTACAATGACAAGAGCCTTGCTTGGGACTCTAAGTAAAGTAGCATGAGGTTTGGGTACTCGTATTCACGGGGCACGAGGTCTTCAACTTATGATTTGTCAAGCATATGCATCATAATTGTTCTCGCATTAACTTTAACCATTCAAGATGCTTATGATGGGGGCAATGAGAGCTCAAAGCCAGTAAGTACCATAATTTTTGAAGGTTATAAAACTTGCAATCACTGCTTCCCTCTGCGAAGGGCCTTTCTTTTACTTTTATGTTGAGTCACCACCTTCTTTCTTTATGCACCATTAAGAGAGCATAGTTGTCATTCTTAGTGTGATATGCATTGTCCCAAAGTTCATTGATTGATTCATATTGTTGGTTTCACTTGTTCTTAAATTATTTGTATCTAGTCGCCCTCTTAAACTTGAAGGTGTCCTATGCATTTATGTTTTGCTCTCTTTGAAGGACAAGCTGAAAACTATTTGTATGTTTTTCCTTATGATTTGAACACACGTTTGACTTTCATTGTTTCATTATCATGATCTTTTGTTTGTGTTCATTTGCATGTTTACAACATGGTTGCTAAGTTCTTATTGTCATGATTATATCTTTCATGCCCATGTTTTAAGTTCTTTTGATCCCAGCTCACCAATGCTTACATATATGATCAAGATTGTGTAGGTGCATGTCACCTCAAAAATTATCCTTTTGTTATCACTTACCTACTCGAGGACGAGCAGGAGTTAACTTGGGGATGCTTGATACGTCTCCAACATATCTATAATTTTTGATGCTCCATGCTTGTTTTTACACCATTTTCCTATTGTTTCGTTACACTTAGTGGCACTTTTATGCATTTTCCGGAACTAACCTATTAACAAGTTGCCACAGTGCCAGTTTCCTGTTTTTTGCTGTTTTTGTGTTTCAGAAGTGATACACAGGAAATATTCTCGGAATTGGACGAAACAAGTTCCTGAAGTCTTATTTTACCCGGAAGCTTCCAGAGATCCGAAGAGGAGTAGGAGGGGGGCCACTAGGGCCCCACACGCATGGGCAGCGCGGCCAGGGGCCTGGCCGCGCGGGGCCCACGTGAGGGCGCCTGGCCCCTCCTCTGACATCGCCCCTTCGCCTATAAAGACCCCCCGATGGAAAAAACCTAAGTACCCGATCAGTTTTCCAGAACACATCGCGATCCGCCGCCGCCGTCGACCCGAAGATCGGGAGGGTCCAGAAGCTCTTCCCGGCACCCTGCCGGAGAGGGGAATCGCCACCGGAGGTCTTCTTCATCGCCATGCTTGCCTCCGGAGCGATGAGTGAGTAGTCTACCTTGGACTATGGGTCCATAGCAGTAGCTAGATGGTTGTCTTCTCCACCATGTGCTTCATGTTTAGATCTCATGAGCTGCCCTACATGATTGAGATCACCGTTATGTAATTCTACATGTTTGGTTTGTTGGGATCCGATGAATATTGGTGTTTATGATTAAGTTGTTGTACTAAATTATATCTTTTGTTATCTCTATGTTGTTTATGATCTTGCATGCTTTCCGTTGTTAGTAGCTATCTTGGCCGAGTAGTTGCTAGTGACTCCAAGAGGGGGTATTTATGCTCGATAGTGGGTTCATGCCTCTATTTCACCTGGGGGAGTGACAGAAACCTCTAAGGTGGTAGATGTGCTGTTCCTACTAGGGAGAAAACAACATTCATATGCTCAAGGGCATATGCTTTGTTTACATTACACACTTTGCTTAATGCAATTATCTGTTGTTCGCAACTTAATACTTGTGGAGTTCTCGGATTGATTCACCACAAGTGGATTATTAGTCATAGATGCAGTTGGATGGCGGTCTATGTATTTTGTTGTAATGCCCAGAGTAAATCTCATAGTGATCTTCTTGACATATCACGTTTATCTTTATTCTATCAATTGCCCAACTGTAATTTGTTTACCCAGCATGTGTTATTTTATCTATGGAGAGACACCACTAGTGAACTGTGGACCCCGGTCCTATTTACATCATATTACTATCACCTGTTTACTTTACTCGTACTGTTTACTTTACTCGCATACTATATTATTTTCCACTCGATACGCTCATAATCTTTGTTTCAAGCAAACCGGTGAGATTGACAACCTCATCGTAAGTTGGGAACAAAGTACTTGGTTGTGTGTGTGCAGGTTCCGCATCACCTTCAGTCATCGCTGTCTCTCCTCTCCTGATCGATAAACCTTGGTATCTTAACTGAGGGAAAACTAGCTGCTATACTCATCATACCTTCCTCTTGGGGTTCCCAACGGGCTGGTTATCCACCACGCACAAGGACCGTCTGCTCCCACGTCAACTACACGCCAGCAGCCTCTTTTCTGGTGCCATCAACAAGTAGCACAAGGCTGGGTAGCAAGCATAAGAGTTGCATGAAACAGACAAACATACATATAATAAGAACAATCATGCAAACTCCCTTGAAGGTACAACGATTTTGACTTTAGGAATAACAATGCTTATAAGCCAAATATGAAGGATAAACTGAAGTGATGTAACTACAAGCACTTCTTTATTCTTTTCTACTCAAACCTCAAGGTAAAGTTGCTACTGACCAAGCTAGGTTTGCCAAAACCAACTAAATTTTCTCATGCTCCCAAAGTGATACCAATACCAATCAACAAGACTAGTCATACAAGAGAGATTGCAAACTAACATAAAGTGTGCGGAAAGTAAACGATAAAACTTCTCATTAATATTTTATTACCGCAACTCACACCAAGGGATACATAGATAACCAACTAAGGAGGATACTTCCAAACTGCAAACTATTCTATAAGATAACTTCTCTATTCATGATATGACTCTACTTGAAAAGTAAATGAGCAAAAGGTAATGATGTGATACCGCGGCACTCCCCCAAGCTTGGAACAAGCCAAGGGGATGCCTATACCAATGACGAATTATTCATGTGGCGGCGGCGGTGGATAATCTTTAATAAGCTTCTCAATCAAATCTTTCAGATCATCAATCTTGTGACTGAGGTTACGAATCATCTCAGAATTGTGCTCAACACGGTTCATGAACCTGTCAGCAAGAGAATCCCAGCTCTTGGAATTATTTCCCCATCCTTCTTCACTCTTGGAGCTTTCTATCCCTGCATTGTTAGAACGATCTATATCCCAGCCAGAGGGTAATCGTGATCTGGGCACCTTTTGAAACTGATGTTTATGAATTAGAGTATGGAAAGGATTCTGGCCTGACGGAGATGCCCGTGGAGCTAAGGTGTGATGCGGCACACCCCCTCCGGTCCTTATGCGAGCACTCTTCTTGAACTTGTCATGATCTGTCACCACCCCTATGCTGGCAATCATGGTGTTTGGCCTTGAACTTTGATCTTCCTCCTCGTCTTCACTTTCAACCTCTTCTTTCAGCCGAAAGTCTTTGGTGTCATCTTCCGGAGGTGTCTTCTCCTTGTCATCGCTTGAAGAGGCCATGGCTCCCCCAAGCTTAAGATCAACTCCTGACAGAAACAGCTCGAAACAAAACACGATGAGAAAACGATATATAGACCTCGGGGACTCCGGGGGGTTAAATAGGCGAAAATTATACATCGAAACGAAATCACAGGAGGAAACCGGGACGGAAACGAGTTCCGGGGTGCTCTCACACCTGGGTGGCGCGGCCAGGGGTGGGCCCGCGCCACCTATGTGTGAGAAGCACACGGACTCCTTTTCCTGCCCGTTTTCGTCACGTGATTTTTCATATTTAGTAAAAATAGCAAAAAAAATTAAAGGAAGAGCTTTTCGCGAAACTTCTCTGACTAGAACTGTTACCTATTCAAAAACGAACTTTGCAGGCACCTGCAATTTGTCTTGGATGAATTCTTTCGAAGAAACTGTTTCAATAACATCAACATCTTCATTATAAGAATCTCCAGAAATATAATGTTTGAGTCTTTGCCCATTCACCACTTGTGTAGAGTCATCTTTCCATGAAGCAATCTTAATAGCACCTGAGCGGTACACTTCCACAATAACATATGGTCCTTCCCATTTAGAGAGTAATTTTCCTGCAAAAAATCTGAGACGAGACCTATACAATAGAACTTTCTCACCAACATGAAACTCTCTCTTAAGAATTCTCTTATCATGCCATTGCTTGACTTTCTCTTTAAAAAGCCTGGCATTCTCATACGCTTTGTTTCTCCACTCATCTAGATAACTCAAATCTAACAACCTCTTCTTACCAGCTAGTTTAAAATCTCTATTAAGCTCTCTCACTGCCCAAAAAGCTTTGTGTTCTAATTCTAAGGGCAAGTGACACGCTTTTATGTAAACCATCTTATAAGGATACATACCCATGGGGTTCTTATCAGCAGTTCTTTAAGCCCATAAAGCGTCATTTAACTTACTAGCCCAATTTTTCCTAGATCTATTGACAGTCTTCTGCAAGATAGACTTGATTTCTCTATTAGAAAGCTCTACCTGCCCACTAGTTTGGGGATGATAAGCAGAAGCAATTCTATGATTAACATCATATTTAGCAAGAGTTTTTCTAAAACCACCGTGAATAAAATGAGAACCTCCGTCAGTCATAAGATATCTAGGCACACCAAATCTAGGAAAAATAACATCCTTGAGCATTTTTAACGAGGTCTCACCATCGGCACTCTTTGTAGGCTTCTACCCATTTAGTAACATAATGAACAGCAACAAGTATATGGGTATAGCCTTTTGAAGGAGGAAAATGACCCATAAAGTCAAATCCCCAACAATCAAATGGTTCAATAACAAGAGTGTAACTCATAGGCATTTCATTGCGTCTAGAAATATTACCAACTCTTTGACATTCATCGCAAGATAAAACATACCTTCTGGCATCTTTAAAGAGGGTTGGCCAATAAAAACCTGATTGTAGAACCTTTTGCGCGGTTCTATCTCCAGCATGATGCCCTTCATAGGCGCTGCTATGGCATTTTCTTAATATCTCTTGTTGCTCATATTCCGGTACGCATCTTCTCATAATACCATCAACTCCTTCTTTATATAAGTGTGGGTCATCCCAAAAATAATGCCTCAAATCATAGAAGAATTTTCTTCTTTGTTGAGCTGTAAAGGTTGGAGGCAAATACTTGGAAACAATAAAGTTAGCATAATCAGCATACCAAGGAAGGTCTCGCGAAGTTACATTTATTGCAGCCAACTGTTCATTTGGAAAACTATCATTAACAGGAATAGGATCAAAAGAAATGTTTTCCAATCTAGACAAGTTGTCAGCCACAGGATTTTTAGCACCTTTCCTATCTATGATATGCAAATCAAACTCTTGTAAAAGCAACACCCATCTAATAAGCCTAGGCTTAGCATCTTTCTTAGTCATAAGATATCTAATAGCAGCGTGATCAGTATGAATAGTAACTTTAGAATCAACAATGTAAGATCTAAACTTATCACATGCAAAAACAACAGCGAGAAACTCTTTCTCAGTAGTAGCATAATTCTTCTGAGCAGCATCAAGAGTCTTACTGGCATAATAAATAACATTCAACTTATTATCTACTCGCTGTCCAAGAACAGCACCAACAGCAAAATCACTAGCATCACACATAATTTCAAAAGGTAGATTCCAATCAGGTGGTTGAACAATAGGAGCAGTAGTTAAAGCCTTCTTAAGAGTTTCAAAAGCTTCCTTACAATCATCATCAAAGACAAATGGTACATCTTTTTGAAGAAGATTAGTAAGAGGCTTTGAAATCTTGGAGAAATCTTTAATAAACCTCCTATAGAAACCAGCATGACCAAGAATACTACGAATACCTTTAACATCTCTGGGACAAGGCATTTTCTCAATTGCCTCCACTTTTGCTCTGTCAACTTCAATACCTCTTTTAGAAATTTTATGTCCAAGGACAATTCCTTCATTCACCATAAAGTGGCATTTCTCCCAATTAAGAACAAGGTTAGTTTCTTCGCACCTCTGCAAAACTTTATCAACGTTGTGCAAACAATTATCAAAAGAAGTTTCATAGACGGAAAAATCGTCCATGAAGACCTCCACAATCTCTTCACAAAAGCCATGAAAAATAGCAGACATGCATCTTTGAAAAGTAGCAGGAGCATTGCATAAACCAAACGGCATACGTCTATAAGCGTAAGTTCCATAAGGACAAGTAAAAGTGGTTTTCTCTTGATCTTCCTTTTTAACAGCAATTTGAGAAAAACCAGAATAACCATCAAGGAAACAAAAATGAGTCTTCTTAGACAACCTTTCTAACATTTGATCTATAAACGGTAAAGGGTAATGATCTTTCTTAGTAACTTTGTTTACCTTCCTATAATCAATGCACATCCTATAACCAACTACTACCCTTTGAGGAATAAGCTCATTATTCTCATTAGGCACAACAGTCATACCTCCTTTCTTAGGAACACAATGGACAGGACTAACCCATCTACTATCAGCAATAGGATAAATAATACCAGCATCAAGGAGCTTTAATACCTCATTTCTTACCACATCCTTCATCTTGGGAATTAGGCGGCGTTGCTGCTCCACGACTAGCTTCGCGTCTTTCTCCATATTAATGGCATGCTGACATAAAGTGGGAGAAATCCCCTTTAAATCATCAAGAGTATATCCCATAGCTCCTCGGTGTTTCCTCAATATCTCCAATAATCTTTCTTCTTCCTTTCCTGAAAGTTTATAGCTAATAATAATAGGATATATTTTCTTAACATCTATATAAGCATATTTAAAATTATCAGGCAAAGGCTTTAATTCAAACACATGATCTTCCTTAGGCGGCAAAGTGGTACCAAGATCCTCCATAGGTAAATTATGCTTGATTAATGGTGGTTGACGAAGAAGAATGTCGTCAATCTCTTCTCTTTCCTTGCTGAAAACATCACTTTCGTGATCTTCCATGAATTGCTGCAAGGCATTATTAGGAGCAAGAGCAATAGAAGCAAGCTGTTCAACTCGAAAATTTTCATTAGGCGTGTCATTTTCATAAGAAGTCTTAGCAAACTTGGAAAAATTAAACTCATAAGACTCTCCATTAAACTTAGTAAAAAATTCTCCTTCTTACAATCTATCACGGCGCCACAAGTGTTCAAAAATGGTCTACCAAAAATAATAGGACAAGTTTTACTAGCCTCCTTACCAAGTACTAGAAAATCAGTAGGGTATTTAGTCTTACCGCAAAGAACTTCCACATCTCGAACAATGCCAAGAGGCCAAACAGTCTCTCTGTTAGCAAGCTGAACAACCACATCAATATCTTCAAGTTCACAAGCGCCAATCTCATGCATAATTTCTTTGTAAAGCTCTAAAGGAATAGCACTTGCACTAGCACCAATATCACATAAACCATAATAGCAATGATCTCCAATCCTGACAGAAATAACAGGAACACTTGTTTTCCTATGCTTTTTTGGATGTGAGAGAATGTTAGAAGCATCTTCACAAAAAAGAATATATTCATCCCCTACATCTTTAGTAACAAGATCCTTTAATATAGCTACAAGAGACTTAATAGTAATTTGCTCATCAGGTTCTGCAGCTTTCTTAGTACTTTTATTAGACACACTTACCAAAGTAGAATACTTCTTTACCTTAGCAGGGAAAGGTGTCTTCTCAAAATAAGGCTCAGGCACAATGCTATCAACAGTACAAACTTCAGTAGCTGCAGCAGGTATATGACTAATAGAATCTTTATAAGGCGCATGATATTTGTTTCAATCTTTCTTTGGAACATCAAGATAAGAGGCAAAGGCCTTAAGACAATTAGCAAGTATTTGTGAATCAAGACCATAAGCAGTGCTAACACTATGAAAGTCATCGGTCCCCATAAAAGATTTAATGCATTCATAATCATAGTTTATACCTGACTTCCTACCTTTGTCGTTTTCCCAACCTTCAGCATTCTCTTGTATACGGTCAAGAAGTTTCCACTTAGCATCTTCTTTCATATGAGTAAATGATCCAAAGCAAGAAGCATCCAAATAATCCTTATTAGGAAGAGTAAGTCGCGCATAAAAATTATCAATAACAATATTATTGGGGAGCTCATGAATGGGGCATTTGAGCATTAGTAACTTCAATCTCCCCCACGCTTGGGCAATACTCTCTCCATCATGAGGCCAAAAATTATATATCCGGTTACGGTATTTATGAATTTCACTTGGAGGATAAAACTTGGAATAAAAGAGAGGTACAATATCCTCCCATGCCATAGATGGACCATCTTGGAGTAGTCGATACCACTCTTCAGCTCTGCCTTTCAATGATAAAGAGAATAATTTCTTCTTGACCCGGCTTGGTGAAATACCTGCACATCTGAACAACTCGCATAATTCATGTATAAATAATAAGTGATCACCCGGATGGACAATTCCATCTCCTGAATAGCGGTTATCCATAATACGCCCAACAATTTTCATAGGTATTTTAAAAGGATCAATTTCAGCAGGTGGTGGCGGTGGTGGTTCATCCACATGTGCAGCAGTAGTAGAAGTGTTTCCAAATACGAAACCAAATGGAGAGTTCTCCATAGCAGAGTAAATAAAAAATAAAAATAAAACAATACTCACAGTGACGGTTACCTTTACCAATTCCACTCTTCAATAGCGCTACACTCCCCGGCAACGGCGCCAGAAAATAGTCTTGATAACCCACAAGTATAGGGGGTGTATCATAGTACTTTCGATAAATAAGAGTGTCGAACCCAACGAGGAGAAGAAGGTGTTGATGAGTGGTTTTGATCAAGGATTCACTGTAAATACTAGCAAACAGGTTTTCAGGGGTATTTGGTAATACGAGTAAATAAAGTGCGAGTAAATAAAAGACAGTAGTAACAATTGCAGCAAGTGGCCCAATCCTTTCTTCAGCAAAGGACAAGCCAGTTGTGTAACTTATAATAACCAAACGTTCTCGAGGACACAGGAGAGTTTCTGTCAAGAGCTTTCGCTTCATAAAGCCATTAGTCTTTATTGGTTTGATAGGTGTTATGGGGGTGAACCTGTGCTAGCGCACTACCCTTACTAGGATAAATACACACTTGTGATTATACCCCTTGCAAGCATCCGCAAATACAAGAAAGTAATTAAGATAAATCTAACCACAGCCTTAAACTCTAAGATCCTACGCTCCGTGGTGCAACGGTTTCCCAACGGAGGTTTAGGTTTCTGTCACTCCAGCAACCCCACAATTGGTAGCCAAATACACAATGCATCTCACTAGGCCCATAAATGGTGAAGTATCATGTAGTCGACGTTCACATGACACCACTAGTGAAATAGCACCACAACAATATCAAACCATTAAATATTTCTCAACAATAATTCACTACTAACATCTTGACTTCTCCCATGTCCTCAAGAACTAAACGAACTACTCACAAGACATCATATGGATCATGATCAGAGGTGAAATAATGGTAAATAACAATCTGAACATAAACCTTAATTCAACGTTTCCACTCAATAGCATCAACTACAAGAGTAATCAACACCGGAAAAGTTTCCCCTATGAATATAACAAGATCCAACTCAAGATGTTACAGCGGGATGGCGTGGTGATGATGGAGATGAAGGTGCCGGTGATGGAGATGATGATGATGATCCCGATGAAGTCCGGTGCGATGGTGATGACGATGGCGACGATCTCCCCTCTCCGGGAAGGAATTTCCCCGACAGATTTCTGCCTGCCGGAGAGCTTTTCTCTCTCTGGTGTTTTCCGCCCCGCAGAGGTGGCGGTGTCTAACTCTGAGCCCCCCTTGACTTAGGTTTTTGGGGACGATGAAGTATGCGAAGGGGTGAGACCAGAAGTGGGCCAGGGTGGCCTCACACAGGGCTGGCGCGGCCAGGGGTCAGGCCGCGCCACCCTGGCGTGAGGGCCCCTCCTGGCTCCTCTCAACTCCTCCTTCTGGCTTCCTGAGTCTTCTGGGAAAATATAATTTCCTGGTATTTTTCTGGAATTTTCCTGATTTTCAAAATATGGTCCCTTGATGATCCTTTTTCCAGCAGAATCCTGACTCCGGCAGCAAATCCTCCAATTATCATCAAACATGTGAAAACAAAGGAAATAACATAAGTATCATCTCTAAATATGAAATATATCAATGAATAACAGTAAATTATGATACAAAATAGTGATGCAAAATGGACGTATCATAGAGCTTTTCATTTGTAAAACAGATATAAAAATTTATTTTGAGAGGTGGTTATTTCATGTCAACGACTGGCAATGGGGACTTGCTATCTTCCATAATAAACAAGTGAGAGCGGTTCCGAGTTCTTTGAAAATTTGGCACATTGGTGCTCTTTTATAAAGCTTTGGCACTCCTCCCCACCTTTTTTCCTTTCTCAAACCATGGCTAACCGATTCCATCGGGTGCCCACCAACTTTCACATACCATGGAGGAGTGCTCTTTTTTTCTTTTCCTTTTTTAAATTTAGATTACAATGGTCTGACCAGCTCCCTTGCAAAATTAATGACGAGCAGATGAAGCTGCCTAGTCGAGGGGTACTCAATTTAATATGGAAGATAGCAATTCCGACCACTATGTCCCCATGAGCTAAAAACAGTGGCACAAAATGAGAAATAGTTGAATGTTTTGAAAGGTAGCACATGAAAATTTACTTGGAATGGCTTGCAAATACCATGCATAGGAATTTATAGTGGACTCTTTGGCAAACTTGGATTTTGGGAGTTGGATGCACGAGTAGAGCTCATACTCAGTACAAAATGAGGGCTAGCAAAAGACTGGGAGCGACAATCGAGAGAGCAATAGCTGTCATAATCATGCTTGCGACAAAACAAAATTACAATAGGCATAAAAATGATACAAGAACTCTGAGGCAAAGTAAATCATCGAGGCTTAATTGACTTTTTGTTCAGTCATATGCATGCTTGAGCATGTGCCAAGTCGATTCAAATGAAACTTTCAAAGGTGGATACCACAATAACATACCATATTATGAATAAAACAATGCAAGCAAGCATCTACATGACATGCTACAAACTATTAGTAAATTGGAACTAATCATATGAGAGCAAGAACTACAAAGCATCCATTAGATAGCATATACCTTACATGAACCGACTAAGCTTGTCCACATAGATGAGTATATGTACAAAAATGAAAACAAATAGAGTTCATACCAGCCTCTTACCACATCTCGGATTGTCATATGTCGTCATTATTGCCTTTCACTTGTGTGGCTTGAATAATATGAAGTGAATACCAAGCTCCAATGGAGTCACGGAAGACTGAACTCTGCAACAAACTTTACAAAACTGAAGAAGAACAACAAATATTTTTGGGTTTTTCGATTTTTAAAACAAGAACGGAAGGAAATAGCAAACAAAGAAAATTATTTTTGGATTTTTCAAATATGAAACCGAAAGTAGCAAGTAAAGCAAACCAAAGCTAGAAACTAAAAGGCAAACAAAGAGAAACAAAGGAAATATTTTTGGTCTTTTTGCATTTTGGAAAGAAAAAAATAAGAACGAGAACAATAAAGAAGAGAAAGCGGAACATGGATATACATAGTACCGACAAAATATGATATGTAGATGAGTGAACCGTCAGTGTACCTCCCCCCAAGCTTAGGCTTTTGGCCTAAGTGGAGATCAACTTCATCTCCAATACATGCCCCATGCTGGTGGATCATCATTGGCGTAGTCATAGCCAGGCCCATGTGAAGATGAAGCAGATGGTGTATAATCATAATAAGGCTGCTGGTATGGAAACTCCGCAATATTAGAAGGCTGGACCGACTCCTCGGTCGCCTCTTCATGGTGCACGGGTTGCGGGTGCTCCTCCATGTATGCGTCGAGCTCACCCTCTGTGAGTGACCATCCATTCCTGCGATCAAGGTTAAACAAAAGAGGTGCAGACAAATGGACTGACCGATTAGCCTTCACTACCTTCCAGGTAGATTTCTTGAAGAAGGTTATCTCAAACGTCAAGTTATTCAAATAGGAATGAAGGGAAACAAACTTATGATGCAACATGGAATTAAGATCAAGTTTCTCTACGGGGAACTGCAGATCTAAAATATGAGGCACTACACCATGCAAAGCTAATAAGCGTGAAGCAACAAGACCTCCACAGATCCCCCCTTTCTCACGGTTAGAATCAAGACGAAAAGCTATGATAGCACCCAAATTATAAGTCCTATCGCCTCTCAAAGCAGCAGCAATAAAAGCTAGATCACATCAGGATAACTTACTTGCAGCTTTCCTAGCAAGAACACACTTGGTAATAAAGTAGGCAAAATATCGAATGGATGGGAAATGAATATTTCGAATTTTACCACCCTCTCCTATGAAGCTTCTTCCTTGACAAATCTCCCCATATAGGTCCATCAATGGCCTAGGCCGTTCCTTCATCTTTTCGCGCGATCCCCACTGTGGTACTCTAATGGCTGCACAGAAAACATCAAAGGGCAAGTCCACAGATTTATTGTAAATTTTATAATGAACCATGGGGTTAGATGTGGACCAATTAAATTTGAAATCCTGCACCACAGACATTGTTAGTTTAGCAAATTGGGGCGGTTCATCATCAACAAAATGTTCCAATCCTGCATTAGAGACTAAAGTTTGGAAGTCCTGCAGGATTCCGGCAGCATTCATGAACTCTGAGCATGGATAGATTGAGGGAAAGACCCTCTCTTCACGGTGAACTCTCATGACTTCATGCACTTCTAGTTCATGTTGAAAGAGTTGGTATCCATTCTCCTCCATTTCTAATTTTTTTAACAAATCTCATAAAAAATGATTTTGAGACAAACAAATGTAGGGAACTACTATAGGGAGTTACTAGAGGGCTAACATGCATCAAAATAACATTTCTAAGCAATAGAACAAGCATGCAAACTCATTTCACCTGTCACCTATAGAGCTAAAATACTCAAGAAATACTCCACTAAACAAAATTCTACTTGGACAATCGGAGGAGTCACATACCGGAGAACAAATGCTCCAAATCTCAGCAACAATGATGGGCTGAGCAAGGAGATCAAAAAATCGAGATGGAGAGCAGCAAGAACACGAGTTTGAGCTGGTGTGTCCTAATTTTTCAGGAGAGAGAAAGAGCTGGGGAGGAAGAGATAAGTGACAGGCCAGGGGGCTCCGCACACAATAGGTGGGCGCGGCCAGGCTTGGTCTGCGCCCCCTGGTTGTGAGGTGGCATGGTGGGTCCCCCTGAGGTCTCCCAGGTGCCTCTCTGCCCCATTTTTGATATAAAATTTCAAAAAGATTTTTCTGGAATTTTTCGAGAGACTTTATTTTCGAGGATTTTTTAGAAAAACTATGAGAAAATAAAACTCGGGAAAACGAAAATGGGATGATTGCAAGCAAATCAAAACCAAGTATGCAGCAGCTCTAAGATATTCTAATCATGTAACTAACAAAGGGAACAAAATTGTGAAAGTAAAAATGAGCAAGGTTGAGTAAATGCGATGAAAACGAAGTTTCATTCATATAAAATCACTTTGTTAGCAAGGTTGATCAAGTCTTGTTACCAAACTAACTTTATATGTGGCAAAACTTTGCATTTCACTATATGCTTATGTTACCTCGACCTTGATAGGCATAGTCCCAATTATAACAATTTTATATTCTTCCTCAGGCATTTCCAACACTACAAAGTCAGTTAATATCAAACAACTATTAGCAAATTGAACAGGAACATTTTCACATATACCAATAGGAATAGTAGTAGACTTATCAGCCATTTGCAAAGATATATCAGTTGATACCAATTTTTCTAGATCAAGTCTCTTATAAAGAGAAAAAGGCATGACACTAACTCCGGCTCCCAAATCACATAAAGCAGTTCTAACATAGTTATTTTTAATGGAGCAAGGAATAGTTGGTATACCTGGATCTCCAAGCTTCTCCGAAACTTTACCATCAAAAGAATAGTTAGCAAGTAAAATGGAAATTTCCTCATTAGGAATCTTCCTTTTGTTAGTAACAGTATCTTTCATATACTTTGCATAAGGAGGCATTCTAATAGCATCAGTCAAAGGAATTTGCAAAAATAAAGGTCTCATCCATTCACAAAACCTGTTGTAGTGTTCTTCTTCCTTGGATTTGTGTTTCTTACTAGGAAAAGGCATTGGTTTCTGCACCCAAGGTTCTCTCTCATTACCATGCTTGTTGGCAATGAAGTCTTCCTTAGTGTACTTCGCATTTTTGGCAATCTTTTCTGGTTCCTCTTCAACTTCTTCTTTATCGGAAGCATTACCTGGTTCAGTTTCAGCATCAGAAATAGAAACACTGTTAGGATCTTTACCTACTTCAGAAGATTCTATAACTGTTTTATGCTTCTTCTTCTTCTTCTTGGAAGGAATATCATCACTTGAAGTGCGTTGAGAATCCTGCTCGATCCTCTTAGGATGTCCTTCAGGATATAAGGGGTCTTGAGTGGTAGCACCTCCTCTTGTGCGTATTTCACATGCTTGTTTTTCTCTTGCGGCATTAACTAGCAAGTCTTTTTGCACCTTGGTAAGCTGATCAATTTGAGTCTGAACCATTTGAAAATGTTTGACAAGTATCTTGACATCATTGGAGGTTCTCTCCACAATATCCTGCAACTTGTTAATAGCTCTAGAATTTTCCAACAAATGATTTTGCACCCTTCTATTAAAATTATCTTGCTTAACAATAAAATTATCTAACTCATCTAAGCATTGATCAGGAGGTTTAGAGTAAGGAATATCTCTATCATCAAAGCGTTGGAGAGAGTGTACCTCGATAGTAGATGAGTGAGGGATTGGCTTACATAATTCTTCCATAGGAGGTAAGTTCTTCACATCTTCAGACTTAATACCTTTCTCCTTAAGATATTTCTTGGCTTCCCTCATAACTTTATCATTTAATTCAATCATCCCTCTCTTCTTTGGTGTCGGCTCTGGAGTTGGCGCTGGTGTTGACTCAACTAGAGTCCAATCATCATGATTCTGGCTTATTTTAACCATTAGTTCTTCAGCTTCAGCCGGAGTTCTTTCCCTGAAAACACAACCAGCATAACTATCCAGATATGTCTTAGATTCATCAGTTTGTCCATTATAAAATATATAAGGAGTTCATTTTTAGGCAATGGCTCCTTAGGTTTTGCTCTAATTAAAGAGCAAAATCTTGCCCAAGATTCAGGCAATATCTCTCCTTTTCCCTGTTCAAAGTCAAAGATTTTCTGCACAGCAGCATATTGAGCACTAGCAGGAAAATATTTCTGAAAGAAACCATTAACCAAAGCAATAGGACTATTAAGAGATCCAGGAGACAAATTATTAAACCAAGTCTTAGCTGCACCTTTCAATGAAAAAGGGAAAATCTTAGCAACAAAGTAAGTGCGCAGCTTAATATCATCATAAAATACACTACTCAAAGTAGAAAGCTCATTCATATGGGCCATAGCACTTTCATCTTCAGTACCACAAAAAGGGTCTTTCTCAACAATAGATAAGAAAGATAAATCTAAAGATAAATCATAATCCTTATCTCTAATGTTTATGGGAGAAGCAGCAAACTTAGCATCAGGAGATAAATTATATCTAACAGCACGTCTTGCTAGAAGTTTCTTAACATCATTAGCATCACGAGTGGCATGAGCTTTGGCAATAAAATCATCATCAAGCTCAATATAAGTGTCATCAAGATTGTCACTAGGGCATTCGCTAGACTCAGGTAAACTAACAGGTGTAACAGTGGTGTTTCCCATCTTAGCTCTAGCAATTGTAGCATCTAAAAAGGAACCTAGTGAACCACTCTCATCAAGCACAGTAGAAACATCATCTAAATTATCAGTGGCATTTTCAAACTCAGCAGAAGAAGTAGCAGTAGCATGTGCATGTGGTGGTGTAAGCAACTTACTCATAACAGATGGTGAATCAAGAGAAACAGAGGTGTTCAGAGTCGTACCTCTTCTTATAGTGGATGGTAATATAGGAACTTTTCCATCACAAGGTTTACCAATGATGAATGGATTGCAGCGAACAATATGAATTCCAAGTGAACTTACAAATAAAGCTATGCTCCCCGGCAACAGCGCCAGAAAATAGTCTTGATGACCCACAAGTATAGGGGATCACAACAGTCTTCGAGGGAAGTAAAACCCAAATTTATTGATTCGACACAAGGGGAGATAAAGAATATTTATAAGCCTTAACAGATGAGTTGTCAATTCAGCTGCACCTAGAAACAGACTTGCTCGTAGCGGTTTATCAGTAGCAACAGTTTTATAGTGGTGATAGTAGTGAAACAGTAACAGCAATAGTAAAATAAAAGCGGTAATAGTAGCAATAGTAAACAGTAGGATAAAATACTGTAGGCATAGGGATAGATGTATGGGCGTTGCATGGATAAGATAATTCATAAAATCAGTGAGAAATGGGCATTGCAGATAAATAATGATAAAGCATCCTAGTACTAAACAATCATAGGCATGTGTTCCATATATAGTCGTACGTGCTCGCAATGAGAAACTTGCACGACATCTTTTGTCCTACCAGCCTGTTGCAGCAGGGCCTCAAGGGAAACTACTGGTAATTAAGGTACTCCTTTTAATAAAGTACCGGAGCAAAGCATTAACACTCGGTAAACACATGTGATCCTCACATCATAATCATCCCCTCCGGTTATCCCAATTTATGTCACTTTGGGGCCTTGGGTTCCGGACAATAATATGTGTAAACAACTTGCAGGTAAGATCATAAATAACAAGTATCATCATAAAACAATAACAAGTTCAGATCTGAGATCATGGCACTCGGGCCCAAAGTGACAAGCATTAAGCACAACAATTTGCAACAATGTCATAAGCACTAATAAAAGATACTAGGCACTATGCCCTAACAATCTCATAGCAAATTACATGAATGATCTCATCCAATCCCTACCATCCCCTTCACCTACAGCGGGAATTACTCACACATGGATGGGGGAGTCATGGATGGTTGATGAAGAAACGTCGGTGATGATGGTGATGAAGATCTCTGATGGTGCCAAGTTGATGAAGTAAATAACCGGCCAGTTGGGAACCCCAAGAGGAAGGTGTGATGAGTATAGCAGCTTGTTTTCCCTCAGTTAAGAAACCAAGGTTTAATCGTTCTGGAGAAGAGCAGACAATTACGACTGAAGGTGATGCTTGCTAGTTTGCGATAGCTTCAGACAATTTATATATGGCGCCTCGTCCAAGCTTTGCTTGCTAGCTGCAACGCGGAACCTGCACACAACACAACCAAGTACTTTGTTCCCAACTTGCGATGAGGTTGTCAATCTCACCGGTTTGCTTGAAACAAAGGTTATGAGCGTATCGAGTGGAAAACAGTAGAGTATGCGAGTAAAGTAAACAGTGCGAGTAAAGTAAACAGTGCGAGTAAAGTAAACAGGTGATAGCAATATGATGGAAATAGGACCGGGGTCCACAGTTCACTAGTGGTGTCTCTCCATAAGATAAATAACACATGCTGGGTAAACAAATTACAGTTGGGCAATTGATAGAATAAAGATAAACGTGATATGTCAAGAAGATCACTATGAGATTTACTCTGGGCATTACAACAAAATACATAGACCGCCATCCAAATGCATCTATGACTAATAATCCACTTGTGGCGAATCAATCCGAGAACTCCACAAGTATTAAGTTGCGAACAACAGATAATTGCATTAAGCAAAGTGTGTAATGTAAACAAAGCATATGCCCTTGAGCATATGAATGTTGTTTTCTCCCTAGTAGCAACAGCACATCTACAACCTTAGAGATTTCTGTCACTCCCCCAGGTTAAATAGAGGCATGAACCCACTATCGAGCATAAATACCCCCTCTTGGAGTTACTAGCAACTACTCGGCCAAGATAGCTACTAACAACGGAGAGCATGCAAGATCATAAACAACATAGAGATAACATAAGATATATTTCAGTATAGCAACTCAATCATAACACCAATATTCATCGGATCCCAACAAACCAAACATGTAGAATTACATAACGGTGATCTCAATCATGAAGGGCAGCTCATGAGATCTAAACATTAAGCACATGGTGGAGAAGACAACCATCTAGCTATGGCTATGGACCAATAGTCCAAGGTGGACTACTCACTCATCGCTCCGGAGGCAAGCATGGCGATGAAGAAGACCTCCGGTGGCGATTCCCCTCTCCGGCAGGGTGCCGGGAAGAGCTTCTGGACCCTCCCGATCTTCGGGTCGACGGCGGCGGCGGATCGCGATGTGTTCTGGAAAAGTGATCGGGTACTTAGGTTTTTCCCGTCGGGGGGTCTTTATAGGTGAAGGGGCGATGTCAGGAGTGGCCCCAGGCCTCCTCACACCATGGCGGCGCGGCCAGGGCCTGGGCCGCGCCAGCCAGGTGTGAGCTTGGCCTGTGGCCCCTCTCCTACTCCTCTTCGGATCTCTGGAAGCTCCCGGACAAAATAAGACTTCAGGAACTTGTTTTGTCCAATTCCAAAATATTTCCTGTGTATTACTTCTGAAACACAAAAACAACAGAAAACAGGAAACTGGCACTATGGCAACTTGTTAGTAGGTTAGTT
This sequence comes from Dactylis glomerata, assembly GCA_007115705.1. Taxonomy (NCBI): domain Eukaryota; kingdom Viridiplantae; phylum Streptophyta; class Magnoliopsida; order Poales; family Poaceae; genus Dactylis; species Dactylis glomerata. The sequence goes on along the minus strand of QXEO01000625.1, from coordinate 5,768,619 downwards.
CCAGAAAATGCATAAAAGTGCCACTAAGTGTAACGAAACATTAGGCAAATGGTGTAAAAACAAGCATGGAGTATCAAAAATTATAGATACGTTGGAGACGTATCAAGCATCCCCAAGCTTAACTCCTGCTCGTCCTCGAGTAGGTAAGTGATAACAAAAGAATAATTTTTGAGGTGACATGCACCTACACAATCTTAATCATATATGTAAGCATTTGTGAGCTGGGATCATAAGAACTTAAAACATGGGCATGAAAGATATAATCTTGACAATAGAAACTTAGCAACCATGTTGTAAACATGCAAATGAACGCAAACAAAAGATCATGAAAATGAAACAATGAAAGTCAAACGTGTGTTCAAATCATAAGGAAAAACATACAAATCGTTTTCAGCTTGTCCTTCAAAGAGAGCAAAACATAAATGCATAGGACACCTTCAAGTTTAAGAGGGCGACTAGATACAAATAATTTGAGAACAAGTGAAACCAACAATATGAATCAATCAATGAAAACTTTGGGACAATGCACATTATACTAAGAATGACAACTATGCTCTCTTAATGGTGCATAAAGATAGAAGGTGGTGACTCAACATAAAAGTAGAAGAAAGGCCCTTCGCAGAGGGAAGTAGTGATTGCAAGTTTTATAACCTTCAAAAAAATTATGGTACTTACCGGCTTTGAGCTCTCATTGCCCCCATCATAAGCATCTTGAATGGTTAAAGTTAATGCGAGAACAATTATGATGCATATGCTTGACAAATCGTAAGTTGAAAACCTCGTGTCCCGTGAATACAAGTACCCAAACCTCATGCTACTTTACTTAGAGTCCCAAGCAAGGCTCTTGTCATTGTAAATATATGCATATCATTGAGAACCGCCAACGGGGTACCTCCGTGCCCGATGACATGGAACAAGCCCACATCAAAATGACAAGACAAGCAGACAATGAACACCTCGACATCTCTTTTATCTGCCATTTGTTTAGCTTTTTATTGTGAGATGCGTCGTCGAATGTTCACCATGGGTATGCTGCAAATTTCCACCATGAATTATGCATGGCTTAGATCACGGCCCGGCGTTTCCCTAACACATATACAAACTCCATGATCCCCACAAGATTCCCAATTCATTTCACACCGCGGGCATCCATAAACAAAAGATCACAATATCAACTCAAATAAGAAGTGCAATGTCGAAAGCTTGCCCATGACTGCATGGCTGGGCTAGTCTCCAACTTACAACTTGCAAGCATAACAACTCAACATAAGAGACCACAATGTCAAATTTTTAAGAACAGGAAAAACTAAAGTGTGCCTTCCGGTTCGTGAGAGCTTTACTGACCGAATTTCGCATAACACTGGTAAGAGTTTAATTTGAAGAGAAAATAAAAGCAAGTCAAATTTACTTGGAATAGCAAATTGCTAGTAGGTATGTATGGTGGACACTTTGGAAAACTTTGGCTTTTAGGAGTTGGATGCACGAGTAGAGCTCATACTCAGTACAAGGCGAGGGCTAGCAAAAGACTGGGAGCGATCAACTAAGAGAGCAATAATGGCCATAATCATGCAAAGCGACAAAACGACATTAAAAGAAGCATAAGATGGCATCAAAAGTCAAAAACTAAATGATCATAGAGGCTATTGGTGACTTTGTAAGAGTGTAACATGTGTGAGCATGCGCCAAGTCAACCCAAATAAAGCATCAAGGAGAAAACCCAAATAATGCTTCCAAATAATTAAAAACAACGCATGATTTTTTCAAAGGCTCATTAAGCAATCTCAGTTATTTGAGACAAGTCATGGTACAGAAAAACCACTAAGCATACCATCAAAAAGACATCAAGCATGACATGAAAAAGCCTAAGCCGCAGTCTACACAAGCTCCTTGTTGTACCACTTTTTTGCACAAAGCTTTTTCTCTTTTCCAACACCATTTGAAAATTTTATAAACACCTCTTTTGATGAAAACCAATAAAGATCAGAGGCAAAAATACACCTTGATGAAAACATATGACAAGGTCTGAATGCAAATCAAGGCGAAAACGAAAACCAAAAGCAGTAGCGGAAAAAGAAGAACACCCGGTGAAATTGTAAGAATGAAAAACGGAGTGTTCTTGGCAAATGAAAACGAGTACATCTCCTCCAAAGGAAATTTGTTGGGGTCCAACCATTTATTGCAGCAAACAAAACTAAGCTAACTAAGAAAACTAAAACAACTGACGCTCCAAGCAAAACACATAGTTCATGAAGCAATAAAAATATAGTGTCTTGAAAGGTGACCTGATTTTTGCCGATGAAGAAGGGGTGCCTCGGGGGCATCCCCAAGCTTTGACGCTTGTACTTCTTGGATATTTCTTGGGGTGATTCATGGGCATCCCCAAGCTTAAGCTTTTGTCCATTCTTCAACTCATCTCATCATTCTCCAATCCCTACACTTGAAAACTTCCTTCATACAAAACTAAACACAATTCTATTAGCAACATTAGTGTAGCATAACATATAATCAACCTCTTTTTTGCTTCAGGTTTCAACATAAAACCACCACATATATAGCAAATACTACTGTAGCAACTTCCCCAAAAGTTCCGTGATCAAAAGAACTCAAAAGAAAGCGATAAAGCGGCGAACACAAATATTGGTAGAAATCTATCAAAACAGAACAGCTAACAAAGGCCGAATTTTTGAGGGGTTTTCTGTTGCTCAAATCAAAAAGTGTTCAACTAACGAAAGTTTGGATATAACCTGGGGCATATTCAGAAGAAGTCGCAGGTCCAAAAGATATACAGAGAATTTATACGAATTTTTACGGTGCAGCACTGAAAACAGTTTCAGGACAGCAACATCCCCAAATCTTTACCTCACTCGAATTAGAGGCTTCTCTTGGCACAAAAACGAAATAAACAAGATAAGGAGCGGTCATTACAGTAGTAATGACTTCCAAGACTCAAATAAAAGAAAAAGTACTGAAAATAAAAACATTGGGTTATCTCCCAAGAGTGCTTTTCTTTAACGCCTTTGAGCTAGGCGCAGAAAATTGCGAATCAAGTAATATCAAGTGATGAAGCATCAAGCTCATAATTTGCTCTAAGAATAGAGTCAAAAAGTAATTTCTTTCTTTTCCTAGGGAAGTGTCCATACCTTTCTTTAGTGGGAATTGATATTTGATAGTGCCTTCCCTCATATCAATGATAGCACCTACAGTTCGAAGAAAGGGTCTTCCCAAAATAATAGGACATGAAGCATGGCATTCAACATCCATAACAAGAAAATCAATGGGAACAAGGTTATTGTTAACCACAATAAGAACATCATTAATACTTCCCAAAGGTTTCTTCTTAGCAACATCAACAATAGGAACATCAAAATAACATTTTTCAAGCGGTGGTAAATCAAGCATGTCATAAATCTTTCTAGACATGATAGAAATACTAGCACCTAGATCACATAAAGCATGTCAATCATAACCATTAACATGCATATCAATGATGGGTTCCCAACCATCTTCTAACTTCTTGGGAACGGAAGCTTTTTGCTTCAACTTTTCATCCCTAATTTTTATGAGAGCATTGGTAATATGCTTAGTAAAAGCAATATTTAAAGAACTAGCATTGGGAGTCAAAGCAAGCTTTTGCAAGAACAAAATTACTTCAGATATATTGCAGCCATCAACATCAAAATCATTAAAAGAAGTAGAGCTATCATCTCCTACACTCCGAAAAATTTCAGCACTCTTTTGAGAAAAAGTTTTGGCAGTTTTAGGCTTTTTAACACAAGGAGTGGGAGTTTTCTCTACACCAATCGAAGTAAGAGGATTGCTAGCATTAGGAGCAACGTCATTAGAGGTAGTAATGGTACATACCTTCATTTCTCTAGCCATCTCATCTTCTCTTTCCCACCTGGCATGCAATTCCGCTAACAATCTAATATTTTCATCAATTCCAACTTGAATAGCATTAGCGGTAGCAAAAACATTGTTCTCTTTCACATCATTAGGCAACACTTTTGATTTCAGAATTTCAACATCATGAGCAAGGCTATCAACTTTAGAAGCAAGAATATCAATTTTTCCTAACTTTTCCTCAACAGACTTGTTAAAAGCAGTTTGCTTACCGATGAAGTCCTTGAGCATTACCTCAAGCTCGGAGGGCGTGGCCCTAGTGTTGTTGTAGGAATTACCATAAAAATTACCATAACCATTACCATTGGTAGAAGGATACGGCCTATAATTGTTACTAGCAAAATTGTTCCTATAAGCATTGTTGTTAAAATTATTGTTTCTAATGAAATTCACATCAACATGCTCTTCTTGAGCAACCAGAGAGGCTAAAGGAACATTATTAGGATCAACATGAGTCCTATCATTAGCAAGCATAGCCATAATGGTATCAATCTTATCATTCAAGGAAGAGGTTTCCTCAACAGAATTTACCTTCTTACCTTGTGGAGCTCTCTCGGTGTGCCATTCAGAATAATTTACCATCATGTTGTCGAGTAGCTTTGTTGCGGCGCCCAAGGTAAGGGACATAAAAGTGCCTCTAGCGGCTGAATCAAGTAGGTTCCTCGAAGAAAAATTCAGTCCTACATAAAAAGTTTGGACAATCATCCAAGTAGTCAGTCCATGAGTGGGGCAATTCTTTATCATAGATTTCATTCTTTCCCAAGCTTGAGCAACATGTTCATTATCAAACTGAGTAAATTTCATAATATTGCTACATAGAGATATAATCTTAGCAGGAGGATAGTATCTACCAATAAAAGCATCCTTACACTTGGCCCATGAATCAATACTATTCTTAGTCAAAGACAGCAACCAATCTTTAGCTTTTCCTCTCAAAGAAAAAGGAAACAACTTGAGCTTAATAATATCACTTTCTACATCCTTATATTTCTGCATCTCACATAGCTCAACAAAATTGTTGAGATGAGCTGCAGCATCTTCAGTACTAGCACCAGAGAATTGCTCTTTCATAACAAGGTTCAACAAAGCAGGCTTAATCTCATAAAAATTTGCAGTAGGAGCAGGTGCTGCAATAGGAGTGCAGATAAAATAACTATTGTTTGTGCTAGTAAAGTCACACAACTTGGTGTTTTCAGGATTGGCCATTTCAGCAAAACGAAAGTAAACAAGTAAAAACAACTACCAAGGATTCTAATTTTTTTGGGTTTTTGATATAAAACGATGCATGTAAAATAAATAAAGTAAAGCAAAACAATAACAAAGTAAAGGATGTGCGTGCGAAAAACTCCCCTCGCAGAAGTGTTCTACTTCCTCCCCGGCAACGGCGCCAGAAAAGAGGCTGCTACGTTTGATGGCGCTCCTTGTGCGTGGTGAATAACCAGCCCGTTGGGAACCCCAAGAGGAAGGTGTGACGAGTATAGCAGCTAGTTTTTCCTTCAGTTAAGAAACCAAGGTATGTCGATCTTGGAGAGCAGAGACAAACGACAGAAGGTGATGCTTGCTAGCTTGCGACAGCTTCAGACAATTTATATATGGCACCTCGTCCAAGCTTTGCTTGCTGGCTGCAACGCGGAACCTGCACACAACACAACCAAGTACTTTGTTCCCAACTTGCGATGAGGTTGTCAATCTCACCGGTTTGCTTGAAACAAAGGTTATGATCGTATCGAGTGGAAAACAATAGAGTATGCGAATAAAGTAAATAATGTGAGTAAAGTAAACAGGTGATAGCAATATGATGGAAATAGGACTGGGGTCCACAGTTCACTAGTGGTGTCTCTCCATAAGATAAATAACACATGCTGGGTAAACAAATTACAGTTGGGCAATTGATAGAATAAAGATAAACGTGATATGTCAAGAAGATCACTATGAGATTTACTCTGGGCATTACAACAAAATACATAGACCGCCATCCAACTACATCTATGACTAATAATCCACTTGTGGCGAATCAATCCGAGAACTCCACAAGTATTAAGTTGCGAACAACAGATAATTGCATTAAGCAAAGTGTGTAATGTAAACAAAGCATATGCCCTCGAGCATATGAATGTTGTTTTCTCCCTAGTAGCAACAACACATCTACAACCTTAGAGGTTTCTGTCACTCCCCCAAGTTAAATAGAGGCATGAACCCACTATCGAGCATAAATACCCCCTCTTGGAGTCACTAGCAACTACTCGGCCAAGATAGCTACTAACAACGGAGAGCATGAAAGATCATAAACAACATAGAGATAACAAAAGATAATATTCAGTACAACAACTTAATCATAAACACCAATATTCATCGGATCCCAACAAACCAAACATGTAGAATTACATAACGGTGATCTCAATCATGTAGGGCAGGTCATGAGATCTAAACATGAAGCACATGGTGGAGAAGACAACCATCTAGCTACTGCTATGGACCCATAGTCCAAGGTAGACTACTCACTCATCGCTTCGGAGGCAAGCATGGCGATGAAGAAGACCTCCGGTGGCGATTCCCCTCTCCGACAGGGTGCCGAGAAGAGCTTCTGGACCCTCCCGATCTTCAGGTCGACGGCGGCGGCGGATCGCGATGTGTTCTGGAAAAGTGATCGGGTACTTAGGTTTTTTCCGTCGGGGGGTCTTTATAGGCGAAGGGGCGATGTCAGAGGAGGGGCCAGGTGGCCTCACACCATGGTGGCGCGGGCCAGGGGCTGGCCGCGCCACCCCTGTGTGTGGGCCCCTGGTGTCCCCTCTCCTACTTTCCTTCAGATCTCTGGAAGCTTCCTGGTAAAATAAGACTTCAGGAACTTGTTTCGTCCAATTCCGAGAATATTTCCTGTGTATCATTTCTGAAACACAAAAACAGCAGAAAATAGGGAACTGGCACTGTGGCAACTCGTTAATAGGTTAGTTCCGAAAAATGCATAAAAGTGCCACAAAGTGTAATGAAACATTAGGAAAATGGTGTATAAACAAGCATGGAGCATCAAAAATTATAGATACGTTGGAGACGTATCAAAGTCTTCCACTCTTCCCCGGCAACGGCGCCAGAAAAGAAGCTTGATGGTGCCAAGTTGATGAAGTAAATAACCGGCCAGTTGGGAACCCCAAGAGGAAGGTGTGATGAGTATAGCAGCTTGATTTCCCTCAGTTAAGAAACCAAGGTTTAATCGTTCAGGAGAAGAGCGGACAATTACGACTGAAGGTGATGCTTGCTAGTTTGCGACAGCTTCGGACAATTTATATATGGCGCCTCGTCCAAGCTTTGCTTGCTAGCTGAAACGCGGAACCTGCACACAACACAACCAAGTACTTTGTTCCCAACTTGCGATGAGGTTGTCAATCTCACCGGTTTGCTTGAAACAAAGGTTATGAGCGTATCGAGTAGAAAACAGTAGAGTATGCGAGTAAAGTAAACAGTGCGAGTAAAGTAAACAGTGCGAGTAAAGTAAACAGGTGGTAGCAATATGATGGAAATAGGACCGGGGTCCACAGTTCACTAGTGGTGTCTCTCCATAAGATAAATAACACATGCTGGGTAAACAAATTACAGTTGGGCAATTGATAGAATAAAGATAAACATGATATGTCAAGAAGATCACTATGAGATTTACTCTGGGCATTACAACAAAATACATAGACCGCCATCCAACTGCATCTATGACTAATAATCCACTTGTGGCAAATCAATCCGAGAACTCCACAAGTATTAAGTTGCGAACAACAGATAATTGCATTAAGCAAAGTGTGTAATGTAAACAAAGCATATGCCCTTGAGCATATGAATGTTGTTTTCTCCCTAGTAGCAACAGGACATCTACAACCTTAGAGGTTTCTGTCACTCCCCCAGGTTAAATAGAGGCATGAACCCACTATCGAGCATAAATACCCCCTCTTGGACTCACTAGCAACTACTCGGCCAAGGTAGCTACTAACAACGGAGAGCATGCAAGATCATAAACAACATAGAGATAACAAAATATAATATTTAGTACAGCAACTTAATCATAAACACCAATATTCATCGGATCCCAACAAACCAAACATGTAGAATTACATAACGGTGATCTCAATCCTGTAGGGTAGCTCACGAGATCTAAACATGAAGCACATGGTGGAGAAGACAACCATCAAGCTACTGCTATGGACCCATAGTCCAAGGTAGACTACTCACTCATCGCTCCGGAGGCAAGCATGGCGATGAAGAAGACCTCCGGTGGCGATTCCCCTCTCCGGCAGGGTGCCGGGAAGAGCTTCTAGACCCTCCCGATCTTCAGGTCGACGGCGACGGCGGATCGCGATGTGTTCTGGAAAAGTGATCAGGTACTTAGGTTTTTTCCGTCGGGGGGTCTTTATAGGCGAAGGGGCGATGTCAGAGGAGGGGCCAGGTGGCCTCACACCATGGTGGCGCGGGCCAGGGGCTGGCCGCGCCACCCCTGTGTGTGGGCCCCTGGTGGCCCCTCTCCTACTCTCCTTCGGATCTCTGGAAGCTTACTGGTAAAATAAGACTTCAGGAACTTGTTTCGTCCAATTCCAAGAATATTTCCTGTGTATCACTTCTGAAACACAAAAACAGCAGAAAACAGGGAACTGGCACTGTGGCAACTCGTTAATAGGTTAGTTCCGGAAAATGCAAAAAAGTGCCACGAAGTGTAACGAAACATTAGGAAAATTGTGTATAAACAAGCATGGAGCATCAAAAATTATAGATACGTTGGAGACGTATCAAAGTCTTCCACTCTTCGCCGGCAACGGCGCCAGAAAAGAAGCTTGATGGTGCCAAGTTGATGAAGTAAATAACCGGCCAGTTGGGAACCCCAAGAGGAAGGTGTGATGAGTGATATGTCTCCAACGTATCTATAATTTTTGATGCTCCATGCTTCTTTTTACACCATTTGCCTATTGTATCGTTACACTTAGTGGCACTTTTATGCATTTTTCGGAACTAACCTATTAACGAGTTGCCACAGTGCCAGTTTCCTGTTTTCTGCTGTTTTTGTGTTTCAGAAGTGATACACAGGAAATATTCTCGGAATTGGACAAAACAAGTTCCTGAAGTCTTATTTTACCCGGAAGCTTCCAGAGATCCGAAGGAGAGTAGGAGGGGGGCCACCAGGGCCCCACACACCAGGCTCGCGCGGCCAGGGGCCTGGCCGCGCTGCCATGGGGTGAGGGCCCCTGGCCCCACTCCTGACATCGCCCCTTCGCCTATAAAGACCCCCCGACGGAAAAAACCTAAGTACCCGATCACTTTTCCAGAACACATCGTGATCCGCCGCCGCCGTCGACCCGAAGATCGGGAGGGTCCAGAAGCTCTTCCCGACACCCTGCCGGAGAGGGGAATCGCCACCGAAGGTCTTCTTCATCGCCATGCTTGCCTCCGGAGCGATGAGTGAGTAGTCTACCTTGGACTATGGGTCCATAGCAGTAGCTAGATGGTTGTCTTCTCCACCATGTGCTTCATGTTTAGATCTCATGAGCTGCCCTACATGATTGAGATCACCGTTATGTAATTCTACATGTTTGGTTTGTTGGGATCCGATGAATATTGGTGTTTATGATTAAGTTGCTGTACTGAATATTATCTTATGTTATCTCTATGTTGTTTATGATCTTGCATGCTCTCCGTTGTTAGTAGCTATCTTGGCCGAGTAGTTGCTAGTGACTCCAAGAGGGGGTATTTATGCTCGATAGTGGGTTCATGCCTCTATTTAACCTGGGGGAGTGACAGAAACCTCTAAGGTTGTAGATGTGCTGTTGCTACTAGGGAGAAAACAACATTCATATGCTCAAGGGTATATGCTTTGTTTACATTACACACTTTGCTTAATGCAATTATCTCTTGTTCGCAACTTAATACTCATGGGGTGTTCGGATTGATATCCCCGGGAGTGGATTATTAGTCATAGATGCAGTTGGATGGAGGTCTATGTATTTTGTTGTAATGCCCAGAGTAAATCTCATAGTGATCTTCTTGACATATCACGTTTATCTCTATTCTATCAATTGCCCAACTGTAATTTGTTTACCCAGCATGTGTTATTTATCTTATGGAGAGACACCACTAGTGAACTGTGGATCCCGGTCCTATTTCCATCATATTGCTATTACCTGTTTACTTTACTCGCACTGTTTACTTTATTTGCATACTCTACTGTTTTCCACTCGATACGCTCATAAACTTTGTTTCAAGCAAACCGGTGAGATTGACAACCTCATCGCAAGTTGGGAACAAAGTACTTGGTTGTTTGTGTGCAGGTTCCACGTTGTAGCTAGCAAGCAAAGCTTGGACGAGGCGCCATATATAATTGTCTGAAGCTGTCGCAAACTAGCAAGCATCACCTTCAGTCGTCATTGTCTGCTTTTCTCCTGAACGATAAACCTTGGTTTCTTAACTGAGGGAAAACAAGCTGCTATACTCTTCATACCTTCCTCTTGGGGTTCCCAACTGGCTGGTCATTCACCATGCACAAGGACCTCTGATCTCCCACATCAACTTGGAGTATCAGCCTCTTTTCTGGCGCCATTGTCGGGGAAGAGTGGAAGACTTCTGCGAGGGGAGTTTTCGCACACACATCCTTTACTTTGTTTTATTGTTTTGCTTTACTTTATTTATTTTACCTGCATCGTTTTATATCAAAAACCCAAAAAAATTAGAATCCTTGGTAGTTGTTTTTACTTGTTTACTTTCGTTTTGCTAAAATGAGTAATCCTGAAGTAGAAGTTCGTAGTTTTAAGCAACAAGGGGGAGAAAGTTTGAAAGATGCTTGGTATCGTATTAACAATGCTCAGCATAGGTGTACCAAAAAGCACTCTACCACGATCCTCCTTAGAAATTTTTATGTTGGTATATCTAGTTGGAATAGGTATGTTCTCGATACTCTTACAGGAGGTAATTTTCTAGGTACTCCCGCTGGAGAAGCATGCACTATAATTGAAAGTTTAGTGGGAATACCACCTATTCATGTTGCTAAAACCGAGACCACCTTGGAGGAGGTGGTAGAAAAGCTCAGCTCTTTAGAGAAAAGTTTGCCAAGTATCCTAGAAAATGCTAGCCGAGTTAGTGAACTCGTAGAAAACATTGGTAAGAGGATTACCGTTTTAGAGGCTAGCACTACTCTTGCTAATCAAAATTTAAGGATTGGTAAACTAGAGGAGTCTATGGAAACTCTTAGCTTAATCTTCTCTTCTCTTAAATTTAAGAAAGAGAAAGTGTTTGTTGGAAAAGAGCAAAAATTTATGTATGTTCCCAAGGTTTCTGCGCTTAAATCTCAACATGTTCTTAAAATTGGTAAGACTCTTAGTTCCACTAAGGGTGACTTGCAGGTTGAATAATCTTTGGGAACCTTCAAAGAGCCTACTAAGGTAACTAGCACTTCATCACTTGATATTACTTGATTCGCAATTTTCTGCGCCTAGCTCAAAGGCGTTAAAGAAAAGCACTCTTGGGAGATAACCCAATGTTTTTACTTTCAGTACTTTTTCTTTTATTTGAGTCTTGGAAGTCATTACTACTGTAATGACCGCTCCTTATCTTGTTTATTTCGTTTTTGTGCCAAGAGAAGCCTCTAATTTGAGTGAGGTAAAGATTTGGGGATGTTGCTGTCCTGAAACTGTTTTCGGTGCTGCACCGTAAAAATTCGTATAAATTCTGTGTATATCTTTTGGACCTGCGATTTCTTGTGCATATGCCCCAGGTTATATCCAAGCTTTTGTTAGTTGAACACTTTTTGATTTGAGCAACAGAAAATCCCTCAAAAATTCGACCTTTGTCAGCTGTTCAGTTTTGACAGATTTCTGCCAATATTTGTGTTTGCCACTTTATCGCTTTCTTTTGAGTTCTTTTGATCACAGAACTTTTGGGGAGGTTGCTACAGTAGTATTTGCTATATATGTGGTGGTTTTTAGTTGAAACCTGAAGCAAAAAGAGGGTTGATTATATGTTATGCTTGCACTAATGTTGCTAATAGAATTGTGTTTAGTTTTGTATGAAGAAAGTTTTCAAGTGTAGGGATTGGAGAATGATGAGATGATTTGAAGAATGGATAAAAGCTCAAGCTTGGGGATGCCCATGCATCACCCCAAGAAATATCCAAGAAGTACAAGCGTCAAAGCTTGGGGATGCCCCCGAGGCACCCCTTCTTCATCGGCAAAAATCAGGTCACCTTTCAAAACACTATATTTTTATTGCTTCATGCACTATGTGTTTTTCTTGGAGCGTCAGTTGTTTTAGTTTTCTTAATTAGTTTAGTTTGTTTGTTTGCTGCAATAAATGGTTGGACCCCAACAAATTTCCTTTGGAGGAGATGTACTCGTTTTCATTTGCCAAGAACACTCAGTTTTTCACTCTTATCGTTCATCGGGTGTTCTTCTTTTTCTGCTACTGCTTTTGGTTTTTGTTTTCACCTTGATTTGCATTCAGATCTTCTTATATCTTTTCATCAAGGTGTATTTTTGCCTCTGATCTTTATTGGTTTTCATCAAAAGAGGTGTCTTTAAAAATTTCAAATGGTGTTGGAAAAGAGAAAAAGCTTTGTGCAAAATAGTGGTACAAGAAGGAGCTTGTGTAGACTGCGGCTTAGGCTTTTGGGATTTCTATTTTCGTGCCCCTGGGTCATTAGTTGTACTCAGTTTTCCCCAGCCGCTTAACTTTTCCTCAGTTTTCCCCTCGCTCTAGTTTGAAACCCCTCGCAGACGGTCGGACGGGAGGGTTGCCGTTTAGTTGACCGTTCCGTGCTGACGTGTGGGGCCGCGTTGTGTGGGGCCGCGTCGCGTGGGGCTGGTAGAACGGGACCGCGTGGGACAGGACGAGACCGCGTTTGGTTGTACGTGAGAGCTCGGTTCTGTCTCTCTCGGGCCAAATTGGCATTGCCTTTTCAGAGCACCTTTTCAGAGCGCCTTTTTCCCCTCTCTCTCTGTAACAGTTCTCTCTCTTTTCACCAAATTAGTATCAAATCTAGAGAAGCTTCTATTTCTGTCTTTCTTCAATGATTGTTGCCTTTTGGCCCTCGTTTTTTGCCCAATATGGTAACAAATCTAGAAGCTAGTATAGGATGAATTCACAGCAGCATAATAAATCCAGAAAACTAAGTATAATACATAAACTGTATACAGCAGCCAAAAGCAGCCAATAACAATGTTCTTCATTCTGTATCATATATTTCGTCATCGCTACAATTCATGAGATGAAAGAAATATTCACTAAACTCCCTCCGTCTGTAGTGTGCAGCAAATACATCCTCCAAACGGTATGGCCTTTGTTCATTTTTCGGACCATATCCTATTCTATCCGCACGTCATGGCCACTCATCCCAGGCCTTTCTATCATCATCATACTCTCTGATATAACCCAAATCCGCGTAGTAGATGCAGCCAGGTCGAACTGTCGGGTGCACTCTGGTGTCGACGGAGATACACCGGCTAAAATTGACGAAGAGGGCATGACTGCCAATGTTACTGACGGCATGGAGAGAGCGGCTCTCAGTGTCCACACGGTACACCAATGGTTGACCTTCCTCCAAATGCCGGTTGTCGTCAGTGCTACCGCCCAACAACACAAGCAGCAGATCACCATCCGACTCCACAAGGTAGAACTTGGAATCATAATCATTTCCAAGTTCTGGAAATGAAAATAGTGTCTTCATGCTGACAGTGCTCGCGCGCTGCTCCAACTGGACATTGTTGGTGCACACTATTCTTCCGAACTCATTCACAGCTATTGCATACAATTCACCATTGAACGGGGTAATGCAACGCAGAGAATGGTCCTCGATCGTAAATCTTCCTTCTCCCCAATCATGTACATCTATATCCTTAGTTGGAGAGCTCTCATCGACCCAAGCAATTTCATCGGGGTAACCTGTGCAAATGAAGACCATAGTCGGGGACTTCATTACAGCGACTGACTCCACAATCATAGATGGCATCTGCGCCTCAAATGTAGCGTTCAATGTCTTTGTGAGTGGGTTCAGAAGCCGTATCTTGTGCGGCTGGTTCCTCTGGGCAAGCACGATGACGCCACGGTAAAAGCCGACGAAGTAGTATCTAAAAGGGAGTTGATGAAGATAACATTCAGCACTAAGATGTTTACGATTGAAAATAAAAATAGATTAACTCTATAGATATGGAGGAATTTGAACCTTGCATGAACTTCCGTTAGATCAATGGTGACGTAGCGGGATGTGCGGAGGTTGAGGAAGGAGAACTCAGCGGTGTCGGGGGGATGACCCCCGGTAGGGTCAAGACAGTAGAAAGACACAAGGTCTATGATTGACTTTATGCCGGGTTAACAAGGAAGGGCCTGGCCGGAATATAAGAGCATCGGCCAGGCCGGCATATAATGTGTATCCCGGCTGATACTTGGATATGCCGGCATAGCCGGAATACTTATAAAAGTGTGCCGGTATATACTTAGATATGCCGGCCTAACCATTTGGTGTGTTGTGCAGGAGCAGGGGAGGCCGGATTACCCGACCCTCGTAGGTCGTTGGTCCGGCATATAAATCCTGGGTATGGCCAACGGTCATATCCGGGATACTTAAGTCAACCAAGGTGTCACATCCCTACAATCAAGGAAGAAAACATCCAAGCATGGTAGCAGAGTAAGATGGCAGGGTGCACAGTGGAGGTTACCTACCCTCACTGTGCACAAGTACGAGCTTACCGCACAGAGGTAAGGCCACAGTTCAAGAGGTACAAGGTACAGGGATATGGCGTCCCATCGTGAGCAATCAGGGGCGAAGTCAAGGGTCTCTGCCATCGCCACCAGCTCCTGTTTGGAGTGTAGCCCTTGTCTTGTGGTCTTGTATGACCGTTGTAACCCTGGCCACCACTATATAAGGTGGCATAGGGAGCCCTGGTAAAGGGTTGGTCGTGGGAAGGTTGGTAGCTGGAAGAAGGTTGGAAGGTTGAAGGTAGATTGATCACTCTGTACTCTTACACTTAGCAGTTCATCTTCCTTCTCTGGCAGAGAGCTTGGAAGCACCATTGTGGTGTACTACACCGACCCATATATACAATCAGTAGAGCAGGAGTAGGGGTGTTATCTCCTTACGAGAGCCCCGAACCTGGGTAGATCAGTGCCTCTTTCTGTCGTGCTTTTTAGCTCGTTCCCCTCTCCCGAATCCTCCAGCATCTAGTTCGGCCCCCATTTAAGCCATCCTATGGCATATGTTGTTTCACCACGACGACATTTGGCGCCCACCGTGGGGCATCTGATCGATATGCTGGGCGGAGTGTTCATTCGGACGGGGTCTGTGATAGCAGCTTCGGGAGTGCGCGTGGTCTCTGGCCTCGTCCAGAGGCTAGGCTCGCTCAGTTTCGTCAGTGACAACGCCGGTTGTCTCGGTGGCCGGCCGTTCCCCAGGGATGGCCGGATTATGTCTTTCGGTTCCCACGAGGTGTACGTGGGGACTGAGAGAATTTGCAGGAAGGAGGTGCTGGTGGCGTCGGATCCTCCGTCACATCGGCTGGCTCACGCTGGACGTAGCGCTCGCTCAGTAGAGTCGGCTGAGGTGATGATGGCCGGCACATCCGTGCCGCCGGCGGAAGATGCCGGCAAAGCAGCAGCGGCCGGAGCTTCTCCTCCGGAGCCGCCGAAGGTCAAGAGGTCGGCGCGTCCTCCGTTGGAGCGTGCGGAGAACCTGGCCGGCACTTCCGGTGTGCCGGCTAGGGGTGAGGTTCTTCTTCCCATCATCGACGGGGATCTTCTCCATCTGCCCAGGGGACTGTTCAGCCTTCGCCTCGAGCATCTGCTGGTACATCAAGCTTCTTCAACGGTGCAAGTAAGTATTTATGCTGGTTTACTCCATATCCTGGTCAGCTTATCTGAAAATCAGTGTCTCCTTGATAGAAAAAATAGCTCAGGGGCTAGGCTAAAGCCCTGCAAGTTGCTTTTTAAGTACTGTTTCAGTATATATTAGTTTGCATGCTAGCATATCAGCTTTCCAGTTTCCTCCTGTATGTCTGTTTATATGCCAAATTGCTACATATGCCTGCTACAGATAGTATCCTTAGTATCAGTTCTATGTATACAGTCTTATGCAAAGTTTTATCTGGGCATGTTATATGCCGGTTTTATATGCCAACAACAAGATATTATGTCGAGTTATATGTCTTTGTATGTGCCAATCTTTATATCTGCTACAGTGCTAGGTTCAGTATGCCAAGTTAGCTTATATGCCAGTTGCAGTATGTCTACATTTATATGCCGGCACATGAGTGCCTAGTTCTTTCCTATGAGTTGCCAAGTTAGCTTATATGTCAATCTCAGTCTATATGCCAAGTGCTTTATTTCAAGAGTTATATGCCGAGTGCAATGGGCTATATGCCAAACTCCATATGCTAGATTGCAAATATGCCAAATACTATGACCATCGCTATGTCTTTTAGAATGACTACAGAACAGGTTGGATATTTCATCATATATACCGGCTATGACTCTCCATATTGCCATTACGAGAAGAAATTGCTATTATACCACCAGGGCTTCAGTTTATATCTCAGTGTCTCAGGTATTTCAGTATGCCGGCATATCATGGCAAAGAGCAAAATTTCAGTATACCGGCATATGTTATATTTTGTATCCTGGCCGGCATATTTTATGTCCCAGCCAGCATATCTTTATATCCTGGCCAGAATATCTCAAAGTCTCAGGTCTCAGGTATTTCAGTTTGTTAGTACATCAGGTTATTAAGTGATATCTTGAGTCATATGTGTTTCAGTATGACAGCATATCATGGCAAAGAGCAAAATATCAGTATGCCAGCATATCATGGAAAAATGTCAGTATGCCAACATATCATGGCAAGAGCAAAATCTCAGTATGTCGACATATCATGGCATCGACCAAAATCCCCAATCACCGTTTATTTCGGTTCGCCAGCATATCAAGGCATCTATCAATAACTCATATCGCCGTTTATTTCGGTATGCCACCATATCACGGCATTCTGTAATCCTTTCAGTTATCGCCAATTCTGGCACAGTAATATATCGAGACATCGATCTCAAAGTTAACAAGCATCATATCTCTTATCATATCCGGTTTCATAGAGTATCCCGGTTTAGCATATTAACATGTCTTCTCATTTTTGCATACTAACAAGTGCCCAGCGATGGCACAGCCCAAGAGGCATATCAGTATACCGGCATTGTCAAAGCAGACAATGTCGATGAGACATAGCCTGAGAGGCAAAGTGTCGATATAAAGCCCAAAGAGGCAAATAGCTCAAAAGGCAAAAGCAGCCTAAAAGGCATATCAGTATACCGGCATTGTCAAAGCAGACAATGTTGATGAGACATAGCCTGAGAGGCAAAGTGTCGATATAAAGCCCAAAGAGGCAAATAGCTCAAAAGGCAAAAGCAGCCTAAAAGGCATATCAGTATACCGGCATTGTCAAAGCAGACAATGTCGATGAGACATAGCCTGAGAGGCAAAGTGTCGATATAAAGCCCAAGAGGCAAAGTAGCCCGAGAGGCAAAAGTAGCCCAAGAGGCAGAGCAGCCCAAGAGGCAAATAGCTCAAGAGGTAAAGTATCGATATGGCCAAAGAAGGCAAAGCAGTATGCCGGCATTGTCGAAGCAGACGATGTCGATGAGACATAGCCCAAGAGGCAAAGTGTCGATATAGCCAAAGAAGGCACAATAGTATTTTGAGATAGCCCGCGAAGGCTAGCATATCACGTATATGAGTATATGTCAAACGGGAGATTGCCTATGATGGCATGAGATAGAATCAGGCCTATGCAGGCCAGCATATCAGTTTTTTGTGAATATGAGAGTTTGGGACTTTGGTATATTTCTTGTTGAAACCTGTGCGCGACTCTACGAGTCCCCCACACTATCAGAAGATGACCTATGGTGTCTATATGGCGGCTAAGAAGCTCAAGCATTACTTCCAAGAGCATCCAATCCGGGTAGTGGCCGAGGCCCCTATCTCGGAAATTATAGGCAACAAAGATGCCAGCGGCCGGATAGCAAAGTGGGCAATAGAGCTTTCACCATATACACCGCAGTACGATAAGAGGGATACAATCAAGTCCCAGGTCTTGGCGGATTTCTTTATTGACTGGGCCGAGATACAGTATGAGCCACCATTGCCAGATGCCAATTATTGGAGGATGCATTTCGATGGGTCCAAGACAATCCATGGCTTGGGTGCCGGCATAGTTCTCAGTTCACCAAAGAATGACCAGCTGAGATACGTCCTGCAGATTCACTTTGCAGCATCAAATAATGTGGCGGAATATGAGGCACTTGTGCATGGCCTGAAGGTGTCTAAGGACATAGGAATTCGCCGGATTATGTGCTTCGGAGATTCTGACTTAGTGATTCAGCAGTGTTCCGGCATATGGGACGCGCATGATGCTAACATGGCATCATACCGTTTCCTGGTGCAGCAGTTAAGTGGTTACTTTGAAGGTTGTGAGTTCCGGCACGTTCTCCGGGCTCAGAACGATGCAGCCGATGCATTATCCAAGCTGGGATCTTCCCGAGATTCAATCCCACCCGGCATTTCGCTGGAGCATCTGAGGAAGCCATCGATCAAACCCTCGCCGGAGTCATCCTCCATTTATGTCCCGCCAGGTCCAGACGAAGCAGTTCCAATGGACAGAGATGCCGGAGCCAAGACGGATAACCCGGGGACTGTTTCCTCAGTCCCGGGGACTGGGCCGGCATATGCTGTTAGTACAGTATTCCGGAGCAAAACTAAAGGCAAGGGTAAAATGTGCCTAGAGGTTGTGCCGGTATACCCGGGGACTGCTCCGGCATACCCGGGGACTGATTCTTCAGTCCCGGGGACTTCGCAGCCCATGGAGATCGATTATGTGTCGGTCGAAATGATGGAAATAGATCAGGCAGTGTTCACTGTCAGGGAAGTGCCCTCATGGGCACGTCCTATCTTGAACTTCATGGTGGATGGTCAAGTGCCGGCGGATGAAACCGAGGCCCGCCGGGTTATGAGGAGATCTAAAGCGTATACCATCATCAACAAAGAAATATACAAGAGAAGTACCACCGGAGTATTGCAGAGATGTGTCGAATCTGCGGAGGGTCTGGAGATGCTCCGGGAAATTCACCAGGGGGAGTGTGGTCACCATGCTTCGTCCAGGGCATTGGTGGCAAAGGTATTCCGGCATGGCTTTTATTGGCCAACGGCACTGCAAGAGGCAGAAAACTTGGTCCGGAAATGTAATGGGTGTCAAAGATATGCCCACCAGATTCATCAGCCGGCATCTGCCCTGAAAACTATCCCAATAACCTGGCCCTTTGCTGTTTGGGGCCTGGATATGGTCGGGGCTTTTAAGCCGGCCAGAGGGAAAATGACCCATATCCTGGTCATGGTGGACAAGTTCACCAAGTGGATTGAAGTGAAGCCCATAAGCAAGTGTGATGGTCACACAACAGTGAAATTCTTAAAGGATATAATCTTGAGATATGGTGTTCCTCATAGCATCATCACTGACAATGGGTCAAACTTTGCCCAAGGGCCATTTGCCAGATTTTGTGAGGAGGTGGGAATCCGGCTGGACGTTGCGTCGGTTGCCCACCCTTGTGCCAATGGCCAAGTAGAGAGATCGAATGGGCTAGTATTATCCGGCATAAAACCCCGGCTGATAGAGCCCCTGGAGAAAACTCCGGAATGTTGGCTAGATGAGCTGCCAGCAGTGCTGTGGAGTTTAAGAACTACTCCGAATAGATCAACAGGCTACACACCATTTTTCCTGGTGTATGGAGCAGAAGCTGTGCTTCCAACAGATGTAATACATGATGCACCAAGAATAGTGCTATATACTGAGGAAGAGGCTAAAGAAGCCAGAGAAAATGATGTTGATCTGCTAGAGGAAGCAAGGGAAATAACTCTGTCAAGAACAGCAGTATATCAGCAGAACCTCAGACGCTATCATGCGCAGAAGGTAAATCCAAGGAGATTTCAAGAGGGAGATCTAGTACTCCGGCTAAAGCAAGGAACAGAAGGCCGGCATAAGTTAACTCCTCCATGGGAGGGGCCATTCATTGTGAGCAGAGCTCTGCACAATGATGCCTATTATCTTATAGATGCGCAGGACCCCAAGAAGAATAAGGCGGACAGGTCCGGAGAAGAAACCAAGAGGCCATGGAACATAGCTCTACTGCGCCCCTTTTACTCCTGAGCAACACAATGTATGTATTTCCATATTTTCCTTTGTATGCCGGCGTGTTGTGCCGGCACAAGACTAATGAATGAAATACCGGCATCCCGAAGAAGCCGGGTAACTAGCTCCGAGGTATATTTGTGGTTTATTTACAGTTTTTTGCTATATGCCGGCTGGCTTTATTTGAATGTTTCCTATGTCGGCCTAGTAATGTGTCGGCACCAAAGGCCACTTTTCGACTCAGCTGCTGTCCGAAACCCGGCTTCATGGCTAGCAAGAGTAGATGCCGGAGATTGTCTACACATGGAAAACGGCTAAGGAAATGTAAAGCAAGCGAACCGACATTTTCGTTAAAATTAAAGTTAAAATTGGAAGTGTCGGATGATTTGAAGTCTAAGTTTCAAAGTTAAAGTACTGTATGTTCGATGAAGCAACCTTGAGACTCATACGTCGAAAGCCAAATAAGGTAGACAAGCAGCCAAGGTTGTGAAATTGAGGAAACAGGAAAACAACTCGGTGACTTAGCCAAAAGATGATCCGGCATTAGTAACAAGCAAACCAAGATAAAACTTGTTCAGATAGCAAACCAAAGGAAAGTAAACGTATATCTTACAACTGCACCCGGCATACCGGGGATCTGATAAAGCTTAAAGTGTTTTTGATGCAAAGATTCAAGGGGCAGACGCGGGGCCGCCAGCAGGTGGAGCAGTAGCAGTCGAAGTGGCGGCCTCAGGTGTGCCGGACCCAGCAGATGGAATGGAGCCATCACCTCCGCCCGGGGCAGATGCCTGTTCCGGAGCTTCAGTGTCGGCTTCCTCAGCTTCATCTTCATCTTGGCTGGAGTCGGAACCCTCAGCAGCAGCAGATGTCCCGGCATCGTCATTCTTCTCCGGCTCGCGGATGTCCCGGACGAATTTGTCGGTGTCGGCATAGTCCACATAACTATGGGCCAACTCCTTGCGGCGACGGATATGATCCGGATCCGTGGTCCAGATGGATCCTTCGCGCACGGTGCGCAAAGTCTCCAAGTCTGCCTTTTCATACCAAGACAAGAAGTAGCTGAGGGCTTCGTCAGCTCCAACCCTCGCGCCGGAATCTCGCCACTCCCGGAGGCGAACCTTGGCAAGCTGCAGGTCGTTGCCGAGGTCAACCGGATCAGTGGGAGTCCTTTGTCCCGGCCAGAGGGCAGAGAATGCCTCCTGGGCGCCGTAGAAGAGCTCTTCAGTGTAAAGGGTCATGGCCTCCTTCCGGGACTGCAGGGCCAGCAGCTGCTCCGACATGTCCCAGTTGGGCGAGTCAACCGGAACACCCCAGTTTTCTCGGTCCAACTGCAAAGCCCTCTCAACGTCAGCGACGGAAGCGGGAAACATGCCTGCAGAATAGAAACAATGTTAGCAAAAGGAAAATATGTCGGCATAGATGCTATGCCGAAAAAGATTACACTATGTCGGAAAGGATAAATGGGGAAAGGATTTGAAGCTTACGGGCAAGGTCGGCATTCAGCTGTGCAACTGTAACCTCCCATTTGGTGGCCTGCTCCTTCAGGCTATCCAGTTCAGCGTGGGCGTTGGAGGCATCAGTCTCGGAGGAAACAAGCAGGGTCTGGGTTTTCTTCAGTAGGCCCTCCCTCTGTTCCTTTTCGTCCAGCAGCTCGGTGATCCGGCCCTTCAACTGCTCAACCTCGGCCTTGTGACCGGCATCCCGGTCGTCCAGTTGCTTGGCCACATCCACCGAGGACACACAATCCTGGTGGCGTGCCTCCAGTGCAGCCTTCTCATCTGAAAAGATTTCAAGTTAAAAGGATTTGAAGAAAGAAAACAGTGACAAAGAGTAAATCCGGCATACCAGTAAGCTCTTTCACCCTCGTAAGAAGCGCGGCGACTTGTTTTTCAGTGCCAGCTGCAGAATGTCGGCACAAGGTTATGTGTCGGTAAGAAGAAGTATTGCAAAGTAAAGAGAGGAAAGATATCCGGCATATAGCGGTATGTCGGCAAAGATTACCTTTCTGGGACAGCTCCTGCTGAAGCTTGCTGTGTGCATCAGATAGCTTCCGGTGCTCGCACACCAACTCATGGAACATGTTGGCCCGGGTGTTGTTCATGAGCTGCAAAAATGCCGGGATTTGAAATGTCAGCAGAGAAATTTGACATGATAATTAAAGTGAAGATTTTATCAAGTGATCATTCTTTTAAAGACCCGGCACAGGTGCTGCGCACCTATCCCGGCTCTCGGTGACTAGGATTTGAAGCTCGAATCGAGCTTATATCCCGGTCAAGAGGACTTGAAAGATATTAGAGATGTGAAATTGTTAAAGACCCGGCACAGGTGCTGCGCACCTATCCCGGCCCTCCGTGACTAGGATTTGAAGCTCGGATCGAGCTCATATGTCGGCAGTTAATTCAAAAGAAGCTAGCTAAAGGACTATGAGAAAATCCCGGATGTCCATATCCCGGACAGCCGACATTTTCGGGGACTGGGGATATGTGTGTAAATAGAGAGGACTTACGTTGGTGGCATCGGCCAACTTGTGAAGTCTTTGCTGGAGGCTGAGGAGCTCGCTGGCGATCGGTATGGGCTTCGCGGCCAGGAAGTCGCTTGGGTCGCCACTGGTCTTGGCTTCGGCCAGCTTCTTGCTCCTTGAGTCCGCAGTGTCCATGTTGCTGGCGTCGTTCCATTTGATGCACTGCTCCTTAAGAGAGCCGAGGCTCTGATCACTTTTTGTCGCAAGAGGGACGAGGCCCTCGAGTTCTGGGGTGTCGAAGAAGCTGGTCCGGTACCCCGGCCGGGCTGCTGCCCTGCCAAGATGCAGGGCCAGAGCAGAGCTGGTCCGGGACGCTGCCTTAGGAGGAGCAGTTGCGGCAGATGGTGTGCCGGACTTGGCCGGCTGAATCTTCAACGTGCCGGTCTGGGCCGGTGCAGTGGTCTTGGCCCGGGCAGTGGACTTGGCCGGTGCAGTGGTCTTGGCCGGTGCAGTGGTCTTGGCCGGTGCTGGGGTCTTGTCAGCTGAAGGAGTCTCGGGTGCGGGCTGTTCCGGCGTGGCCGGTGCATCTTGGCCAGCAGAGGCAGGATCCGGAATAGTCCAGACTTCCGGTACTAAAGGGCCTTTACCCTTGATGTCTGCTCCGGCGTTTTCAGCTGTGCCGGCGTTGCCGGTGGGCGCGCCGGAGTCTGGTGCTTCTTGGTGGGCTCCTGTGTCCATGTGGACATCAGGAGCCGGAGGTTCCTGTTGAGCCCCCGAGTCCATGTGGACGTCGGGGGCAGAGGTATCTTGTTCCGGCGGAGGAACGTCCTTCGCCGGGGAGGTGGTCTTCTCAGGCGCAGGCGAAGATGCCGGCGCCGGGGAGCTCGTGTGACTGGCAGAGGGAATGTCGGAGGTAGCAGGGGCAGCGGGCTTGGTAACCTTCAGGTCGCCGCTCAAGCCAGAAGCTTGTTCCGGCTCAAGAGGAGCACTGAAAGAGAGAAAACACCAAGTCAGTAATACAAACAAGAGATATGTCGGAGGAAATGCAAAGAAAAGGAAATTTACCCCGAGGCAACAGGCCTCTGTTTCTTCTGTTTGGGCACGCAGACCTTCTGCCTTTTCGACCTCTGAGGTATGTCGGACGGGGGCTTCACGCCTCGCTTCCGGCCGGCACGTCCGCCGGTGGAAGGAGGTCCCTGGTTCAGAGGGGCGGCGTCGACAACCATATCGTCCGGGATAGCTGAGGATGGCATTGGAAACTCGTAAGCAATAGGTGTTTCTGGAAAGGCGTACGCAAGTGGCATCGGGTCATAGTACAGCAGGATCTCCTCGTCAGAATCAATCTCACTCCGGTCTTGAGTATAATGCCGGGATGAAGAGCCCTTACCCATGGCAGCTGCAGCACGGGTGCTCCTGGGAAGCTTATCCCAATGATCCGGATCTTCAACATCCGCAACGGTGCGATCCGCCGCGATCTTGATCCGGGAGTTCTCCATGGTTTGGAAGCTGAATTTCTGTATAAACAGCAAAGTCAAGTATTCAGACAAGGAAATATGCCGGTGGAAGAGGTATGTCGGATCAATATGATATGTGCCGGCAAATAGACATGTGTCGGCTTAAGTACCTATGTGCCGGACATGGACTTTATGTATCGGATAAGATGGTTTACCGTTGGGGCGGGCCTATCCCGGCTGTATGGTTCTAGCCCCCAGGCAAAAGTGGCCTGAGAGGACTTGCAGACACCCTTAATCCGGCGCAGAATGTCGGCCGGAGTCAGCTCGTGTGTGGAGTGCCGGGTGGGGTCCATTGGCCCGCTCATCTGACAGATCTTGTGCGACCGGCGCTGCAGAGGGGAGACGCGCCGGCTTATATAGCAGGCCACCAGGTCTTGAGGAGTAAGACCGGCATCCAGGAGCTCGCCCTTAACCCAGTGAAGCGCATTCACCGGCATCACCGAGTTCTTTGGGTTATAGGTCCAGTTCGTCATGGCCAAGGGTGGCTCGTCCACAAATGGCGGCAGGTTGAGCAGATCCTCGTCGGTGGTGTTCTTGACGTAGAAGAAGCTTTTCTGCCACTTCTTGCAAGATTCCAGGAGTTCCACCTTGGGGAAGTCCGAGCCCTTTCGGGACATGATGGTGGCCGCGCCGCAGAGGGTCATGGGGCGGTCCTTCTTTTCCTGGGCCGTCTCCGGCGGGTCGTCCTTGCTTCGGGGCGGCTCTTGGACGACTTGCTTCCGTAGTTGGAAGTACTTCGCCCAGCCTTGAGTAAGGGCCTCTATGCCGGCATAGCCCTCGCAAAAAGCAGCGAAGGCGGAGAGGATCATCACGGCATTGGCCGGGATATGATGAGGTTGTAGGTCGTAGGTGTTGAGGAAGTCCCGGAAGAAGTCCGATACCGGCAGACCGAAGCCCCGCTCGAAGTGGGCGATGAAGACGACGCGTTCGCCGGGTTCAGGTGCCGGCACAGTTTCTCCCGCGGGTAGCCGGCATGCTACGCCCTCCGGGACTCTCCTGGTGGAGGTGACCCAGGATATGTCGGCCGGAGTAACCTCCGACCCCTCCCAGCCGGAGCGTCCTTGGGCTCGGGCCGAGGTATCTTCCTCAGAGGCCGAGGTAGCCGTCATGCTTGAAGATGCCATCTTAGTGGCCGGGATAAGGCGTGAGAGCCGGAGTCCCATGATGTTATTCCTATCAAGGCCGGAGAAAAGAGGGAGGTTAGTCTCTCCGGCATACCACTCTCACAGATGTTAGCAGGAATAGAAGATCTACCGAGGCAGTTAAAATAGGAAGCAAATAAGGGTAAAACTCCTAAAGATGAACACCTGCGAGCGTTGCCTAGCAATGCTAGTCGAATCAAAGGGAAAACTAGCTCTGAAACCGAGGCAGATCTGTGCAAGCGGGGCTACCGGTGCGAAGTTGTAAAAGGCGTGAAAGAGGAAGAACAGAGGGAGGTCTCACCGGAGCTTGGCCAGCGACGATGGAGCGGCGGCGAGCGTGCAGGAAGATCCAATCTCCCTGCAATGCTGCAGAGAGAAGAGGCGGCGGCGGCGGCGTCGTCAAAGGTGATGCCGTGCGTCGTCGGGCGTCGGCGTCGGCGGGGAGCAGGTCGGCTGCGACGGCGATGCTGCTCTTCGGACCGGCGGTGGAGCGCAGGAGGCAAAGTAGCAGGCGAGGAAGGCGAGGAAGACGATGGTGGTGGGGGGTAAAAAGATACGTTTACCCCCGCCGCCCTATTTATAGGTCTGCCGGGTCAGGGTCGTGGGGATCGTGGGGATCGTGGGAGTGTTCCAATCCCCCGACCGTTTCTGCGGCGAGGCGCCACGTGGCGGCGCAGAGTGGGGCGGCGGTTCCTGTAACCGTGCCATGACGCCATGATGGCAAGAAGTAACTGCTGCACTGTGAACCGTCACATCGTGGGTGACCGTTCGAGGTGGCAGGGCAGTTACAAGTTTCGATGCAAAGCTGTCAGACATGGCTTCTCGAGGAAGACTCGTCTATATGTCGGATTAATTGCCCGATGTATATGTTCCGTCCGGAATACCCTCGGGACCGGCCGGAATAAGTTTTGGAACAGGAACAGAGGCCGGGATATGTGCAGATGTGCCGGCATATAATCTGATCGCCGGGGCATAATGAAGAAAGGTATGTTGAAAGGTATGTTGAACCTGTCAAGGCTCCACAGTTATGACTGGGGAACCTCGGCAGCTTCGGGGACTAGTGTCGGGGGGATGACCCCCGGTAGGGTCAAGAGAGTAGAAAGACACAAGGTCTATGATTGACTTTATGCCGGGTTAACAAGGAAGGGCCTGGCCGGAATATAAGAGCATCGGCCAGGCCGGCATATAATGTGTATCCCGGCTGATACTTGGATATGCCGGCATAGCCGGAATACTTATAAAGGTGTGCCGGTATATACTTAGATATGCCGGCCTAACCATTTGGTGTGTTGTGCAGGAGCAGGGGAGGCCGGATTACCCGACCCTCGTAGGTCGTTGGTCCGGCATATAAATCCTGGGTATGGCCAACGGTCATATCCGGGATACTTAAGTCAACCAAGGTGTCACATCCCTACAATCAAGGAAGAAAACATCCAAGCATGGTAGCAGAGTAAGATGGCAGGGTGCACAGTGGAGGTTACCTACCCTCACTGTGCACAAGTACGAGCTTACCGCACAGAGGTAAGGCCACAGTTCAAGAGGTACAAGGTACAGGGATATGGCGTCCCATCGTGAGCAATCAGGGGCGAAGTCAAGGGTCTCTGCCATCGCCACCAGCTCCTGTTTGGAGTGTAGCCCTTGTCTTGTGGTCTTGTATGACCGTTGTAACCCTGGCCACCACTATATAAGGTGGCATAGGGAGCCCTGGTAAAGGGTTGGTCGTGGGAAGGTTGGTAGCTGGAAGAAGGTTGGAAGGTTGAAGGTAGATTGATCACTCTGTACTCTTACACTTAGCAGTTCATCTTCCTTCTCTAGCAGAGAGCTTGGAAGCACCATTGTGGTGTACTACACCGACCCATATATACAATCAGTAGAGCAGGAGTAGGGGTGTTATCTCCTTACGAGAGCCCCGAACCTGGGTAGATCAGTGCCTCTTTCTGTCGTGCTTTTTAGCTCGTTCCCCTCTCCCGAATCCTCCAGCATCTAGTTCGGCCCCCATTTAAGCCATCCTATGCCATATGTTGTTTCACCACGACGACAAGCGGCGCGTGGAAGGGCGTGTTCTACCACGATCCATTCGTGCAGGTGCACGTCGGGCTCAGGTAGATCTGAGCGCCAATTTGTACAAACTTGCCTCAAAGCAGCGTAGGTGTCCACGTACTCCTCGTTCGCTAGTAAGCAGTCGCCGATCTTGTGAAGTGGTCCGTCACCCT
Source organism: Dactylis glomerata (assembly GCA_007115705.1). Taxonomy (NCBI): domain Eukaryota; kingdom Viridiplantae; phylum Streptophyta; class Magnoliopsida; order Poales; family Poaceae; genus Dactylis; species Dactylis glomerata. Next base: position 5,741,215 of record QXEO01000625.1, on the reverse strand, counting down.
TAAGGGAGGCCCAGTTCACGGAGGTGCCGCGCTTGGATGCGCCGCCCTCGGATGCGACGGGCTCGGCGGCGACGGGCTCGGATGCAACGGGCTCGGAGGCGATGGGCTCGGAGGCGACGGGCTCAGGGGCGACGGCCGCCGGCGCATTCTTCTTCTCCATCGCCGGCAGGGGAGCGCGCATAGGGCGGCTGGGGTTTTTTGGAGAAGGTGATGGGACGTGAGAGGCGTGGTTGCGTGCGTGAGTTATGATGAGACTGTGTGCAGAGGGAGGGAGAGGGGCTCTGTACTGGCAAAGTGACGGTTCGTCTCAGCAGTTGACGTTTTGGTCTCAACACGCGCACCGCGCGGCTAACCGCTGCTCACCGCGACACGCGTCCGTGGGACTGCACGTCAGCACCGTTACGTGTACTCAGTTCTACCCTCGAGTCTTACACTGGAAAAATATCTGTACTCAGTTTTCCCCTCGAGTACTAATACTGGCTAGTGCAATATACTCAGTTTTACCCTCAAGTGGCTGGTCAACAGAGAGTCAACAGATGGGATTAAGCCATCTAATTGAGTCATTTCATGCGCAAAAAAATTCAAAAAAATAAAATCATAGTGCCTCCTACTCATGGAGTCTTGTTAAGCGACCTGCCACGTAGGAAATCATAACAATCATATATAAATCAAGTTTTCACACAAATGGCCACTTCTGAAATCACTAGTAGCTATGAAGGTTCATGGCATTCCACTCAAACCCCTTCTCAAAACATCTATACCCAAAACATAGTTTGTCTGAATGAGGCCATAATTTTTACACTCATGTATATTTGAATTGCTAATACTTTGAGGTAGGCCAACCTAGGTTTCATTGTACAAAACATGTGTTTTTCTTTTTCTAAATCTCTTATTTGAATTCCTTAGCCTGTTTACTACTTACTTGCCCTTGTATCCTTGATACTACTCAGTTTTACCCTCTCCCTTCTCACAGAAGCCCAAACTTGGCCTGATTGGTCGAGCTGTTGTCACACGGATCGTGCCCACCTACCGTCGATCCTATGATCCAACGGGCAGGATCGTGCCACCCTCTCTCTATCTGTCGGTGGCAAACTACTACCCCTCTATGTATGCTAAATGACGAGTTTGCCACCGGATTCAACAAGTTGGGTAATCACGAATTTCTTGTAGGCATTACTTTTCACGGTAAAATGATAAACTATCACGAATTTCCATTTCTTGTAGGCATTACTTTTCACGTTGAAATGATAAACTATCATGAATTTCCATTTCTTGTAGGCTTTACTTTTCACGGTAAAATGATGAACTATCACGAATTTCCATTTCTTTTACACATTACTTTTCACGGTAAAATGATAAACTATCACGAATTTCCATTTCTTGTAGGCATTACTTTTCACGCTGAAATGATAAACTATCACGAATTTCCATTTCTTGTAGGCTTTACTTTTCACGGTAAAATGATGAACTTTCACGAATTTTCATTTCTTTTAGGCATTACTTTTTTGTTGAGATATAAACCACCCCCACAACGGTCATCTCCTCCTTAATTTATTGTGTAAACCCTACAACGGTCATCTCTACCTTAATTTATGGTGTAAACCCCACAACGGTCATCTCTCCCTTATAAACCCCCACAACGGCGATCCCTCATGTCAATAGGTTCTGCCTCTCTCTTCTTCGTTTCTGCCTCTCTCTTCTTTGTTCACATACACTTGATCCATTGCCATGGCTTCCACGTCTCGGACGCCGACCAGAAGGGGAAGGGGAAGGGGAAGGGGAAGGGGCGGCCGGGGTGGTGGATCATCATCATTGCCACCACCACCGTCAACACTGCCATTGATCATAGAGGAGTTCTTCATCACCATCTATGAAGACCCTTTGGCCAAGAAGGTACGTACGCGTTCCCACATATATGATGCATGTGATTAATTATGTGCATGTTCTAAAAAACCTTTAATTTCAAACGATCGGCGCTCGATCTCTTTGCAGGCACTCCCACAAAAGTTTGCGGACTATCTTGACGGCCAGGAGCCCGCAAAGGTGTATCTGCGAGCAGCTGACTGCGGTCCTCGTCTCTGGACCGTGGAGGTCCTATTTGACGGACAAGGCCGGATGTACCTCGACAAGGGCTGGGAGAATTTCGCCATCGCGCACGGTGTGGATTTCGGCTGCTTCCTACACTTCAAATATGAAGGCGATTATGTGCTCACAGTGAAGGTGTTCGACGGAACAACGTGCAGGAAGTACTACTACACGGACGACGAAGATACTGACGATGAAAGCGACGACGACGTGAAGCCATGCATCTAAGGGGATTATGACCAAGAATATATATGTAGCTTCATATGCATCAATTTATAGATCTAGCTATTTTCTATATATTATGCATGTAAAAATAATAGGGAATCGCAATTTCCACTATGATTCGAGCACCACAGCCTCCAAACGATGCCGATGCCGATATCGGCATGGTCAGAACGGGTATGCATGCTCGCCGCCACTGCTAGGTCACCGTCGGGATGCACCCTCAATCCCGTCCCCTCATTCGATCACTAACACACCAGAGATACCGCCGAGGCCAATGACGAACGTACATGCTGATGCCAATGTCGAACATGCACGCCGCTGTGGGCACGGCCACGCCGCCCCGCTATGCTGGACGCCACAGAGCACCGCGAGGTCTTTCCCTTCGCCACCACACTCCCCTAGCACCTATCTATATACGCCAGAAAGGAGAGACACTAGTTTTCTCTACATTGCTCGCGTTCGTGTCCGACACCGTCAGTCAAAGTGTTGAGGTCGTCGTCGATGTCCTCGACCATTTCTTCTCTTCTTTGCATGGTTAAACGCGTCTAGTTCATATCTATCTAATGTGTCTGGTCTCGCCTCATGCAGTTCTTTGTGGACGTCGATCTCATCTCGGCACCCCGCAGGCCACCTCCTCCGTGCCATCGCTGTAGAGCTCCGTTTAAAAATCTAATCCTACCCGTGTATTGCCCCTTGTATCAGCGTCATGGCCCCACTTGTCATTCGATATACCGAAGCCCCACTCATCCGCGTTTTGGTCAGGGATACGGCGATGCTTACGGTCAAACAAAGATGGATGCTCTGATGTGTCTTTGCGGGCTCTACGTGGCCCCACTAGTCAGCAGTTAACGGTCAAAGGTGTTCAACCGTCGGGCAACCGGCCATTCCAGCACTGGTGATGGTTTCAGACAAGTGCTTGGACAAAACTGAGGAAAAGTTAAGCGGCTGGGGAAAACTGAGTACAACTAACGAACCAGGGGCACGAAAATAGAAATCCCTAGGCTTTTTCATGTCATGCTTGATGTCTTTTTGATAGTATGCTTAGTGATTTTGCTGTAGCATGACTTGTCTCAAATAACTGAGATTGCTTAATGAGCCTTTGAAAAAATCATGCGTTGTCTTTATTGTATGGAAGCATTATTTTGGTTTTCTCCTTGATGCTTTATTTGGGTTGACTTGGCGCATGTTCACACATGTTAGACTCTTACAAAGTCACCAATAGCCTTCATGATCATTTAGTTTTTGACTTTTGATGTCATCTTATGTTTTTTTAATGTCGCTTTGTCGCTTAGCATGATTATGGCCATTATTGCTCTCTTAGTTGGTCGCTCCCAGTCTTTTGCTAGCCCTCGCCTTGTACTGAGTATGAGCTCTACTCGTGCATCCAACTCCTAAAAACCAAAGTTTTCCAAAGTGTCCACCATACATACCTACTAGCAATTTGCTATTCCAAATAAATTTGACTTGCTTTTATTTTCTCTTCAAATTAAATTCTTACCAGTGTTATGCGAAATTCGGTCAGTAAAGCTCTCACGAACCGGAAGGCACACTTTACTTTTTCCTGTTCTTAAAAATTTGACATTGTGGTCTCTTATGTTGAGTTGTTATGCTTGCAAGTTGTAAGTTGGATTCTATCCCAGCCATGCTGTCATGGGCAAGCTTTCAACATTGCACTTCTTAATTGAGTTGATATCGTGATCTTTTGTTTATGGATGCCCGCGGTGTGAAATGAATTTGGAATCTTGCGGGGATCATGGAGTTTGTATATGTGTTAGGGAAACGCCGGGCTGCCAATCGAAGCCATGCATAATTCATGGTGGAAATTTGCAGCATACCCATGGTGAACATTCGACGACGCATCTCACAATAAAAAGCTAAACAAAAGGCAAATAAAAGAGATGTCAAGGTGTTCATTGTCTGCTTGTCCTGTCATTTTGGTGTGGCCTTGTTCCATGTCATCGGGCACGGAGGTACCCCATTGGCGGTTCTCAATGATATGCATATACTTACAATGACAAGAGCCTTGCTTGGGACTCTAAGTAAAGTAGCATGAGGTTTGGGTACTCGTATTCACGGGGCACGAGGTTTTCAACTTATGATTTGTGAAGCATATGCTTCATAATTGTTCTCGCATTAACTCTAACCATTCAAGATGCTTATGATGGGGGCAATGAGAGCTCAAAGCCGGTAAGTACCATAATTTTTGAAGGTTATAAAACTTGCAATCACTGCTTCCCTCTGCGAAGGGCCTTTCTTCTACTTTTATGTTGAGTCACCACCTTCTTTCTTTATGCACCATTAAGAGAGCATAGTTGTCATTCTTAGTGTGATATGCATTGTCCCAAAGTTCATTGATTGATTCATATTGTTGGTTTCACTTGTTCTTAAATTATTTGTATCTAGTGGCCCTCTTAAACTTGAAGGTGTCCTATGCATTTATGTTTTGCTCTCTTTGAAGGAGAAGCTGAAAACCATTTGTATGTTTTTCCTTATGATTTGAACACACGTTTGACTTTCATTGTTTCATTTTCATGATCTTTTGTTTGTGTTCATTTGCATGTTTACAACATGGTTGCTAAGTTCTTATTGTCAAGATTATATCTTTCATGCCCATGTTTTAAGTTCTTATGATCCCAGCTCACAAATGCTTACATATATGATCAAGATTGTGTAGGTGCATGTCACCTCAAAAATTATTCTTTTGTTATCACTTACCTACTCGAGGACGAGCAGGAGTTAAGCTTGGGGATGCTTGATACGTCTCCAACGTATCTATAATTTTTTATGCTCCATGCTTGTTTTTACACCATTTGCCTATTGTTTCGTTACACTTAGTGGCACTTTTATGCATTTTCTGGAACTAACCTATTAACGAGTTGCCACAGTGCCAGTTTCTTGTTTTCTGCTGTTTTTGTGTTTCAGAAGTGATACACAGGAAATATTCTCGGAATTGGACAAAACAAGTTCCTGAAGTCTTATTTTACCCGGAAGCTTCCAGAGATCCGAAGGAGAGTAGGAGGGGGGCTACCAGGGCCCCACACACCAGGCTCGCGCGGCCAGGGGCCTGGCCGTGCCGCCATGGGGTGAGGGCCCCTGGCCCCACTCCTGACATCGCCCCTTCGCCTATAAAGACCCCCCGACGGAAAAAACCTAAGTACCCGATCACTTTTCCAGAACACATCGCGATCCGCCGCCGCCGTCGACCCGAAGATCGGGAGGGTCCAGAAGCTCTTCCCGGCACCCTGCCGGAGAGGGGAATCGCCACCGGAGGTCTTCTTCATCGCCATGCTTGCCTCTGGAGCGATGAGTGAGTAGTCTACCTTGGACTATGGGTCCATAGCAGTAGCTAGATGGTTGTCTTCTCCACCATGTGCTTCATGTTTAGATCTCATGAGCTGCCCCTACATGATTGAGATCACCGTTATGTAATTCTACATGTTTGGTTTGTTGGGATCCGATGAATATTGGTGTTTATGATTAAGTTGTTGTACTGAATATTATCTTATGTTATCTCTATGTTGTTTATGATCTTGCATGCTCTCCGTTGTTAGTAGCTATCTTGGCCGAGTAGTTGCCAGTGACTCCAAGAGGGGGTATTTATGCTCGATAGTGGGTTCATGCCACTATTTAACCTGGGGGAGTGACAGAAACCTCTAAGGTTGTAGATGTGCTGTTGCTACTAGGGAGAAAACAACATTCATATGCTCAAGGGTATATGCTTTGTTTACATTACACACTTTGCTTAATGCAATTATCTGTTGTTCGCAACTTAATACTCATGGGGTGTTCGGATTGATATCCCCGGGAGTGGATTATTAGTCATAGACGCAGTTGGATGGCGGTCTATGTATTTTGTTGTAATGCCCAAAGTAAATCTCATAGTGATCTTCTTGACATATCACGTTTATCTCTATTCTATCAATTGCCCAACTGTAATTTGTTTACCCAACATGTGTTATTTATCTTATGGAGAGACACCACTAGTGAACTGTGGATCCCGGTCCTATTTCCATCATATTGCTATTACCTGTTTACTTTACTCGCACTGTTTACTTTATTCGCATACTCTACTGTTTTCCACTCGATACACTCATAACCTTTGTTTCAAGCAAACCGGTGAGATTGACAACCTCATCGCAAGTTGGGAACAAAGTACTTGGTTATTTGTGTGCAGGTTCCGCGTTGCAGCTAGCAAGCAAAGCTTGGACGAGGCGCCATATATAATTGTCCGAAGCTATCGCAAACTAGCAAGCATCACCTTCAGTCGTCATTGTCTGCTTTTCTCCTGAACGATAAACCTTGGTTTCTTAACTGAGGGAAAACAAGCTGCTATACTCTTCATACCTTCCTCTTGGGGTTCCCAACTGGCTGGTCATTCACCATGCACAAGGACCTCTGATCTCCCACATCAACTTGGAGTATCAATGAGTATAGCAGCTTGTTTTCCCTCAGTTAAGAAACCAAGGTTAATCGTTCAGGAGAAGAGCAGACAATTATGACAGAAGGTGATGCTTGCTAGTTTGCGACAGCTTCGGACAATTTATATATGGCGCCTCATCCAAGCTTTGCTTGCTAGCTGCAACGCGGAACCTGCACACAACACAACCAAGTACTTTGTTCCCAACTTGCGATGAGGTTGTCAATCTCACCAGTTTGCTTGAAACAAAGGTTATGAGCGTATCGAGTGGAAAACAGTAGAGTATGCGAGTAAAGTAAACAGTGCGAGTAAAGTAAACAGTGCGAGTAAAGTAAACAGGTGATAGCAATATGATGGAAATAGGACCGGGGTCCACAGTTCACTAGTGGTGTCTCTCCATAAGATAAATAACACATGCTGGGTAAACAAATTACAGTTGGGCAATTGATAGAATAAAGATAAACGTGATATGTCAAGAAGATCACTATGAGATTTACTCTGGGCATTACAACAAAATACATAGACCGCCATCCAACTGCTTCTATGACTAATAATCCACTTGTGGCAAATCAATCCGAGAACTCCACAAGTATTAAGTTGCGAACAACAGATAATTGCATTAAGAAAAGTGTGTAATGTAAACAAAGCATATGCCCTTGAGCATATGAATGTTGTTTTCTCCCTAGTAGCAACAACACATCTACAACCTTAGAGGTTTCTGTCACTCCCCCAGGTTAAATAGAGGCATGAACCCACTATCGAGCATAAATACCCCCTCTTGGAGTCACTACCAACTACTCGGCCAAGATAGCTACTAACAACGGAGAGCATGCAAGATCATAAACAACATAGAGATAACATAAGATATATTTCAGTATAGCAACTCAATCATAACACTAATATTCATCGGATCCCAACAAACCAAACATGTAGAATTACATAACGGTGATCTCAATCATGTAGGGCAGCTCATGAGATCTAAACATGAAGCACATGGTGGAGAAGACAACCATCTAGCTACTGCTATGGACCCATAGTCCAAGGTAGACTACTCACTCATCGCTCTGGAGGCAAGCATGGCGATGAAGAAGACCTCCGGTGGCGATTCCCCTTCTCCGGCAGGGTGCCGGGAAGAGCTTCTGGACCCTCCCGATCTTCGGGTCGACGGCGGCGGCGGATCGCGATGTGTTCTGGAAAAGTGATCGGGTACTTAGGTTTTTCCTGTCGGGGGGTCTTTATAGGCGAAGGGGCGATGTCAGGAGTGGCCCTAGGCCTCCTCACACCATGGTGGCGCGACCACGGCCTGGGCCGCGCCAGCCAGGTGTGAGCCTGGCCTGTGGCCCCTCTCCTACTCCTCTTCGGATCTCTGGAAGCTCCCGGACAAAATAAGACTTCAGGAACTTGTTTCGTCCAATTCCGAGAATATTTCCCGTGTATCACTTCTGAAACACAAAAACAACAGAAAACAGGGAACTGGCACTGTGGCAACTTGTTAGTAGGTTAGTTCCAGAAAATGCATAAAAGTGTCACTAAGTGTAACAAAATATTAGGCAAATGGTGTAAAAACAAGCATGGAGCATCAAAAATTATAGATACGTTGGAGACATATCAATCTCCTCCAAATCCCCATCCCGGCAGGGTGCCAGAACGGAGTTTCTGGTTTTGAATTACGGTTTCTGGTGGTGGCGACGCAGCAGAAGTCTATCTGGGAAAAATGCCGAACCCCCGCTCCTTTCAGGTCAGAGGGTATATGTAGGCGGCAGGAGGGGTCGAGGCGATGGCCGAGGCAGTAACATAACAGGTGGGCGCGGCCAGGCCTGGGCCGCGCCCCCTGGTTGTCTGGTGGCCTCCCAGACCCTCTCCATCTCATCTTCTGGCTCCAATGATCTTCTCGTGAAATAGGATTTTTGCAATATTTTCCCGAATTTTTACTGAAAGTTAGATTTCTGCACAAAAATGAGACACCAAAGCAATTCTGCTGAAAACAGCGTTAGTCCGCGTTAGTTGCATTCAAAACATACAAATTAGAGGAGAAACAACAGCAAAAGCGTTTGGAAAATTAGATACGTTTTGGACGTATCAGTGCTAGTATTTCTGTTATGCCTAGAAAGATTTATGATATGCTTGGTTTACCACCGCTTGAAAAATGTTATTTTGATGTTCCTCTTGCTGATGTTGCTAAGAAGAAACCTTTGGGAAGGATTAATGATGTTCTTATTATGGTTAACAATAACCTTGTTCCCGTTGATTTTCTTGTTATGGATGTTAAATGCAATGCATCATGTCCTATTATTTTAGGAAGACCTTTTCTTCGAACTGTAGGTGCCATCATTGATATGAAGAAAGGCACCATTAAATATCAATTCCCACTCAAGAAAGGTGTTGAACACTTCCCTAGAAGGAGGAAGAAATTACTTTTTTACTCTATTCTTAGAGCAAATTATGAACTTGATGCTTCATCATTTGATATTACTTGATTTGCACTTTCTGCGCCTAGCTCAAAGGCGTTAAAAAAAGCAATCTTGGGAGATAACCCAATGTTTTCTTTTCAGTACTTTTTATTTTATTTGAGTCTTGGAAGTTATTACTACTATAATTATCTCTCCTTATCATTTTTATATCGTTGTTGTGCCAAGAAGAACCTCTAATTTGAGGGATGTAAGATTGGGGAAGTTGCTGTCCTGAAACAGATTTCTACGCTGCACCGTAAAAATTCGTGAAAATTCTCAGAATATCGTTTTGATCTGAAATTTCTTGTTAATATGCCCCAGGTTATATCCAAACTTTCATTACTTTTGCACTTTTCGATTTGAGCAACAGAAAGTCCTCGAAAAATTCGACATTTGTCAGCTATTCTGTTTTGACAGATTTCTGCCACTATTTGTGTTTGCCTCTCGATCGCTTTCTTTTTTAGTTCTTTTGATCATGGAACTTTTGAGGAAGTTGCTACAGTAGTATATGCTTTATATGTGGTGTTTTTAAGTTTGAAACTGAACCAAAAAGGGTTGATTTACTATTATGCTTATGCTAACGTTGCTAATAGAATTGTGTGAAGTTTTGTATGAAGGAAGTTTTCAAGTGTAGGGATTGGAGAATGATGAGATGAGATGAAGAATGGAAAAAAGCTCAAGCGTTGGGAATGCCCATGTCACCCCAAGAAATATTCAAGAGGTACAAGCGTCAAAGCTTGGGGATGCCCCCGAGGCACCCCTTCTTCATCGGCAGAAATATTCACCTATTTTTATTGCTTCATATTCTATGCATTTATCTTGGAGCGACTTTACTTTTGCTTTCAGTTTTTTGTTTTATTTGCTGCAATAAATGGTTGGACCCCAACAAATTTCTTTTGGAGGAGATTTACTATGTTTTTCATTGCCAAGAACACTCTAGTTTTCACTCTTATCGTTCAACGAGTGTTCTCTTTTTCCAGAACTGCATTTAGCTTTCGTTTTTCGCCTTGATTTTTGTTCAGATCTTGTTTTATCTTTGCATCAAGGTGTATTTAGACTACTGGTATTTGTTGGTTTTCATCAAAAGAGTTGTCTCAAAAAGGTTTGAATGGTGTTGGAAAAGAGAAAAAGTTTCATGCAAAAAAGTGGTACAAAAAGGAGCTTGTTTAGACTGCGGCTTAAACTTTTTCATGCCATGCTTGATGTCGTTGTGATAGTATGCTTAGTAGTTTTTTCTGTAGCATGACTTGTCTCAAATGACTGAGATTGCTTAATGATCCTTTGAAAAAATCATGCGTTGTTTTTATTATATGGAAGCATTTATTTGGTTTTCTCCTTGATGCTTTATTTGGGTTGACTTGGCGCATGCTTACAACATGTTTGACTCTTACAAAGTCGCCATAAGCCTCTATGATCATTTGGTTTTTGACTTGTGATGCCATTTTATGCTTCTCTTAATGATGTTTTGTCGCTATGCATAATTATGGCCGTTATTGCTCTCTTAGTTGGTCGCTCCCAGTCTTTTGCTAGCCCTCATTTTGTACTGAGTATGAGCTCTACTCATGCATCCAACTCCCAAAAATCAAGTTATTACAATGTGTCCACCATACATACCTGTTAGCAATTTGCTATTCCAAGTACATTTGACTTGCTTTTATCTATCCTTCAAATTAAACTCTTTTTGGTGTTATTTGAAAATTAGTCAGTAAAGGTCTCATGAACCTGTTGGCACACTTTACTTTTCTCGCTTTTAAAATTTTGACATTGTGGATCTCTTATGTTGACGTTATGCTTGCAAGTTGTATGTTGGAAATTAGCCCAGCCATGCTGTCATGGGGCAAGCTTTCAACATTGTACTTTCTTTTATTTGAGTTGATATTGTGATCTTTTGTTTATGGATACTCGCAATGTGAAATGAGTTGGGAATCTTGCGGGATCATGGAGTTTATATATGTGTTAGAGAAACATCTGTGCCACTAATCTAAGGCATGCATCATTCATGGTGGAAATTTATAGCATGCCTATAATGGACTGATGCGGTATGGTGTTGATAGTTTTTCACCGTCCAGTTGGGAACCCCAAGAGGAAGGTATGATGAATATAGCAGCAAGGTTTTCCCTCAGTAAGAAACCAAGGTTTATCGATCCGAAGGGGAAGAAGCCAATACGACTGAAGGTGATGCCCGCTAGCTTGCGACAGCTCCGGACAATTTATAGGGCGCCTCGTCCGAGCTTTGCTTTGCGAGCGGCAACGTGGAACCTGCACACAACACAACCAAATACTTTGTTCCCAACTTACGATAAGGTTGTCAATCTCACCGGTTGCTGTAAACAAAGGAATGAGCGTATCGAGTGGAAAATAGTAATAATATGCGAATAAAGTAAACAGTGCGAGTAAAGTAAACATGTGATAGCAATATGATGGAAATAGGACCGGGGTTCTGATACGTCCAAAACGTATCTACTTTCCCGAACACTTTTGCTATTGTTTCTCCTCTAATTTGTGTGTTTTGAATACAACTAACACGGACTGATGCTGTTTTCAGCAGAATTGCCCTGGTGTCTCGTTTTTGTGCAGAAATCCAACTTTCAGTAAATATTCGGGAAAAGTCAGCAAAAATCCTATTTCGCCAGAAGACCCACGGAGACAGAAGACGGGACGGAGAGGAGGCTCGAGGGGCCCTCACACACAGGTGGCGCGGCCCAGCCCTGGCCGCGCCACCCTGGCGTGAGGAGGCCCCAGCAGCCCTCTCGACCTCCCCTCTCGCCTACATATACCCCCTGACATAATAATATCGGGGAGACGGCGTTTTTCCCAGATAGACTTCCGCTGCGCCACCGCCATCAGAAACCGCGATTCGGAACCAAAAACTCCGTTCTGGCACCCTGCCGGGACGGGGATTTGAAGGAGATCTTCATCACCATCATCACCGACGTCACTCCATCGACCATCCATGACTCCCCCATCCATGTGTGAGTAATTCCCCCGCTGTAGGTGAGGGGATGGTAGGGATTGGATGAGATCATTCATGTAATTTGACATGAGATTGTTAGGGCATAGTGCCTAGTATCTTTATTTAGTGCCTATGACATTGTTGCAACTTGTTGTGCTTAATGCTTGTCACTTTGGGCCCGAGTGCCATGATTTCAGATCTGAACATGTTATTATTTCTATGATGATACTTGTTGTTTATGGTCTTACCTACAAGTTGTATACACATATTGTTGTCCGGAACCCGAGGCCCCAAAGTGACAGAAATTGGGATAACCGGAGGGGATGGCTATGATGTGAGGATCACATGTGTTCACCGAATGCTAATGCTTTGCTTCGGTACTTTATTAAAAGGAGTACCTTAATTACCAGTAGTTTCCCTTGAGGCCCTGCTGCAACAGGCTGGTAGGACAAAAGATGTCGTGTAAGTTTCTCCTTGTGAGCACGTATGACTATATACGGAACACATGCCTATGATTGTTTGTACTAGGATGCTTTATCATTATTTATCTGCAATGCCCATGTCTCATTGATTTCATGAATTATCTTATCCATGCAACGCCCGTAATCCATCCCTATGCCTACAGTATTTGTTCCTACTGTTTACTATTGTTACTATTACCGCTGCTATTTTACTACAGCTGTTACTGTTTCACTACTGTCACCACTATAAAACTGTTGCCACTGATAAACCACTGCGAGCAAGACTGTTTCCAGGTGCAGCTGAATTGACAACTCATCTGTTAAGGCTTACATATATTCTTTGGCTCCCCTTGTGTCGAATCAATAAATTTGAGTAATACTTCCCTCGAAGACTGTTGCGATCCCCTATACTTGTGGGTCATCAAGACTATTTTCTGGCGCCGTTGCCGGGGACATAGCTTTATTTGTAAGTTCACTTGGTATTCATATTGTTCGCTGCAATCCTTTTCATCATGGGTAAACCTCGTGATGGAAAAGTTCCTATATTGCCATCCACTACAAGAAGAGGTACGACTCTCAACACCTCTGTTGCTCTTGATTTGCCATCTGTTATGAGTAAGTTGCTTACACCACCACACCCACACGCTACGGCTACTACTTCTGCTGAGATTGAAAATGCCACTGATAATTTAGATGATGCTTCTGCTGTGCTTGATGAGAGTGGTTCACTAGGTTCCTTTTTAGATGCTACTATTGCTAGAGCTAAGTTGGGAAACACCACTGTTACACCTGTTAGTTCACCTGAGTCTAGGGAATGTCCTAGTGATGATTATGATGATGATGCTTATATTGAGCTTAATGATGATTTTATTGTTGAAGCACGTGCTGCTCGTAATGCTGGTAATGTTAGAGAACTTCTTGCAAGATGTTCTGTTAGATATAATTTGTCTCCTGATCCTAAGTTTGCTGCTTCTCCCATAAATATTAGAGACAAGGATTATAATTTCTCTTTGGATTTATCTTACATATCTATTGTTGAGAAAACTCCTTTTTGTGGTACTAAAGATGAGAGTGCTATGGGGCACATGAATGAGCTTTCTACTTTGAGTAATTTGTTTTCTGATGATATTAAGCTCCGCACTTACTTTATTGCTAAGATTTTTCCTTTCTCGTTGAAAGATGCTGCTAAAACTTGGTTTAATAGCTTGTCTCCTGGATCTCTTACTAGTCCTATTGCTTTGGTTAATGATTTTTTTCAGAAATATTTTCCTGCTAGTGCTCAACATGCTGCTGTGCAGAAAATCTTTGAGTTTGAACAGGAAAAAGGAGAGATATTGCCTGAATCTTGGACAAGGTTTTGTTCTTTAATTAGAGCTTTGCCTAAAGAACCATTGCCTAAAAATGAACTCCTTGATATATTTTATAATGGACTAACGGATGAATCTAAGTCATATTTGGATAGTTGTGCTAGTTGTGTTTTCAGGGAAAGAACTCCGGCTGAAGCTGAAGAATTAATGGCTAAAATAAGCCAGAATCATGATGATTGGACTTTAGTTGAGCCAACACCCGCACCAACCCCTACGCCATCTACAGAGCCTACGCCGAAGAAGAGAGGGATGATTGAATTAAATGATGAAGTTATGAGGGAAGCTAAGAAATCTCTTAAGGAGAAAGGTATTAAGGCCGAAGATGTGGAGAATTTACCTCCCATAGAAGAATTATGTAAGCCAATCCCTCACTCATCTACTATTGAGGTACACTCTCTCCAACGCTTTGATGAAAGAGATATTCCTTATTCTAAACCTCCTGATCAATGCTTAGATGAGTTCGATAATTTTATTGTTAAGCAAGAAAATTTTAATAGAATGGTGCATAATCATTTCTTGGAAAATTCTAGAGCTATTAACAAGTTGCAGGATATTGTGGAGAGAACCGCTAATGATGTGAAGATACTTGTTAAACATTTTCAAATGGTTCAAACACAAATTGATCAGCTTATCAAGGTGCAAAAAGACTTGCTAGTTAATGCCGCAAGAGAGAAGCAAGCATGTGAAATACGCACAAGAAGTGGCGCTGCTACTCAAGATCCATTATATCCTGAAGGACATCCTAAGAGGGTCGAGCAAGATTCTCAACGAACTACAAGTGATGATATTCCTTCTAAGAAGAAGAAGAAGAAGCATAAAACAACTACAGAATCATCTGATGCAGGTAAAGATCCTAACAGTGTTTCAATTTCTGATGCTGAAACTGAACCAGGAAATGCTTCCGATAAAGAAGAAGTTGAAGTAGAACCAGAAAAGATTGATAAAAGTGCAAAGTACACCAAAGAAGACTTCATTGCCAACAAGCATGGTAAAGAGAGAGAACCTTGGGTACAGAAACCAATGCCTTTTCCTAGTAAGAAACACAAGTCCAAGGAAGAAGAACACTACAACAGGTTTTGTGAATGGATGAGACCTTTATTTTTGCAAATTCCTTTGACTGATGATATTAGAATGCCTCCTTATGCAAAGTATATGAAAGATATTGTCACTAACAAAAGGAAAATTCCTAGTGAGGAAATTTCCACTTTACTTGCTAATTATTCTTTTGATGGTAAAGTCCCAGAGAAGCTTGGAGATCCAGGTATACCAACTATTCCTTGCTCCATTAAAAATAACTATGTTAGAACTGCTTTATGTGATTTGGGAGCTGGAGTTAGTGTCATGCCTTTTTCTCTTTATAAGAGACTTGATTTAGAAAAATTGGTATCAACTGATATATCTTTACAGATGGCTGATAAGTCTACTACCATTCCTATTGGTATATGTGAAAATGTTCCTGTTCAAGTTGCTAACAGTTGTTTGATTTTAACTGACTTTGTTGTGTTGGAAATGCCTGAAGATGATAATATGTCTATTATTCTTGGGAGACCTTTTCTAAATACTGCAGGTGCTGTTATTAATTGCAATCAAGGAAAAGTCAGTTTTAATGTTAATGATAGAGAGTATACGGTTTATTTTCCCAAGAAGATTGATAGGAAGAATGCTCTAAGTTCAATCAAGCATGTTGAGACCATCAAAGTTGGTCAAATTATTTGTTCAGAGCGAAAGCCCAAGGAAGAATATCAAATTGTTATGGTTGGGTCTATACCTATCAAAGTTGAGGTAACATAAGCATTTAGTGAAATGCAAAGCTTCTCCTCATACAAAGTTAGTTTGGTAACAAGACTTGATCAATCTTGTTAACAAAGTGATTTTATATGAAGGAAACTTCGTTTTCACCGCATCCACTCCACCTCAATTGTATTTACTTTCATCAATTTTATTCCTTCAGTTTAGTTACATGATTAAGAGTATCTCAGAGCTGCTGCATGCTTGGTTTTGATTTGCTTGAAATCATTTTATCCTCGTTTTTCTAAATTTTTATCGATATGCCAATTTCTGAAAAATCCTCGAAAATAAAGTTTCTCGAAAAATTCCAAAAAATTCTTTATAAATTTTTATGTCAAAATGGGGCTGAGAGACACCTGCGAGGCACCAGGAGGGGCTTCCACGCCAACTCACACATAGGTGGCGCAGCCCAGCCCTCGCCGTGCCACCCTGGTGTGAGAGGGCCCCACCTGGCCCCTCACTTATCTCTTCCTCCCCTGCTCTTTCTCTCTCCCGAAAACAATGACACACCCAGCTCAAACCCGAGTTCTTGCTGTTCTTCACCTTGATTTTTCGATCTCTTTGCTCAGCCCAACATTTCTGCTGAGATTTGGAGCATTTGTTCTCCGGTATGTGACTCCTCCGCTTGTCCAAGTAGAATTTCTTTTGGTGGAGTATTTCTTGAGTATTTTAGCATTGTAGGTGGCAGGATAAATGAGTATGCATGCTTGTTCTATTGCTTAGAATTGTTATTTTGATGCATGATAGCTCTCTAGTAACCCACTATAGTAGTTTCCTACACTTGCTTGTCTTAAAATCACTTTTTATGAGTTTGTTAAAAAAAATTCAGAGAAGGGAGATGGACAACTTCACATATGGAGAAGTGTTTGAAAGTGATGCACCAAGGTCATCAAGGCCCTCAAGATCCACTGCTCAATATAGGATGTCTTATAATGAGGATCTCATGACACCAAACCTTGAAGGGGACGATGGAGATGCACATCCATCCACCTTCCCTTGTATTAACTTTTTGAGTGATGCAGGGATTCTTGATGATTTCTTGCTCCTTATTAACAGGGTTGGGTTGACTGCTTACATGACAGATGAAAGTGACCAATATGCTATGCTTACAAAGACTTTCGTTGAAAGTTTTAAATTTACTAATGCTCATTTCAATCCTTCCATTGCATTTAAGATTTATGATAAGTCTATCACCATGTCTTTGGGGAGGTTTTGTTCTATTTTAGGTATTCCCATGTTTGGAACGGCCAAGAGGACACAAAATCACCCCGCTGATTTGTTGGAGCTTTATCGAGGGGTGACCAATGATGATGACCGCACTGCACAATGTGGCAAGATAAGAAACATTCAGCTCCCAGCTATTAGATATTTCACTTACTATCTTGCAACTAGTGTACTTGGTAGAGAAAACACTAGCAATATCTCCAACTATCATTTAGCTTTTCTAGCTACCGCTCTTGATATTAGTAGGAAGTATAACCTCGGTGCTATTATTGCTCGTCGCCTAGCCGCTAGGGGACCTATTTATGGAGGTATTATTGCCGCGCGCATTGTTGCTGAGCTAGGACTTTCTATTGCTCCTAATGATGTATTGTTGGCTCCACAGAGGCTTGATCTTGCTGCCATGAAACTCCATCATTTTGTTACTACTAACTCATGCGCAGGGAAATTAGTTTACAGGATGTTATTTATTGATGGAGAGGAAAGGAAAGTTCCCTTGCCTCAGCCTAACTTGTTCAGCATTCACGTGAGGCCATGGTCGCGCACGAAGGAGGAGTTGGACGATCAGCTTAGGTTGCTTGGTTTCAATATCCAACACGGTGCGGTGGTCCAGGAGGAAGAGGAGGCGCCCGCCTAAGATTACACCACCTACTACACCGGGGCGTCCTCGAGCTCTTATCAGGACGACGGTGCATCTTCGTCGCACTACGGAGGTCCCACCTCGTGGCCGAGCTGGCCGAGTTGGGATTGATCTCCACTTAGGCCAAAAGCCTAAGCTTGGTGGGAGGTACGCCGACGATGCACTCATCTACATATTATATTTTGTCGGACCTTTGTATATTCATGTTTCGCCTTCTTTATTGTTCTAAGTTCTTACTTCTGCTTTCCAAAACACAAAAAGACCAAAAATATTTCCGTTGTTTCTCTCTATTTGGTTCTTTAGTTTTCTACCTTTGGGTTGCTTTACTTGCTATTTTCAGTTTGCCACTTGAAAAATCCAAAAATATTTCACTTTGTTCACTATTTCCTTTCATTCTTGTTTCAAAAATCGAAAACCCCAAAAATATTTGTTGTTCTTCTTCGGTTTTGTAAAGTTTGTTGCAGAGTTCAGTCTCCCGTTACTCCATTGGATCTTGGTATTCACTTTATATTATTCAAGCCACACAAGTGAAGAGCAATAATGATGATATATGACAATCCGAGATGTGGTAAGAGGCTGGTATGAACTCTATTTGCTTTGATTTTTGTACATATACTCATCCATGTGGACATGCTTAGTCGGTTCATGTAAGGTATATGTTATCTAATGGATGCTTTGTAGTTCTTGCTTTCTTATGATCAGTTTCAATTTACTAATAGTCTGTAGCATGTCATGTAGACGCTTGCATGTATTGTTTTATTCATAATATGGTATGTTATTGTGGTATCCACCTCTGAAAAGTTTCATTTGAATCGACTTGGCACATGCTCAAGCATGCATATGACTAAACAAAAAGTCAATTAAGCCTCGATGATCTAAATTGCCTCAGAGTTTTTGTATCATTTTTATGCCTATATTAATTTTGTTTTGTCGCAAGCATGATTATGATAGTTATTGCTCTCTCGATTGTCGCTTCCCAGTCTTTTGCTAGCCTTCACTTGTACTGAGTATGAGCTCTACTCGTGCATCCAATTACCAAAAACCAAGTTTTCCAAAGAGTCCACTATAAATTCCTATGCATGGTATTTGAAAGCCATTCCAAGTAAATTTTCATGTGCTACCTTTCAAAACTTTCAACTACTTCTCATTTTGTGCCATTGTTTTTAGCTCATGGGGACGTAGTGGTCGGAATTGCTATCTTCCATATTAAATTAAGTACCCCTCGACTAGGCAGCTTCATCTGCTCGTCATTAATTTTGCAAGGGAGCTGGTCAGACCATTATAATCTAATTCTAAAAGGAAAGAAAAAAGGCACTCCTCCATGGAATGTGAAAGTTGGTGGGCACCCGATGGAATCGGTTAGCCATGGTTTGAGAAAGGAAAAAGGTGGGGAGGAGTGCCAAAGCTTTATAAAAGAGCACCAATGTGCCAAAAATTTCAAAGAACTCGGAACCGCTCTCACTTGTTTATTATGGAAGATAGCAAGTCCCCATTGCTAGTCGTTGACATAGAACAACCACCTCTCAAAGTAAATTTTTATCTCTGTTTTACAAATGAAAAGCTCTAGTACATGTTAAATCCCTGCTTGCCTCTGCGAAGGGCCATTCGTTTACCTTTATGTTGAGTCATCATCTTCTAACTTTAAGCACTTCTTGAGAGCATAGCTGTTATTCTTAGTGCAATGTGCTTGTCCCAGAACACGGTTAATTGTGGTATAACTTTGATGCTTGTATCTTTGATATTTCTACTTCTAGTCTTCTCTTGAACTTCAGAGGTGCCTCAGCATTTAAGTTTTGCTCCACAAATAAAGGCAAGCGGGATACCACTCTTTCATATCATTTATGCATATTACAATCTTGTTAGCTTCTTATGTTCATGTTACTTCTTATTGGTATGTTGGTACTCTTTCATAGCTTGCTTAACTATGAGGTAGCATTAGCTGAATATTTCTTATTATGAATTGCTTGGGTACTGATACGTCTCAAACGTATCTATAATTTTTGATGCTCCATGCTTGTTTTTACACCATTTGCCTTGTGTTTCGTTACACTTCGTGGCACTTTTATGCATTTTCCGGAACTAACCTATTAACAAGTCGCCACAGTGCCAGTTCCCTGTTTTCTACTATTTTTGTGTTTCAGAAGTGATACACAGGAAATATTCTCAGAATTGGACGAAACAAGTTCCTGATGTCTTATTTTTCCCAGAAGCTTCCAGAGATCTGAAGAGGCGAAGGAGAGGGGCCACAGGCCAGCCTCACACTAGGCCGGCGTGGCCCAGGCCCTGGCCGCGCCGCCTAGGTGTGAGGAGGCCTGGGGCCACCCCTGACGACGCCCCTTCACCTATATAAAGCCTCAGGACGGAAAACCCTAAAAGAGTCGGCGAAATTTCCAGAACAGTTCCGCAGCGCTGCCGCCGTCGAAGACAAATTTCGGGGGACAGAAGTCTCTGTTCCGGCACCCTGCCGAGATGGGGAAGTGCCCCCGGAGCCATCTCCATCAGTCTCCATCGCCGTCACCGCCGTCTCCATCGACCTCACTGCCATCTCCATCAACCTTGCTGTCTCCTATGATGAGGAGGGAGTAGTTCTCCCCCGGGGCTGAGGGCTCTACCGGTAGCTATGTGGTTCACCTCTCTCTCCCATGATGTGATCTTTATGTGATCGTGAGCTTTGTATCATGTTGAATAAGTAGATGTTACTCTTCTTCATTATGTGTACTCTAGTGTGTTATTAAAGTAATCTATTCCTCCTGCCATGGTGTAATGGTGACAGTGTGTGCATCATGGTGGTACTTGGTCTAGGCTACGATTGTGATCTCTTATGGATTATGAGAATAATTATCACTATGATAGTATTGAAGTGATCTATTCCTCCTTTCATGGTGTAATGTTGACAGTGTGTGCACCGTGTTAGTACTTGGTCTAAGTTGCAATAATATTTATCTTGAGTTGTGATTTGATTTGGATATCTCTATGAGTGGTGTTTGTCAAGTACTTGATGAACTTTGAGGAGTGCTTCGTAGCCCTACGCAATGATTAGTGTTATTCAATAGGAGAGTAATTCAGAGTACCACAGTGAAGAGAAGTTATTTATTTGTTCAATTATGTTATATTTGTTGGGAGTGTGTTCACTAGTGAAAGTATGATCCCTAGGCCTTGTTTCCAAGCTTTGCACACCGTTTACTTGCTGTTTTGTTACTTGTTTGCTTGCTGCCATTTTTATTCCAGATTGTATTTAGTACTTATAATCATCTATACCACTTGTATTTCACTATCTCTTCGCCGAACTAGTGCACCTATACATCTGACAAGTGTATTGGGTGTGTTGGGGACACAAGAGACTTTCTGTATCGTAATTGCAGGGTTGTTTGAGAGGGATAGCTTTGACCTCTTCCTCCCTGAGTTCGATAAACCTTGGGTGATCCACTTAAGGGAAACTTGCTGCTGCTCTACAAACCTCTGCACTTGGTGGCCCAACACTATCTACAAGAACAGAAGCGTGTGTAGACATCAAGCTCTTTTCTGGCGCCGTTGCCGGGGAGGTAAGGTAAAAGCTACTCGCATCCTCCTGTGTGAGTGCTCGGAGTTATTTCCTTTAGATTCTGCAATTATATCTTTTTGTTTCTTGTTTTTATTTTCACTAGTTAGGCTTAATGGAAAATAAAGAGTTCTTTATTCTTTTTTCTGAGTTTAGATTTGAAGAGAAAATCGAAAAACCGTTGGAGCTTATTTCGCATAGCAATGTTATTAGTATGAATGCTTTGAATCCCGTTATTGCTAATGCTATGGAAAAGTTTAAGCTTCGGGAAGCTGGTTTTGTTAAGCATGATATTTTTAGCTCCCCAGCTTTAGTGGAGAAAGTTTGCTCTGATGATATTTTATCTCCCATATGTGATGTTTCTAATGATGCGTGTGCTCCTCATCCTTTTGAAATACCTATGAAAATTGTTAGGCGTGTTATGGATAACTGCTATTCAGGAGATGGAACTATCCATCCGGGAGATCACTTACTGTTTATACATGAATTATGCGAGTTATTCAGGTGTGCAGGTATTTCACCAAGCTAGGTCAAGAAGAAGCTATTCTCTTTATCATTGAAAGGCAGAGCTGAGGAGTGGTATCGACTGCTCCAAGATGGTCCATCTATTGAGTGGGAGGAAATTGTACCTCTCTTTTATTCCAAGTTTTATCCTCCAAGTGAAATTCATAAAGATCGTAATCGGATATATAACTTTTGGCCTCATGAGGGAGAAAGCATTGCCCAAGCGTGGGGAAGATTGAAGTTACTAATGCATAAATGTCCTATTCATGATCTTCCCCGTAATATTGTTATTAATAATTTTTATGCAAGGCTTTCAGGATACTACAAGGACTATCTAGATGCATGCTTTGATGGGTCTTTCACAAGCAAGGATGTTAACACCAAGTGGGATCTGCTTGAAATAATTCAAAACAATATTGAAGGTTGGGATAGCGACAAAGGTAAAGGATCAGGTATGAATTATGAGTTTGATTGCATTAAGTCTTTCACTGAAACTGCTGATTTTCAAGAGCTTAGTGCTAAATATGGTCTTGATCCTCAAATTATGGTTGATCGCTTTAAAGCCTTTGCTTCCCATATGAATGTTCCTAAAGGAAATGGGGACGTGTATCATGAAACTTTTAAGGACACTTGCATAGAAAGTGATATTGTTATTGATGATTGCAATAAACATGCTCAAACTTCTAAAAATCATATTTCTTATAAGCATGTTAATTTTTGTGGAATACATAGACCTTGTGAACAGAGTTACAACAAGGAAGATTATTGCATCACCCACGCAAATGAAGAAACCAGTATGTGGCTGAAGGATCTAGATGTGCTTGGTGAAAGGGTTTGTGAGCTTTATACCTTGCTTTGTGAATTTTGCGGTGAAAAAGGTCACTTTAATTTTCAATGCCCAATTAATCGAACGAGTACCACAGATTTGTATTGTGATGATAAGATTACTCTCAATCAGCATGATGAGCTTACTTTGTTTTTGGATTGTGAAGAGATATCTAGAAAGATTTCTTTGGTTGATATGAGAGATGTTGATATTAATAGCACCCTTCGTGGCGGTCGTCTCTATTGTGCTAAAGATTGCCTCGCAAATACTTACTTACAAGATCTTATAAAACATGATGTTTTGCCAAGCTATGACAGGACTAATAGATGTTTCGATCTTATTAATAGAGAGGAGAAATCCTCCAAAGTTTCTTCTGTTGTTCCTGCCAGCAAACCAGATTATGTGGACAAGATGCCCTTCAAGTCTCTCCCTCCTAAAGGAGAGAGTAAGAAGAGTATGAAGAGGAAGAAGAAGAAGGGGAGTAAAAGGCGAGAGGACATGGTATCTTCCCCTAAGCGTTATGATCCTGCTATAGATTATGATAATTCTGATTGGGATGATGTTCCTATGCCTGTTACCTATGTTAGTGATCATGATTGGGAAAAGCACTCTACTTTTGATATTGAAAATCTTTTTGGTACCAATTCTAAGGTTAATAATTGTTGTACCATTAGTGTTATCCATGTTCCTTCTTATGATGATATGTTTGAAGAATATGCTTTGCGAAATAGTTGTTCTCTAGCTTGTGATGATACTAAACCTCTGGTTTATGATGGTTATAATGATGAGTATAATATTTTCAGTTCACCTACTTTTGAGGAGAAAAATAGTTATGATTACAATATGCCTCCTGTTTTTGATGATTATGGTGATGAGAATAATTATTCTGTTGAATCTGCTCCTACTACAATTGTTCATGTGGGGAGTATTAATTCTTTTATGCATGTGGCTCATGATAGGGAAGCTTTATGTGATAGTTATATTGTTAATTCTATTCATGATGCTACTGAAAGTTATTATGAGAGAGGGAAACATGGTTTGATGGATCTCAACAATATTGAGTTTCCCCTCTTTATGTTGCAATTCTTGAAGTTGTACTTGTTTTGCCTTCCTATGCTTTTTGCTTTGCGCTTTCATGACTTGTCTCTTTACAAGACTATTTTTCATAGGAAGTGGTTTAGATTTAAATGTGTTCCATACATACTTTTTGATGCTCTATTTTGCTTTAAGTTCCTATATGGCGCCTTTGCCTCAAGCTCTTATATGGCGCCCACATGAGCATCTTTGCAAATTACTGCGCCTAGCTCAAAGGCGTTAAAGAAAAGCACTCTTGGGAGATAACCCATTGTTTTATTTTTAGTACTTTTTCTTTTATTTGAGTCTTGGAAGTTATTACTACTGTAATAACCGCTCCTTATCCTTTTTATTTCGTTGTTGTGCCAAGAGAAGCCTCTAATTTGAGTGAGGTAAGATTTGGGGATGTTGCTGTCCTGAAACAGTTTTCGGTGCTGCACCGTAAAAATTCGTGAAAATTCTCTGTATATCTTTTGGACCTGCGATTTCTTGTGCATACGCCCCAGGTTATATCCAAACTTTCATTAGTTGAACACTTTTTGATTTGAGCAACAGAAAACCCCTTAAAAATTCGACCTTTGTCAGCTATTCTGTTTTGACAGATTTCTGCCAATATTTGTGTTTGCCGCTTTATCGCTTTCTTTTTGAGTTCTTTTGATCACAGAACTTTTGGGGAAGTTGCTACAGTAGTATATGCTTTATATTTGGTGGTTTTGTGTTGAAAACTGAAGCAAAAAAAGGGTTGATTATATGCTATGCTTACACTAATGTTGCTAATAGAATTGTGTTTAGTTTTGTATGAAGGAAGTTTTCAAGTGTAGAGATTGGAGAATGATGAGATGAGATGAAGAATGGACAAAAGCTCAAGCTTGGGGATGCCCATGTCACCCCAAGAAATATCCAAGAAGTACAAGCGGCAAAGCTTGGGGATGCCCCCGAGGCACCCCCTTCTTCATTGGCAAAAATCAGGTCACCTTTCAAAACACTATATTTTTATTGCTTCATGCATTATGCGTTTTTCTTGGAGCGTCAGTTGTTTTAGTTTTCAGTTTAGTTTAGTTTAGTTTGCTGCAATAAATGGTTAGATCACATCATGTTTCTTTTGGAGGAGGTGAACTCGCTTTTCATTTGCCAAGAACACTCTAGTTTTCACTCTTATCGTTCAACGAGTGTTCTCTTTTTCTGCTACTGCGTTTAGCTTGCATTTTTCGCCTTGATTTTTGTTCAGATCTTGTTTTATCTTTGCATCAAGGTGTATTTGTACCTCTGGTATATGTTGGTTTTCCTCAAAAGAGTTTCCTCAAAAAGGTTTTAATGGTGTTGGAAAAGAGAAAAAGCTTTATACAAAAAAGTGGTACAAAAGGACCTTGTGTAGACTGCGGCTTAGGCTTTTTCATGTCATGCTTGATGTCTTTTTGATAGTATGCTTAGTGGTTTTGCTATAGCATGACTTGTCTCAAATAACTGAGATTGCTTAATGAGCCTTTGAAAAAATCATGTGTTGTTCATATTATTTGGAAGCATTAATTTGGTTTTCTCCTTTGATGCTTTATTTGGGTTGACTTGGCACATGCTCACACATGTTAGACTCTTACAAAGTTGCCAATAGCCTCTATGATCATTTAGTTTTTGACTTTTGATGCCATCTTATGCTTCTTTTAATGTTGCTTTGTCGCTTTGCATGATTATGGCCATTATTGCTCTCTTAGTTGGTCGCTCCCAGTCTTTTGCTAGCCCTCGCCTTGTACTGAGTATGAGCTCTACTCATGCATCCAACTCCTAAAAACAAAGTTTGCCATTGTGTCCACTATAAACTCCTATGCATGGTATTTGTAAGCCATTCCAAAGTAAATTTTCATGTGCTACCTTTCAAAACCTTCAAAAGACTTCTCGTTTTGTGACACTGTTTTCAGCTCATGGGACGTAGTGGTCGGATTTGCTATCTTCCATATTGCTTATTCCAAAAAGAAAAAAAAAGAAAAAAAAGAAAGAAAAAAGGCACTCCTCCATGGTATGTGAATGTTGGTGGGCACCCGATGGAATCGGTTAGCCATGGTTTGAGAAAGGAAAAAAAGGTGGGGAGGAGTGCCAAGCTTTATAAAAGAGCACAAAAGTGCCAATCTCTCTCTCAAAAACTTGCTTCATTTTTGTATGGAAGATAGTAAGAACCCCATTGCTAGTCATTGACAAAGACAAGCACCTCTCAAAACCAATTTTTATCTCTCTGTTTTACAAATGAAAAGCTCTAGCACATGTTTAATCACTGCTTCCCTCTGCGAAGGGCCTTTCTTTTACTTTTATGTTGAGTCACCACCTTCTATCTTTATGCACCATCTAAGAGAGCATAGTTGTCATTCTTAGTATAATGTGCATTGTCCCAGAGTTTTCATTGATTGATTCATATTGTTGGTTTCACTTGTTCTCAAATTATTTGTATCTAGTCGCCCTCTTAAACTTTAAGGTGTCCTATGCATTTATGTTTTGCTCTCCATGAAGGACAAGCTGAAAACCATTTGTATGTTTTTCCTTATGATTTGAACACATGTTTGACTTTCATTGTTTCATTTTCATGATCTTTCGTTTGTGTTCATTTTCATGTTTATAACATGGTTGCTAAGTTTCTATTGTCAAGATTATATCTTTCATGCCCATGTTTTAAGTTCTTATGATCCCAGCTCATAAATGCTTACATATATGATCAAGATTGTGTAGGTGAATGTCACCTCAAAAATTATTTCTTTTGTTATCACTTACCTACTCGAGGATGAGCAGGAGTTAAGCTTGGGGATGCTGATACGTCTCAAACGTATCTATAATTTTTGATGCTCCATGCTTGTTTTTACACCATTTGCCTTGTGTTTTATTACACTTCGTGGCACTTTTATACATTTTCCAGAACTAACCTATTAACAAGTCGCCATAGTGCCAGTTCCCTGTTTTCTGCTGTTTTTGTGTTTCAGAAGTGATACACAGGAAATATTCTCGGAATTGGACGAAACAAGTTCCTGAAGTCTTATTTTTCCCGGAAGCTTCCAGAGATCGAAGAGGCGAAGGCGAGGGGCCACAGGCCAGCCTCACACTAGGCCGGCGTGACCTAGGCCCTGGCCGCGCCGCCTAGGTGTGAGGAGG
Organism: Dactylis glomerata; assembly: GCA_007115705.1. Classification (NCBI taxonomy): domain Eukaryota; kingdom Viridiplantae; phylum Streptophyta; class Magnoliopsida; order Poales; family Poaceae; genus Dactylis; species Dactylis glomerata. Next base: position 5,714,537 of record QXEO01000625.1, on the reverse strand, counting down.
CCTGGGGACACCCCTGACGACGCCCCTTCGCCTATATAAAGCCTCGGGACGGAAAACCCTAAAAGAGTCGGCGAAATTTCCAGAACAGTTCCGCAGCGCCGCCGCCGTCGAAGACAAATTTCGGGGGACAGAAGTCTCTGTTCCGGCACCCTGCCGGGACGGGGAAGTGCCCCCGGAGCCATCTCCATCGGTCTCCATCGCCGTCTCCGCCGTCTCCAACGACCTCACCGCCATCTCCATCAATCTTGCTGTCTCCTATGATGAGGAGGGAGTAGTTCTCCCCCGGGGCTGAGGGTCTACCAGTAGATATGTGGTTCACCTCTCTCTCCCATGATGTGATCTTTATGTGATCATGAGCTTTGTATCATGTTGAATAAGTAGATGTTACTCTTTTCATTATGTGTACTCTAGTGTGTTATTAAAGTAATCTATTCCTCCTGCCATGGTGTAACGGTGACAGTGCGTGCATCATGGTGGTACTTGGTCTAGGCTACGATTGTGATCTCTTATGGATTATGAGAATAATTATCACTATGATAGTATTGAAGTGATCTATTCCTCCTTTCATGGTGTAATGTTGACAGTGTGTGCACCGTGTTAGTACTTGGTCTAAGTTGCAATAATATTTATCTTGAGTTGTTATTTGATTTGGATATCTCTATGAGTGGTGTTTGTCAAGTACTTGATGAACTTTGAGGAGTGCTTCGTAGCCCTACGCAATGATTAGTGTTATTCAATAGGAGAGTAATTCAGAGTACCATAGTGAAGAGAAGTTATTTATTTGTTCAATTATGTTATATTTGTTGGGAGTGTGTTCACTAGTGAAAGTATGATCCCTAGGCCTTGTTTCCAAGCTTTGCACACTGTTTATTGCTGTTTTGTTACTTGTTTGCTTGCTGCCATTTTTATTCCAGATTGTATTTACTACTTATAATCATCTATACCACTTGTATTTCACCATCTCTTTGCCGAACTAGTGCACCTATACATCTGACAAGTGTATTGGGTGTGTTGGGGACACAAGAGACTTTCTGTATCGTAATTGCAGGGTTGTTTGAGAGGGATAGCTTTGACCTCTTCCTCCCTGAGTTCGATAAACCTTGGGTGATCCACTTAAGGGAAACTTGCTGCTGCTCTACAAACCTTTGCACTTGGAGGCCCAACACTGTCTACAAGAACAGAAGCGTGTGTAGACATCAGGTACTTGATCATATAGTAAGTATATATACATGTATGAAGCAAATGTGTTCGTGAAAGTTTCTTTTATCGCTCTCAGTTGTTAACTGAATTGCTTGAGGACAAGCAAATAGCTAAGCTTGGGGGGAGTTGATACGTCCAAAACGTATCTACTTTCCCGAACACTTTTGCTATTGTTTCTCCTCTAATTTGTGTGTTTTGAATACAACTAACACGGACTGACACTGTTTTCAGCAGAATTGCTCTGGTGTCTCATTTTTGTGCAGAAATCCAACTTTCAGTAAACATTCGGGAAAAATCATCAAAAATCCTATTTCACTAGAAGACCCACGGAGCCAGAAGACGGGACGGAGAGGAGGCTCGAGGGGCCCTCACACACAGGTGGCGCGGCCCAGCAGCCCTCTCGACCTCCCCTCTCGCCTACATATACCCCCTGACATAATAATATCGGGGAGACAGCGTTTTTCCCAGATAGACTTTCGCTGCTCCGCCGCCATCAAAAACCGCGATTCGGAACCAGAAACTCCGTTCTGGCACCCTGCCGCGATTCATAACCTTTGTTTCAAGCAAACCGGTGAGATTGACAACCTCATCGCAAGTTGGGAACAAAGTACTTGGTTGTGTTGTGTGCAGGTTCCGCGTTGCAGCTAGCAAGCAAAGCTTGGACGAGGCGCCATATATAAATTGTCCGAAGCTGTCGTAAACTAGCAAGCATCACCTTCAGTTGTAATTGTCTGCTCTTCTCCAGAACGATTAAACCTTGGTTTCTTAACTGAGGAAAAACAAGCTGCTATACTCATCACACCTTCCTCTTGGGGTTCCCAACTAGCCGTTATTTACTTCATCAACTTGGCACCATCAGAGATCTTCATCACCATCATCACCGACGTCACTCCATCGACCATCCATGAATCCCCATCTATGTGTGAGTAATTCCCCAGCTGTAGGTGAGGGGATGGTAGGGATTGGATGAGATCATTCATGTAATTTGATATGAGATTGTTAGGGCATAGTGCCTAGTATCTTTATTTAGTGCCTATGACATTGTTGCAACTTGTTGTGCTTAATGCTTGTCACTTTGGGCCCGAGTGCCATGATTTCAGATCTGAACATGTTATTATTTCTATGATGATACTTGTTGTTTATGGTCTTACCTATAAGTTGTATACACATATTGTTGTCCGGAACCCGAGGCCCCAAAGTGACAGAAATTGGGATAACCGGAGGGGATGGCTATGATGTGAGGATCACATGTGTTCACCGAGTGCTAATGCTTTGCTCCGGTACTTTATTAAAAGGAGTACCTTAATTACCAGTAGTTTCCCTTGAGGCCCTGCTACAACAGGCTGGTAGGACAAAAGATGTGGTGCAAGTTTCTCCTTGTGAGCACGTACGACTATATACGGAACACATGCCTATGATTGTTTGTACTAGGATGCTTTATCATTATTTATCTGCAATGCCCATGTCTCATTGATTTCATGAATTATCTTATCCATGCAACGCCCGTAATCCATCCCTATGCCTACAGTATTTGTTCCTACTGTTTACTACTGTTACTATTACCGCTGCTATTTTACTACTGCTATTACTGTTTCACTACTGTCACCACTATAAAACTGTTGCCACTGATAAACCACTGCGAGCAAGACTGTTTCCAGGTGCAGCTGAATTGACAACTCATCTGTTAAGGCTTACATATATTCTTTGGCTCCCCTTGTGTCGAATCAATACATTTGGGTAATACTTCCCTCAAAGACTGTTGCGATCCCCTATACTTGTGGGTCATCAGGTTCACAGTTCACTAGTGGTGTCTCTCCATAAGATAAAATAATACATGCTGGGTAAACAAATTACAGTTGGGCAATTGATAGAATAAAGACAATGTCCATATGATGAGAGGATCAGTATGAGATTTACTCTGGGCATTACAACAAGATACATAGACTGCCATCCAACTGCATCTATGACTAATAATCCACTTGTGGCGAATCAATCCTAGAACTCCACAAGTATTAAGTTGCGAACAACAGATAATTGCATTAAGCAAAGTGTGTAATGTAAACAAAGCATATGCCCTTGAGCATATGAATGTTGTTTTCCCCTAGTAGCAACAACACATCTACAACCTTAGAGGTTTCTGTCACTCCCCCAGATTAAATAGAGGCATGAACCCACTATCGAGCATAAATACCCCCTCTTGGAGTCACTAGCAACTACTTGGTCAAGATAGCTACTAACAACAGAGAGCATGCAAGATCATTAACAACATAGAGATAACAAAAGATAAAATTCCGTACTTCAACTCAATCATAACACCAATATTCATCGCATCCCAACAAACACAACATCTAGAATTACATAACGGTGATCGATCTCAATCATGTAAGGCAGCTCATGAGATCTAAACATGAAGCACATGGTGGAGAAGACAACCAACTAGCTACTGCTATGGACCCATAGTCCAAGGTAGACTACTCACTCATCGTGCCAGAGGCAAGCATGGCGATGAAGAAGACCTCCGGTGGTGATTCCCCTATCTGGCAGGGTGCCGGGAAGAGCTTCTGGACCCTCCCGATCTTTGGGTCGACGGCAGTGGCGGATCGTGATGTGTTCTAGAAAAGTGATCAGCTATTTAGGTTTTTCCCGTCGGGGGGTCTTTATAGGCGAAGGGGCATCGTCAGGAGTGGACCGAGGCGACCTCACACATGGGGGGCGTGGCCTACCCCTGGGCTGCGCCGCCCTGTTGTGTGGGGCCCTCGTGGCCCCACTCCGTCTCCTCTTCGGTTCTCTGGAAGCTTCGGTGAAATTCTCGGCAACTGGCTTTGGTTTTGTCCAATTCCGAGAATATTTCCTGTGTAACTTTTCTGAAACACAAAAACAGCAGAAAACAGGGAACTGGCACTGTGGCGACTTGGTAATAGGTTAGTTCCGGAAAATGCATAAAAGTGCCACGAAGTGTAACGAAACACAAAGCAAATGGTGTAAAAACAAGCATGGAGCATCAAAAATTACGGATACGTTTAAGACGTATCAGCATCCCCAAGCTTAACTCCTGCTCGTCCTCGAGTAGGTAAGTGATAACAAAAGAAATAATTTTTGAGGTGACATGCACCTACACAATCTTAATCGTGTATGTAAGCGTTGTGCGCTGGGATCAAAAGAACTTAAAACATGGGCATGAAAGACATAATCTTGATAGAAGAAACTTAGCAACCATGTTATAACATGAAAATGAACACAAACAAAAGATCATGAAAATGAAACAATGAAAATCAAACGTGTGTTCAAATCATAAGGCAAAACATACAAATGGTTTTCAGCTTGTCCTTTATGGAGAGCAAAACATAAATGCATAGGACACCTTCAAGTTTAAGAGGGCGACTAGATACAAGTAATTTAAGAACAAGTGAAACCATGATCATGAATCAATCAATGAAAACTTTGGGACAATTTATTCACATTATACTAAGAATGACAACTATGCTCTCTTAATGGTGCATAAAGGTAGAAGGTGGAGACTCAACATAAAAGTAAAAGAAAGGCCCTTCGTAGAGGGAAGCAGTGATTGCAAGTTTTATAAACCTTCAAAAATTATGGTACTCACCGGCTTTGAGCTCTCATTGCCCCCATCATAAGCATCTTGAATGGTTAAAGTTAATGCGAGAACACTTATGCTGCATATGCTTGACAAATCATAAGTTGAAAACCTCGTGTCCCGTGAATACGAGTACCCAAACCTCACGCTACTTTACTTAGAGTCCCAAGCGAGCTCTTATCATTGTAAGTATACACGTATCATCGAGAACCGCCAACGGGGTACCTCCGTGCCCAATGACATGGAACAAGCCCACATCAAAATGATAGGACAAGCAGACAGTGAACATCTCGACATCTCTTTGATTTACCATTTGTATAGCTTTTTATTTTGAGATGCGTCGTCGAATATCCACTATGGGCATGCTGCAAATTTCCACCATGAATTATGCATGGCTTAGATTGGCGGCCCAGACGTTTATCTAACACATATACAAACTCCATGATCCCGCAAGATTCCCAATTCATTTCACACCGCGAGTATCCATAAACAAAAGATCACGATATCAACTCAAATAAGAAGTGCAATGTTGAAAGCTTGCCCCATGACGGCATGGCTGGGCTAATTCCCAACTTATAACTTGCAATCATAACAACTCAACATAAGAGACCAAAATTTCAAATTTTTAAGAACGAGAAAAATAAAGTGTGCCATCCGGTTCGTGAGAGCTTTACTGACCAATTTTCGCATAACACTGGTAAGAATTTAATTTGAAGAGTAGATAAAAGCAAGTCAAATGTACTTTGGAATAGCAAATTGCTAATAGGTATGCATGGTGGACACTTTGGCAAGACTTGGTTTTTAGGAGTTGGATGCATGAGTAGAGCTCATACTCAGTACAAAATGAAGGCTAGCAAAAGACCGAGAGCGACCAACTAAGAGAGCAATAATGGCCATAATCATGCAAAGCGACAAAGCGACATTAAAAGAAGCATAAGATGGCATCAAAAGTCAAAAACTAAATGATCATAGAGGCTATTGGCGACTTTGTAAGAGTCTAATATGTGTGAGCATGCGCCAAGTCAACCCAAATAAAGCATCAAGGAGAAAACCAAAATAATGCTTCCAAATAATTAAAACAGCGCATGAGTTTTTCAAAGGCTCATTAAGCAATCTCAGTTATTTGAGACAAGTCATGCTACAGCAAAACTACTAAGCATACTATCAAAAAGACATCAAGCATGACATGAAAAAAGTCTAAGCCGCAGTCTACACAAGCTCCTTCTTGTACCACTTTTTTGCATAAAGATTTTTCTCGTTTCCAACACCATTCAAACTTTTTATAAACACCTCTTTTGATGAAAACCAATAAGGACCAGAGGCAAATATACACCTTGATGAAAAGATATAACAAGATCTGAACACAAATCAAGGCAAAAATCGAAAACTAAACGCAGTTCTAGAAAAAGAAGAACACTCGTTGAAACGAATAGAGTGAAAAACGAAGTGTTCTTGGCAAATGAAAAGCAAGGCAACTTCTCCAAAATGAATTTGTTGGGGTCCAACCATTTATTGCAGCAAACAAAAAAAAACTAAACTGAAATCTAAAACAACTGACGCTCCAAGAAAAACGCATAATGCATGAAGCAATAAAAATATAGTGTTTTGAAAGGTGACCTGATTTTTGCCGATGAAGAAGGGGTGCCTCGGGGGCATCCCCAAGCTTTGATGCTTGTACTTCTTGGATATTTCTTGGGGTGCTGGGCATCCCCAAGCTTAAGCTTTTGTCCATTCTTCAACTCATCTCATCATTCTCCAATCCCTACACTTGAAAACTTCTTCATACAAAACTAAACACAAATCTATTATCTATTAGCAACATTAGTGTAAGCATAACATTGAATCAACCCTTTTTGCTTCAGGTTTCAACTCAAAACCACCACATATAAAGCATATACTACTGTAGCAACTTCCCCAAAAGTTCCGTGATCAAAAGAACTCAAAAAGAAAGCGATAAAGCGGCAAACACAAATATTGGCAGAAATCTGTCAAAACAGAATAGCTGACAAAGGTCGAATTTTTAGAGGGTTTTGTGTTGCTCAAATCAAAAAGTGTTCAATTAATGAAAGTTTGGATATAACCTGGGGCATATGCACAAGAAATCGCAGGTCCAAAAGATATACACAGAATTTTCACGAATTTTTACGGTGCAGCACCGAAAACTGTTTCAGGACAGCAACATCCCCAAATCTTACCTCGCTCAAATTAGAGGCTTCTCTTGGCACAACAACGAAATAAAAAGGATAAGGAGAGGTTATTACAGTTGTAGTAACTTCCAAGACTCAAATAAAAGAAAAAGAACTGAATGTAAAAACATTGGGTTATCTCCCAAGAGTGCTTTTCTTTAACGCCTTTGAGCTAGGCGCAGAAAGTGCGAATCAAGTAATATCGAAAGAAGCATTAAGATCCATTGAAGAGGTCTTCTCAATGAGGCATTGTATTTCATCCACATAACTTTTTTAAGACCCTTTGTGATCACGCTTTGGTTCACTCAAATCACTAAAAAGATTTTTGGGACAGATCCAATCAAAATTATTTTCAAAAGCTTCATACAATCCAAGAGTTTGCTAGGTATAGGTATCTCGGTTCCCTCATTGTTTGTACTAATAACCTTTATAGGTGAACCCAGCTTATTAAAGCGCTTAAGAACTTTTCTAGCTTCAATGGCAACATCTCTAAATTCTAAGCGCAAAGTTTCCAAGATAAAAGCTTTCTTTTCAGGATCCTCTATTTCATGAAGCTTAAGGAACATGTGTTGCATAAAAGGATTAAGGCTAGCAAACCTAGCTTCCAACATGTGAATTAAATAACCAGAAGCAACTTCAATACTAGGACTTTTCCTCAACTTCTTTATGCATACTAATATGATTAAAGAACTCCTCAATGTTACTTTTTCCAATAATTGAACCACTACCTACTGAGAGGTCCTCCAAAACGTACTTAGAGAACAACATAATGAACTAGAGGTAAAGAAATAACAACTACCAAGGATTCTAATTTTTTTGGGTTTTTGATAAAACGATGCAAGTAAATATAAAGTAAAGCAAAACTTAAAACAAAGTAAAGGATGTGCGTGCGAAAACTCCCCTTGCAGAAGTATTCTTCTTCCTCCCCGGCAACGGCGCCAGAAAAGAGCTTGATGCGGTACGGTGCTACTTGTTGATGGCGCCAGAAAAGAGGCTGCTGGCGTGTAGTTGACGTGGGAGCAGACGGTCCTTGTGCGTGGTGGATAACCAGCCCGTTGGGAACCCCAAGAGGAAGGTATGATGAGTATAGCAGCTAGTTTTCCCTCAGTTAAGATACCAAGGTTTATCGATCAGGAGAGGAGAGACGGCGACGACTGGAGGTGATGCGGAACCTGCACACACACAACCAAGTACTTTGTTCCCAACTTGCGATGAGGTTGTCAATCTCACCGGTTTGCTTGAAACAAAGATTATGAGCGTATCGAGTGGAAAACAATATAGTATGCGAGTAAAGTAAACATTACAAGTAAAGTAAACAGGTGATAGTAATATGATGTAAATAGGACCAGGGTCCACAGTTCACTAGTGGTGTCTCTCCATAGATAAAATAACACATGCTGGGTAAACAAATTACAGTTGAGCAATTGATAGAATAAAGATAAACGTGATATGTCAAGAAGATCACTATGAGATTTACTCTGGGCATTACAACAAAATACATAGACCGCCATCCAACTGCATCTATGACTAATAATCCACTCCCGAGGATATCAATCTGAACACCCCAAAAGTATTAAGTTGCGAACAACAGATAATTGCATTAAGCAAAGTGTGTAATGTAAACAAAGCATATGCCCTTGAGCATATGAATGATGTTTTCTCCCAAGTAGCAATAGCACATCTACCACCTTAGAGGTTTCTGTCACTCCCCCAGGTGAAATAGAGGCATGAACCCACTATCGAGCATAAATACCCCCTCTTGGAGTCACTAGCAACTACTCAGCCAAGATAGCTACTAACAATGGAGAGCATGCAAGATCATAAACAACATAGAGATAACAAAAGATAATATACAGTACAGCAACTTAATCATAAACACCAATATTCATCGGATCCCAACAAACCAAACATGTAGAATTACACAACGGTGATCTCAATCATGTAGGGCAGCTCATGAGATCTAAACATGAAGCACATGGTGGAGAAGACAACCATCTAGCTACTGCTATGGACCCATAGTCCAAGGTAGACTACTCACTCATCGCTCCGGAGGCAAGCATGGCGATGAAGAAGACCTCCGGTGGTGATTCCCCTCTCCGGCAGGGTGCCGGGAAGAGCTTCTGGACCCTCCCGATCTTCGGGTCGACGGCGGCGGCGGATCGCGATGTGTTCTGGAAAACTGATCTGGTACTTAGGTTTTTTCCATCGGGGGGTCTTTATAGGCGAAGGGGCGATATCAGAGGAGGGGCCAGGCGCCCTCACGCGGGCCCCGCGCGGCCAGGCCCCTGGCCGCGCCGCCCATGCGTGTGGGGCCCTGGTGGCCCCCCTCCTACTCCTCTTCGGATCTCTGGAAGCTTCCGGGTAAAATAAGACTTCAGGAACTTGTTTCGTCCAATTCCGAGAATATTTCCTGTGTATCACTCTGAAACACAAAAACAGCAGAAAACAGGAAACTGGCACTATGGCAACTCGTTAATAGGTTAGTTCCGGAAAATGCATAAGAGTGCCACTAAGTGTAACGAAACAATAGGCAAATGGGGTAAAAACAAGCATGGAGCATCAAAAATTATAGATACGTTGGAGACGTATCAAGCATCCCCAAGCTTAACTCCTGCTCGTCCTCGAGTAGGTAAGTGATAACAAAGAATAATTTTTGAGGTGACATGCACCTACACAATCTTGATCATATATGTAAGCATTTGTGAGCAGGGATCATAAGAACTTAAAACATGGGCATGAAGATATAATCATGACAATAAGAACTTCGCAACCATGTTGTAAACATGTAAATGAACACAAACAAAAGATCATGATAATGAAACAATGAAAGTCAAACGTGTGTTCAAATCATAAGGAAAAACATACAAAAGGTTTTCAGCTTGTCCTTCAAAGAGAGCAAAACATAAATGCATAGGACACCTTCAAGTTTAAGAGGGCGACTAGATACAAATAATTTAAGAACAAGTGAAACCAACAATATGAGTCAATCAATGAACTTTGGGACAATGCATATCACACTAAGAATGACAACTATGCTCTCTTAATGGTGCATAAAGAAAGAAGGTGGTGACTCAACATAAAAGTAAAAGAAAGGCCCTTCGCAGAGGGAAGCAGTGATTGCAAGTTTTATAACCTTCAAAAATTATGGTACTTACCGGCTTTGAGCTCTCATTGCCCCCATCATAAGCATCTTGAATGGTTAAAGTTAATGCGAGAACAATTATGATGCATATGCTTGACAAATCATAAGTTGAAAACCTCGTGCCCCGTGAATACGAGTACCCAAACCTCATGTTACTTTACTTAGAGTCCCAAGCAAGGCTCTTGTCATTGTAAGTATATGCATATCATTGAGAACTGCCAATGGGGTAGCTCCGTGCCCGATGACATGGAACAAGCCCACACCAAAATGACAGGACAAGCAGACAATGAACACCTTGACATCTCTTTTATTTGCCTTTAGTTTAGCTTTTTATTGTGAGATGCGTCGTCGAATGTTCACCATGGGTATGCTGCAAATTTCCACCATGAATTATGCATGGCTTAGATTGGCGGCCCGGCGTTTCCCTAACACATATACAAACTCCATGATCCCCACAAGATTCCCAATTCATTTCACACCGCGGGCATCCATAGACAAAAGATCACGATATCAACTCAAATAAGAAGTGCAATGTTGAAAGCTTGCCCCATGACAGCATGGATGGGCTAGAATCCAACTTACAACTTGCAAGCATAACAACTCAACATAAGAGACCACAATGTCAAATTTTTAAGAACAAGAAAAAGTAAAGTGTGCCTTCCGGTTCATGAGAGCTTTACTGACCGAATTTCGCATAACACTGGTAAGAGTTTAATTTGAAGAGAAAATAAAAGAAAGTCAAATTTACTTGGAATAGCAAATTGCTAGTAGGTATGTATGGTGGGCACTTTGGAAAACTTTGGCTTTTAGGAGTTGGATGCACGAGTAGAGCTCATACTCAGTGACGAGGGGTTAACTCGACAAATGTCCTAGATGAAGGACTTAGGATCGGGGAGATAGGGCGTTGGATGAACTCGAAGGTAAAGTTAGTCGAAATAGCTGTGTATCGAAAGTAAACTTGGGTGTTCAACCTGGCTTGCTTTCAATCTGCCCTACACCGTCCCCTCCTGACCCCTATATATAGGTGGCCAGGTCTCGAGGATCGGGTAGGGTACGATACATATTACAAATATCGACATACGGTAAGAACTCGTATTCGACTATCATTACAATTGGGCCTAGCTTAACGGGCCTCAGGGGTACTCAACTAACGGGCTCAATTATCTATACCCTTGTCAGTAGCCCCTGAGATTCTACCAGAATTGTAGATTCAGGTTGAATCTCTAATCTTCAAATCTTCGACTTGATCAATTCTTCGACTTCTTCATATCTTCAAATATTCGACTTGGTCTTTCGACTTATTTTCATGATATTCTTTTGCAAGGGGTCTTGATGAACAAGCCTGACAACTCTGACGGATCAAGAGGTCAGTTAACTGCCGGAACAGATACTTGTCACCTACTTCAAATTCAATCCCCTTGGACTTGAATTCGGGATACCGGTCAAATCCACTCTTTTGCCTCATTTAGGACTTACAAAGAATGAATCCCAGTGGTTCTCAGGGTACCCAGTGCGTCCACCAGGATTTTCTTCGCGTCGTAGACACGGATACATACCAGCAGAGCGCATCCATGTGCGTATACCAGGCCACACAAGACGGATCCCGGGGTCTTACCTTCGTGATAAATCACGGCATTTGAGTTTCGTTGCGATAACGTAACTCGAGAATCTCATATTCGCAGCCAAATTTTTGACTGATAAAACCTTCAAATTTTAAATTGATCTTCTTCGCTCCCGATGGGAGTAATTTGTCGACTACGTAGTCGAAGTTTGTGTGCTTATCCTTCCGCATCTCTAATATTGATTATCTCATCTCTATCGGGTGCGCGCTCAGCGCTCCCGATGGGAGTAGCCCCCGAGGCTATGTTTGGCGACTTGTAGTCAAGCATAGGCTCAAAGTTCAGCTCTTCTTTCTTCTGTGAACATCTTACTGTTGACGAGCCCCCGAGTCCAAGTCGAGGTTTTCATATCGCATAATCTCCTTTTCATATTCTTCTTCTTTGATATTATCGTCTGCTGTGCGCAGAATTTAACTCCTGTTGTAAATTATGTTCGCGGGCTTTGCTGTAGCCCGAAGGCCCAATAGTACGTGCTTATAAATAAAGCGCCTGCTGATTAAGGTAAAAAACCCTAATCAGACTCCTCCTCCGCCGCATCATCTTCTTCCTCCATCTAGGGTTTTTCCGAGTTTTTTCTGTTGTTCTCATGGCTGATGCTGAAGGTTCTCGTCTGACCCTTGGCTTCCCGGTGGCGCCACGAGGTCGGGGTCGCCCTCGTGGAAGTAAGAACAAGAACACCACGCCGGCCGCCACAGGAACTTCTTCGGATGCTCCGACTAAGCGTCGTCCCGGCCGCCCACCTGGTAGCAAGAACAAACCCAAAGTGACTAACGTCGCTCCAGGTCCAATCGCTCCTCCTCCTGCTGCTCCAGCTGCTCCTGCTGCACCTCCCCGGATCTTTTCCTTCCTTTGCATTGCCATGGCGCAGTGCCGTGAGATTCAGCACCTGCCGCTGAATTTTATGAAGTTTATGGATGGCCGCGAACTGCGAGAGGCGGTTCTCCGTGAACAGTCTGGCGGTGGCATCCCATACGAGGTGGAGGTGTGGTATGATGGCGACGGCGAGCAGTACTTCCGGGGTGGCTGGTCGCAGTTTGCTGAGGACCACGACATCCACCAAGGCTTCTTCATGGCCTTCGACTTCCATATCGGTACGTCGAAGTTTGACGTGAAGATCTACGATGGCACTCTTTGCCAGAAGGAGTATGAAGCTTGAAGTCCGCTTCCATTAGGACTTGTTATGTTTTTTATGTAATTTCATTTGATCATATCCTTGCTACCATGCTTATCTGTAATGAATATTCGTACTTGGTGTCGATGTCTTTTGCTAGTACCATGAGAACAAGTCATGTTCTGAGGTATGCTTTCCATATATCGGGCTCTTTGCGAACCAAAAAAGGTAGGAATAATATCGGGTTCTTCTTATGAACCAAGTTCTTTCAATATTCATTGGGTTGTCTAAACAACCTTACAATGAAGAAAAACCTCCAATTTGCCATAATAATTCTTTTCGTACGACCCAGGGGTTGAAGCCCCCGAGCGGAGAAGTAACAAAAGAATCGTACAATTTTGTCGAGTTCAACCCAAAGAACCCGACCTGTGGCCTCATGTTCTGGGTTCAGAAGGCTAACTCGAATATATTGATACCTCTATATTTAGTCTACGCGTAAAAACGTCGTAGCTGTTCTGCATTCCACGGGTTGCTCTCGTCCTTCCCAGTCTTCTTGTCTTGTAGTCGATATGCTCCTCGTGGTATTACTTTGGTGACGATGTAAGGTCCCATCCAAGGGGACTCCAATTTGCCGTGGCTGTCTTGCTTGAGTCGCAAAACTAGGTCTCCCACCACGAAGGACCGTGGACGAACTCGACTACTATGGTAGTTTCGTAGGCTTTGTTGATACTGCGTAGCCCTTTCTAATGCTTTATCTCTTGCTTCATCTAGAGCATCGACATCGTCTTGCAATGCTTCTGTCGATGTCGCTTCGTCATATGCTGTCACTCTTGGAGCCTCATGTGTAACTTCTACTGGAAGCACAGCTTCGGCGCCATGGACCAAGAAGAAGGGAGTTTCTTGAGTTGCTGCATTGGGCGTAGTTCTTAGGCTCCAAAGAACGGAGGGCAATTCTTCTACCCAAGCGCTCTTGGCTTTCTCGAGAGGTGCTAAGAGCCTCTTTTTTATTCCACTACATATCAGGCCATTGGCTTTTTCGACTTGCCCGTTCGTCTTCGGGTGCGCCACAGATGCAAATTTGAGCTTGATCCCCAATCCTTCGCTGTAGCTTTTGAATTCTTTTGAAGTAAAATTTGTCCCATTGTTTGTGATGATACTATGCGGTACACCAAAACGAAAAACTATTGACTTGATGAAACTGATCGCTGCTGTAGAATCTTGAGTTGTTACTGGGCCGCTTCCACCCATTTGGTGAATTTATCGACTGCCACTAGCATGTAGACATGCCCTCCTGGCCAAGATTTGTGCAACTTTCCCACCATGTCAAGGCCCCATTGTGCGAAGGGCCAAGATAATGGTATTGTTTGTAGCTCCGCTGCGGGTGCATGCGGTCTGGATGCAAACCTTTGACATGCTTCACACTTTCGAACTATATCTTTTGCGTCCTCGATGGCTGTTAGCCAATAGAATCCCGCTCGAAAAGCTTTTGCTGCTATTGCTCTGCTGCTAGCATGATGGCCACATACTCCACCATGTATGTCTTTCAATATTAATTGCCCTTCCTGGGGTGTTACACAACGCTGTAAAACGCCGGTAATACTTCTCTTGTATAATTTCCCTTCCAACACGACAAACGCTTTCGATCTTCGAGTTATCCTCTTAGCCTCCACTGCATCTTCTGGTAGTTTTTTATTTATCATGTACGCAAGATATGGCTGCATCCATGTTTCTTCTATCATCATGACCTCCTCTGGTTCTGTCGTAGCCCCCGAGCCTGCTGTGGTAGTCGAACTTTTAGCACTTTTTATTGATCTTTCCGCTATTTCTTCCCAAAATACTCCAGACGGCACAGGTAAGCATTGTGATCCGATATTTGCTAAAGTGTCGGCTTCTTCATTGCTGTTCCTGCTGATGTGCGAGACTTCGCATCCATCGAACGTTCCTTCTAGATAATGGTACAAATTCTTGTAGGCCATCATATTGTCATTGATTGTGTCACACCTGTTCATAACTTGCTGAACCACAAGGTTGGAGTCTCCAAATATTTTTAAGCGAGTTGCTCCACAAGCTTTAGCCATCTTCATTCCGTGCAACAAAGCCTCATACTCCGCTTCATTGTTAGAAGCATGCGGAAAGCTCATCCTTAAGACATATTTTAATTTGTCGCCATGAGGCGATATCAATACTACTCCTGCGCCTGCGCCTTGGACTCGCTTAGAACCGTCGAAGTACATTGTCCAAGTACTCGATAAATCTGGTGGTCCCGTGCTTTGCAGCTCGAGCCACTCTGCTGTAAAATCTGGCAAGATTTGCGACTTGATCGCCTTCCTTTTTTTCGTACGTGATGTCCATGGGAGATAACTCGATTCCCCACAAAGAGACACGGCCCGTCGCTAAAGGGTTGTTCAATATGTTCGATAGTGGCGCTTCATTGACCACTATAATTGGGTGCACAGTAAAATACTGTCGTAATTTACGTGCAGTTGTGAAGACACTGTATGCCAACTTCTGATAATGCGGGTACCTCTGTTTGGTTGGAGATAGCACTTCACTGATGAAATATACCGGTCTCTGGACGCCATGGGCTTTGCCTTCCTCACTTCTTTCGACTACTAGAACTGTACTTACCACCTGATGGGTTGCGGCGATGTACAACAGCAGTGGCTCTTTTTCTTTAGGTGCGACCAGCACTGGTGGCGTGGAAAGCACTTTCTTCAATTGTGCAAACGCTGCGTCTGCTTCTTCTGTCCACTCAAATTTGTCGTCTGACTTCTTTATAAGTGCATAAAAAGGAAGCGCCTTCTCCCCTAGTCGAGCAACGAAGCGACTTAGTGCCGCGACGCGTCCTGCCAATTTCTGTACGTCGTGGAGTTTCGTGGGTTTCCCCATCTATTATATACTAAAAGCACAATACGTAATTCTAAAATAGAGACACCACGTTAATCCACATCATCACAATTATTTTTGATGGTTAGATCTAAAATTGTGGCTAGGATTTTAAATCACAACCGTTAAAATTACGTAACAAATATTACGTTATGTGTTGCACGTTGACATGTTAAGACTTATCCCATCCTCCTAGGTTCAAAAGAAAAAACACTACATGATAGTTTTCTGTATGGAGATAGAGTCCTTGTGTCATACGATTTGGCACATATAAAAATCCAGTGTCTCACACCCTACGTCCAAGTAGTAGTTTGAGAAAAAAAAAGAGAGAATCCGGATATGGCGTTTTGGCACATAGGACCAAAAATACACCTATTATAAAAAAAAATACAAAATTTAGCCCACATCCGTGTAGTTTGAGAAGAAAAAGATAGAGTCTGGACATGGTGCTTTGGCTCCTATGACCAAAATGCACCTATTACGAAAAATGATTTTAATATGTTAAACACGTTTGGACAACTTTTTTGGATATTTATCCACAAAGTTTTGCGGAGAAAAGACAGTTCTTGCGGCTTGAAAATTATCTTTTTTTACACATGCAGCAAAAAAAACTTTTCTTGCGAAACTTTGTGTGTGTACATATAATGTCTACATGTACCCCAAGACAATTTTCTGAATTTCTTTTAAATTTTGAAAAATGTATTTTCGTCAGTGGGCACATCTAACTCCATGGGTCAAATTTGGCTTCCGATAGGGTCTCTCTTTCATACGGAGTCTTTTTCACAATATACATGTTTAAGCGTATACTCTACTACTATTAAATATCAACTTACATGGTCAGCTATATATGTCTATGAAACTATTAAACATGGCATAATTTGGCCCTTAACCTAATGTATCTTTATCACTATAGATCATAGATCATGACTAATTGATCTTAGTAACTATATATAAATGTTATCGGGTGAGAAAATATTATTTAGACATTAACTTATAAACTCTTCGAAAACTATATATATGTTCATTGATATGTTTGTTTGCATTGCAACCTTATTAAATCCCCCAAAAATTTAAAAGTATGAAAGATAATATCCACACATAAATATTTATTTAGCAAAATATTTATGGTGACCAGGGCCGTGTTAATTCTGATGGTATTATACAAGCGTTAGTATAACCATAAAAATAAATTCTTTCAGACTTTTAGATGATGCCTCGCATTTGCGAGGGCCACCATGCTAGTTGTTAGAATTGCTTGAATCTTCTCTGGATTTGCCTCTATTCCTCGTGCTGATACCAAGAACCCCAAAAGTTGCCCTGCTGATACTCCGAAGGAACACTTTGTCGGGTTCAGCTTAAGCTTGTACTTGCTCAAGTTGTCGAAGGTTTCTGCCAAGTCGCTGATTAAAGATTTCTCTTCTCTTGTTGTGATGACTACATCATCAATGTAGACTTGGATATTGCGTCCTATTTGGCTTCCGAGGCAACTTTGCATCATCCGTTGATAAGTTGCTCCTGCATTTTTTAGACCGAACGGCATTACCTGATAGCAAAATACTCCGTATGGTGTGATGAAGGCCGTTTTTTCTTCTTCCTCTTTCTTCAGTTTGATTTGATTGTAACCAGAATATGCGTCCAAAAATGAAAACCTTGCACATCCCGCTGTGGAATCGATTATCTGATCGATGCGGGGTAGAGGGAAGGGATCCTTTGGACAATGCTTATTGAGAGATGTGTAGTCGACACACACTCTTTGTACGTCTGTATTCTTCTTGGGTACTATGACTGGGTTCGATACCCAACTCGAAGTTTTGATTTCTCTGATAAATCTGGCATTTTCTAGCCTGTGCAATTCTGACGCTATCGCCTTCCTTTTAGGTTCATCAAATCGCCTCAATGGTTGCTTGACTGGTTTTGCCTTGGGATCTACATTTAGTGCGTGCTCGACGAGTTCCCTGGGAACCCCTGGCATGTCGGATGGACACCAGGCGAAGATTTCCCAGCGCTCACGGAGGAACTCGACGAGCGCGCCTTCCTATGCGGGATCCAAGTTCACCGCAATTGATGTTGTCTTGTTTGGATCAGTAGGGTGGACCTGAATTTTCTTTGAGTCCTGCGTTGTGTCGAAAGCCTTATCTGGCAGGGATCGTCCAATGTCGGGTAGCACATTATGATCTGTTTCTCCTTTTAGCCTCTCATATTCTGCTGTCATGCCGAAGGTTTGCGCCATCTTGTTGAATTCTCTGTCGCATGTGTTGGCTACTTCAAAGCTCCCTTGTACTGTAATTGTTCCTTTGGGCCCTGGAATTTTTAACGTGAGATACGCGTAGTGTGGTACTGCCATGAATTTTGCAAATGCTGGGCGCCCCAGGATTGCATGATATTGTGACGGCCAATCCATAACTTCGAACTCCAGTTTCTCTCTTCTATAATTTTCGCTGCTGCCAAAACAGACATCGAGTTCTATTCTTCCCAAAGGGTAGTTTGCTGCTCCTGGTACTATTCCGTGGAAAGAGCAATCTGTTGGCTTCAGACTCATCGGCGAGATGCACATTGCCTTCAGTGTTCTAGCATATATTAAGTTTATGCCGCTCCCTGCGTCCATGAACACTCTTCCGATGTCGTACCCTCCTATTTGCGCTTTTAGAACCATAGGCGAGTGGCCCAGCCTGGGAACTTTCCTTGGGTGGTCTGCTCTTGTCAACTTGACTGGTTGCTCTGACCGTCATAGGTACTCTGTGGTGGCTGGTGGTGATGATATTGCTAGGTTTACTTGCCTGGATATGCTCTTTCGCTCTTTCTTTGACTTGGGCACCGGTTGAATCATGGCTGATATGTATACCTTCGACTCTAAGTGCTTTACTAGCCTTTGCATTTGATACCCTTGACTTCTATGCCTTTCTCCTTGCCTCCCTTCTTGGTTTGAGCCCATGGCGCTTTGCAACCTTAAGAATGTTCTGCAATCCTTCATCTGGTGATTTGAAACTCTTTTCCCGTCGAGATACGCATAGTGGATTCGACAAGGTCCATATAGCATATCCTCGGCTGAGGGGCCAGAGTATCTTGATTTTTCTACTCCTTTTGCCTGGAACTTCCTACTTTCATATCCTTCCTCTTCTTTTAGTATGTAACCCGCGGCTACCTGACTTCGCCTTCCTTGATTATCCCTGCTGCGGTGTCGCCTCCTCTGTCGACTTGTTCTGTCGACTTCTGGCGATCGTCCTCTTTTGTTGTTATACGCGTCCTCTCCATCAGTGAATTTGTTAGCTTGTTCCATTAGCTCTGCTACTGTCGTAGGTCTTGTTCTTCCTATTTCTTCCACAAGATCTGAGCGACGAAGTCCTTTCGAAAAGGCGTCTATTGCTCTTTCGTTGGAGACGTCTTCTGCTGAGTTTTTGATTATACTCCAGCGTTGTATATAAGAACGTAGCGTTTCGCCTTTCCTCTGCACACATGCTTTAACTTCTTCCAGTGATGCTGGGCGCTTGTAGGTGGAACGGAATTTTCTTGTGAATTGACTTTCGAGTTCCCCCCAGCTTCCAATGGACTCATCGGGTAGGGTGTTCAACCAGGACCGTGCGGCGCCGGTGAGGTGTAGTTGCAAACTTTGCATTGCAGTCGCCTTTGTTCCTCCTAGTATCTGTACTGCCTGTAGATAATCTGATAGCCATAAGGTAGGTTCTTGCGACCCGTCGTATTTATTCTGGTCATGTGGTAATTTGAATTCTTTGGGTACCCGCGTTTTGCGAACCCTGCGGGTAAAGCATAACGCACCCATATCTTTATCGTCGTCTTCGTAATTTTCTTCCCTCCAAGCATGCCGCGATTTATTTACTCGAGCTTGTGCTATTATGCTTCTTGCATCCTCCTTCCTTTTCTGTCGCTTTTTCTCTTCTGATGACTCGCTATAGTCATCGTCTGAGTGATTGTATCTGAACTTCTCCTTGCCGTTTCCCTTGTAGCTTGTCGACTTTGTCTCTGGGCCT
Organism: Dactylis glomerata; assembly: GCA_007115705.1. Classification (NCBI taxonomy): domain Eukaryota; kingdom Viridiplantae; phylum Streptophyta; class Magnoliopsida; order Poales; family Poaceae; genus Dactylis; species Dactylis glomerata. The sequence continues at coordinate 5,694,812 of QXEO01000625.1, read as the reverse complement.
TGCTCCCTAATTTTACCTTCTACTATTCCAAGGCTTCATATCGCGGCTCGGTACATATCTTCTCGCGGGTCTCCATACTCTGGTCTTATGGCTAGTAAATATGCTTGTGCTGCTGCCAATGCTGCCTCTGGCGTTCTTTGTATCAAGTCATCTTCTTCCTCTTCTAGCTGCGGGGTGGGGCTCCTTGAGTACCCTTCTTCGCTGCCGCATGCTGTCGCCCCCCTGTTGTGTTTTGGATCTCCGCGCCTCTCTCTGCTATATTCTGAATCTTCACTATGGTCTTCCCAGTATTCCTCCCTTGATATACTGTTGTTGTCTTGAAACACCATGTCTCTTTCCTCCCTTAGTTTCTTCTTGTGTTGATATAATGCATACTGATATCCCATTAAAACTTCTCTTCTCGATCCCTCGGGTACTTCAGTACCATGATTAATGGCTGACTTAATCATTCTCCATTCACCAGCCGAGACATGGACTTTCTCTTTTTCCTTTTTGTTGTGATCTTTCGCTTTGTCGACTTGCCTGTCGACCTTTTTACTTCCTTCGCTGTTGTTTCCTTCTTCTGCTTCAGTGATAATGACGCATAACTGATGTACTTTGGAGATGCCGCTGCTTCCTACGGCAAAGTCCTTTGTGCTGTTGTGCGCCTGACGCGCTTTTTCTTCTAAGTCGAAATTTTCCTGAATTTCATCGCTTTTTGCGATTGATGTTTTTTCTAAGCTGACCGGCGAGTTTACCTCACTGGAAGAGCCTTCTGATGACTCCAATGCTTCCTCTGTTTCGGGCTTGCTTGCCGACGGATCTGGCTTCGTCGAATCCGAGAGGCGGGATGAACCCGATGACCCGATGAGGATGCTCAAACTTCCAATTGTTAGTTCCACTTCTTGGCTTCCGTCGACTTCTGAACTGCTGTTGGCTAAAAGCGAAAAAGCCGTCGAATTCATGATTCCAACGCCCAAGGTCCCCACGGTCGGCGCCAATTGACGAGGGGTTAACTCGACAAATGTCCTAGATGAAGGACTTAGGATCGGGGAGATAGGGCGTTGGATGAACTCGAAGGTCAAGTTAGTCGAAATAGCTGTGTATCGAAAGTAAACTTGGGTGTTCAACCTGGCTTGCTTTCAATCTGCCCTACACCGTCCCCTCCTGACCCCTATATATAGGTGGCCAGGTCTCGAGGATCGGGTAGGGTACGATACAGATTACAAATATCGACATACGGTAAGAACTCGTATTCGACTATCATTACAATTGGGCCTAGCTTAACGGGCCTCAGGGGTACTCAACTAACGGGCTCTATTATCTATACCCTTGTCACTCAGTACAAGACGAGGGCTAGCAAAAGACTGGGAGCGACCAACTAAGAGAGCAGTAATGGCCATAATCATGCAAAGCGACAAAGCGACATTAAAAGAAGCATAAGATGGCATCAAAAGTCAAAAACTAAATGATCATGAAGGCTATTGGCGACTTTGTAAGAGTCTAACATGTGTGAGCATGCGCCAAGTCAACCCAAATAAAGCATCAAGGAGAAAACCAAAATAATGCTTCCATACAATAAAAACAATGCATGATTTTTTCAAAGGCTCATTAAGCAATCTCAGTTATTTGAGACAAGTCATGCTACAGCAAAACCACTAAGCATACTATCAAAAAGACATCAAGCATGACATGAAAAAGCCTAAGCCGCAGTCTACACAAGCTCCTTCTTGTACCACTATTTTGCACAAAGCTTTTTCTCTTTTCCAACACCATTTGAAATTTTTATAAACACCTCTTTTGATGAAAACCAATAAAGATCAGAGGAAAAAATACACCTTGATGAAAAGATATGACAAGGTCTGAACGAAAATCAAGGCGAAAATGAAAACCAAAAGCAGTAGCAGAAAAAGAAGAACACCCGGTGAAATTGTAAGAATGAAAAACGGAGTGTTCTTTGCAAATGAAAACGAGTACATCTCCAAAAGAAATTTTTTGGGGTCCAACCATTTATTGCAGCAAACAAACAAACTAAACCAACTAAGAAAACTAAAACAACTGACGCTCCAAGAAAAACACATAGTGCATGAAGCAATAAAAATATAGTGTTTTGAAAGGTGACCTGATTTTTGCCGATGAAGAAGGGGTGCCTCGGGGGCATCCCCAAGCTTTGACGCTTGTACTTCTTGGATATTTCTTGGGGTGATGCATGGGCATCCCCAAGCTTGAGCTTTTGTCCATTCTTCAACTCATCTCATCATTCTCCAATCCCTACACTTGAAAACTTCCTTCATACAAAACTAAACACAATTCTATTAGCAACATTAGTGCAAGCATAACATATAATCAATCCTCTATTTGCTTCAGGTTTCAAATCAAAACCACCACATATATAGCAAATACTACTGTAGCAACTTCTCTAAAAGTTCCGTGATCAAAAGAACTCAAAAGAAAGCGATAAAGTGGCAAACACAAATATTGGCAGAAATCTGTCAAAACTGAACAGCTGACAAAGGTCGAATTTTTGAGGGATTTTATGTTGCTCAAATAAAAAAGTGTTCAAATAACAAAAGTTTGGATATAACCTGGGGCATATGCACAAGAAATCGCAGGTCCAAAAGATAAACAGAGAATTTTCACGAATTTTTACGGTGCAGCACCGAAAACAGTTTCAGGACAGCAACATCCCCAAATCTTTACCTCACTCAAATTAGAGGCTTCTCTTGGCACAAAAACGAAATAAACAAGATAAGGAGCAGTCATTACAGTAGTAATGACTTCCAAGACTCAAATAAAATAAAAAGTACTGAAAAGAAAACATTGGGTTATCTCCCAAGAGTGCTTTTCTTTAACGCCTTTGAGCTAGGCGCAGAAAATTGCGAATCAAGTATTTTCAGCAGAAGCATTAAGATCAACAGCAGAGGTCTTGTCAATAAGGCATTGTATTTCATCCACATAAGTTTTTGAAGACCCTTTGTGATCATTCTTTGGTACACTATTCTCATCAAAAAGATTTTCAGGACAAATCCAGTCAAAATTATTTTCGAAAGCTTCACTCAATCCCAAAAGCTTGCAAGGTATAGGTATCTCGGCCCCTTCATCATTTGTACTAATAACCGTTATAGGTGAACCGGGTTTATTAAAACGTTTAAGAACTTTCCTAGCTTCAATAACGACATCCTTAAATTCTAGGCGCAAAGTTTCCAAGATAAAAGCTTTCTTTTCGGGATCCTCAATTTCATGAAGCTTAAGGAACATATATTGCATAAAAGGATTAAGACTAGCAAACCTAATTTCCAACATGTCAATTAAATAAACAGAAGCAACTTCAATACTAGGAGCAAGCTCAACCCAAGACTTTTCCTCAACTTCCTCATGCATACTAATGTGATTAAAGAACTCCTCAATGTTACTTTTGCCAATAATCGAACCACTACCTACTGAGAGGTCCTCCAGAACGTACTTACGGATCAACATGATAAACTAAAGTAAAGAAATAACAACTACCAAGGATTCTAATTTTTTTGGGTTTTTGATATAAAACGATGCAGGTAAAATAAATAAAGTAAAGCAAAACAATAAAACAAAGTAAAGGATGTGTGTGCGAAAAACTCCCCTCGCAGAAGTCTTCTCTTCCTCCCCGGCAACGGCGCCAGAAAAGAAGCTGCTACTTGTTGATGGCGCCAGAAAAGAGGCTGCTGGCGTGTAGTTGATGTGGGAGCAGACGGTCCTTGTGCGTGGTGGATAACCAGCCCGTTGGGAACCCCAAGAGGAAGGTATGATGAGTATAGCAGCTAGTTTTCCCTCAGTTAAGATACCAAGGTTTATCGATCAGGAGAGGAGAGACGGCGACGACTGAAGGTGATGCGGAACCTGCACACACACAACCAAGTACTTTGTTCCCAACTTGCGATGAGGTTGTCACTCTCACCGGTTTGCTTGAAACAAAGATTATGAGCGTATCGAGTGGAAAACAATATAGTATGCGAGTAAAGTAAACAGTATGAGTAAAGTAAATAGGTGATAGTAATATGATGTAAATAGGACCGGGGTCCACAGTTCACTAGTGGTGTCTCTCCATAGATAAAATAACACATGCTGGGTAAACAAATTACAGTTGGGCAATTGATAGAATAAAGATAAACGTGATATGTCAAGAAGATCACTATGAGATTTACTCTGGGCATTACAACAAAATACATAGACCGCCATCCAACTGCATCTATGACTAATAATCCACTCCCGAGGATATCAATCCGAACACCCCAAAAGTATTAAGTTGCGAACAACAGATAATTGCATTAAGCAAAGTGTGTAATGTAAACAAAGCATATGCCCTTGAGCATATGAATGTTGTTTTCTCCCTAGTAGCAACAGCACATCTACCACCTTAGAGGTTTATGTCACTCCCCCAGGTGAAATAGAGGCATGAACCCACTATCGAGCATAAATACCCCCTCTTGGAGTCACTAGCAACTACTCGGCCAAGATAGCTACTAACAACGGAGAGCATGCAAGATCATAAACAACATAGAGATAACAAAAGATAATATTCAGTACAACAACTTAATCATAAACACCAATATTCATCGGATCCCAACAAACCAAACATGTAGAATTACATAACGGTGATCTCAATCATGTAGGGCAGCTCATGAGATCTAAACATGAAGCACATGGTGGAGAAGACAACCATCTAGCTACTGCTATGGACCCATAGTCCAAGGTAGACTACTCACTCATCACTCCGGAGGCAAGCATGGCGATGAAGAAGACCTCCGGTGGCGATTCCCCTCTCCGGCAGGGTGCCGGGAAGAGCTTCTGGACCCTGCCGATCTTCGGGTCGACGGCGGCGGCGGATCGCGATGTGTTCTAGAAATCTGATTGGGTACTTAGGTTTTTTCCGTCGGGGGGTCTTTATAGGCGAAGGGGCGATGTCAGAGGAGGGGCCAGGCGCCCTCACGCGGGCCCCGCGCGGCCAGGCCCCTGGCCGCGCCGCCCATGCGTGTGGGGCCCTGGTGGCCCCCCTCCTACTCCTCTTCGGATCTCTGGAAGCTTTCGGGTAAAATAAGACTTCAGGAACTTGTTTCGTCCAATTCCGAGAATATTTCCTGTGTATCACTCTGAAACACAAAAACAGCAGAAAACAGGAAACTGGCACTGTGGCAACTCGTTAATAGGTTAGTTCCGGAAAATGCATAAAAGTGCCACTAAGTGTAACGAAACAATAGGCAAATGGTGTAAAAACAAGCATGGAGCATCAAAAATTATAGATACGTTGGAGACGTATCATACGGTGTTGATAGTTTTTCACCGTCTAGTTGGGAACCCCAAGAGGAAGGTATGATGACTATAGCAGCAAGGTTTTCCCTTAGTAAGATACCAAGGTTTATCGATCCGAAGGGGAAGAAGCCAATACGACTGAAGGTGATGCCCGCTAGCTTGCGACAGCTCCGGACAATTTATAGGGCGCCTCGTCTGAGCTTTGCTTTGCGAGCGGCAACGTGGAACCTGCACACAACACAACCAAATACTTTGTTCCCAACTTACGATGAGGTTGTCAATCTCACCGGTTTGCTGTAAACAAAGGAATGAGCGTATCGAGTGAAAAATAGTAATAATATGCGAATAAAGTAAACAATGCGAGTAAAGTAAATAGGTGATAGCAATATGATAGAAATAGGATCGGGGTCCACAGTTCACTAGTGGTGTCTCTCCATAAGATAAAATAATACATGCTGGGTAAACAAATTACAGTTGGGCAATTGATAGAATAAAGACAACGTGCATATGATGAGAGGATCACTATGAGATTACTCTGGGCATTACAACAAGATACATAGACCGCCATCCAACTGCATCTATGACTAATAATCCACTTGTGGTGAATCAATCCGAGAACTCCACAAGTATTAAGTTGCGAACAACAGATAATTGCATTAAGCAAAGTGTGTAATGTAAACAAAGCATATGCCCTTGAGCATATGAATGTTATTTTCCCCTAGTAGCAACAACACATCTACAACCTTAGAGGTTTCTGTCACTCCCCCAGATTAAATAGAGGCATGAACCCACTATCGAGCATAAATACCCCCTCTTGGAGTCACTAGCAACTACTTGGCCAAGATAGCTACTAACAACGGAAAACATGCAAGATCATAAACAACATAGAGATAACAAAAGATAAAATTCAGTACTTCAACTCAATCATAACACCAATATTCATCGGATCCTAATAAACACAACATGTAGAATTACATAACGGTGATCTCAATCATGTAAGGCAGCTCATGAGATCTATACAGGAAGTACATGGTGGAGAAGACAACCAACTAGCTACTGCTATGGACCCATAGTCCAAGGTAGACTACTCACTTATCGCGCCGGAGGCAAGCATGGCGATGAAGAAGACCTCCGGTGGCGATTCCCCTCTCCGGCATGGTGCCGGAAAGAGCTTCTGGACCCTCCCGATCTTCGGGTCGACGGCGACGGTGGACTGCGATGTGTTCTGGAAAAGTGATCGGGTATTTAGGTTTTCCTCATTGGGGGGTCTTTATAGGGGGCGCAGCCTACCCCTGGGCCATGTCGCCCTGTTGTGTGGGGCCCTCGTGGCCCCACTCCGTCTCCTCTTCGGTTCTCTGGAAGCTTCGGTAAAATTCTGGGCGACTGGCTTTGGTTTCGTCCAATTCCGAGAATATTTCCCGTGTAACTTTTCTGAAAAACAAAAACAGCAGAAAACAGGGAACTGGCACTGTGGCGACTTGTTAATAGGTTAGTTCCAGAAAATGCATAAAAGTGCCACGAAGTGTAACAAAACACAAAGCAAATGGTGTAAAAACAAGCATGGAGCATCAAAAATTACAGATACGTTTGAGACGTATCATGGACATTCGACGACGCATCTCAAAATAAAAAGCTATACCAATGGTAAATAAAAGAGATGCCGATGTGTTCATTGTCTATTTGTCCTGTCATATTGATGTGGGCTTGTTCCATGTCATTGGGCAAGGAGGTACCCCGTTGGCGATTCTCGATGATACATATATACTTACAATGAGAAGAGCTTGCTTGCGACCCTAAGTCGAGTAGCATGAGGTTTGGATATTCGTACTTCACAGGATATGAGGTTTTCAACTTATGATTTGTCAAGCATATGCTCATAATTGTTCTCACATTAACTTTAACCATTCAAGATGCCTATGATGGGGGCAATGAGACCTCAAAGCTAGTAAGTACCATAATTTTTGAAGGTTTATAAAACTTGTAATTACTGCTTCCCTCTGCGAAGGGCATTTCTTTTACTTTTATGTTGAGTCTCCACCTTCTACCTTTATGCACCGTCTGAGAGAGCATAGTTGCCATTCTGAGTTTACTGTGCATAGTCCCAAAATTATCATTGATTGATTCATGATTATGGTTTCACTTATTCTTAAATTATTTGTATCTAGTAGCCCTCTTAAACTTGAAGGTGTTCTATGCATTTATGTTTTGCTATTCCATAAAGGACAAGCTGAAAACCATTTGTTATGTTTTTCCATATGATTTGAACACACGTTTGACTTTCATTGTTTCATTATTCATGATCTTTTGTTTGTGTTTCTTTTCATGTTATAACATGGTTGCTAAGTTTTTATTGTCAAGATTATGTCTCTTATGCCCATGTTTTAAGTTATTTGATCCCAGCACTCAATGCTTTACATAGATGATCAATATTGTGATGATGCATGTCACCTCAAAAATTATTCTTTTGTTATCAGTTACCTACTCGAGGACGAGCAGGAGTTAAGCTTGGGGATGCTTGATATGTCCCAAACGTATCTATAATTTTTGATGCTCCATGCTTATTTATACACCATTAGCTTTGAGTTTTGTTACACTTCGTGGCGTTTTTATGCATTTTCCGGAATTAACCTACTAACAAGATGCCATAGTGCCAGTTCCCTCTTTTCTACTGTTTTGTGTTTCAGAAAAGTTACACAGGAAATATTCTCGGAATTGGACGAAACAAAAAGTCGAACCTCCTATTTTTACCGAAGCTTCGCGAAGACCGAAGATAAGACGGAGGGGGGCCAGGGGCCAGGCTCACCACAAGGTGGCGCGGCCCAGCCCCTGGCCGCGCCACCCCATGGTGAGACCACCTGGTCCACCTCCTGACGTTGCCCTTTCGTCTATAAAATCCCCTCGACGGGAAAAACCTAAAGGACGGATCGCTTTTAATTGAAATATACTGCAAGCCGCCGCCGTCGTCGAAACGAGATCGGGAGGATCCAGGAGCGCCTACTAGGTGGGATTTGCTACGAAATATTTCCATGGTTTCATCTACCAAATTAGGCAGAACAGTGCCCGCCTGCTAGGTGGGATTTGCTATGAAATTGGGATAAAAAATGACCTACCTACCAACGGATTCGAATTTTATAGTAGAGATTTGAACAAAACACTAAACAATTTTTTGATTAATAGTCAAACTATATTTTTCTTTACAATATCACACCAACCAATTTTTTTTTGCACAAATTAATTGTTGTTCACATTGCTGATTTGACTTCTTTCGTGTTTGGCATCCCCGACGAACCTCTTCCAGTACCAATGTCGTGTCCATACCGACTGCATGGCCTCCAGCGGTACGCCCTTGGTCTCCGGCAGGAACGCCGCCATGAAGATCGTCATTATCAGAAGCCAGCCGGCGTAGAACAGGAAGACGCCGTACTTCATGGCGCAGAGCAGCGCGATGAACACCTGCAGCTCCGCGAAGGCGAGACAAAGCGCGACGGAGATGCTCATGGCCTGCCCGGCCGACCTGATCTCCACGGGGTAGATCTCACTCGGCACCACCCACCTGAGCGGCGCCCACGACAAGCCGAAGCTGAAGGTGCAGAGGCAGATGAGGACGAGCACGCCGGTCGCGTAGTTGCGCGGCATGGTCACCCCCTGGTGTTTCCCGAGATGGCCCGCCATAACCCATGAAATGGCTACCTCGCAGAGCATCATGCCTATGCCGCCAACGATGAACAAGAACCTGCGGCCGGTGCGGTCCATGAGGAAGGTAGACATCACCGTCGCGACCAGGTTGGTGATGCTATTGATCACGGAGCCAAGTATAGCCTTCTGGCTACTGAACCCCACCGTGCGGAACAGCACCGGCGAGAAGACGGAGATGACGATCATGCCGGTGAACTGGTAGAAGACGGGTATGGCCATTCCAACCACCAGGTAGTGCCGGTACTGCTTGCTGAACAGCCTCCGGTACGCGCCGATGTCGTTCTGGCGCGCCTCGTCCACGGCGCGGACGATGTCCTTGAACTCGGCGTCGACGTCGGCGCGAGGCCCGCGGATGCGCTGCAGCGCTGCGCGAGCCCTGTCGGGTTGGCCTCGGACGACGAGGCTGCTGGGAGTGTCCGGGACGAAGAAGGCTCCCACGACGATGACGACGCCCGGCACGGCCGCCAGGCCGAGGGAGACGCGCCATCCCCAGTCGGGGATGCGGTTGGTGAAATAGTTGGTGATGGTCGCCGACAGTATGCCGATGACGACGAACGTGTTGTACGCCGAGGTGAACGCGCCGCGCCACCTCGCCGGCGCCGTCTCGGACAGGTACACTGGAGCTGCCTGCGGCAGGAAGAGATTTTCAGTACTCAGACTGCACGTCTGCACGTTATGTCATTACTCCCATGTCCGAAGCTGCAATTATGAGCTCCACATACCTGTAATGTAAACCCAAGACCAAAGCCCAGTAGCATCCGGCCGATGATGAGCATAGCGATGTTCATGGCAGCGGCGTTGACGATGGAGCCGGCAAGGAACATGATGCCGCCGAGGAGCATGATGGCCTGGCGGCCAATCTTCCTCGTCACCCTGCTCGCCACCAAGGATGACAGGGCGCCGGCGAGAAACAACGACGACGAGAACGCGGTGAGCCACTGGCTGTCGTACTTGCAGTATGGGTCGCTCTTTGCGTTCTTCCTCCCGCTCTGCACCTCCGGGAAGAACTTGCTCAGAAACGAATCCATTTGCGTCACGCCGCCTGACTTGCCAAATGTGCATAGCGTAAGCGTAAAATGTTTCAGCAATGGGCCTACGAGGCCAGCAGGCCCAAATATAGTGGGCCGTGTGTGCCTATGTAGCACAGTTAACTGGGAAGGTGGATTCCTTAAAAAAATGTACTGTAGAAGGTGGTCGAACAGGATGAACCTGAACAAGGCAGCCTGATTCACGTCCCCATCCTTTTAGTACTCCTTTTCGAACTTATCTTTAGATTCTCAGATCCTCTCTAACGACTAGTTGAGCATCTGCTGAGCTGTGATATGATATGATACTGAATTTCCAAGCTTCCGACGCATTGTGCGTGCCTATTCTAACACTAGTACTACGCCTGATTCAAATTACGTATCACAGGTTTGATGAATCTAGACATATTTTAGATAATATTTTACCTAAATCTGCGATAATTAGTGAAGATCGGAGGGATAGTACAATATAGTATGCTTCTAGGTCTAGTTGGAGCATCTGCCATTCTGGCCATACATATAGAAAGTATCTTCGACCCACTACATATATACTCCATATTTTAATACAGATATACCGTGATCGGTGCGTCAACGCAATGCATGGATCTCATGCATTGGATGGGAGAGCAGATAATTAGACTCCACTGCCGTCGCTTTGACGATTTACCATAATTCAGAATTAAAAATCATAATTCAGTTGACCTTCTAGCCTAGGATCTCATCCTAGTTGCACAGAGCCAGGTTCAGTTCGATCTTACAGATCCTTCTTTTGCCTCCTTACTTAACTCTAAGAAACGAACTAACAAGATAAATTTAGCACTATGACTAGTCTGAGCAAATTTAGCACGATCAAGATCACCTTAGAACCAAAGTATACCTTGGAACTAAGCCCAATTTTAAGATAACGTATAGTACAAACGGACCTGTGACGCCAGTGTCGTACCCGTAGATGAGGCCGCAGGAGGCGGCCATGAGGGAGGTCACCACGACGGAGAAAGTCACGCCGCCGCCATAGTCGTGCGCACTGCCGTCGGCTGCTACGAAGCCACCGCCGGCCATATCTCAAGCGTTCACGCCCGATCGATCCCCTATTTAGTGTTTTTGTTGAAATGATGGGTTGAACTTCCAAGCCAAAACACTGACGATACAAGGCCCCCCGCGACAAGAGTATATATAGCTTAGCGCCAGCCAGAGGATTGTATTTTAAACTTGGAGGCATTGAAGAACTGTAGCAAGTCTATGCTTCCAAGCATATACACGGTTGTCAATCTCAATTATGGTAGTATATATATAGTATTCTATAAACACAGTATCGTCTTTCAAAACCATTTGAACATTTGATTAATGCGAATCTTAGCTGGACGTGTGAATAGCCTGGCCGCCACAGCAAGTGGGCAATACTTGAACTTAAAGAAGCAGCAAGAACTTCGGATTCCTTCCCTATTGACAAACGATTTTCGTTTTGATATTTCTCATGAGAGAGAGAGAGAGAGAGAGAGAGAGAGAGAGAGAGAGAGATAAAATAATAATTATCCAAGTTGATCTTAAGACCTGCATACTGAGAATTGTAAAAGTGCTCCTTTGTTTCCATATTAGGATACCTAGGTTTGCTCAAAGTGAAACTTTATAAACTTTGACCACATATGAAAGAATATCAATGCATACCACATTATCTAAATTATAATAGAACCGTCATGAAATATATGTTAGTATTACTAGCTAAGTGCAGGCGCGTTGCCGCTAAATGAATTTTTTTAGCATATCTACTTACATACATGTGCTAGCGATCAACAAGCATACATGTGCGTTGCAACGTGTCAACCATTGGTAGTTACAAAACTAGCGGAGCCACTTTTCTGGTATTTAGTTTCTTTGGAATTTTACATCACGTCTCAGCCTCACACCACAGCATTTTTTTTAATCCGCTCGAAAACACCAATCCAATACTCGGTCAATAGATTTATGTGATTCACACGAATATATATTTTTATCTCGCCCCATGACATCGGTCTGAAGCTGGATGTCCTTTTTCTTATCTTGACTAATCAGATTCGCAAGGCGAACGATAATTTATATACATCTGATGTCTCTTGATACAATACAATATTTATCTAAGGTTTTCTATGAACAAACAATTCTATAACATTTTGAAAATAAAAATTATGTAATTGGTAAAATCTTGATTAAAAAGTTGAAATCTACTACTCATATGATGCGTCATAAACTTAATCCTCTGTTGAATCGTGCTGCTGCAAATAGGGTAGATAGTATTCCCACTTATCTTTAGCAGACCAGCCCTTGCGTAAATCGATTAGCAGATACACATTCATGACATGCCTTGATGTAGGCGCAAGAATCAGAAAGAAAAAAGTACATCTCCAATTCTCCATGGAACTTCTTGCCATTCCTTGTTCATAAGCTGCGCCGGTCTAAAATCAGAACTAAAAGTGTGACAACACCTGACCCTGCTTTCGCTTAATAGTATAGATATCTAGATGTTGATATATTCTTTTTATAGTTGGTCAAGCTAAATGAAGATTAGCTTTGACTAAAACTAATTGGCACATCCTTCTCACCGGCCACTCTAGGAATTAGTACGAATTTCAACTAACCATCATTCTTTTTTTTTAAATCCTAGAAAGTGGTACGAATTGGCTTTTACAGACAAATTGACTACAAGAATAATATTTTTGATGATTTCAAAAATGTAGAGTCACTAACAGTTTTAGTAGTAGCATGAAGATTAGCATAGATCTCTCAATTTCACATGATTGTTTTGATTAGTTTGCTTGTAGTGCTGATGCATGCACAACTACACACATGTGGATGGCTTGTGTTTGAATATGTGTTGTCAATATAAGGGATATCACTTTTGTATAATTCACTATTCTACAAAAAGTCAATTCACAACCCCATGATACCATGTTTGGTTGACCAAAAATATTCTTGTTATTTTTTCCTTCACAAGCACATAGTATTGATTCAACTCATATGGAATATAAGTGGTATGATGATACAACTTGCATATAATGCATTAGTCTATATTTCTGAAAAAAGTAAATATCAAAGCCATGATGGCATGATTGGTTGCCCCTAAATATTCTTATCATTAATTTCATTCACAAACACATCAGTACAAAAGCAAGTCATATGGAAAAGAAGCGAAATTCTATAGTTAAGTTGTGATTTAAAGTTGGAAGGTTTCTTTTCTCCAAACTAAAGAAGATGTGTTCAAAGATCAATGTCTATTAGTATTTTCTAAAAAAAAGATAATTTGTTTAGCTTCCTATAACTTTGTCCATAGTTTGCATATCTCTGAATCAAGAAATGCTGGGACCTGACATTAGGTGGTAGGATGAATATAACAGATTAGTATGCTAGTCCTTATAATGATGGAGGGGAAAGTCTACAATTCTCCATAAGGGGAAATTCCTTGATGGTCTAGATCAACTAGTCGACATGCTACAAGGTGACAACGAAACACTTAAATCTCTCTGCATTGGAAGGTATCATGAAATGTTGGGCTTAAACTAGGATTCCTCACACTAATTTTAAGGGTAATGTGGAAAACAAATAGATGATATAGAATCCCCAACGGAATCATGTCCAATCAAACACCACCTCGTTGGTGTTTCTTGGCGAGCGTTGTTCTGGCTGTTGTCCTCGTCGGTTGTAAGATGTTGTAGTTGGGGCTGGATTTTCAAGATTGAATCATGTATTAGCCACCATTACGTGAAACTAACAAATCAAATAGATAAAACACATAGTGGTTATTTCGCTGAGAGCTATGTTTTTAAGCTCCATCAAGCCACGACTCCACTTCTGGTTATTACTAAATTTAAAAGCGGTAAGAAGTTAGCCTAGAGCACTTGTCTAGGAGAGGGAATTTACAACCCAACACTAGTAGAAAAACCCTTGTAGACGACATGTTACTAGTGGCGCGCTGAAATTAGCTACACACCTCTAGTATTACTAGTGGTGTGGTGCTATATATCTACCACACAACTAGTCAAGAGCCACACCACTGGTATTACGAGCCGTGGTGGGCCCGAGCCACGCCACTGGTAGTATTACTAGTGGGGTGGTGCTATATATCGGAGATGCTACGACTAGCGCCATGGCCCACTGGGCCATGCCACTAGTATACAGGATATTAGTGGTGTGGCCTAGTGCTCCACACCACTAGCGCATTACTGGCCCATGCATCGCCCGCTTCCTCCCCCCATCGTGCAATATCGTTTAAAAAAAGTAGCGACCAGTTGCACCCCCACCCCTTTCCCTCTTCTGCTCACCACCCGCACCCATTTATTCCCTCTCACCCGGTAGAACCCCAGATCACCAAACACCACTGCCGCCCGCACCCAAGGCTTACACCACCCGCACCAAATGCGCGGTCGCCCGTCGCATCCGCTCACCGTCTGCCGCCTTCTAGGCCACCAGGAGTATCCTCCACCCCACCCCACCGCCAGCAGCACAACGCCTGCTGTCCCACCCTAGATGCCCGCCGACCTAGTTGATTAAGGAATACGGTTAGTTGAATTATGTATGCTAGGTGATTTTGGTATCGTGCAAGGTGATTTTGGTAGTATGCTAGATAATTTTTGTGATGTATATTTCTTAGGTGAATTGTTATTGCATTTCTTTAATGAATGTAGGCCTTCAGCTTGAATTTTTTGTGATATATATTTCTTAGGTGGATTGTTATCATGATTTGCAATATCTCCTACACCTATTGCGCATTTCGGGTGGGGGGGGGGGGTCTCGTTTCAGCATTACGCTGTTTAAGGGACATTTTGAAAATTCAGTGTTAATAACAACTCCTTTCCACACACTTGAAACCATTACCTTGCTGCTAGTGCATTAACCATTTATGACATGTTTCTTTCTTTGGTTTTGTGGCACATGTTGTCCCATGCAATTTGCAAGAGCAATTCAATGAACAGAATAGAGACATTGTGCCCTTGCATGCTTATGAGCATACATATGACATAGAAATGATCAACAAGAACTTACATCAGAGGGGGAGAAATGGTATCTTTCTTTCGCAAGGAGAAGCTCCATGTATTAATATTGTGTATGTCGATGGCGGTGACAAGGAGGAAGATCCTTTTGACCATATCATGTATTCTCACATATGCAATCTTAAGGAGAATGAACAAGCAAAACTATATGATATACCTCCTCCAATGAATGTCATCATCGGGGGTTCCTTATGTCACCCGTTTGACAAAGACTAACATTGAGACCCGCGTGATGGTAAGTTCTCTAAATGTGTGACTTCTGTATATGTAGCTTCATTTTTCCCTATGTTTCTTTTCATATTATGTGGCATCGTCTTACAATGCTTTTTTCTTGTACCATAAGTTACCTCATTCTTTGGCACATGCCATTGGCAAGCTTGGTGAAGGAGATGTGGGGCTACGTGTAGAAGACGGCTAAATCGGGTGCATACTGTACAATATAGACATGGATGGATGTATCTCCTTCGACAAAATAGAGTGGAGGGGTTTCTGCCAAAGCGAACGATTGGAAGTTGGCCAAGCTATGTTGATCACTAATAGGAGCACCAGGCGCTCTTCTGTCAACATGATCTTTGTCATTGACCTCATCCTTGCATGATGATGAGGCGGCCGGCATGATGGTCAAGTAGCTAGATATAGTGATGAACTTGACATATTTATGCATACTGTTTGTGAAGATGTATGAACTAGTAATACCACTGAACTTTGTGATATATTACATTCTTTGTCATTAACTGAGTAGAAAATCATTATCGTTGCTAAATCATTGTCATCTAGTTTTGTTTTGTTTTTTTATTGCCTAAAAAATTAACTAGTGGTGTGGGAACATGTTGACACGCTACTAGCAAGTACACTACCAGTAGCATGGACGCGTCACTAGTACCTATATCATTAGTTGCATGGCGGTGCTACACGCCGTTGGTAATAGATACCAATGGAGGCATACTAGCGGCGTGCAAGATCCATGCCACTAACAAAGAAAATGACACGCCATTAGTAGTCCATTCTATACTAGTTCAACTACCCAGGTTCAACACCTCACAGATGCATATTTGGATTCTTGTTACTTGTGGGGACCCCGGTTTACCACCCGGGATTCCCGTTATGCATACAATTCACGATCCCATGATCAGTGTGTCGTGAATCCACATATCCGAGTTGATACCAGAATTACATCATCCAATACAGTACCGAATAATATACTTACAATTGGTCACATGACCAAGTTTGATATTGCCACGCAGGGCAAGTTTACAACTAAGCAGCGGATACCAAATAGCGTAGATGACCCACGTCATGCCTACTACCCTACAGGAAACTGACTGGGAGATGTTCCTAGTTCGCACCGGCGTCATCATAACCATCGTCACCTTCCTTGTAGTATTCTTCATAGTCTGACCAAGTTAATAGCCAGGGACAAAGCCGTGAGTACATTTGAATTGTACTCGCAAACCATCTAAAGGGGAGAGAACAATATGCAGTTTGGCTGTAGCAAGGAAAGGCTCTAGTCTAGTTTATTTTCTTTGAAAACACGGTTTTCTAGTGTCGATATAGCATGTCCAGAACCATGTTCTACGACATCTCTATATCCTTATTAAAAACATTTATAAAACAATTTTAGTAAAATCTCTAGGAAGGGGGAAACCCTTTTCTTTTCATAAACCAGGCCAATCAAACATGACCATCTCCATTTATAAGACCAGGTCAATCACACATGACCATCTCCAATTCCTCGGCAGTACCCTACAAGTACTCTGAACTATACCCGTGCCACGGCAGTACCCTCCAAGTACTCAGTCCGGCACCCTTCTCCATTTTTCCGAAAACATTTTATAAAACCAAAACCGACATAGGTTAAGTATGGCTATTCCAACCATCCATGACCGAGGACTCGGCTATTCGAATAGATTTACACTCTGCAGAGGTTGTACACTTTACCCACAATCATCCGGATACTCATCGTGTGGGCATCTTCCCCGCATAACATCATATGCCACAACAAGCACCCGATCAAAGCCTTTCGCTTATCTACCTTAGTACGGGAATCTACCCTATGGAGTATGTACCTCCCCGGCACACCCTGGCAGTCTACCTCCACGTTCGAGCGTAACTCCAGTGCCACGTCAGGAGACCCATAGTGTCTTCCGGGCGGGTAGCCTATTGGCGGGCCCGCTACACTGTTGCCCACCACTTGCGACAAGCCGGATTCTAGGGTACCGTGTACCCTTATATAGTTATGAGACTCCCATACTAAAATAAACAAACTATAAGCTAAGCCCCGTCCCATACCAGGGTAATCGTGGTTGCACGGGTTAATTGGTCTGGCGAACACTTATACACAATGCCCTCTTTCATAAATCCTCCTCCTCCTTTTCTCCATTTTCCAGAACACATTTTCCTGAAAACACTTCAGTGGAATAGAGCACTATTCCAAGGTTTTCGAAATTAGTGTTCAAAGTCCCATTTGAGTGTTCCCAACCTAGAGATTTTGCTCCACTACAAAGTTTTACAAAGGCTATGATGCTAACCATCACACCACTAATTTTGGGGAATAAGTAGGTGTCAAGATAGGGGTCATCCATGAGGATGATATCATCTGACTTGCGGAGCCAAGTTGCCAACAATTGCTATTTAGGGTAATAGCAACATAAAACAATGCATTTTCATAAACAGTAATAAATCATGCAATAAGTAAAACTGGGATCAGATATGCAACAAGTTTAGATGGCTTGCCTTGAATAGCTATGTCCCTGGGCTCCTTCCTTAAAGAAGTACTCAATGTGTTCCACTTTCTTCTTATGCATTCCTGAGGTAGTCCTCTTCCTCTCCGATGGCGTTCGAATCTAGCGTCGCAAAATGAAAGAAAAGCATTCAATTACCACACAAGCATGCAAAGGAACAAACATTTAACAAGCCATTCTCAAATGCACAACTAGAGAGGGAGGGTGAAAACATTCTCTCCTATAGGGGTGCAATACAACAGTATCAAGTTTCCAATCAGTTTTCCCTACTTAAAAAAATAGGATTTTCACACTAGGACTCAATACTAGTAGATTATCACTAAATATAATCAACCAAGGGGTACACTCCTCAACTACAGGTAATAGTGACCTATAAGACACTAAAACAAGTGACCCTTGGTTCAGAAAATAATATTCCTATTAACAAGTCATTTCTAAAGTACATAAAGTCATTTAAGCACTTTGATTAGAAAACTTGGATACAAGAACATATAGCAGGCAAACAAGGTACCTACAGAGAGCTAACAACATTACAAACCCAACAAAATTGGATTTGCAATTTTCTGATTAACAGAGAATAAACTATGCATTTTATAGTGAAAATAACTACTGATTCAGGGATAAATTTACCAGAAAATCATACCAGTTCAGAAAAATCTATCCTCTGGTCAATAGCAAGAACCCGCTGTACAAGATCACACAAAATTGGTTTCACTCAAAAATACTTCACATATAAGATTTTAAAATTCCCTAAAGTCAGATCTGGTAGTATGTTGCAAAAACAACCATGCCAAGAATAAAATTCTATTTGCAACCAGACCAGTGGCATTAGAAAGGTACTGCATAGGGATTCTCTACAAAATTGGATTCAATCCAATTTGGTCTCTGGATCTCAAGATATGAATTTTCTAGTGAAAAGGACACATTAATGAAGATTAAATCTTAGAAATAATCTAGGAATTAATTTGGCAAACCACTTGCTCTGAGTGTTGGATAAAAAGTTATAGAACACTCAGAAAATTAGATCTAGCTACTTCCATGCATTTTGCATTTTCTTTGCCATTTAAATCAAGTAGCAAGTTAACAGATTTCCAAAGATTAAATAAGATCCCAAAAAAAGGGAGCGGGCAAGATTCGAGCAAACCCGGCTGCACCAAGCTGGGCCGGCCCAGATCGGCTTCACTGCACGTGGGCGACGCGCTTAAACGCCCGCTCTATCGGGCCTGCTGGTCAAGGCCCGTGAGCACCGAACCGGTATGGAGCGATGGGGGCCGCTCGATCAAAGAGAGATCGACGGCGCCCCACCGTCTCCTTCCTCCGGTCGGTCGGGAAAGGGCAGGAACCCTAGCTGGATCAGGGAGGGCTCATGGGCTCACCTGGGCCCCCGTCGAGCCATCGGGATGGTGTCTACGCGGATGCGGAGATCGCGGAGACTCCGGCGATGGTCTCAGATCAGCGGCTGGTGCTCAGAATAGTCAGACTCGTCCGCGTCGGGAATTGCACAGCGAGGTAAGGGCGGTGGTCTTCGGTGTTCCTGATAGGGAAGAAGAGAATGATTAGGTAGAGACAGAGAAGGGGATCTCGGAAATTCAAATAGAAGAAACCAAGGCGGTCTGAGGCGATGGGAATCATCATCACGAGCTTGCAGCATCGAGATAGAAATCACGTTTTCCTCTACGGTAGGGAAGGAGATCTTGAGCTACGAATGTGGGTGTGAGAGAAGGGTGGAAGGGGAGCGGAATGAGACAAGAATGAACGGCTGGGGTTGCCTGTGCCCTTTTATCCGAGGAGGTGAGGTTCATGGTGGTCTCGGTCCATTTGTGACCATGGAGCGGTTTAGAGGCCAGTGATTGGGCAGAGGTGGCGGTGGGGAGGATAAGAGAGGGACATAGGGATGCCTTGCCTGAGAAGGATGGTTGCTGCCCCTTTATTTGTAGTGTTGAACAAAATTCCTTTCTTTTTGCATGAATCTTCTTCCTCTTCTTCCAAACACTAAAGGATAAGGAAGTAAGGGTGCTGCTACAGTGCACCTCGACCTGAGAGAGAGGAGATTTCTGTGGAGGTCATGGTGGTGGTTTGGTTATGTTTCAAGAGAAATTTGAAAGTTTGAGATGGATATGGTGATGAATGCACGCATGTCTCCATATTTGGATTTTGAGTTAAAAATATCTCCTCTATTGAGATGCATGCATGGATAGATTAGAGGGGTGGGGAGAAAGTTGGGTATGGATTGGACATATTCAGCATAATAAAAATTGGTCGCCAACATTTGCAGTTTGAAGGTTTGCTCAATAAATATAATGAACAAGATCTTGGAAACTTTGGAAAGTAGGCAACTAGGGTTCTGGGTCCATAGGGTCCTATAGGAATAGGATAACATGGTAGTAGATTATAAAATACTTGATGAGAAGAAAAAGGTGCATGAAATAACATAGTTACCAATCATATGCATTTTGTTAAGCAAGAAAGATGAGATAAATAAATAGTTATTTTGATGGAGGAAAAGTGATATTGTGCATGAATAACATTTTAAAATGCTAGTAGATAGGAAATGAATTTATGGAGGGATTTTATGATGAGTGCTAACAAATTACCAAGAGGATCAAGGAAAACTAGAGAGTGAAATCAGTTTTGACTAGGGTTCAAAACCTAGTCACATAAATAAGTGGCATGCTTCAAAATGCACATGCAAGTGTATAGATAGTTAGAGTAGATCAAAAATAAGAGGAATAGGTCAAAGAATGGTCTCTGAACAATTTATTTTGAAGTTTAAAAGTGGTAGTAAAAGTGCATCTGATAATAGTCAAATGGTCAGTGATTTGATTAGGGTCAGAAACAGGATTAGAACAAGTATCAGATGACCTCAAATGACTAGGTGCTAATGGAAAGAATGGAAGAATATACATCAAAGATGAGTTCTAGGAAGGTACATTGCCATGAATAGGATAGATGAGCTTAATATAAGCGTTGGAAAACTGAATCTATTAACAGGAGTGAAGATAGGGCCAAATTAGGAATTTGGATGGTTTAGCATTTTATCAAGACTCTTTGATACTTCTTGGCTTCATTCAGATGGTACCAAGCATCAATAAGGGGTTATGAGTAATAATAAGGAGTAGGGGAAATCCTCCAAGCAAAGCATTCATACACACAAAAAGTAGTCAAGCAAGGTCAAACACAGTCAAGCACATGCAATAATAACTCATCAATGTCAAACAAAGTCACACAAAGTCAACTCACCACACAAGGTCAATCATTTGCAGCTAATCTAGCATCACCAGAAACAATGATTGAACCAGTGCTCAATGATGATCATGCCATGGTCAAGTAGAGAAGAGTTTCAAATAAAAGAGTAAAGCTTTTTTAGATTTTTTAGAACTAGTGGAGACATAGCATCTCCTTTAGAAAGTTTTCTTAAAGGTGTTTGAAATCCTTTTGTAAACATCAACAAAATATAGGTTTGTGAAATAGTGGGACCACTCTACTTTGTAGGTCTAGGTAATTTTGTAAATACTTAGTTTTGATAAAAGCTTTGTCTCAAAGATAAATCTTGGCGCTTATTTTGGACAAATAAAATAATTTGAAAAAGGAGAAGTTGCCAAGATAATGGTTTTGAAAAAATAGCTAGAAGCATAAATAAAGGCATGACCATAAGGGCACAAGGATTGTGTTGGTTCACAATAGTGTTCAACAAGCAACTCAAACAGACACCATTAACATAACAACAAAGACAAACAAGCAAGAAACAGTACTTCCAGAGGTTTGCTCAAAAAGTTTTTGTTGGCCCTCATTTTTGGCTCACTAAACACTACTTAAACAGGGTTACAAAAAGTGGGGTGTTACAGCTCTTCCCCCCTTAAACAGAATCTCATCTCGAGATTCCTAAGCGTAGTAGTAAGAGGTATGTGAACTAATGTTAGAGTTAGGCTTCAAGGGGGTTGCTCTCCTAACTTCTTGGTGACACTTTGAGTTGCGTCGAAGACTTTCTTTTATCAAAGATGTAGGTTGTCTTCACATGCTGCAGTTGAGAGCTGAAGAGTTGATGTTGCCAAAAGTATCCTATCGAAACCTCATCGGGGCATTTTTAAGGTTAGTGGGGTTAGGCTATCTAGTATGCTTGAAAAGATTCTTCGAGAGTTAGAAGGTTTTCAGCTCTCAAATTGGGGTCTTGAAGAGTCGAGGCTTCTCGGGTAGCTTTTGCTATTTTGGGGTTGTCGCTTCCTTCATGTATATTGATGGAGTCTTCAATCCTAGGTGTTGCGTCTTGAAGCTTGATGTTGGTGTAGAACTCTAATCTCGAGCTTGCCATCCCTGGGAGGATGGTAGACAAGGGCATTTATGCTTCGATCTTGATAGGCACGCCAAGTCTGTCGACTTAGTCCCCTACGCTTCCTAACTACCAAGGCGTCAGTTAGTCCTAATGGAAGCCATCCTTCTGGGTTGTCTTGTGATTGAGATAAAAATGCTTCAGGTGGCGGTGCACCACCAATGGTGTCTCTTCCAGTAGTCAACGATTTATTCCTTCTTTTCTTCTGGTTGGTGGGGACTATTGAAGATATTCTTGCTTCTCCATCTTTTTGTAGCCTAGAGTATCTTGAGGTATACTGGGATACCTTGAGTTGACTTCATCTTCTGAGAAATCTCCATGTGGATTTCTACCCGTGGCGTAAGTCGGTTTTGGTTTCAAACCCATCAAAATTTGAACGAGCGAGCGAGTTAGTTAGAAAAGTCTTCACTTCTTCTTGTTGCTACCTCCATTGATATCTCCTAAAGGCAGAGTCGACATTGATGGCTTGATTTTGTAGAGTCTTCATCCTTCTATTTGCTCCGTGGAGATCAAGCACGGGAGTCTTCAGGCTTCAAGTGACGATAACCGGTTGATCTTCGAAAGTTAGGCTTGGCTTTGACACTTCCATGCTCCAGGTTAGCTGGCTTGTTAGAAGATTTGCATGTGCTGGGGTGTTAAGGGAGTATCGTCAATGTTAGCGAAACTCTAGATTTAAGGTTAGGCAATCTAGGTTAGTGAAGTCTTTGTCTTCTAGAAGTCCTTTGTAGTCCAGGCGGGTCTATCTTTTGCTTCCATGACGTTGTGGAGAGGTCTTGACGAAGCTTGAATCTCGTAGCAAAATTGCTGCATCGGGCCTTGGGTCGGTGTTGCGAGAAGAGTTATAATCCTCTATTATCAAAGTTAGAGTTAGAATTTTACTTTGAACTTACCTATGATACTCGAGCTGATGTAAAAGGATGGGAGGGAAACACATTTTAGGGGGGTCTTTCTATTTGGGGTTTTACATGCCATAGGGGTTTGTAAGGCTGAAAGGCCAAGTCAATCATGAGCACCAAGTACAACACACATTCAAGAAGCACACAAGACAACTGCAAAACACTATCAAGAACACACAAGGCAAACAAAAAACAATTGCAGGAATCACACGAGGTACTTCAAGTACCAACGATGCCTAACAATGCACGATATTTGGGGTTAGTCCTATTCATCCTAGGGTCATGGTTGGCCATAGTTGTTGATGTCTTCATTCTCCTTGACTCTCGCTTCAGCAGAAACTTGATGGTAGTTGGTGGTGAAGTTGTAGTGTTGTTGAGTCGTTGATGTTGACTTGGGAAGTGCAGTTTTGTAAGTCTTCTTGTATCACATCACATGGTTGTGAGGTCTTCAGAGGGATTGCTGAAGTGTGCCATTGGTGGCATACTCGCCCGGCAAACCTAATAAAGACTAGTCAAGCAACTAAGTACTTGGTACTTGGCGACTGCAAAAGTGCGAGTCCAGGGAGGAACAAGGTCACCTTCTTGACAGAGCAGTTGGTGTCAACCAAAGGAAAAATATTTGTTGATATCCTTCTTCCTTTGCGGCTGGAGAGGTTTGAAGACGTCCTTCTGAAGTTTGCTCCATATTGTGCTGCTAAGCTCCAGGTCTATTTGGGGACATCGTGCAACAGGTAGTTTTGAAGAAGATGAGACAGATGGAGTAATAGTCTTCAAACATCTTTGGAAACTAGAGAGATAAGATTACAAGTTTTGAAGAGGTGAGAAATGTATAAGCCATACTATTGGCTACTTAAAAGAAATAACCTTTGCAATTAGTCTTAGCAAAATATTACTTTCCTATCTAACGCCCATGCTAACTAAGGTCTCCTACAGTCAGGATGGCTCTGATACCAACTCTGTGGGGACCCCGGTTTACCACCCGGGATTCCCGTTATGCATACAATTCACGATCCCATGATCAGTGTGTCGTGAATCCACATATCCGAGTTGATACCAGAATTACATCATCCAATACAGTACCGAATAATATACTTACAATTGGTCACATGACCAAGTTTGATATTGCCACGCAGGGCAAGTTTACAACTAAGCAGCGGATACCAAATAGAGTAGATGACCCACGTCATGCCTACTACCCTACAGGCAACTGACTGGGAGATGTTCCTAGTTCGCACCGGCGTCGTCGTAACCATCGTCACCTTCCTCATAGTATTCTTCATAGTATGACCAAGTTAATAGCCAGGGACAAAGCCGTGAGTACATTTGAATTGTACTCGCAAACCATCTAAAGGGGAGAGAACAATATGCAGTTTGGCTGTAGCAAGGAAATGCTCTAGTCTAGTTTATTTTCTTTGAAAACACGGTTTTCTAGTGTCGATATAGCATGTCCAGAACCATGTTCTACGACATCTCTATATCCTTATTAAAAACATTTATAAAACAATTTTAGTAAAATCTCTAGGAAGGGGGAAACCCTTTTCTTTTCATAAACCAGGCTAATCAAACATGACCATCTCCATTTATAAGACCAGGTCAATCACACATGACCATCTCCAATTCCTCGGCAGTACCCTACAAGTACTCCAAACTATACCCATGCCATGGCAGTACCCTCCAAGTACTCCGTCCGGCACCCTTCTCCATTTTTCCGAAAACATTTTATAAAACCAAAACCGACACAGGTTAAGTATGGCCATTCCAACCATCCATGACCGAGGACTCGGCTATTCGAATAGATTTACACTCTGCAGAGGTTGTACACTTTACCCACAATCATCCGGGTACTCATCGTGTGGGCATCTTCCCCGCATAACATCATATACCACGATAAGCACCCGATCAAAGCCTTTCGCTTATCTACCTTAGTACGGGAATCTACCCTATGGAGTATGTACCTCCCCGGCACACCCTGGCAGTCTACCTCCACGTTCGAGCGTAACTCCAGTGCCACGTCAGGAGACCCATAGTGCCTTCTGGGCGGGTAGCCTATTGGCGGGCCCGCTACACTGTTGCCCACCACGTACGACAAGCCGAATTCCGGGGTACTACGTACCCTTATTGACAAGGGTATAGCTAATAGAGCCTGTTAGTTGTGTACCCCTGAGGCCCGTTAAGCTAGGCCCAATTGTAATGATAGTCGAATACGAGTTCTCACCGTATGTCGATATTGTAATCTGTATCGGACCCTACCCGATCCTCGAGACCTGGCCACCTATATATAGGGGCCAGGAGGGGACGGTATAGGGCAGATTGAAAGCAAGCCAGGTTGAACACCCAAGTTTACTTTTGATACACACTTATTCCGACCAACTTTACCTTCGAGTTCATCCGACGCCCTATCTCCCCGATCCTAAGTCCTTCATCTAGGACATTTGTCGAGTTAACCCTCGTCAATTGGCGCCGACCGTGGGGACTCTGGGCGTTGGAATCATGAATTCGACGGCTTTTTCGCTTTTAGCCAACAGCAGTTTAGAACTCGACGAAAATCAAGAGATGGAGGTGGCAATTGGAAGTTTGAGCATCCTCATCGGGCCATCGGGTTCATCCCGCCTCTCGGATTCGATGAAACCAGATCCGTCGGCAAGCAGGCCCGAAACAGAGGAAACATTGGAGTCATCAGAAGGCTCTTCCAGCGAGGTAAACTCGCCGGTCAGCTTAGAAAAAGCATCAATTGCAGAAGGCGATGAAATTCAGGAAAATTTCGACTCGGAAGAAAAAGTGTGTCAGACGCACAACAATGCAAAGGATTTCGCCGTGGAAAGCAGCGGCGTCTCCAAAGTACATCAGTTATGCGTCATTATCACTGAGGCAGAAGAAGGAAACAACAGCGAAGGAAGTAAAAAGGTCGACAAGCAAGTCGACAAAATGAAAGATTACAACAAAAAGGAAAAAGAGAAAGTCCATGTCTCGGTTGGTGAATGGAGAATGATCAAATCAGCCATTAATCATGGTACAGAAGTACCCGAAGGATCGAGAAGAGAAGTTCTAATGGGATATCAGTATGCATTGTACCAACACAGGAAGAAACTAAGGGAGGAAAGAGACATGGTTTTCCAAGACAATAACAGTATATCAAGGAAGGAATACTGGGAAGACTATAGTGAAGATTCAGAATATAGCAGAGAGAGGCGCGGAGACCCAAAACACAACAGGGAGGCGACAGCATGCGGTAGAGAAGAAGGGTACTCAAGGCGCCCCACCCCGCAGCTAGAAGAGGAGGAAGATGACTTGATGCAAAAAAATGCCAGAGGCAGCATTAGCAGCAGCACAAGCGTATTTGCTAGCTACAAGACCAGAACATGGAGACCCGCGAGAAGATATGCACCGAGCCGCGGTACGAAGTCTCGGAATAGTAGAAGGTAAGATCAGGGAACAAGGCCCAGAGACGAAATCGACAAGCTACAAGGGAAATCGAAAGGAGAAGGTCAGATACAATTGCGCAGATAACGAGTATAGCGAGTCATCAGAAGAGAAAAAGCAACAGAAAAGGAAGGAGGACGCAAGAAGTATAATAGCGCAAGCTCGAGTAAATAAATCACGACATGCTTGGAGGGAAGAGAATTACGAGGATGACGATAAAGATATGGGTGCGTTATGCTTTACCCGCAGGGTTCGCAAAACGCGGGTACCCAAAGGATTCAAACTACCGCACGACCAGAATAAGTACGACGGGTCGCAAGAACCTACCTTGTGGCTATCAGATTATCTACAGGCAGTGCAGATATTAGGGGGAACAAAGGCGACTGCAATGCAAAGTTTGTAGCTGCACCTCACCGGCGCCGCACGGTCCTGGTTGAATACCCTACCCGACGAATCCATTGGAAGCTGGGGGGAACTCGAAAGTCAATTTACAAGAAATTTTCGTTCCACCTACAAGCGCCCAGCATCACTGGAGGAAATTAAAGCATGTGTGCAGAGGAAAGGCGAAACGTTACGTTCTTATATACAACGCTGGAGTATAATTAAAAACTCAGCAGAGGACGTCTCCGACGAACGAGCAATAGACGCCTTTTCGGAAGGACTTCGTCGCGCAGATCTTGTGGAAGAAATAGGAAGAACAAGACCTACGACAGTAGCCGAGCTAATGGAACAAGCCAACAAATTCACTGATGGAGAGGACGCGTATAACAACAAAAGAGGACGTTCACCAGAAGTCGATAGAATAAGTCGACAGAGGAGACG
Source organism: Dactylis glomerata (assembly GCA_007115705.1). NCBI lineage: Eukaryota > Viridiplantae > Streptophyta > Magnoliopsida > Poales > Poaceae > Dactylis > Dactylis glomerata. The sequence continues at coordinate 5,667,602 of QXEO01000625.1, read as the reverse complement.
ACACCGCAGCAGGGACAACCAAGGAAAGCGAAATCAGGTAGCCGCGGGTTAAATACTAGAAAAAGAGGAAGGGTATGAGAATAGGAGGTTTCAGGCAGAAGGAGTAGAAAAATCGAGATACTCGGGTCCTTCGGCCGAGGATATGCTATACGGACCTTGTCGAATCCACTATGCGTATCTCGACAGGAAAAGGGTCTCAAATCACCAGATGAAGGATTGCAGAACTTTCCTAAGGTTGCAAAGCGCCATGGGCTTAAACCAAGAAAGGAGGCAAGGAGAAAGACATAGAAGTCAAGGATATAAAATGCAAAGGCTAGCAAAGCACTTAGAGTCGAAAGTATACATATCAGCCATGATTCAACCAGTGCCCAACTCAAAGAAAGAGCGAAAGAGCATATCCAGGCAAGTAAACCTAGCAATATCATCACCACCAGCTACCACAGAGTACCTACGGTGGTCAGAGCAACCAATCAAGTTCAGTAGAGCAGACCACCCAAGAAAGGTTCCCAGGCCGGGTCACTCGCCCATGGTTCTAAAAGCGCAAATAGGAGGATATGACATCGGTAGAGTGTTCATGGATGCAGGGAGCGGCATAAACTTAGTATATGCTAGAACACTAAAGGCAATGTGCATCTCGCTGACGAGTCTGAAGCCAACAGATTGCTCTTTCCACAGAATAGTACCAGGAGCAGCAAACTACCCTCTGGGAAGAATAGAACTCGACGTCTGCTTCGGCAGCAGCGAAAATTATAGAAGAGAGAAACTGGAGTTCGAAGTTATGGATTGGCCGTCGCAATATCATGCAATCCTGGGGCGCCGAGCATTTGCAAAATTCATGGCAGTACCACACTACGCGTATCTTACGTTAAAAATTCCAGGGCCCAAAGGAACAATTACAGTGCAAGGGAGCTTTGAAGTAGCCAACACATGCGACAAAGAATTCAACAGGATGGCGCAAACCTTCGGCATGACAGCAGAATATGAGAGGTTAAAAGGAGAAACGGATCATAATGTGCTACCCGACGTTGGACGATCCCTGCCAGATAAGGCTTTCGACACAACGCAGGACTCAAAGAAAATTCAGGTCCACCCTACTGATCCAAACAAGACAACATCAATTGCGGTGAACTTGGATCCCGCATAGGAAAGCGCGCTCGTTGAGTTCCTCCGTGAGCGCTGGGAAATCTTTGCCTGGTGTCCATCGGACATGCCAGGGGTTCCCAGGGAACTCGTCGAGCACACACTAAATGTAGATCCCAAGGCAAAACCGGTCAAGCAACCGTTGAGGCGATTTGATGAACCTAAAAGGAAGGCGATAGCGTCAGAATTGCACAGGCTAGAAAATGCCAGATTTATCAGAGAAATCAAAACTTCGAGTTGGGTGTCGAACCCAGTCATAGTACCTAAGAAGAATACAGACGTACAAAGAGTGTGTGTCGACTACACATCTCTCAATAAGCATTGTCCAAAGGATCCCTTACCTCTACCCCGCATCGATCAGATAATCGATTCCACAGCGGGATGCGTGAGGCTTTCATTTTTGGACGCATATTCTGGTTACAACCAGATCAAATTGAAGAAAGAGGACGAAGAAAAAACGGCCTTCATCACACCATACGGAGTATTTTGCTACCAGGTAATGCCGTTCGGCCTAAAAAACGCAGGGGCAACTTATCAACGGATGATGCAAAATTGCCTGGGAAACCAAATAGGATGCAATATCCAAGTCTACATTGATGATGTAGTCATCACAACAAGAGAAGAGAAATCTTTAATCAGCGACTTGGCAGAAACCTTCGACAACCTGAACAAGTACAGGCTCAAGTTGAACCCGACAAAGTGTTCCTTCGGAGTATCAGCAGGGCAACTTTTGGGGTTCTTGGTGTCAGCGCGAGGAATAGAAGCAAACCCAGAGAAGATTCAAGCAATATTAACAATGGGGAAACCCACGAAACTACACGACGTACAGAAACTGGCAGGACGCGTCGCGGCACTAAGTCGCTTCGTAGCTCGATTAGGGGAGAAGGCGCTTCCTTTTTATGCACTTATGAAGAAGTCAGACGATAAATTTGAGTGGACAGAAGAAGCAGACGTAGCGTTTGGACAGTTGAAAAAAGTGCTTTCCATGCCACCAGTGCTGGTCGCACCAAAAGAAAAGGAGCCACTGCTATTGTACATCGCCGCAACCCATCAGGTGGTGAGTACAGTTCTAGTAGTCGAAAGAAGCGAAGAAGGAAAAGCCCATGGCGTCCAGAGGCCGGTATATTTCATCAGTGAAGTGTTATCTCCAACCAAACAGAGGTACCCGCATTATCAGAAATTGGCATACAGTGTCTTCACAACTGCACGTAAACTACGACAGTATTTTGCGGTGCATCCAATTATAGTGGTCAATGAAGCGCCACTATCGAACATATTGAACAACCCTCTAGCGACGGGACGTGTCTCTTTGTGGGGAATCGAGTTATCTCCCATGGACATCACGTACGAAAAAAGGAAGGCGATCAAGTCGCAAGTCCTGCCAGACTTTACAGCAGAGTGGCTCGAGTTGCAAAGCTCGGGACCACCAGATTTATCGAGTACTTGGACAATGTACTTCGACGGTTCTAAGAGAGTCCAAGGCGCAGGCGCAGGAGTAGTGTTGATATCACCCCATGGCGACAAATTAAAATACGTCTTAAGGATGAGCTTTCCGCAGGCTTCTAACAACGAAGCGGAGTATGAGGCTTTGTTGCACGGAATGAAGATGGCTAAAGCATGTGGTGCAATGATACGTCTCAAACGTATCTATAATTTTTGATGCTCCATGCTTGTTTTTACACCATTTGTATATTGTTTCGTTACACTTAGTGGCATTTTTATGCATTTTCCGGAACTAACCTATTAACAAGTGCCACAGTGCCAGTTTCCTGTTTTCTGCTGTTTTTGTGTTTCAGAAGTGATACACAGGAAATATTCTCGGAATTGGACGAAACAAGTTCCTGAAGTCATATTTCACGGGGAAGCTTCCAGACATCCGAAGAGCTGACGGAGGGGGGCCACGTGGGCCCCAGACACAGGGGCGGCGCGGCCACCCCCCTGGCCGCGCCAGCCCTGTGTGAGGAGGCCTGGTCCCTCCTCTGACATCGCCCCTTTGCCTATATATACCCCCTGACGAGAAAAACCTAAGGGCCCGATCAGTTTTCCAGAATACATCGCGATCCGCCGCCGCCGTCGACCCGAAGATCGGGAGGGTCCAGAAGCTCTTCCCGGCACCCTGTCGGAGAGGGGAATCGCCACCGGAGGTCTTCTTCATTGCCATGCTTGCCTCCGGAGCGATGAGTGAGTAGTCTACCTTGGACTATGGGTCCATAGCAGTAGCTAGATGGTTGTCTTCTCCACCATGTGCTTCATGTTTAGATCTCATGAGCTGCCCTACATGATTGAGATCACCGTTATGTAATTCTATGATGTTGGTTTGTTGGGATCCGATGAATATTGGTGTTTATGATTAAGTTGCTGTACTGAATTATATCTTTTGTTATCTCTATGTTGTTTATGATCTTGCATGCTCTCCGTTGTTAGTAGCTATCTTGGCCGAGTAGTTGCTAGTGACTCCAAGAGGGGGTATTTATGCTCGATAGTGGGTTCATGTCTCTATTTCACCTGGGGGAGTGACAGAAACCTCTAAGGTGGTAGATGTGCTGTTGCTACTAGGGAGAAAACAACATTCATATGCTCAAGGGCATATGCTTTGTTTACATTACACACTTTGCTTAATGCAATTATCTGTTGTTCGCAACTTAATACTTCTAGGGTGTTCGGATGATATCCCCGGGAGTGGATTATTAGTCATAGATGCAGTTGGATGGCGGTCTATGTATTTTGTTGTAATGCCCAGAGTAAATCTCATAGTGATCTTCTTGACATATCACATTATCTTTATTCTATCAATTGCCCAACTGTAATTTGTTTACCCAGCATGTTATTTTATCTATGGAGAGACACCACTAGTGAACTGTGGACCCCGGTCCTATTTTAATCATATTGCAATCACCTGTTTACTTTTCCCACATTGTTTACTTTACTCGCATACTATATTGTTTTCCACTCGATACGCTCATAATCTTTGTTTCAAGCAAACCGGTGAGATTGACAACCTCATCGCAAGTTGGGAACAAAGTACTTGGTTGTGTGTGTGTGCAGGTTCCATAACACCTTCAGTCGTCGCCGTCTCTCCTCTCCTGTTCGATAAACCTTGGTTTCTTAACTGAGGGAAAACTTGCTGCTACACTCATCATACCTTCCTATTGGGGTTCCCAACGGGCTGGTCATTCACCACGCACAAGGACTTACTGCTCCCACGTCAACAAACGCCACACCTCTTTTCTGGCGCCATCACACGAGTAGCAGCCTCTTTTCTGGCGCCGTTGCCGGGGAGGAAGAGAAGACTTCTGCGAGGGGAGTTTTTCGCACACACATCCTTTACTTTGTTATTTGTTTTGCTTTACTTTATTTATTTTACCTGCATTGCTTTTTATATCAAAAACCCAAAAAAATTAGAATCCTTGGTAGTTGTTTTTACTTGTTTACTTTCGTTTTGCTGAAATGGCCAATCCTGAAAACACCAAGTTGTGTGACTTTACTAGCACAAAGAATGGTGATTTTATCTGCACTCCTATTGCACCACCTGCTACTGCTGCAAACTTTTATGAGATTAAGCCTGCTTTATTGAACCTTGTTATGAAAGAGCAATTTTCTGGTGCTAGTACTGAAGATGCTGCAGCTCATCTCAACAATTTTGTTGAGCTATGTGAGATGCAGAAATATAAAGATGCTGATAGTGATATTATTAAGCTCAAACTGTTTCCTTTTTCTTTGAGAGGAAAGGCTAAAGATTGGTTGCTGTCTTTGACTAAGAATAGTATTGATTCATGGGCTAAGTGTAAGGATGCTTTTATTGGTAGATACTATCCTCCTGCTAAGATTATAGCTTTGCGCACCAATATTATGAAGTTTACTCAGTTTGATAATGAACATGTTGCTCAGGCTTGGGAAAGAATGAAATCTATGGTAAAGAATTGCCCCACTCATGGACTGACTACTTGGATGATTATCCAAACTTTTTATGCAGGACTGAATTTTTCTTCGAGGAATCTACTTGATTCAGCTGCTGGAGGCACTTTTATGACCCTTACCTTGGGCGCCGCATCGAAGCTACTCGACAACATGATGGTAAATTATTCTGAATGGCACACCGAGAGAGCTCCACAAGGCAAGAAGGTAAATTCTGTTGAGGAAACCTCTTCCTTGAGTGATAAGATTGATAATATTATGGCTATGCTTGCTAATGATAGGACTCATGTTGATCCTAACAATGTTCCTTTGGCCTCTTTGGTTGCTCAAGAAGAGCAAGTTGATGTGAATTTCATTAGAAACAATAATTTTAACAACAATGCTTATAGGAACAATTTTGCTAGTAACAATTATAGGCCGTATCCTTCTACCAATGGTAATGGTTATGGTAACTCTTATGGTAATTCCTACAACAACACTAGGGCTGCGCCCTCCGAGCTTGAGGTAATGCTCAAAGACTTCATCGGTAAGCAAACTGCTTTTAATAAGTCTGTTGAGGAAAAGTTAGGCAAAATTGATATTCTTGCTTCTAAAGTTGATAGCCTTGCTCATGATGTTGAACTTCTGAAACTAAAAGTATTTCCTAATGATGTGAAAGTGAGCAATGTTGTTGCTTCCGCTAATGCTATTCAAGTTGGAATTGATGAAAATATTAGATTGTTAGCGGAATTGCATGCTAGGTGGGAAAGAGAAGATGAGAAGGCTAGAGAAACCAAGGTATGTACCATTACTACCTCTAATAATGTTGCTCCTACTGATAGCAATCCTCTTACTTTGATTGGTGTAGAGAAAACTCCCACTCCTTGTGTTAAAAAGCCTAAAACTGCCAAAACTTTTTCTCAAAAGAGTGCTGAAATTTTTCAGAGTGTGGGAGATGATAGCTCTATTTGTTTTAATGATTTTGATGTTGATGGCTGCAACATATCTGAAGTTATTTTGTTCTTGCAAAAGCTTGCTTTGAGTCCCAATGCCAGTTCTTTAAATATTGCTTTTACTAAGCATATTACCAATGCTCTCATAAAGATTAGGGATGAAAAGTTGAAGCAAAAAGCCTCTGTTCCCAAGAAGTTAGAAGATGGTTGGGAACCCATCATTGATATGCATGTTAATGGTTATGATTGCCATGCTTTATGTGATCTAGGTGCTAGTATTTCTATCATGCCTAGAAAGATTTATGACATGCTTGATTTACCACCGCTTGAAAAGTGTTATTTTGATGTTCCTATTGCTGATGTTGCTAAGAAGAAACCTTTGGGAAGGATTAATGATGTTCTTATTGTGGTTAACAATAACCTTGTTCCTGTTGATTTTCTTGTTATGGACGTTGAATGCCATGCTTCATGTCCTATTATTTTGGGAACACCCTTTCTTCGAACTGTAGGTGCTATCATTGATATGAGGGAAGGCACTATCAAGTATCAATTCCCACTAAAGAAAGGTATGGAACACTTCCCTAGGAAAATAAAGAAATTACTTTTTGACTCTATTCTTAGAGCAAATTATGAGCTTAATGCTTCATCTCTTGATGTTACTTGATTCGCAATTTTCTGCGCCTAGCTCAAAGGCGTTAAAGAAAAGCACTCTTGGGAGATAACCCAATGTTTTACTTTTCAGTACTTTTTCTTTTATTTGAGTCTTGGAAGTCATTACTACTATAATGACCGCTCCTTATCTTGTTTATTTCGTTTTTGTGCCAAGAGAAGCCTCTAATTTGAGCGAGGTAAAGATTTGGGGTTATTGCTGTCCTGAAACTGTTTTCGGTGCTGCACCGTAAAAATTCGTATAAATTCTATGTTTATCTTTTGGACCTGCGATTTCTTGTGCACATGCCCCAGGTTATATCCAAACTTTTATTAGTTGAGCACTTTTTGATTTGAGCAACAGAAAACCTCTCAAAAATTCGTCCTTTGTCAGCTGTTCAGTTTTGACAGATTTCTGCCAATATTTGTTTTTGCCACTTTATCGCTTTCTTTTGAGTTCTTTTTTATCATGGAACTCTTGTGGAAGTTGCTACAGTAGTATATACTTTATATGTGGTGGTTTTGGGTTGAAACCTGAAGCTAAAAGAGGTTGAATATATTTTATGCTTACACTAATGTTGCTAATAGAATTGTGTTTAGTTTTGTATGAAGGAAGTTTTCAAGTGTAGGGATTGGAGAATGATGAGATGAGTTGAAGAATGGACAAAAGCTCAAGCTTGGGGATGCCCATGCATCACCCCAAGAAATATCCAAGAAGTACAAGCGTCAAAGCTTGGGGATGCCCCCGAGGCACCCCTTCTTCATCGGCAAAAATCAGGTCACCTTTCAAAACACTATATTTTTATTGCTTCATGCACTATGCGTTTTTCTTGGAGCGTCAATTGTTTTAGTTTTCTTAGTTTGTTTAGTTTGTTTGTTTGCTGCAATAAATGGTTGGACCCCAACAAATTTCCTTTGGAGAAGTTGACTTGTTTTCACTTGCAAAGAATGCTCTAGTTTTCACTCTTATTCAAAATCGAGCATTCTACTTTTTCTGCTACTGCTTTTGGTTTTCGTTTTCGCCTTGATTTGCGTTCAGATCTTGTCATATCTTTTCATCAAGGTGTATTTTTTTCCTCTGATCTTAATTGGTTTTCATCAAAAGAGGTGTTTACAAAAATTTCAAATGGTGTTGGAAAAGAGAAAAAGGTTTGTGCAAAATAGTGGTACAAGAAGGAGCTTGTGTAGACTGTGGCTTAGGCTTTTTCATGTCATGCTTGATGTCTTTTTGATAGTATGCTTAGTGGTTTTGCTGTAGCATGACTTGTCTCAAATAACTGAGATTGCTTAATGAGCCTTTGAAAAAATCATGCGTTGTTTTTATTGTATGGAAGCATTATTTTGGTTTTCTCCTTGATGCTTTATTTGGGTTGACTTGGCGCATGCTCACACATGTTAGACTCATACAAAGTCGCCATTAGCCTTCATGATCATTTAGTTTTTGACTTTTGATGCCATCTTATGCTTCTTTTAATGTCGCTTTGTCGCTTTGCATGATTATGGCCATTATTGCTCTCTTAGTTGGTCGCTCCCAGTCTTTTGCTAGCCCTCGCCTTGTACTGAGTATGAGCTCTACTCGTGCATCCAACTCCTAAAAGCCAAAGTTTTCCAAAGTGTCCACCATACATACCTACTAGCAATTTGCTATTCCAAGTAAATTTGACTTGCTTTTATATTCTCTTCAAATTAAACTCTTACCAGTGTTATGCGAAATTCGGTCAGTAAAGCTCTCATGAACCGGAAGGCACACTTTACTTTTTCCTGTTCTTAAAAATTTGACATTGTGGTCTCTTATGTTGAGTTGTTATGCTTGCAAGTTGTAAGTTGGATTCTAGCCCAGCCATGCTGTCATGGGGCAAGATTTCAACATTGCACTTCTTATTTGAGTTGATATCGTGATCTTTTGTTTATGGATGCCCGCGGTGTGAAATGAGTTGGGAATCTTGTGAGGATCATGGAGTTTTCATATGTGTTAGGGAAACGCCGGGCCGCCAATCTAAGCCATGCATAATTCATGGTGGAAATTTGCAGCATACCCATGGTGAACATTCGACGACGCATCTCACAATAAAAAGCTAAACAATATAGCAAATAAAAGAGATGTCGAGGTGTTCATTGTCTGCTTGTCCTGTCATTTTGGTGTGGGCTTGTTCCATGTCATCGGGCACGGAGGTACCCCATTGCGGTTCTCAATGATACACATATATTTACAATGACAAGAGCCTTGCTTGGGACTCTAAGTAAAGTAGCATGAGGTTTGGGTACTCGTATTCACGGGACACGAGGTCTTCAACTTATGATTTGTCAAGCATATGCATCATAATTGTTCTCGCATTAACTTTAACCATTCAAGATGCTTATGATGGGGGCAATGAGAGCTCAAAGCCGGTAAGTACCATAATTTTTGAAGGTTATAAAACTTGCAATCACTGCTTCCCTCTGCGAAGGGCCTTTCTTTTACTTTTATGTTGAGTCACCACCTTCTTTCTTTATGCACCATTAAGAGAGCATAGTTGTCATTCTTAGTGTGATATGCATTGTCCCAAAGTTCATTGATTGACTCATGATGATTGGTTTCACTTGTTCTTAAATTATTTGTATCTAGTCGCCCTCTTAAACTTTGAGGTGTCCTATGCATTTATGTTTTGCTCTCTTTGAAGGACAAGCTGAAAACCAAGTGTATGTTTTTCCTTATGATTTGAACACATGTTTGACTTTCATTGTTTCATTATCATGATCTTTTGTTTGTGTTCATTTGCATGTTTACAACATGGTTGCTAAGTTCTTATTGTCATGATTATATCTTTCATGCCCATGTTTTAAGTTCTATTGATCCCAGCTCACCAATGCTTACATATCTGATCAAGATTGTGTAGGTGCATGTCACCTCAAAAATTATTCTTTTGTTATCACTTACCTACTCGAGGACGAGCAGGAGTTAAGCTTGGGGATGCTTGATACGTCTCAAACGTATCTATAATTTTTGATGCTCCATGCTTGTTTTTACACCATTTGTATATTGTTTCGTTACACTTAGTGGCATTTTTATGCATTTTCCGGAACTAACCTATTAACAAGTGCCACAGTGCCAGTTTCCTGTTTTCTGCTGTTTTTGTGTTTCAGAAGTGATACACAGGAAATATTCTCAGAATTGGACGAAACAAGTTCCTGAAGTCATATTTCACGGGGAAGCTTCCAGACATCCGAAGAGCTGACGGAGGGGGGCCACGTGGGCCCCAGACACAGGGGCGGCGCGGCCACCCCCCTGGCCGCGCCAGCCCTGTGTGAGGAGGCCTGGTCCCTCCTCTGACATCGCCCCTTCGCCTATATATACCCCCTGACGAGAAAAACCTAAGGGCCCGATCAGTTTTCCAGAATACATCGCGATCCGCCGCCGCCGTCGACCCGAAGATCGGGAGGGTCCAGAAGCTCTTCCCGGCACCCTGTCGGAGAGGGGAATCACCACCGGAGGTCTTCTTCATTGCCATGCTTGCCTCCGGAGCGATGAGTGAGTAGTCTACCTTGGACTATGGGTCCATAGCAGTAGCTAGATGGTTGTCTTCTCCACCATGTGCTTCATGTTTAGATCTCATGAGCTGCCCTACATGATTGAGATCACCGTTATGTAATTCTATGATGTTGGTTTGTTGGGATCCGATGAATATTGGTGTTTATGATTAAGTTGATGTACTGAATTATATCTTTTGTTATCTCTATGTTGTTTATGATCTTGCATGCTCTCCGTTGTTAGTAGCTATCTTGGCCGAGTAGTTGCTAGTGACTCCAAGAGGGGGTATTTATGCTCGATAGTGGGTTCATGTCTCTATTTCACCTGGGGGAGTGACAGAAACCTCTAAGGTGGTAGATGTGCTGTTGCTACTAGGGAGAAAACAACATTCATATGCTCAAGGGCATATGCTTTGTTTACATTACACACTTTGCTTAATGCAATTATCTATTGTTCGCAACTTAATACTTCTAGGGTGTTCGGATGATATCCCCGGAAGTGGATTATTAGTCATAGATGCAGTTGGATGGCGGTCTATGTATTTTGTTGTAATGCCCAGAGTAAATCTCATAGTGATCTTCTTGACATATCACGTTATCTTTATTCTATCAATTGCCCAACTGTAATTTGTTTACCCAGCATGTTATTTTATCTATGGAGAGACACCACTAGTGAACTGTGGACCCCGGTCCTATTTTAATCATATTGCAATCACCTGTTTACTTTTCCCGCACTATTTACTTTACTCGCATACTATATTGTTTTCCACTCGATACGCTCATAATCTTTGTTTCAAGCAAACCGGTGAGATTGACAACCTCATCGCAAGTTGGGAACAAAGTACTTGGTTGTGTGTGTGCAGGTTCCATAACACCTTCAGTCGTCGCCATCTCTCCTCTCCTGTTCGATAAACCTTGGTTTCTTAACTGAGGGAAAACTTGCTGCTACACTCATCATACCTTCCTCTTGGGGTTCCCAACGGGCTGGTCATTCACCACGCACAAGGACTTACTGCTCCCACGTCAACAAATGCCACACCTCTTTTCTGGCGCCATCACACGAGTAGCAAGCAACTCGCCTGAAAATATTTGGAGATTCTAACCTTGTTGTCCAGCAAGTTATGAACAGATGTGACACAATCAACGACAACATGATGGCCTACAAAAATTTGTACCATTATCTAGAAGGAACGTTCGATGGAAGCGAAGTCTCGCACATAAGCAGGAACAACAATGAAGAAGCTGACACTTTAGCAAATATCGGGTCACAATGTTTACCTGTGCCGTCCGGAGTATTTTGGGAGGAAATAGTGGAAAGATCAATAAAAAGTGGAAAAAGCTTGACTACTACAGCAGGCTCGGGGGCTACGTCAGAACCAGAGGAGGTCATGATGATAGAAGAAACATGGATGCAACCATAACTTGCGTATATGATAAATAAAAAACTACCAGAAGATGCAGTGGAGGCCAAGAGGATAACTCGAAGATCGAAAGCGTTTGTCGTGTTGGAGGGAAAATTATACAAGAGAAGTATCACCGGCGTTTTACAGCGTTGTGTAATGCCCCAGGAAGGGCAAGCAATATTGAAAGACATACACGGCGGAGTATGTGGCCATCATGCTAGCAGCAGAGCAATAGCGGCAAAAGCTTTCCGAGCAGGATTCTATTGGTTAACAGCCATCGAGGACACAAAAGATATAGTTCGAAAGTGTGAAGCATGTCAAAGGTTTGCATCTAGACCGCATGCACCAGCAGCGGAGCTACAAACAATACCATTATCTTGGCCCTTCGCACAATGGGGCCTCGATATGGTGGGAAAATTGCGCAAATCTTGGCCAGGAGGGCATGTCTACATGCTAGTGGCAGTCGATAAATTCACAAAATGGGTGGAAGCGGCCCCGGTAACAACTCAAGATTCTACAACAGCAATCAGCTTCATCAAGTCATTAGTTTTCCGTTTTGGTGTACCATACAGCATCATCACAGACAACGGGACAAATTTCACTTCGAAGGAATTCAAGAGTTATTGCGAAGGACTAGGGATCAAGCTCAAATTCGCATCTGTGGCGCATCCGAAGACAAACGGGCAAGTCGAAAAAGCCAATGGCTTAATATGTAGTGGAATAAAAAAGAGGCTCTTAGCACCTCTCGAGAAAGCCAAGAGCGCTTGGGTAGAAGAATTGCCCTCCGTTCTTTGGAGCCTAAGAACTACACCCAATGCAGCAACTCAAGAAACTCCTTTCTTCTTGGTTCATGGCGCAGAAGCTGTGCTTCCAGTCGAAGTTACACACGAGGCTCCAAGAGTGACAGCATATGACGAGACGACGTCGACAGAAGCATTGCAAGACGATGTCGATGCACTAGATGAAGCAAGAGATAAAGCACTAGAAAGGGCTACGCAGTATCAACAAAGCTTACGAAACTACCATAGTAGTCGAGTTCGTCCACGGTCCTTCGTGGTGGGAGACCTAGTTTTGCGACTCAGGCAAGATAGCCATGGCAAATTGGAGTCTCCTTGGGTGGGACCTTACAACGTCACTGAAGTAATACCAGGAGGAGCGTACCGACTACAAGACAAGAAGACCGGGAAGGACGAGAGCAACCCGTGGAATGCAGAGCAGCTTAGGCGTTTCTACGCATAAAATAACAACAGTGGTATCAGCAAATTCGAGCTAACCTTCTGAATCCAGAACATGAGGCCATAGGTCGGGTTCTTTGGGTTTAACTCGACAAAATTGTACAATTATCTTTAGTTCCTCGCCTTGGGGGCTTCCATCCTCGGGTTGCATGAAAGGAGTTTTTATCGTGACTTGGAAGACCTTTTTCATTGTAAGGTTGTGTCGACAACTCGACAAAATATTCCAACAAATTGGTTCGCAAAGGAACCTGATATTCTTCTTACAAATTGGTTCGAAAAGAACCCGATAGATGGAAAGTATACCTCAGAACATGACTTGTTCTCATGGTACTAGAGAAAGCATCGACACCAAGTGCGAATATTCATTACATGGTAGCAAGGACTATCAAACGGAATTACATGAAAAATAAGTTCTAATGGAAGTGAACTTCAGCTTCATACTTCTTCTGGCAAAGAGTGTCGTCGTAGATCTTCACGTCGAACTTCGACGTGCCAATGTGGAAGTCGAAGGCCATGAAGAAGCCTTGGCGGATGTCGTGGTCTTCTGCAAACTGCGACCAGCCACCCTTAAAATACTGCTCGCCGTCGCTGTCATACCACACCTCGACCTCGTACGGGATGCCACTGCCAGATTGTTCGCGAAGAACCGCCTCTCGCAGTTCGCGGCCATCCATGAACTTGGTAAAATTCAGCGGCAGGCGCTGAATCTCACGACACTGCGCCATGGCAATGCAGAGGAAGGAAAAGATTTGGGGAGGCGCAGTAGGAGCAGCAGGAGTAGCAGCAGGAGGAGCAATTAGACCTAGAGCAGCGCCAGTCACTTTGGCCTTGTTCTTGCTACCAGGTGGGCGGCCGGGACGACGCTTAGCCGGAGCGTCCAAAGAAGTTCCTGCGGCGGCTGGCATGGTGTTCTTGTTCTTACTTCCACGAGGGCGACCCCGACCTCGTGGCGCCACCGGGGAACCTAGGTTCAGACGAGAACCTTCAGCACTAGCCATGAGAACAAGGGAAAAAACCTCGAAAAACCCTAGATGGAGAGAGAAGATGATGCGGCGGAGGAGGAATCTGATTAGGGTTTTTACCTTAACCAGCAGATGCTTTATTTATAAGCACGTATTATTGGGCCCCCATGTTACGGCAAAGCCCGTAAACGTATTTTTCAACAGGAGTTAAATTCTGCGCACAGCAGACGATAATATCAAAGAAGGAACAAAAAAGGAGAAAAGGAGAATATGGACGTATGATATGAAAACCTCGACTTGGACTCGGGGGCTCGCCAAACAGTAAGACATTCACAGAAGAAAGAAGACCTGAACTTTGAGCCTATGCTCGACTACAAGTAGACAAGCATAGCCTCGGGGGCTACTCCCATCGGGAGCGCTGAGCGCGCACCCGATAGAGATGAGATAATCAATACTGGAGATGCGGAAGGGTAAGCATACAAACTTCGACTACGTAGTCGACAAAAAAGAGAGATTACTCCCATCGGGAGCGAAGAAGTTCAATTTAAAATCCGAAATTCTTTGGTTTCATCAGTCAAAAACTTGGCTGCGAATATAAGATTCTCGAGTTGCGTTATCGCAACGAAACTCGAATGCCGTGATTTATCACGAAGGTAAGACCCCAGGATCCGTCCTGTGTGGCCTGGTATACGCACATGGATGTGCTCTGCTGGTATGTATCCGTGTCTACGACGCGAAGAAAATCCTTGTGGACGCACTGGGTACCCTGAGAACCACTGGGACTCATTCTTTGTAAGTCCTAAATGCGGCAAAAGAGTGGGTTTGACCGGTATCCTGAATTCAAATCCAAGGGGTTTGAATTTGAAGTAGGTGACAAGTATCTGTTCCGGCAGTTAACTGACCTCTTGATCCGTCAGAGTTGTTAGGCTTGTTCATCAAAACCCCTTGCAAGCAAATTACCATGAAATATAAGTCGAAAGACCAAGTCGAAGATTTGAAGATATGAAGAAGATGAAGAGTTAATCAAGTCGAAGATTTAAAGATTAGAGATTCAACCTGAATCTGCAATTCTGGTAGAATCTCAGGGGCTACTGACAAGGGTATAGCTAATAGAGCCCGTTAGTTGTGTACCCCTGAGGCCCGTTAAGCTAGGCCCAATTGTAATGATAGTCGAATACGAGTTCTCACCGTATGTCGATATTGTAATCTGTATCGGACCCTACCCGATCCTCGAGACCTGGCCACCTATATATAGGGGCCAGGAGGGGACGGTGTAGGGCAGATTGAAAGCAAGCCAGGTTGAACACCCAAGTTTACTTTTGATACACACTTATTCCGACCAACTTTACCTTCGAGTTCATCCGACGCCCTATCTCCCCGATCCTAAGTCCTTCATCTAGGACATTTGTCGAGTTAACCCTCGTCACTTATATAGTTATGAGACTCCCGTACTAAAATAAACAAACTATAAGCTAAGCACCGTCCCATACCAGGGTAATCATGGTTGCACGGGTTAATTGGTCTGGCGAACACTTATACACAATGCCCTCTTTCATAAATCCTCCTCCTCCTTTTCTCCATTTTCCAGAACACATTTTTCTAAAAACACTTCAGTGGAATAGAACACTATTCCAAGGTTTTCGAAATCAGTTTTCAAAGTCCCAATTGAGTGTTCCCAACCTAGAGTTTTTGCTCCACTACAAAGTTTTACAAAGGCTATGATGCTAACCATCACACCACTAATTTTGGGGAATAAGTAGGTGTCAAGATAGGGGTCATCCATGAGGATGATATCATCTGACTTGCGGAGCGAAGTCGCAAACAATTCCTATTTAGGGTAATAGCAACATAAAACAATGCATTTTCATAAACAGTAATAAATCATGCAATAAGTAAAACTGGGATCAGATATGCAACAAGTTTAGATGGCTTGCCTTGAATAGCTATGTCTTTGGGCTCCTTCCTTAAAGAAGTACTCAATGTGTTCCACTTTCTTCTTATGCATTCCTGAGGTAGTCCTCTTCCTCTCCGATGGCGTTCGAATCTAGCGTCGCAAAATGAAAGAAAAGCATTCAATCACCACACAAGCATGCAAAGGAACAAACATTTAACAAGCCATTCTCAAACGCACAACCAAAGAGGAAGGGTGAAAACATTCTCTCCTATAGGGGTGCAATACAACAGTATCAAGTTTCCAATCAGTTTTCCCTACTTAAAAAAAATAGGATTTTCACACTAGGACTCAATACTAGTAGATTATCACTAAATATAATCAACCAAGGGGTACACTCCTCAACTACAGGTAATAGTGACCTATAAGACACTAAAACAACTGACCCTTGGTTCAGAAAATAATATTCCTATTAACAAGTCATTTCTGAAGTACATAAAGTCATTTAAGCACTTTGATTAGAAAACTTGGATACAAGAACATATAGCAGGCAAACAAGGTACCTACAGATAGCTAACAACAATACAAACCCAAAAAAATTGGATTGCAATTTTTTGATTAACAGAGAATAAACTATGCATTTTATAGTGAAAATAACTACTAATTCAGAGATAAATTTACCAGAAAATCATACAAGTTCAGAAAAATCTATCCTCTGGTCAGTAGCAAGAACCCCTAGTACAAGATCACACAAAATTGGTTTCACTCAAAAATACTTCACATATAAGATTTTTAAAATTCCCTAAAGTCAGATCTGGTAGTATGTTGCAATAACAACCATGCCAAGAATAAAATTCTATTTGGAACCAAACCAGTGGCATTAGAAAGGTACTGCATAGGGATTCTCTACAAAATTGGATTCAATCCAATTAGGTCTCTGGATCTCAAGATATGAATTTTCTAGTGAAAAGGACACATTAATCAAGATTAAATCTTAGAAATAATCTAGGAATTAATTTGGCAAACCACTTGCTCTGAGTGTTGGATAAAAAGTTATAGAACACTCAGAAAATTAGATCTAGCTACTTCCATGCATTTTGCATTTTCTTTGCCATTTAAATCAAGCAGCAAGTTAACAGATTTCCAAAGATTAAATAAAATCCCAAAAAAAGGGAGCGGGCCAGATCCTAGCAAACCCGGCTGCACCTAGCTCGGCTGGCCCAGATCGGCTTCACTGCACACGGGCGACGCGCTTAAACGCCCGCTCTATCGGGCCTGCTGGTCAAGGCCCGTGAGCACCAAACCGGTATGGAGCGATGGGGGGCGCCCGATCAAAGAGAGATCGACAGCGCCCCACCGTCTGCTTCCTCCGGTCGGTCGGGAAAGGGCAGGAACCCTAGCTGGATCAGGGAGGGCTCATGGGCTCACCTGGGGCCCCGTCGAGCCATCGGGATGGTGTCTGCGCGGATGCGGAGATCGCGGAGACTCCGGCGATGGTCTCAGATCGGCGGCTGGTGCTCAGAATAGTCGGAGTCGTCCGCGTCGGGAATTGCACAGTGAGGTAAGGGCGGTGGTCTTCGGCATTCCTGATAGGGAAGAAGAGGATGATTAGGTAGAGAGAAAGAAGGGGATCTCGGAAATTCAAATAGAAGAAACCAAGGCGGTCTGAGGCGATGGGAATCATCATCGCGAGCTTGCAGCATCGAGATGGAAATCACGTTTTCCTCTGCGGTAGGGAAGGAGATCTTGAGCTACGGATGTGGGTGTGAGAGAAGGGTGGAAGGGGAGCGGAATGAGACAAGAATGAACGGCTGGGGTGGCCTATGCCCTTTTAACCGAGGAGGTGAGGTTCATGGTGGTCTCGGTCCATTTGTGACCATGGAGCGGTTTAGAGGCCAGTGATTGGGTAGAGGTGGCGGTGGGGAGGATAAGAGAGGGACATAGGGATGCCTTGCCTGAGAAGGATGGCTGCTGCCCCTTTATTTGTAGTGTTGAACAAAATTCCTTTCTTTTTTGCATGAATATTCTTCTTCTTCCAAACACTAAAGGACAAGGAAGTAAGGGTGCTGCTACAGTGCACCTCGACCTGAGAGAGGGGAGATTTCTGTGGAGGTCATGGTGGTGGTTTGGTTATGTTTCAAGAGAAATTTGAAAGTTTGAGATGGATATGGTGATGAATGCACGCATGTCTCCATATTTGGATTTTGAGTTAAAAATATCTCCTCTATTGAGATGCATGCATGGATAGATTAGAGGGGTGGGGAGAAAGTTGGGTATGGATTTGACATATTCAGCATAAGAAAAATGTGCATGAAATAACATAGTTACCAATCATATGCATTTTGTTAAGCAAGAAAGATGAGATAAATAAATAGTTATTTTGATGGAGGAAAAGTGATATTGTGCATGAATAACATTTTCAAATGCTAGTAGAGAGGAAATGAATTTATGGAGGGATTTTATGATGAGTGCTAACAAATTACCAAGAGGATCAAGGAAAACTAGAGAGTGAAATCAGTTTTGACTAGGGTTCAAAACCTAGTCACATAAATAGGTGGCATGCTTCAAAATGCACATGCAAGTGTATAGATAGTTAGAGTAGATCAAAAATAAGAGGAATAGGTCAAAGAATGGTCTCTGAACAATTTATTTCGAAGTTTAAAAGTGGTAGCAAAAGTGCATCTGATAATAGTCAAATGGTCAGTGATTTGATTAGGGTCAGAAACAAGATTAGAACAAGTATCAGATGACCTCAAATGACTAGGTGGTAATGGAAAGAATGGAAGAATATACATCAAAGATGAGTTCTAGGAAGGTACATTGCCATGAATAGGATAGATGAGCTTAATATAAGCGTTGGAAAACTGAATCTGTTAACAGGAGTGAAGATAGGGCCAAATTAGGAATTTGGATGGTTTAGCATTTTATCAAGACTCTTTGATACTTCTTGGCTTCATTCAGATGGTACCAAGCATCAATAAGGGGTTATGAGTAATAATAAGGAGTAGGGGAAATCCTCCAAACAAAGCATTCATACACACAAAAAGTAGTCAAGCAAGGTCAAACACAGTCAAGCACATGCAATAATAACTCATCAATGTCAAACAAAGTCACACAAAGTCAACTCACCACACAAGGTCAATCATTTGCAGCTAATCTAGCATCACTGTAACGACCCAGGATTTTGTCAAATTTTGGGGAAAATTTTTCGCTTTTGTATTGCTTGAGATGGTTGGAATTTCACAGGAATTTAAAACTTTTTGGGTCTATTTGAAAACTTTATTAGAAAACTATTTTAAACCTTCTATTATTTTCTTGAAGAACTTCCTTGAGAAGGATCAAGTATCCAAATGCTTTTTTCCTCTGCAAGCTTGCTTGCAAAAGAAATATCTTACAAAGTGATTTATAAAGCTTTCTATGCCAAAGGAATGCCTGAAAAGTATATTGCAATAACTATATTGTAAGAGCCTTTCTCTGATTTTGGAAAGAGATTATTTAAAACCCAAATTCCATTTGCTTTATGCAAATAAAAGCCTTAGGCCAATTCATATAGTTTTTATAGAAAGTTGTTTTAATTATGAAAACATGTTTATTACTGTTCTGTATGGTTGTTTTGAATTTTAGAAACTTTACAAAGTTGGTTTGAATCAATTTGAATCAATTTTGAAAAGGGTATGAAGAAATAAAGAAAACAGAAATAGAAAAGAGAAAAGAGGAAATAAAAATAGGAAACGGACCCAGGGAAGCCTTTCGGCCCAGTCCCGCAAGCGGCCCACGGCCCAGGAAATCAAACCCGAAACGGTACCCAGCTTCCTCTCTTCCCCTCGCCGACAGGTGGGACCCACCTGTCATCTCCCTCCTCCCGCTGATTCCTCTCCCTCGCTCTTACTGGAAACGGCCGGAATTACTCCCCTCTTAATCCCTCATTAACCCTGCCCGTTCGAGCTCTCGCCATGCCTATAAAAGGACCCAGCACTCCTCCTCCATCTCCCTTTCGTCCTCCTGCACGAGACGCCGCCAGGCCGGCGAAATTCCTCGCCGGAGTCCGCCATATCTGCAGACGTTTCAGCTCAAATCCAGCGACCAACGGTGAGCCCGCGCGCTCCTCCCTGTCCTAAACTCTTCCTCTCTCTTTGGCGCATGTCGTGACACTTCCGATTTGTCCTAATTGGCAGTACATCAACGGAATCATCCACCACCCGAGCCGCCGACGTCCGTACCGCCTCCAGCCGCCTTCCTCGCCACCCTCTGGAAGTAATCGACAACGCCGACCAAGTTTTCGAGCCCGCTGTGTCTTCCTGATCGTCGTCGTGGCATCTCCACCGTCCAGAACCCGCCGGAAGCTCGCCGGAGCTCGACATCTGGCCGCATCTCCGGTGACCTCACCGGAAAACTAGGTGGGCTCCTCCTCCTTGAACCAGAACCGTCGGATCAAGATCCAAAGGACCAGGATAGATCACTTACCGAACAGTTATCTTTAGATCTGGTCCATCCATATCACATAAGATCCAATGGCTGTAAAACACGATCCACCTGAAAGGGTATCGACCAATCAGAACAGAGCACGTGGCAGCCTGAGCTTAAAACCGAAACTCGAATTAGAAATTGAAATCAGAATTCAGCTGAAACTTTGAAAAATCATATCTTTCGATCCATAAGTCCAAAAATAACAAATAATATACCGTTAGAATCCTTGAGACTTCTAGAATCCAGTAGAACCATAATATCTTATATTTTATGGGTTCAATTTGAAACTATTTTTCAAATTGGGATTGAACCTTCTATTAGTTTGTTTAATTCATATCCCTTGAACCAAGTATCCAAAATTTACAATTTTGTAGTCTCTGGATCCCTTAGAACTTGCAGAACACCATAGGATCAAGAAAACCCAGATTTGATACGTGCAGACACTTTGTGCACCCAAATCTATCCAAATCACTATTTCGACCATATCTTGAGTTCTAAAATTTATTTTAGAATGAATCCAATTGCAGTAGCTTTGCCTTACTGCAAGCTATCCAGTAGTATCACTCCCATATCTGATTGAAATACGTCACAATTATTCAAATTCTAATATGAGAATTTGAGTAGTTCCTATATAGATTAATTCTATTTCTATCAATGATTCCTTCCACCTTAGTAAATCCTATAATCATACCTAGTCACCAATGTTATCTAAACAACATCTTGATCAAGATCATATTCACCTAGACCTATCTTGTCTAGCTCACACATATTCAAACTACGATTGAGTTGTTTGAGTAAAGTGTGGTACATCTCAATCTTAGATTCTATTCTTGCTATCCTTGTAGTGTTGATCTAATCAACATTATAACACTTATCCAATACCCCATGAACCCAATAGAAACCTTAAACCATTATCCCAAATGTTATCTACCCATACTCAACCCTCTGCCCACTTGATCCTAATTTCATGTGTAGAGCTATTCGATTAACAAATAAGTTAATTGAGTAACTCAATGGTTCATGAATCCTAGCCTAAGCTAAAGTGTAATAGATACTATTTAAGAATAATGGTTGTCACACTTATTCAGTAGTATTACTATTGCACTACTTTGTCTCTTATGTGATTTACCCACATGAGATGTTCCAGGACCCAATATGCTTTAATAAAGCATAAAGATCTCACTCCTTATGTTTTGTCTAATTCATATGTATATTCAAATTGCAATTGTGCTACGTGAGTAGAATATGAATTCATCTCAAACCTAGATTTTGTTAATATGGTGTTGTTATAACCCATACCATAGTATGTGTTGTACACCATGTTGATCAATGAACCAATTGAGCCATGTCCTCGGATATCAATCACTCATACCCCATCCAATACCTACCTAGTTTTTGTTCACGTGTATTGAACTATTCAACTTGCAAATGTGCTAAGTGAGTACTTCAAGCACTCTTGAAACCTAGCCTAGAGCCTAAGTGTGATATGTACTATTTAAAGAATAAATGTTGTTACACTTATTCAAATAGTATTTTGGTTGCACTATCCCACGCCTATGTGATCCATTTCACATGAGCTATTCTGAAACTCTTTCATACCTTGATAAAGTATAAAAACTTCATCAATTATATATAATGCCTAATCTATTCCTCTCTCAAATCGTAATGATCTTCCCCAGATAGCTCTCAAATCCGTATCTCACAAATCATGATCCTTCGCCATATCTTTCTATCTTAACATATCAATAAACCTAAATTGTTAAACAAACCCTTTTCAATTGTTTAAATTGTTTGCTTATGTTTGAATGAGGTGTTTATGTTATGATATTTTCTTGTGCTATAGTTTGTGCGAAGAGCCACGTGCTTAGTTGAGAGAAGTAGAAAGATCGTATTCTTCAAAAAGTCAAGTAACACACATGTTTCCCTCACCCATTTTACTTATGCATTAGTCGTTCACCTCTTGTAGTATGCATGATAGGTGTTTTACTCAACTGTTTTGTCAAATGCTTAGATCCTAGTAGTGTGTAGCTATCCCTCAAACCCCACCTGATAGGATGCTAAATACTTTGTTAATTTTGATGCCATGCTAAAATCACTTGAGAAGTGTTTTGTGAAAAATTAAGAACTTCAACTAAAATGAAACACCTCGGTGGAATGGTTTGATAAGATGAGGTGAGGTAGGTGGGTTCTGGGACGCAAGCCTCATAAAGAGGATGTGGGAACAGAATACCGCTCGGGATGGCCACCCAGGAACAAAGAGATGGCTATGTCTTCCATGCTTAGTGTACTTCCAGTGTAGCCTTATGACATTATGGGCTCTGTCTTGACTGATTAGATGTGGGAGTGTAACTTTGTGCAAGAAGTTGGTGGTAGAATAATTATAGGTTGGGAGCGGATCTTGCCAGTTAGTTGCCCTCTCCTCTAAAAGGTCTCGTTTCATTTTATGTATGGGCATAAAATGAATCGTAAGGTGAAAGTGCACAACCCTTGCAAGGTGTTTTAAATCTAATCGATTAGCCGTGTCCTCGGTTATGGACAATTGAGTCTCTAGACATGGAATGTACGGAATAATCTCATCATCTCTTTTGAAAGATTAAAATTTGTCTAGAAACCCCTACGTAGGAACTAAGGACCATACACTCCAAGGGGTGGTGGTGCCTGAGGTTCCGACTTTGTCGAATTTCGCCCAGTACTACATACCTAGCTAGTATGTGGTTATTGGGGGTTATCTCGACCCTTGAAATTATAAAACTTTGAAAGTAATACTTTGAGAAAGAACTATAGGATAAAACTGGCTTTATGCAAATCAGCCTGTGAGATCCACTAGCCAGATACTCATGTAGATAGGCTCCTCACAACAGCCACCAAATATGTGTCATTTGCCAGTACATCATTGTACTGACCCCTCTCTGGGGCTGCATATTCAACGTGCAGGTTTTACTTCGAGTAAGGAACCAGGATTAGGATCTCGAGCTTACATTCCAACATGTCTGCCTGTGGCACGTGATGAAGATGGAGGCTCCTTGCCACTTTGATATTTCCGCTGTGTAAATTGTAAGATTTTGGTAGCTTGTATCTGGATCCGCGATGTAATCTTGATACTATGCAATGAATATTTCATTTTGTTCTGTGGTGCTATCATTGATCCAGGGAATAGCACTTAACACAGATGTTCCACCTTGTTCTCAAGGTTGGGGCGTTACAATCACTAGAAACAATGATTGAACTAGTGCTCAATGATGATCATGCCATGGTCAAGTAGAGAAGAGTTTCAAATAAAAGAGTAAAGCTTTTTTAGATTTTTTAGAACTAGTGGAGACATAGCATCTCCTTTAGAAAGTTTTCTTAAAGGTGTTTGAAATCCTTTTGTAAACATCAACAAAATATAGGTTTGTGAAGTAGTGGGACCACTCTACTTTGTAGGTCTAGGTAATTTTGTAAATACTTAGTTTTGATAAAAGCTTTGTCTCGAAGATAAATCTTGGCGCTTATTTTGGACAAATAAAATAATTTGAAAAAGGAGAAGTTGCCAGGATAATGGTTTTGGAAAAATAGCTAGAAGCATAAATAAAGGCATGACCACAAGGGCACAAGGATTGTGTTGGTTCACAATAGTGTTCAACAAGCAACTCAAACAGACACCATTAACATAACAACAAAGACAAACAAGCAAGAAACAGTACTTCCAGAGGTTTGCTCAAAAAGTTTTTGTTGGCCCTCATTTTTGGCTCACTAAACACTACTTAAATAGGGTTACAAAAAGTGGGGTGTTACATTACTAAAACTCGTTGTGGTTGTCTACCCTACCGCTTTCCTTGTAAGATAATTTTGAAAGCTATGATTTGGAGATATCTGCCAAGTTGCCGGTTTTCAATAAGTCAGAACATAATCGGCTTAGTACAATGTGGGGGAACAAACTTCTTTGTGTTTCCAACATAGCATTTCATTTCCCCTGATGAGCCTTTAGCCAGAAAGCAAATTACAACTTCAATGTTCATCTATGCTTATTTCTTAAGTTGACTTAGCGCATTTTTGGTTCAAAGAAATTGTAGAACCCAAGAATAGAAAAAACATATAAATATAATGTCATGATATGTTGAATCCTACTAGTGAAAACACATGAATTTGTAAATCAAATAGTCTTGTTTTTGTTGTAGAAAACAAAACATGAATTTTCCTTAAGTATTTGGTTTGTTTCTATAGTTGTCATACAAATAAAGGAAATTTTCCGTATGTGGGTGGACCTAATGGAAAATTTCCATGAAATTGTATCTAAGCGGATTTTTTTGTGGACTGCATGCGGAGTAGACCATAAGAAAATTCCTAAGATTTCAACTTCACAAACCATCAAGCTCTATACGAAAAAAAAATCTGAAGAGATGGAATCCTCCAGTATTCTTATGAAATCACTTCAAACCAAAGAACCCCTTAAATTTTATTATATCTAAGTTAATGTTTCCAGTTGTTGGATCTAATCTTAGTTCTACCTATTTTCATGAATCTTAACTTGGAGATGCTGGATAATTCAAAGCCTCGACTAGTAGACATAAAAACCTAAAATTAGCAAAATTGTTTATATAGAACGAGCATGTCTCTATTTTAAGTCTAGACTAGATCATGATGGCGCGCGTTACCACGCCCGTCTATTTTAAAAATAGGATGGTCAGTAATTTACAAAGATAATCTCAGGCCTCGCAAAAACTAATCAAATACAATAGGTAGGTGTATTGCCAAAGTGATTTGCTCAGATATCATGATTTGCAACCAAAGTAAAAGTATCCTCTTGTTGAATAACAGTGTATAGCGTATACAGTGTATAATTATGCTATGGGAATTTCTATAAAAAAATAGCAAGAGAATTTCGTAATAGAAAATTCAACATACAATTACATGTCCAAATTACACTGCCCCACAAATATCTTTCAAGACTGGTTCCCTTTCTAGAAACTTATGTAAACATTATATATGCAATCCAAATCCATTGACATGAGAAAAAAAATACTAACTGCTTTCACTACAAATCCAGTTCAAGGTCTACCGATTAGCATGTAAAACAAAACAAATACTAACATTCACTAGTGTCAAAAAAAAAATACTAACATTCACTACAGTACAATTTAAGAACACCGAACCAGGCATGTTGAGCTACTTCAGTGAACAGAAATTCCGAACCACTTATCTGAATATTCCAAAGCCTAACATGGAAAAAATATTAGAAGCAGCACTTCTCACAATTGAGCACTTGCAGTTAGATTACTTTCCTAACATTAACATGAATATACATGCAAAAAAACATGTATACGAATGTTGGATTGGGAGGTGAGGTCTCTTGTTTTTACCTCCAGTGGGTAGTAATTGAACCCTTGCACCATTTACCAACAACCTAAGGGAATTACAATTCCGTCAGGCGGTGAGGTGAGGTCTCTGACACTTATGTTACCGTCACTTTTTCCGTCAGCGGTGTACATGAAAGAAAGTGATTCTCTAATGGTGCTGCGGAGCTCTCTGGTGTTTGTCACTGCAAGGAAGAAAATGGCAAATCTTGTAAGAAGAAATGATAGGAAATGTATATCTATTAATCGTGCATCAATCTTGAAATACACTTAAAAAATTCGGTGCCACATGGAAAATACGGAACTAGCTGCAAACTTTTTGCAAACACAGTCTATATGCCGCATAGAATAATTTTTTGATTGCATGGTCGATTATAGGAGATCTTAATAGCGGTAATACTATGTATTTCGATAATATACATGCGTACTGTTTAGTTTAAAACTCAGGAAGCATGCATATATGTAGTAATTGTTGGAATTATGCCTTAGAGGCAATAACAAAGATGTTATCTTCTATATCTAAATAAGAGCCCCCACTACAAAGAATTTCCTGCAGTTTCCTGCAGCCACGTCACCCTATTAGATTTGGTACGCACAAGCAACTCTTATGTTACGTTCACAACAACCGGTTCAGTTATCATTTGATCTTTTCCAACTGCATGCATCGACTATGCACTGTTGTCTGCCCTTCCCATTCCAAGGCATTCATTAGCACCCGATCGATTCATCTCCCCACTGCAGCATTTATCACCCTTGCGTGTCCCTTCTTCTCTCCCAGTCTGACCCCATCCATTTCATCCCTTATTCTTCACAGCCATCCTCAGGCCTCAGCGAGCGAACAACCTTCGTGTCTCCCGCGTTGCCTGTCAACGAGACGACGGCCACCTTCCGTCATCTCACACCGCAGCTAGAAGAATTAATCAAAAAGTTCGTCGGAGATGGTTCGCTGGCAATGGCAGACTCGCTATTGCTGTAGGCGCGGAAGCCAGCTGAGGAGGATGGCGATACGGCGCGGTTGCATGGTGCTTTCGACATCACCCTCCAAGACCACCAAGACAACGGCCGGCTGGCGGCTGACGCAGCGTTGACGCGCGAGGAGTGGATGATGGGCGGGCGCCAGAGGTGCTCGCGGCATTCTCAATTGCGAGGCACGGCTACCGCCTGTACAGGCTGTAGTCCCCGGATGTGGTTGTGCATCTCCGGCGGACGACTGAATCGAAATGGAGCGAGGGAGGCGTTTGGTCCTTCTTGCTGCTGCTCCACACCAAGAAAGTCGCGCCGACACTAACGTTTCCCCGGCCGTGCTCCTGGACAATTTCCTGCTGCAGGAACCCCCAACCTCCTGACAGCCATGCATGTTCAAGCTCCATGTCCAAGAACGGCAAGGCCACCGTCAAGAAGTTATATGCCATATTCTGATCTCCTCACAAGAGTTACCAGTTCCTCTGCCTTACCTGAATCTACATACAGATTTACAGAGAACGGGTCTGGATTTGGGTTTCTTGCATCGGCTTCACTTCTTATTGTCTACATGTGTCTTTTGTGCTGTTGGTACCACTGATTTGCTCGCATAAGATATAGGTATGAGATGCAAATAATAATTGATAAGAATATTATGTGTATATACGAAACTAAGTTTGCAGTAGGAGTATTTCTATCTTCAGATCAGTTCTCTTTCAATCTTGACCCGGAATTTTTTCACATATGAAATCCTATGGTTTATTGTGAATCAGGTTAGCTCAGGTGAGAACTTTTTAATTCACTTTATCTTATGCAGCTTAACCAAAAGCCGTATGCATCAATTGATGCAGAGGCTGGGATTTCCCCTTTTTCGGAAAAAAATCTTATGCAGCTTAACCAATTTTGTGAGCTCACATCCATCTTTCCTTCTCTAGGTGTAACCGGTGACAACCTTTTTGATTCTCCACTTATCGCTCGCTAGCATCCGGAGAGACGCGCATTCACTTTTATCCAACTGGGCGACCTGTACTCCTTTATGTTTAGCCTGTTATTATCAAGCCATGTAGTCCCACTATCTTCTGCATGGGCATGACATAGCCGACAGCCACTTGGCAAGTTTGGTGCACCAAGTACTGAGTTATGAGCATATGCAGATTGATGTACTTTATTTTTGTGACAAGAGGTTGGATTTGCAAGCTCTCAAGGTATTTTGGAACAAAGGCATCTGTTACGGGAGTTGAGCAACAACGGATTAGTTTGAGGTTTATTTCTACAACCAAACATCGGTAGGATCTTTTCTGGTCTGCGTTGTTGGTGTAAGCTGCATACTATATGCTGTTGTGTTTGTGTTCAGCTTCTATTTCATTTTTTTTCATTGATACATTTTTCTTTGTATAATGATAACTATGTTGCCTCTTCAACATGAATAATCGCTGAATTTATCGGTGGCAAACCAAGTACTTCTAAATTGTTGTACACTTCCGTCACTCCAGTTAAAAGTTAGAAGATTGATATACTTCTGTTATTTATATCATGAAGTGTGTGCTACTATCATATGATATCTAACGTTCAGTTATTTTCTTCTTCTCATATCAGTTGGGTACAAGATTATCACTGTGGCACCTAAATTTGCACAAGCATCAGCAGGGAGATCCAAAAATGACTACATATGACATAATACAAAATTTATAACCATTGGAGAATGACAAAGTAAGATGCATGTACATTATATCTTGATGTGCATACATGAACTTAAACGCGCTTAGATTGTGAATATGTAAATGCAAAAAAATTGATCAATTTTTTTTAACATTTGGAAATATGTTTTTTGGGTAGAGAGACCTGGGAGCCGCATTGAATTTCTGACACATATACATACATTGTCATCTATTATGAGTATCTTCTTCTGATCTTCTCACACATGTGCCCGCTGATATTCTCCGCAGCAACGCGCGGGGTTTCATCTAGTTATTATAATTCTTGTTCATGATAATGTTTATATTCTATGCGAGAATTGTATTAAGCAGAAACATTAATACTTGTGTAGTTTATGAACAACACCGTGTCCCTAGTACGCCTCTAAGGACTAGCTCATTGGTTAATGATGGTTAAGGTTTAGATATGAGTTGTCAATTAATAATGAGGTCATATCATTAGGATAATGATATGATAGACATACCCAAATAAAGCACATCAATTAGATTGTGTCATCGTGTTCATCTTTGCGAAGCTTTTTTCTATGTATGTATTGTATTCCTTAGACCATGAGATTATGCAACTCCCTAGTACCGGAAGAGAACTTTGAGGTCATCAAACGTCACCCTATGAAAGGGTGATCATAAAGGTGTCTCTCAGGTAATCGGAAAGTACTTGTTGGGTTGCATATATCGAGATGGAATTTGTCCCTCACGAGTCGGAGAGATATACTTCGGTCCCACTCGGTAATCGATATCAACACCGCTTGCAAGCACATGGTTAAAGAGTTAATCGCAAAGTGATATTGGATTACGGAACGAGTAAAGTACTTGATGTGAACGAGATTGAACTAGGTATGCCGATACCGACGATCGAATCTCGGGCGCGTAAAATATTGCGAGACAAAGGGAATACAAATATGGGATTGATTGAATCCTGACATTGTGGTTCATCCGATATGATCATCCGTGTGGGAGTCAATATGGATTTCCAGATCCCGTTATTGATTGTTGATAGAAATCATGTCCGCACATTCTCCAACCCGTAGGGTCACACACTTAACGCAAATCAACACTAGGGTAGTTTCGTGATTTATGAATATAGTTTTGGAAAGTTACGAAATTATTCCGGGTGGAAAATATTAGTATTTATTAATTATATGAATTAATAGATATTAAATATTATTTATTTAACAGAAATAAATAAAGAGAAAAAAAGGGGACAACATCGGCGGCTAGGGAAACGTGCTGACTCGCTCGATCTGATCAAGGCGGCCAGGGACGCTCGCCCAGGCTCGCTTGATGTAGTGGCCGGGCTGGGCCTTAGCCACTGGGCCAAGCACACCAGTCTTTGGGCCGGCCGCGTGTGGCACCTTGGCCTGCCCGCTCGACCACGGGCCAGACGCCGCGGAAGTTGCTCGCTAGCGTGCGCGCGCTATGAAAACTTCGTTTCGTTAAAGGAGTTCCATCCTTGGCTCGGCCCATTTATTCGTTGGCGTCGTTGTCCGTCGCAGGGAACACGTGCATCGTTCTTTTGCTCTAAAAAAATGCATCTATCGTTCTTTTCTTCCTACGTGACACTTTCCAGTTCTTTTTTTTTTCTGCATCACATTTTAGTTTTTTGCTCCTTCGTTCCTTTGCTGCATGTACGCTTTTCTTTTTCTTTTTTGTTCTTTCTTTCACTATGTCTTTTTTATTCTTCATCTTTTCTATTTTTTACATTGTTTTCTTTTCCCTTCTTTATTTTTTGCACTTTTTTACTTTTCGGTTTCTTCTCCATATGATTATGTTTTCAGCATGGTTTTTATCTTCTATCTTTTATTTCATCTTTTATTTATTTTAGTATAAAATTATGTTTTCCCATGGATGTGTTCCATTGGAACTATTTTTCTCATGTATAGTTTTCATTGTTCCGTGAGTCACAAAGTTTTGTTTCAAACATAATTATTTTTGCTCCTTCATTTTCAGTTGTTCCTTCGCTTCCACGTTTTTTAGTTCTCCAATTTTTGTAATTTTTGTTCTCAGATTTTTGTAATTTTTGTTCCTAGATTTTTCAAAAAATTTGTTCCTGAATTTTTGATCCTAGATTTTTTTAACTTTTGTTCCTGGATTTTTAAATTTTTTGTTCCTGGATTTTTGTTCCTAGATTTTTTAACTTTTGTTCTCAGATTTTTGTAATTTTTGTTCCTAGATTTTTGTAATTTTTGTTCCTGGATTTTGTTCCCATATTTTTTTTAACTTTTGTTCATAGATTTTTTAACTTTTGGTTCCCGAATTTTTGTAATTTTTGTTCCCAAATTTATATAATTTTTGTTTCTAGATTTTGTAACTTTTGTTCTTAAATTCTTGTAATTTTTGTTCCTAGATTTATGTAATTTTTGTTTCCAAATTTTTGTAATTTTTGTTCCCGGATTTAGTTCTCATTTTTTTGTAATGTTTGTTCCGAGATTTTTGTAATTTTTGTTCCCGGAGTTTTGAATTTTTTGTACCTGGATTTTTGTTCCCATATTTTTTTTAATTTTTGTTCCTTGATTTTTTAAATTTTTGTTCCTGGATTTTTGTTTTTTCCTAGATTTTAGTAATTTTTGCTCCAAGATTTTTGAAATTTTTGTTCCCAAATTTTTGTACTTTTTGTTCCCAGATTTTATTTCTCGTATTTTTTTGTAATGTTTGTTCCTAGATTTTTGTAATTTTTGTTCCCAGATTTTTGAAATTTTTATACCTTGATTTTTATTCCCATATTTTTTTTAAATTTTGATCCTAGATTTTTGTATATTTTCCTAGATTTTGGTAATTTTTATTCCAAGATTTTTGAAATTTTTGTTCCTACATTTTTGAAATTTTTGTTCCTAGATTTTTTGTTCCCCGATTTTTGAAACTTTTCTAACTTTTCTTCCTAGATTTTTGTAATTTTTGTTCCTAGATTTTTCTAACTTTTGTTCTTGGATTTTTGTAATTTTTGTTTCTGGATTTTTGTAATTTTTGTTCTCGGATTTTTGTAATTTTTATTCCAAATTTATATAATTTTTGTTCCCAAATTTATGTAATTTTTATTCCCAAATTTATGTAACTTTTGTTCCTGAATTCTTGTAATTTTTGTTTCCGGATTCATGTAATTTGTGCTCCTGAATTTTTGTAATTTTTGTTTCCGGATTTTAGTTCTTGGATTTTTTGGAATGTTTATTCCTAGATTTTTGTAATTTTTATTCCCGGATTTTCAAAAAATTTATTCCTGGATTTTTTAATTTTTTTTTGCTAAATTGTTGTTCCTTGATTTTGGAAAAAAAAATCCCCATTTTTACCAGCTAAGCTCAATGTATACACACCTGCATGTACTTTGCTGCTCTGCATGTTCATAGATTTGAACGTGGAGTGGGGTCTGTGCTTACATGTGGGGTAAGGATCTATGCATGCATGCGGCAGTAAACTCAGCATGCGCATTTGAGATACGGAGGCGCCAGCAGCCAACGCCCGCGGTCGACGCAGCGCAATTTTTTAGTCCCACCTCGACACTTGAAAGAGCGTGAGACCCATTTAAATACCGGTCCGATCGCTTCTTAGACGTACAAGTTTGTGTCTGCTGGGCCCGATAGCGCGCGCACATAAAAGTAAACAAAGACCATAATGGTCTCCGAATTTCCCGGCCCAAACTAGCAAAACCGCACGATAGGATCGCGCGGGCGCTAGCGAGGAGGACCCGACGCCGCACCGGACGCAGGATCGATCGGCATGGTGGCGCTGTATGGATTGCATGCACTGCGCGCAAGAGGCACGGCTCAATGACCTAGCCCCTACTACAAGTCATGAGATGACTATAAAAGGAGACAGAACGGAGGGGGCTCGTCTGACCTAATTCCCGCGGAGCCGCTGCCCGGTTTCTGAAGCCTTCTTTCTCCTTTTTCTTTCCACCATGCAAACAGGCGAAACCCTATCAGCGAATACTCTCCACCATAGGCACCACGCCGTCGTGCTGCCGATCCCATCTACCACTCCACCATATCCCGCTGGACCGGGGAGGCGGAGTCGTTGGTGTGTTGCACGTGTGCATCTCTTAGAGGCGCCGCCACTTGCGGCGTTGGATCGGATCGGATCGCGAGAAGCAGACGGCTAGTACGACTACATCATCCACGTTCTGTTGAGTGTTTCCGCTGTGCGATTTCTTCAAGGGTGTGAAGATCTCATATGTCTCTCTCGTTGATTACATCTTCTAGATTGGATTTTGGCTTTCTTTTTCGCATCCGTAGGAAATATTTTGATTTACTATGCTGCGAAACCTTTCAGTAATTTTGACTATCAGGGTTAGCACTTGAAATACTCATCCAGAGTTATTGTTAGTAAAACAATTGATCATATGATGCAACTAATTCTCCCAAATGTTTCAACATAATAATTGCTTCAAGCAGAGAACATAAAACACCAGGATTACCTTATTTGAGCTTCAAATGGTAATCATTTAGAATTTTTGGTAGGAAAGAAGTACAAATGAGGGCACTGCACACTACACAATATTGCAGCATTGGATGAGATGGTCTGAACCTGTGCAAGGGTGTAGAGGAATTGATGGCCGCTGACTGCTCCGACCGGCAGTGTCACAAGCCACCGCCTCTACCTTATTCCAAATTGGAATTCCTTAGTTCCTCTCGGGTGCGTGTAGGAAGGACGAGCAGAAGAGTTGGCACAAGGAGATGAAGGAGAACATGAGGGGAACATCACAACACTCAAATTTACCGAAATCTAAGCTAGATAGACTCAAAGCATACAACCATCAGAGATCGCTCAATAGTTGATGAAATTATGAGGAAGAATTTAGAAGGAAAAAATAGGCAAGGATTACTGAATGGTGGCGATTTCCTTTCTTTCTAACAGATCATCTCACAACAGTCACAGTCTAGAATTATCTCAGAGGCTGTTCAGAAGAATGTGGCTGCTTAATTAGAGAAGACACTGGAAAGGATTTGACAATGTAACCAAAAAATTCAAATCAGAAATTGAAAAGGGTAGGAAAATCATTTACCGCCGCTGGACATATAGCCGTTTTTGTCTACTGTCCTGTCGGTTTGCACGCTGAAGATTCCAACCGGGCTGACCCCCTTTCCATTAATTGCTTAACGGAAATACAAAGTTCATTACACACACGAGCAAGGGATTAGGAAACAGAACTTGTCTCAGTAGAATGGGGAGGGGGAAGCTAGTTGAGCACCAATGAGAAACCCGCTGTGAATGCTTGCCATTGAAACATCCACTACGGGGCAAAAAACCATTGCCACTAAAACTAACCTACAAACTGACAGAAGGAGGAGTTCAACAAATCAACAGGGACAAAAGCAAAGACCAACACCACCAGTCACCAGACTACCCACAGTCTAACCAAAAAGCAAAACTCCAAATGACACCTAAGAAGTTACAAACCAAAGCTTCAGCCAGATCATGCTCCAGATTCGACTACACCAGAGAAAGGCATGAGCATCTCACCATTACCATTGCACGAGCGAAGCAAGCTGGCCGCTTTCTCCATCATCTTTGATGCACCAAACTGGAGCTTCTCTCTACCCTGTTCCTTTTGCAGACCTGCCCAATACATCAAGAAAGTAGACGACAAAAACATCACTTCACAGGGTGTTCTCATTTGATGTTTGTCAAAAGTCACTTTGTTTCAAGTTTTCCAGATTGCCCAGCAAATTGCAGCAATCCCAACCATATATAGATCCTCGTAACCAGGCAAAACGAGTAAAACCAAGCCATAGCCTGCCAAAGATTGTTAGGACACAATTTAGTTCCCAGAATATTTCCAACAGCACCCCAAACACATCGAGCAACAAGACACTGAAATAATAAATGTGAAGCAATTTCATTCTGCCTACAGAAAGAACACACAAGAGACCCTGGACAATTTCTCTTCCTCATAATATCCCTTGTAACAATTGCATTTTGAAATAATTGCCACATAAAGATTTTTTTAAAGGAAGCTTTGCCGACCAAATCCACTTGTAGTTGGCCCTAGCAAGCGTTTTCTCTATGAAAATGTACATCGACTTCGTCGAAAATTTACCATTTTTGTTTAGAGCCCAATACACCTTATCCAGAAGATCGTTAGTAGCAATATTTTCTGATCTTATGCACCATGGAATTCCAATTAGATAGATTGTCCCCAGTTAAATTTCTTCTAAACAATAGACTATACCCATTCTCCACAAACTTTGAAACCGTGCAATCTTGATCTTGACAAATATTGAACAGCTCAGGGAATTTTTCATCAAAGGGAATACCATCACAAATAGGATCCTTCCACACTCGACAAATATCACCTTTATTTAAAGTCACACGTCTCCCATTATAGTATATTTCTCGCATTTTTAAAATAGCCTTCCAACTAGGGGAATCAATGATCCTAGGTTTTATATTCGTCAAAGGTTTTCCTTTCAAGTACTTAGCTTTAATAACGTCTTGTCAAATTCCATCTTGAGTCTCAAGTTTCCAAAGCCACTGACATAAGAGGCTGATATTTTGTCTCTGAAGATTTTTTATTCCCAGACCCCCTTTATTCTTGGATCTACACACTCTAGACCGCTTGATCATATTGCACCTTTTTTAGTTTTCTTTCCATGCCAAAAGAAATGCCTTCTATGAGTATCCACTTTTTCAATGAAGGTTTTATTGAGCAAAGTCATAGACATCACATAAGAAATCAGATTTGTCAGGCTAGAATCCACTAGATCCAACCTACCACCAGAGGAAGCCGCATTACCCTGCCAGGCATCCACAAAATCAAGATCAATATTACTTAGGGTGTGGAAAGTTACTAGCATATGCAGATAGACCATAGGTAAGAAACCAATCTTGCAACCAAACATGGAGGAATAAATTTTAGCAATGTTATTATCACCACCAATCATAAAAATCTCACTCTTGGAGTAGTTTATCTTTAGCCCCGACATCAACTCAAACATATACAACAATAACTTCAATTTTACCGCTTTCTCCAAGTCATGAGAAAATACACAAAACACTATCATCTGCATATTGCAAAACTGCTACCCCATTATCAATCAGGTCAGGAACCAGACCCACTAGTAAACCATTCTTTTGAGCATTAATAATCATCTTAGTCAAACATTCACCAGCCAGGTTGAACAAAGTGAGCGACAGAGGATCCCCCTGCCGGACCCCTTTGCTATATTGGAAATAGGGGCCACAAGTGTTATTGAGTTTAACCGAGACAGTACCATTATGAAGCACCTTCCTGATCCACCCACCACAATTCACAGAAACCTTTTGCCACATGACAATTCAACAAAAAGTCCCAGTTTACTTTATCATACGCCTTTTCAAAATCCAATTTCAACACCACACCCACTTGTTTTTTAACATGAGTGTGGTGCAATATTTCTTGCAAGGATAAAATGCCATCCATAATATTCCTTTTTTAATAAAAGCATTCTGATTTCGACTAAAAATCTTATTAGAAAGAGGCTCCAATCTAATAGTCAACACCTTTGTAATGAGTTTGTAAATACACCGCATGAGACAAATTGGCCTATATTGAGTAATTCTATCAGCCTCGGAAACTTTTGGCAAAAGGGTAATGATACCATAATTAATATGCTGAATATCAAGAGAACCATTATGAAAAGAGAGAACAAGTTAACTATATCAAATTTCACAATGTCCCAACAGTTCTAGTAAAATTCAATAGGGATATTGTCTGGACCAGGGGCTCGATTCACTCTCATTTCAAATAAAGCTTTTTTATTTCTTCCAAAGAAAAAGGTTTACATAACTCCTCATTATCTTCCCTAGAAAGCTTTCCATTCTCCTCCCACATATTCTCATCAATATCAATAAGGTTCCCAGGTGCCGGGCCAAACAAAGATTTAGAAAAATCTATTGCATGTTTCAATAGATTCCCAGTACCTTCAATATTAACATCACCATCTTTAAGAAGGAGCGCCATGTTGTTTCTCTTTCTCCCATTACAAACTCTATGGAAATAACTAGTATTTTTTATCTCCACAAAGTAACCATTTTTCATGTGACCGTTGCACCCACTGCAACTCCTCCTCAGCAAAAAGATTCTGTAATTCCACATAGATAATAGATTTGCGCACAAACAGGTCAGGAGACATAACATTATCCTCATCAAACGCTTCTGATGACCCACAAGTATAGGGGGTGTATCGTAGTATTTTCGATAAATAAGAGTGTCAAACCCAACAAGGAGCAGAAGGTGTTAACAAGTGGTTTTGATCAAGGATTCTCTGTAAATACTAACAAACGGGTTTTCAGGGGTATTTGGTAATGCAAATAAATAAAGTGCGAGTAAATAAAAGACAATAATAGTAATTGCTGCAAGTGGCCCGATCCTTTCTAGAGCAAAGGACAAGCCGGTTGTGTAACTTATGATTACCAAACATTCCTGAGGACACACGGGAGTTTCTATTGAGAGTTTTCGCTTCATGCTGCTAAGTAATTTTCATTGGTTTGATAAGTGTTATGGGGGTGAACCCGTGCTAGAGCACTACCCTTACTAGGACTAATACACACTTGTGATTATACCCCTTGCAAGCATCCGCAAATACAAAAAATTAATTAAGATAAATCTAACCATAGCCTTAAACTCTGAGATCCTACGCTCCCTGGTGCAATGGTTTCCTAACGGGGGTTTAGGTTTCTGTCGCTCTGGCAACCCCACAATTAGTAGCCAAATACACAATGCATTCCACTAGGCCCATAAAGGTGAATTATCATGTAGTCGATGTTCACATGACACCACTAGTAGAATAGCACCACAACATATAAATATCAAACCATTAAATATTACTCAACATAGTTTCACTACTAACATCTCGACTTCTCCCATGTCCTCAAGAACTAAACGAACTACTCACAAGACATCATATGGATCATGATCATAGGTGAAATAATGGTAAATAACAATCTGAACATAAACCTTAATTCAATGGTTCCACTCAATAGCATCAACTACAAGAGTAATTAACACCGGGAAAGTTTCCCCTAAGAATTGGACAAGATTCAACCCAAGATGTTATAGCGGGATGGCGTGGTGATGGTGGAGATGGAGGTGCTGGTGATGATGATGATCTCGATGAAGTCCAGCGCGATGGTGATGATGATGGCGACGATCTCCCCTCTCTGGGAAGGAATTTCCTCGGCAGATTTCTGCCTGCCGGAGAGCTTTTCTCACTCGGTGTTTTTCGCCCCGCAGAGGCGGCGGTGTCTATCTCTGAGTCCCCTCCTTTGACTTAGGTTTTTGGGGACGACAATATACGCGAGAGGGCGATGGCAGTAGTGGGCCAGGGTGGCGCGGCCAGGGGCTGGCCCGCGCCACCTGGTGGTGTGGGCCCCCTGCTGCTCCTTTCGCCCTCTTCTTCTGGCTACTTTCGTCTTCTGGTAATATATGAATTTCTTTGTATTTTCCTAGAATTGTCGATCTTCAGAAATATGGTGTCTCGACGGTCCTTTTTCCAGCAGAATCCTGACTCCGGCAGCAAGTTCTCCAATAATCATCAAACATGCAAAAACAACGGAAATAACATAAGTATCACCTCTAAATATGAAATATATCAATGAATAACAACAAATTATGATATAAAATAGTGATGCCAAATGGACGTATCAACCCCCCAAGCTTAGACCTCGCTTGTCCCCAAGCGAAAACTGAACTCGGTAAACATGACCACAGGTTTATGGTGTGAAGTGTCGATAAACAAAATACGGACAAGAAGCATCACATTTACCAAGGCACAAGTTATAATAGATAGCAACTTCCCTTAATATAACTAGACTTGCAATAAGCAAAGGGAATCACAATAAAGATGCACAAGGTAAATCATGATTGGTTATGGCAAACCTTTGTTCTTGGTCAGAGAATAATGAACATACTGTACTTATTTTTGAACGGAGCCTTTTATAACAGAGCTAATATAGCAAAACCCACATGCTCAACGAAACAAACTCTTTATAGTCATAGATAGCTTTCAAAGATATATATTTCAGATAAAAGCATCGTACAAAACAAAGGAAGACAGGAAACATGATCAAACAAATCAACATATGTATGAATGAAACATAACAACTCAAATGATTGCTTGAGATAGAGGGGAATATGTTGACTCAACATAAAAGTAAAAGATTGGCCCTTCGCAGAGGGAAGTAGGGATTAAACATGTGCTAGAGCTTTTTGATACGTCCAATTTGCATCACTATTTTGTATCATAATTTACTGTTATTCATTGATATATTTCATATTTAGATATGATACTTATGTTATTTCCTTTGTTTTCACATGTTTGATGATCATCGGAGGAGTTGCTGCCGGAGTCAGGATTCGGCTGGAAAAAGGACCATCAAGAGACCATATTTTGAAGATCAGGAAAATTCCAGAAAAATACCTAGAAATTATATTTTCCCAGAAGACTCACGAAGCCAGAAGGAGGGGTCGAGAGGAGCCAGGGCGGCCCCACACGCCAGGGTGGCGCGGCCAGCCCCCTGGCCGCGCCAGCCCTGTGTGAGGGAGCCCTGGCCCACTTCTGGTCTCGCCCCTTTGCGTACATCATCGTCCCCGAAAACCTAAGTCAAGGGAGAGGCTCAGAGTTAGACACAGCCGCCTCTGCGGGGCGGAGAACACCAGAGAGAGAAAAGCTCTCCGGCAGGGAGAAATCTGTCGGGGAAATTCCTTCCCAGAGAGGGGAGATCGTCGCCATCGTCATCACCATCGCACCGGACTTCATCGGGATCATCATCATCATCATCATCATCTCCATCACCAGCACCTTCATCTCCACCATCACCACGCCATCCCGCTGTAACATCTTGAGTTGGATCTTGTTATATTCATAGGGGAAACTTTCCCGGTGTTGATTACTCTAGTAGTTGATGCTATTGAGTGGAACCGTTGAGTTAAGATTTATGTTCAGATTGTTATTCACCATTATTTCACCTCTGATCATGATCCATATGATGTCTTGTGAGTAGTTCGTTTAGTTCTTGAGGACATGGGAGAAGTCAAGATGTTAGTAGTGAATTATTGTTGAGAAATATTTAATGGTTTGATATTGTTGTGGTGCTATTTCACTAGTGGTGTCATGTGAACGTCGACTACATGATACTTCACCATTTATGGGCCTAGTGAGATGCATTGTGTATTTGGCTACCAATTGTGGGGTTGCTGGAGTGACAGAAACCTAAACCTCCGTTGGGAAACCATTGCACCAGGGAGCGTAGGATCTTAGAGTTTAAGGCTGTGGTTAGATTTATCTTAATTACTTTCTTGTATTTGCGGATGCTTGCAAGGGGTATAATCACAAGTGTGTATTTATCCTAGTAAGGGTAGTGCGCTAGCACAGGTTCACCCCCATAACACTTACCAAACCAATAAATACTATTGGCTCTATGAAGCGAAAGCTCTTGACAGAAACTCCCGTGTGTCCTCGAGAACGTTTGGTTATTATAAGTACACTACCGGCTTGTCCTTTGCTGAAGAAAGGATTGGGCCAACTTCTGCAATTGTTTCTACTGTCTTTTATTTACTCGCACTTTATTTACTCGTATTACCAAATACCCCTGAAAACCTGTTTGCTAGTATTTACAGTGATTCCTTGATCAAAACTGCTCATCAACACCTTCTGCTCCTCGTTGGGTTCGACACTCTTATTTATCGAAAGTACTACGATACACCCCCTATACTTGTGGGTCATCAAGACTATTTTCTGGCGCCGTTGCCGGGGAGCTTAGCGCTATTGAAGAGTGGAATTGGAAAAGGTAACCATCACTGTGAGTATTGTTTTTATTTTGTCTTTTATTTTTGTTTTACTCTGCTATGGAGAATTCTCCATTTGGTTTCCTATTTGGAAACACATCTACTACTACTGCTGCACATGCGGAGGAACCACCACCGCCGCCGCCTGCTGAAATTGATCCTTTTAAAATACCTATGAAAATTGTTGGGCGTATTATGGATAACTGCTATTCAGGAGATGGAACTGTCCATCCGGGTGATCACTTATTATTTATACATGAATTATGCGAGTTGTTCAGATGTGCAGGTATTTCACCAAGCCAGGTTAAGAAGAAATTATTCTCATTATCATTGAAAGGCAGAGCTGAAGAGTGGTATCGACTACTCCAAGATGGTCCATCTATGGCATGGGAGGATATTGTGCCTCTCTTTTATTCCAAGTTTTATCCTCCAAGTGAAATTCATAAAGACCGTAACCAGATATATAATTTTTGGCCTCATGATGGAGAGAGTATTGCCCAAGCGTGGGGGAGATTGAAGTTACTAATGCTCAAATGCCCCATTCACGAGCTCCCCAATAATATTGTTATTGATAATTTTTATGCGCGGCTTACTCTTCCTGATAAGGATTATTTGGATGCTTCTTGCTTTGGATCATTTACTCATATGAAAGAAGATGCTAAGTGGAAACTTCTTGACCGTATACAAGAGAATGCTGAAGGTTGGGAAAATGACAAAGGTAGGAAGTCAGGTATAAGCTATGATTATGAATGCATTAAATATTTTATGGGAACTGAGAACTTTCATAGTGTTAGCGCTGCTTATGGTCTTGATTCACAAATACTTGCTAATTGTCTTAAGGCTTTTGCCTCTTATATTGATGTTCCAAAGAAAGATTGGAACAAATATCATGCGCCTTATAAAGATTCTATTAGTCATATACCTGCTGCAGCTACTGAAGTTTGTACCGTTGATAGCATTGTGCCTGAACCTTATTTTGAGAAGACACCTTTCCCTGCTAAGGTAAAGAAGTATTCTACTTTGGTAAGTGTGTCTAATAAAAGTACTAAGAAAGCTGCAGAACCTGATGAGCAAATTACTATTAAGTCTCCTGTAGCTATATTGAAGGATCTTGTTACTAAAGATGTAGGAGATGAATATATTCTTTTTTGTGAAGATGCTTCTAACATTCTCTCACATCCTAAAAAGCATAGGAAAACAAGTGTTCCTATTATTTTTGTTAGGATTGGAGATCATTGCTATTATGGTTTATGTGATATTGGTGCTAGTGCCAGTAATATTCCCTTAGAGCTTTACAAAGAAATTATGCACGAGATTGGCGCTTGTGAACTTGAAGATATTGATGTGGTTGTTCAGCTTGCTAACAGAGAGACAGTTTGGCCTCTTGGTACTGTCCGAGATGTGGAAGTTCTCTGCGGTAAGACTAAATACCCTACTGATTTTCTAGTACTCGGTAAGGAGGCTAGTAAAACTTGTCCTATTATTTTTGGTAGACCATTTTTGAACACCTGTGGCGCCATGATAGATTGTAAGAAGGAGAATTTTTTTACTAAGTTTAATGGAGAGTCTTATGAGTTTAATTTTTCCAAGTTTGCTAAGACTTCTTATGAAAATGACACGCCTAATGAAAACTTTCGAGTTGAACAGCTTGCTTCTATTGCTCTTGCTCCTAATAATGCCTTGCAGCAATTCATGGAAGATCACGAAAGTGATGTTTTTAGCAAGGAAAGAGAAGAGATTGACGATATTCTTCTTTGTCAACCACCGTTACTCAAGCATAATCTACCTGTGGAGGATCTTGGTACCACTTTGCCGCCTAAGGAAGATCCTGTTTTTGAATTAAAGCCTTTGCCTGAAAATCTTAAATATGCTTATATTGATGATAAGAAAATATATCCTGTTATTATTAGCTCTAAACTTTCAGGAAAGGAAGAAGAA
This sequence comes from Dactylis glomerata, assembly GCA_007115705.1. Taxonomy (NCBI): domain Eukaryota; kingdom Viridiplantae; phylum Streptophyta; class Magnoliopsida; order Poales; family Poaceae; genus Dactylis; species Dactylis glomerata. The sequence continues at coordinate 5,625,801 of QXEO01000625.1, read as the reverse complement.
AGATTATTGGAGATATTGAGGAAACACCGAGGAGCTATGGGATATACTCTTGATGATTTAAAAGGGATTTCTCCCACTTTGTGTCAGCATGCCATTAATACGGAGAAAGACGCGAAGCCAGTCGTGGAGCATCAACGCCGCCTAATTCCCAAGATGAAGGATGTGGTAAGAAATGAGGTATTAAAACTCCTTGATGCTGGTATTATTTATCCTATTGCTGATAGTAGATGGGTTAGTCCTGTTCATTGTGTTCCTAAGAAAGGAGGTATGACTGTTGTGCCTAATGAGAATAACGAGCTTATTCCTCAAAGGGTAGTTGTTGGTTATAGAATGTGCATTGATTATAGGAAGGTAAACAAAGTTACTAAGAAAGATCATTACCCTTTACCGTTTATAGATCAAATGCTAGAAAGGTTGTCTAAGAAGACTCATTTTTGTTTCCTTGATGGTTATTCTGGTTTTTCTCAAATTGCTGTTAAGAAGGATGATCAAGAGAAAACCACTTTTACTTGCCCTTATGGAACTTATGCTTATAGACGTATGCCATTTGGTTTATGCAATGCTCCTGCTACTTTTCAAAGATGTATGTCTGCTATTTTTCATGGCTTTTGTGAAGAAATTGTGGAGGTCTTCATGGACGATTTCTCCGTCTATGGAACTTCTTTTGATAATTGTTTGCACAACCTTGATAAAGTTTTGCAGAGGTGCGAAGAAACTAACCTTGTTCTTAATTGGGAGAAATGCCACTTTATGGTGAATGAAGGAATTGTCCTTGGACATAAAATTTCTGAAAGAGGTATTGAAGTTGACAGAGCAAAAGTGGAAGCAATTGAGAAAATGCCCTGTCCCAGAGATGTTAAAGGTATTCGTAGTGTTCTTGGTCATGCGGGTTTCTATAGGAGGTTTATTAAAGATTTCTCTAAGATTTCAAAGCCTCTTACCAATCTTCTTCAAAAGGATGTACCATTTGTCTTTGATGATGATTGCAAGGAAGCTTTTGAAACTCTTAAGAAGGCTTTAACTACTGCTCCTATTGTTCAACCACCTGATTGGAATTTACCTTTTGAAATCATGTGTGATGCTAGTGATTTTGCTGTTGGTGCTGTTCTTGGGCAGCGCGTAGATAATAAGTTGAATGTTATTCATTATGCTAGTAAAACTCTTGATGCTGCTCAGAAGAATTATGCTACTACTGAGAAAGAGTTTCTTGCTGTTGTTTTTGCTTGTGATAAGTTTAGATCTTACATTGTTGATTCTAAAGTTACTATTCATACTGATCACGCTGCTATTAGATATCTTATGACTAAGAAGGATGCTAAGCCTAGGCTTATTAGATGGGTGTTGCTTTTACAAGAGTTTGATTTGCATATCATAGATAGGAAAGGTGCTGAAAATCCTGTGGCTGACAATTTGTCTAGATTGGAAAACATTTCTTTTGATCCTGTTCCTGTTAATGATAATTTTCCAAATGAACAGTTGGCTGCAATAAATGTAACTTCGCGAGACCTTCCTTGGTATGCTGATTATGCTAACTTTATTGTTTCCAAGTATTTGCCTCCAACCTTTACAGCTCAGCAAAGAAGAAAATTCTTCTATGATTTGAGGCATTATTTTTGGGATGACCCACATTTATATAAAGAAGGAGTTGATGGTATTATGAGAAGATGCGTACCGGAATATGAGCAACAAGAGATATTAAGAAAATGCCATAGCAGTGCCTACGGAGGGCATCATGCTGGAGATAGAACCGCACAGAAGGTTCTACAATCAGGTTTTTATTGGCCAACCCTCTTTAAAGACGCCAGAAGGTATGTTTTATCTTGCGATGAATGTCAAAGAGTTGGTAATATTTCTAGACGCAATGAAATGCCTATGAATTACACTCTTGTTATTGAACCGTTTGACTGTTGGGGATTTGACTTTATGGGTCCTTTTCCTCCTTCGAAAGGCTATACCCATATACTTGTTGCTATTGATTATGTTACTAAATGGGTAGAAGCCATACCTACAAAGAGTGCCGATGGTGAGACTTCGTTAAAAATGCTTAAGGATGTTATTTTTCCTAGGTTCGGAGTGCCTAGATATCTTATGACTGACGGAGGTTCTCATTTTATTCACGGTAGTTTTAGAAAAACTCTTGCTAAATATGATGTCAATCATAGAATTGCTTCTGCTTATCATCCCCAAACTAGTGGGCAAGTAGAGCTTTCAAATAGGGAGATCAAGTCTATCTTGCAGAAGACTGTTAGTAGGTCTAGGAAAAACTGGGCTAGTAAGTTAAATGACGCTTTATGGGCTTATAGAACTGCTTATAAGAATCCCATGGGTATGTCTCCTTATAAGATGGTTTACGGAAAAGCGTGTCACTTGCCCTTAGAATTAGAACACAAAGCTTTTTGGGCAGTGAGAGAGCATAACAGAGATTTTAAACTAGCCGGTAAGAAAAGGTTGTTAGATTTGAGTTCTCTAGATGAGTGGAGAAACGAAGCATATGAGAATGCCAGACTTTTCAAAGAGAAAGTCAAGCAATGGCATGATAAGAGAATTCTTAAGAGAGAGTTTCATGTTGGTGAGAAAGTTCTTTTGTATAGGTCTCGTCTCAGATTTTTTGCAGGAAAATTACTCTCTAAATGGGAAGGACCTTATGTTATTGTGGAAGTGTACCGCTCAGGTGCTATAAAGATCGCTTCATTAAAAGATGACTCTACACAAGTGGTGAATGGAAAAAGACTCAAGCATTATATTTCTGGAGATTCTTATAATGAAGATGTTGATGTTATTGAAACGGTTTCTCCGGAAGAATTTATCCAAGACAAACTGCAGGAACCTACAGAGTTCGTTTTTGAATAGGTAACAGTTCTAGTCAGAAAAGTTTCGCGAAAAGTTCTTCCTTTAATATTTTTGTTGTTTTTACTAAATATGAAAAATCACGAGACGAAAAAGGGCACGAAAAAGAGTCCGTGTGTGTCTCACACACGGGTGGCGCGGGCCCACCCCTGGCCGCGCCACCTGGGTGTGAGAACACCCCGGAACTCATTTCCGTCCCGTTTTCCTCCTGTGGCTTCGTTTCGATGTATAATTTTCGCCTATTTAACCCCCCGGAGTCCCCGAGGTCTGTATATCGTTTTCTCGTCGTGTTTTGTTTTGAGCTGTTTCTGTCAGGAGTTGATCTTAAGCTTGGGGGAGCCATGGCCTCTTCAAGCGATGACAAAGGCAAAAGACCCTTGGATATTGCCCAGCTACGCCAAAAATGGAAGGAGGAGCAAGGTTCTGGAAGGGCAAGGCCGAAAAACCCTGCCTTTGAAGGACCAACAAAAGCTAGGCGTATCTTTTCTCATGATCTGCAGGGACCAACATATCATGTTTTGGATCTTGACTCCATGCCCGTGATAGAACACGGAATGCTGGTCACTTTTGAGTTTTGCACTCATTATGAAGCCTTGAAGAGGGAGGTAAAGATGCTTCAAGAGGAGAATCTCAGGCTTCGCCAGATGCAGGAATATTTCATTAATCCAAGGCTGCTTCCAATACCACCAAAGGAGTAATTCGTCATCGGTTTAGGCATCCCCTTGGCTTGTTCCAAGCTTGGGGGAGTGCCTCTGTATCACATCATTACCTTTCGCTCATTTACTTTTCAAGTAGAGTCATATCATGGATAGAGAAGTTATCATATTGAATAGTTTGCAGTTTGGAAGTATCCTCCTTAGTTGGTTATCTATGTATCCCTTGGTGTGAGTTGCGGTAATAAAATATTAATGAGAAGTTTTATCGTTTACTTTTCGCACACTTTATGTTAGTTTGCAATCTCTCTTGTATGACTAGTCTTGTTGATTGGTATTGGTATCACATTGGGAGCATGAGTAGATTTAGTTGGTTTTGGCAAACCTAGCTTGGTCTATAGCAACTTTACCTTGAGGTTTGAGTAGAAAAGAATAAAGAAGTGCTTGCAGTTACATCACTTCAGTTTTCCCTTATGTTTGGCTTATAAGCATTGTTATTCTTAAAGTTAAAATCGTTGTACCTTCAAGGGAGTTTGCATGATTGTTCTTATTATATGTATGTTTGTTTGTTTCATGCAACTCTTATGCTTGCTACCCAGCCTTGCTAGCCAAAAACCTGTACTGAGAGGAAATACTTCTCGTGCATCTAATTCCCAAAAGCCAAGTCACTTCCAAAGAGTCCACTATAAATTCCTATGCATGGTATTTCAAGCCATTCCAAGTAAATTTTCATGTGCTACCTTTCAAAAAACCTTCAAACACTTCTCATTTTGTGCCACAGTTTTTAGCTCATGAGGACGTAGTGGATGGGTTTGTTATCTTCCATACTAAATTAAGTACCCCTCGACTAGGCAGCTTCATCTGCTCGTCATTAATTTTGCAAGGGAGCTGGTCAGACCATTATAATCTCAAAAAGAAAAAGAAAGAAAAAAGGCACTCCTCCAATGGAATGTGAAAGTTGGTCGGCACCCGATGGAATCGGTTAGCCATGGTTCGAGAAAGGAAAAAGGTGGGGAGGAGTGCAAAGCTATAAAAGAGCACCAAAGTGCCAATTAATCAAACATCTCGGAACCGCTCTCACTTGTTTAGTATGGAAGATATCAAGAACTCCGTTGCTAGTCGTTGACAAAAGCAACCACCCCTCAAAACAATTTTAACTCTGTTTTACAAATGAAAAGCTCTAGCACATGTTTAATCCCTGCTTCCCTCTGCGAAGGGCCTATCTTTTACTTTTATGTTGAGTCAACCTATTTCCCTCTGTCTCAAGCAAGCATTTGAGTTGTTATGTTTCACTCATCCATATGTTGATCCGTTTAATCATGTTTATTATCTTCCTTGTTTTGTATAATGCTTTTGTCTGAAGGAATATATCTTTGAAAGCTTTCTATGAATGCAAAAGTTTACTTTGTTGAGCATATAGTCTTTGCTATATCAGCTCCGTTTTAAAAGGCTCCGTTTAAAAGAGAGAATATTTGTTCTCCATTCTTTGACCAAGAACTAAGGTTTGCCATTAACAATTATAGTTTACCTTGTGCATCTTTACATGTGATTCCCTTTTACTTATTGCAAGTCTATATCTTATAAAGGGAAGTTGTTGTCTATTATAATTTGTGCCTTAGTGAATGTGATGCTTCTTGTCCGTATTTTGATTATCGACACTTCACTCCATAAACCTGTGGTCATGTTTACCGAGTTCAGTTTTCGCTTGGGGACAAGCGAGGTCTAAGCTTGGGGGAGTTGATACGTCCAATTTGCATCACTATTTTGTATCATAATTTACTGTTATTCATTGATATATTTCATATTTAGATATGATACTTATGTTATTTCCTTTGTTTTCACATGTTTGATGATCATCGGAGGAGTTGCTGCCGGAGTCAGGATTCTGCTGGAAAAAGGACCATCAAGAGATCATATTTTGAAGATCAGGAAAATTCCAGAAAAATACCCAGAAATTATATTTTCCCAGAAGACTCACGAAGCCAGAAGGAGGGGTCGAGAGGAGCCAGGGCGGCCCCACACGCCAGGGTGGCGCGGCCAGCCCCCTGGCCGCGCCAGCCCTGTGTGAGGGAGCCCTGGCCCACTTCTGGTCTCGCCCCTTCGCGTACATAATCGTCCCCGAAAACGTAAGTCAAGGGAGAGGCTCAGAGTTAGACACAGCCGCCTTTGCGGGGCGGAGAACACCAGATAGAGAAAAGCTCTCCGGCAGGGAGAAATCTGCCGGGGAAATTCCTTCCCGGAGAGGGGAGATCGTCGCCATCGTCATCACCATCGCACCGGACTTCATCGGGATCATCATCATCATCTCCATCACCAGCACCTTCATCTCCACCATCACCACGCCATCCCGCTGTAACATCTTGAGTTGGATCTTGTTATATTCATAGGGGAAACTTTCCCGGTGTTGATTACTCTAGTAGTTGATGCTATTGAGTGGAACCGTTGAGTTAAGATTTATGTTCAGATTGTTATTCACCATTATTTCACCTCTGATCATGATCCATATGATGTCTTGTGAGTAGTTCGTTTAGTTCTTGAGGACATGGGAGAAGTCAAGATGTTAGTAGTGAATTATTGTTGAGAAATATTTAATGGTTTGATATTGTTGTGGTGCTATTTCACTAGTGGTGTCATGTGAACGTCGACTACATGATACTTCACCATTTATGGGCCTAGTGAGATGCATTGTGTATTTGGCTACCGATTGTGGGGTTGCTGGAGTGACAGAAACCTAAACCTCCGTTGGGAAACCATTGCACCAGGGAGCGTAGGATCTTAGAGTTTAAGGCTGTGGTTAGATTTATCTTAATTACTTTCTTGTATTTGCGGATGCTTGCAAGGGGTATAATCACAAGTGTGTATTTATCCTAGTAAGGGTAGTGCGCTAGCACAGGTTCACCCCCATAACACTTACCAAACCAATAAATACTATTGGCTCTATGAAGTGAAAGCTCTTGACAGAAACTCCCGTGTGTCCTCGAGAACGTTTGGTTATTATAAGTACACAACCGGCTTGTCCTTTGCTGAAGAAAGGATTGGGCCACTTGCTGCAATTGTTTCTACTGTCTTTTATTTACTCGCACTTTATTTACTCGTATTACCAAATACCCCTGAAAACCTGTTTGCTAGTATTTACAGTGATTCCTTGATCAAAACTGCTCATCAACACCTTCTGCTCCTCGTTGGGTTCGACACTCTTATTTATCGAAAGTACTACGATACACCCCCTATACTTGTGGGTCATCACTTTTCATTTGTAAAACAGAGGTAAAAGTTGTTTTTGAGAGGTGGTTATTTCTGTCAACGACTAGCAACAGAGTTTTTGCCATCTTCCATACTAAACAAGTGAGAGCGGTTCTGAGATGTTGATTAATTGGCACAATTGTGCTCTTTTATAGCTTGGCACTCCTCCCCACTTTTCCTTTCTCAAACCATGGCTAACCGATTCCATCGGGTGCCCACCAACTTTCACATACCATGGAGGAGTGCCTTCTTTTTTTCTCTTCTTTTTTTAGATTACAATGGTCTGACCAGCTCCCTTGCAAAATTAGTGACGAGCAGATGAAGAATGCAAGTCGAGGAGTACTCAATTTAGTATGGAAGATGACAAACTCAACCACTACGTCCTCATGAGCTAAAAACAGTGGCACAAAATAAGAACTATTTGAAGGTTTTTGAAAGGTAGCACATGAAAATTTAGTTAGAATGGCTTGAAATACCATGCATAGGAATTTATAGTGGAGTCTTTGGAAGTAACTTGGTTTTTGGGAATTGGATGCACGAGAAGTATTCCCTCTCAGTACAGGTTTTTGGCTAGCAAAGCTGGGTAGCAAGCATAGGAGTTGCATGAAACAAACAAACATATATGTGATAGAAAACAATCATGCAAACTTCCTTGAAAGTACAAACTATTTTAACTTGAGATTACTAATGCTTATGAGCCAATCATGAAGGAAAACTGAAATGATGTATCTACAAACACTTCCTTCTTTTTCTACTCAAAACCTCAAAGTATTGTTGCTACTGACCAAGCTAAGTTTGCCAAAACCAACTAGATTTATTCATGCTCCCAAAGTGATACCAATACTAATCAACAAAACTAATCATATAAGAAAGATTGCAAACTAAAATAAAGTGTGCGGAAAGTAAATGATAAGACTTCTCATTAATATTTCATAATCGCAACTCACACCAAGGGATACATAGGTAACCAACTAAAGGAGGATACTTCCACACTGCAAACTATTCTATAAGATAACTTCTCTATTCATGATATGACTCTACTTGAAAAGTAAATGGGTAAAAGGGTGATGATGTGATATCGCGGCACTCCCCCAAGCTTGGAACAAGCCAAGGAGATGCCAATACCAATGACGAATTACTCCTTCGGCGGTGGTTGTGAGTCTTTATCATCATCAGACTTCCAATGCAAAGGTTCCTCATCAAGAAAGGATGACTTTGTCTCCAATATCCTGAAACTGGTAGTAGCACTCATTTGTTTAAACCTAGTCTCATACTCATAGTTTTGATTTTGCAAGTCATAGAGTTGTGCTTGTAATTTGTTGGTGGTCTCGTGGAGTGACAAGATGTCATCCCAGAGCTCTGAAGTCTCCTTCTTGTGCTTGGCGATGAGTTCTTGGTTCATCCTATAGATGATGTCCACCTCGCGTTCTGCCATCTTCTTATACTTAAAGACTTCTTGCTCCAGCGCTTCCATCCTAGCTTCAAGACTTCCTTCTCCTGTATGGCCCTGAACATCTTCTATCTGCAACTTCCCATCCTCGAGCGACAACTCTTTTGGATGCATCTTCAGCTCCCTCATGTACGGATTAATGATGTCCGCAAGAGAGTTCTCCTCGGATGAACCAGACGAAGACATGGCGGCTCCAAAACTGAGAACAACTCATGACAGAAACAGATCGAAACAAAAACACGACGAGAACACGATAATCAGACCTCGGGTAATCCAGGGGGTCATATAGGCAAAAATTAAACATCAAAACAAAGTCACAGGAAGACACTGGGACGGAAACGAGTTCCGAGGCGAACTCACCACAGGGTGGCGCAGCTAGTAGGGGGCTGCGCCACCAGGTGGTGTGGAGCCTCCGGGCTCCGTTTCCAATCCGTTTTCGTCTCATGATTTTTCATATTTAATAAAAACAACAAAAATATAAATAGAAAAGTTTAACGCAAACTTTTTCGGACTAGAACTGTTACCTATTCGAAAATGGACTCTGCAGATTCCTGCATATGTTCTTTGATAAATTCTTCCGGAGTCACCATTTGAATAACATCGACATCTTCATTATAAGAATCTCCAGCAATATAATGTTTGATTCTTTGACCATTCACCACTTGCGTAGTGTTATCTTTAAGCGAAGTAATCTTTATCGCACCTGAATGATACACCTCTTCAATAATAAAGGGTCCTTCCCATTTCGTGAGTAATTTTCCTGCAAAAAATCTGAGACGAGACCTATACAATAGAACTTTCTCACCAACATGAAATTCTCTCCTAAGGATTCTCCTATCATGCCATTGCTTGACTTTCTCTTTAAAAAGTCTGGCATTCTCATAAGCTTCATTTCTCCACTCATCTAAGGAACTCAAGTCAAGCAACCTTTTCTTACCGGCAAGTTTAAAATCCCTATTAAGCTCTCTCACTGCCCAAAAAGCTTTGTGTTCTAATTTTAAAGGAAAGTGACACGCTTTTCCGTAAACCATTTTGTAAGGAGACATGCCCATGGGTTTCTTATAAGCAGTTCTATAAGCCCATAAAGCATCGTTCAACTTGCTAGCCCAATTTTTCCTAGATCTATTAACAGTCTTCTGCAAGATAGACTTGATCTCTCTATTCGATAGCTCTACTTGCCCACTAGTTTGGGGATGATAAGCAAAAGCAATTCTATGATTAACGTCATATCTAGCAAGAGTTTTCCTAAAACCGCCATGAATAAAATGAGAACCTCCGTCAGTCATAAGATATCTAGGCACACCAAACCTAGGAAAAATAACATCCTTAAGCATCTTTAACGAGGTCTCACCATCGGCACTCTTCGTAGGTATAGCTTCTACCCACTTAGTAACATAATCAACAGCTACGAGTATATGAGTATAACCTTTTGAAGGAGGAAAAGGACCCATAAAGTCAAATCCCCAACAATCAAATGGTTCAATAACAAGAGAATAACTCATAGGAATTTTATTGAGTCTAGAAATATTCCCAACTCTTTGGCATTCATCACAAGACAAAATAAACTTTCTAGCATCTTTAAAAAGGGTAGGCCAATAAAAACCTGATTGTAGAACCTTTTGTGCAGTTCTTTCTCTAGAATGATGTCCTCCATAAGCACTACCATGAAATTTTCTCAATATCTATTGTTGTTCATATTCTGGAACACATCTTTGCATAATACCAACCACTCCTTCTTTATATAAGTGTGGGTCATCCCAAAAATAATTCCTCAAGTCATAAATGAATTTCCTTCTTTGCTGAGCTGTGAAAGTTCGAGGCAAATACTTGGAAACAATAAAGTTAGCATAGTGAGCATACCAAGGATTCTCTCGTGAAGTTACCTTTATTGAAGCCAACTATTCATTTGGAAAACTATCGTTAACAGGAATAGGATCAAAAGAAATGTTTTCCAATCTAGACAAATTGTCAGCAACATGATTTTTAGCACATTTCCTATCTACAATATGCAAATAGAACTCTTGTAAAAGTAACACCCATCTGATAAGCCTAGGCTTAGCATCCTTTTTTGACATAAGATATCTAATAGCAGCGTGATCAGTATGAATAGTAACCTTCGAGTCAACGATATAAGGTCTAAACTTATCACATGCAAAAACAACAGCAATAAACTCTTTCTCAGTAGTAGCATAATTCTTTTGAGCAGGATCAAGAGTCTTACTAGCATAATGAATAGCATTTAACTTCTTATCTACGCGCTGTCCAAGAACAACACCTACAGCAAAATCACTAGCATCACACATAATTTCAAAGGGTAAATTCCAATCAGGTGGTTGAACAATAGGAGCAGTAGTTAAAGCCTCTTTAAGAGTTTCAAAAGCTTCCTTACAATCATCATCAAAAACAAATGGTACATCTTTTTGAAGAAGATTAGTAAGAGGCTTTGAAATCTTAGAGAAATCTTTAATAAACCTCCTATAGAAACCAGCATGACCAAGAATACTATGAATACCTTTAACATCCCTAGGACATGGCATTTTCTCAATTGCTTCAACCTTTGCTCGGTCAACTTCAATACCTCTTTCAGAAATTGTATGTCCAAGAACAATTCCTTCATTCACCATAAAGTGGCATTTCTCCCAATTAAGAACAAGATTAGTTTCTTCACATCTCTGCAAAAATTTATCAAGATTGTGCAAACAATTATCAAAAGAAGTTCCATAGACAGAGAAATTGTCCATGAATACCTCCACAATATCTTCACAAAATCCATGAAAAATAGTAGACATGCATCTTTGAAAAGTAGCAGGAGCATTGCACAAACCAAAATGCATACATCTATAAGCATAAGTTCCATAAAGACAAGTAAAAGTGGTTTTCTCTTGATCTTGCTTTTTAACAGCAATCTGAGAGAAACCAGAATGACCATCAAGAAAACAAAAATGAGTTTTGTTAGATAACCTCTCTAACATTTGATCTATAAACGGTAAAAGATAATGATCTTTCTTAGTAACTTTGTTGACCTTTCTAAAATCGATGCACATCCTATAACCAACTACTACCCTCTGAGGAATAAGCTCGTTATTCTCATTAGGCACAACAGTAATACCTCCTTTCTTAGGAACACAATGCACATGACTAACCCATCTACTATCAGCAATAGGATAAATAATACCAGCATCAAGGAGTTTCAATACCTCATTTCTTACCACTTCCTTCGTCTTAGGAATTAGGCGGCATTGATGTTCAACAACTGGCTTTGCATCTGGCTCCATATTAATAGCATGCTGACATATAGTAGGAGAAATCCCTTTTAAATCATCAAGAGTATATCCCATGGCTCCTCGATGTTTCCTCAATATTTCCAATAACCTTTCTTCTTCCTTTCCTGAAAGTTTAGAACTGATAATAACATGATATATTTTCTTATCATCAATATAAGCATATTTAAGATCATCAGGTAAAGGCTTTAAATTAAAAATAGGATCTTCCTTAGGTGGCAAAGTGGTACCCAAATCCTCCACAGGTAAATTGTGTTTAATCAACTCTAGTTGACGAAGAAGAATCTCGTCAATCTCATCACTTTCTTCCCTGGAGATCTCACTTTCATGGACCTCCATAAATTGCTGCAAAGCATTATTAGGAGCAAGAGCAATAGAGGCAAGTTGTTCAACTCAAAAATCTTCATTAGGCAATTCATTTTCATAAGGAGCTTTAGTACACTTAGAAAAATTAAACTCATAAGATTCTACATCAAACTTAGTCAAAATTTTCTCCTTCTTACAATCTATAACAGCACCACAAGTATTCAAAAAGGGTCTACCAAAAATAATAGGACAAGTTTTACAAGCAGCAGCACCAAGTATTAGAAAATCAGCAGGATATTTAGTCTTATCGCATAGAAATTCCACATCCCTAACACTCCCACTTGGAGAGATAGTTTCTCTATTAGCAAGCAGAATAACCACATCAACTTCTTCAAGTTCACAAGGACCAATTTCATACATGATTTCTCTAAAATCTCGTAAGGAATAGCACTTGAACTTGCACCAATGTCGCATAAACCATAGTAGCAATGATCACCAATCCCGACAGAAAGCACAGGAACACTTGTTTTCCTAGGTCTACTAGGATGTGAAACAATGTTAGAAGCATCTTCACAAAAGATAATATGTCCATCTTCTACATTTTCAGTAACAAGGTCCTTCATTATAGCTACAGGAGACTTAACAGTAATTTGCTCATCAGGTTCTATAGCTTTCTTTGCACTCTTTTTAAGCACACTAATTAAAGTAGAATGCTCCTTTACCTTAGCAGGGAAAGGCGTTTTCTCAAAATAAGGCTCAGGCAAAATGCGATCAATAGTACAAACTTCAGTAGTTCTAGCAGGAACACAACTAACAATATCTTTATAAGGCGCATGGTACTTGTTCCAATCCTTCTTTGGAACATCAAGATAAGAGGCAAAGGCCTTAAAACAATTAACAAGTATTTGAGAATCAAGACCATAAATAGCACTAACATTATGAAAGTCATCGGTTCCCATAAAAGCTTTAATGCATTCATAATCATAATTTATACCTGACTTTCTACCTTTGTTGTTCTCCCATCCTTCAGTATTTTCTTCAATATGGTCAAGAAGATCCCATTTAGCTTCTTCTTTCATATGTGTAAATGATCCAGAGCAAGAGGCGTCCAATAAATCCTTGTCGTGAAGAGTAGGCCTTGCATAGAAGTTATTAATAACAATATTACTGGGGAGCTTGCTTGTTGCGTGGTGAATGACCAGCCCGTTGGGAACCCCAAGAGGAAGGTGTGATGAATATAGCAGCAGATTTTCCCTCAGTTAAGAAACCAAGGTTTATCGATCAGGAGAAGAGCAGACAATACGACTGTAGGTGATGCTTGCTAGTTTGCGACAGCTTCGGACAATTTATATATGGCGCCTCGTCCAAGCTTTGCTTGCTAGCTGCAATGCGGAACCTGCACACAACACAACTAAATACTTTGTTCCCAACTTGCGATGAGGTTGTCAATCTCACCGGTTTGCTTGAAACAAAGGTTATGAGCGTATCGAGTGGAAAACAGTAGAAGTATGCGAGTAAAGTAAACAGTGCGAGTAAACTAAACAGGTGATAGCAATATGATGGAAATAGGACCGGGGTCCACAGTTCACTAGTGGTGTCTCTCCATAAGATAAATAACACATGCTGGGTAAACAAATTACAGTTGGACAATTGATAGAATAAAGAAAAACGTGATATGTCAAGAAGATCACTATGCGATTTACTCTGGGCATTACAACAAAATACATAGACCGCCATCCAACTGCATCTATGACTAATAATCCACTTGTGGCGAATCAATCCGAGAACTCCACAAGTATTAAGTTGCGAACAACAGATAATTGCATTAAGCAAAGTGTGTAATGTAAACAAAGCATATGCCCTTGAGCATATGAATGTTGTTTTCTCCCTAGTAGCAACAGCACATCTACAACCTTAGAGGTTTCTGTCACTCCCCCAGATTAAATAGAGGCATGAACCCACTATCGAGCATAATACCCCCTCTTGGAGTCACTAGCAACTACTCGGCCAAGATAGCTACTAACAACGGAGAGCATGCAAGATCATAAACAACATAGAGATAACAAAAGATATATTGCAGTATAGCAACTCAATCATAACACCAATATTCATCGGATCCCAACAAACCAAACATGTAGAATTACATAACGGTGATCTCAATCATGTAGGGCAGCTCATGAGATCTAAACATGAAGCACATGGTGGAGAAGACAACCATCTAGCTACTGCTATGGACCCATAGTCCAAGGTAGACTACTCACTCATCGCTCCGGAAGCAAGCATGGCGATGAAGAAGACCTCCGGTGGCGATTCTCCTCTCCGGCAGGGTGCCAGAAGAGCTTTTGGACCCTCCCGATCTTCGGGTCGACGGCGGCGGCGGATCGCGATGTGTTCTGGAAAATTGATCGGGTACTTAGGTTTTTTCCGTCGGGGGGTCTTTATAGGCAAAGGGGCATCGTCAGAGGTGGCCCGAGGGGCTCTCACACATAGGGGGCGCGGCCAGGCCCCTGGCCGCGCTGCCCTAGTGTGTGGGGCCCTCATGACCCCCCTCCAACTCCTCTTCGGATCTCTGGAGGCTTCCGGGAAAAATAAGACTTTAGGAACTTGTTTCGTCCAATTCCGAGAATATTTCATGTGTATCACTTCTGAAACACAAAACAGCAGAAAACAGGGAACTGGCACTGTGGCGACTTGTTAATAGGTTAGTTCCGAAAAATGCATAAAAGTGCCACAAAGTGTAATGAAACAGTAGGCAAATGGTGTAAAAACAAGCATGGAGCATCAAAAATTATAGATACGTTGGAGACGTATCAGAGCTCATGAATGGGACATTTGAGCATTAATGACTTCAATCTCCCCCACGCTTGGGCAATACTCTCTCCATCATGAGGCCAAAAATTATATATGTGATTACGATCTTTATGAATCTCGCTTGGAGGATAAAATTTGGAATAAAAGAGAAGTACAATTTCCTCCCAGCCAATAGATGGGCCATCCTTTAGCAACCTATACTACTCCGCAGCTCTGCCCTTCAGTGATAAAGAGAATAGCTTTCTCTTAACCTGGCTTGATGATATACCTGCACACTTAAACAACTCGCATAATTCATGTATAAAGGGTAAATGATCACCCGGATGGACAGTTCCATCTCCTGAATAGCAGTTATTCCTAACATGTTCAACAATTTTCATAGGTATTTTAAAAGGATCTAATTGAGCAGGCGGTGGTTCATCCACTACCATGATAGTAGCAGTAGTGTTCCCAAATAGGGAGCAATATAAAATAAAAGATAGAAATAAAAAACAATACTCACAACGAAAGTTACCTTTACCAATTCCACTCTTCAATAGCGCTTCACTCCCCGGCAACGACGCCAGAAAATAGTCTTGATGACCCACAAGTATAGGGGGTGTATCTTAGTACTTTTGATAAATAAGAGTGTCGAACCCAACGAGGAGCAGAAGGTGTTGACAAGTGGTTTTCATCAAGGATTCTCTGTAAATACTAACAAACGGGTTTTCAGGGGTATTTGGTAATGCAAATAAATAAAATGCGAGTAAATAAAAGACAATAATAGTAATTGCTGCAAGTGGCCCAATCCTTTCAAGAGCAAAGTACAAGCCGGTTGTGTAACTTATGATTACCAAATGTTCCTGAGGACACACGGGAGTTTCTGTCGAGAGCTTTCGCTTCATGCTGCTAAGTAATCTTCATTGGTTTGATAAGTGTTATGGGGGTGAACATGTGCTAGCGCACTACCCTTACTAGGACTAATACACACTTTTGAATATACCCTTGCAAGCATCCGAAAATACAAGAAAGTAATTAAGATAAATGTAACCACAGCCTTAAACTCTGAGATCCTACGCTCCCTAGTGCAATGGTTTCCTAACGAGGGTTTAGGTTTCAGTCGCTCTGGCAACCCCACAATTAGTAGCCAAATACACAATGCATTCCACTAGGCCCATAAAGGTGAAGTATCATGTAGTCGACGTTTGATACGTCTCAAACGTATCTATAATTTTTGATGCTCCATGCTTGTTTTTACACCATTTGCCTATTGTTTCGTTACACTTAGTGGCATTTTTATGCATTTTCCAGAACTAACCTATTAACGAAGTGCCACAGTGCCAGTTTCCTGTTTTCTGCTGTTTTTGTGTTTCAGAAGTGATACACAGGAAATATTCTCGGAATCGGACGAAACAAGTTCCTGAAGTCATATTTCACGGGGAAGCTCCCAAACATCCGAAGACCTGACGGAGGGGGGCCACGTGGCCCCCACACACAGGGGCAGCGCGGCCACCCCCCTGGCCGCGCCGGGCCCGCGTGAGGGGCCGTGGTCCCTCCTCTGACATCGCCCCTTCGCCTATATATACCCCCTGACGAGAAAAACCTAAGGCCCCGATCAGTTTTCCAGAATACATCGCGATCCGCCGCCGCCGTCGACCTGAAGATCGGGAGGGTCCAGAAGCTCTTCCCGGCACCCTGCCGGAGAGGGGAATCGCCACCGGAGGTCTTCTTCATCGCCATGCTTGCCTCCGGAGCGATGAGTGAGTAGTCTACCTTGGACTATGGGTCCATAGCAGTAGCTAGCTGGTTGTCTTCTCCACCATGTGCTTCATGTTTAGATCTCATGAGCTGCCATACATGATTGAGATCACCGTTATGTAATACTATGATGTTGGTTTGTTGGGATTCGATGAATATTGGTGTTTATGATTAAGTTGCTGTACTGAATTATATCTTTTGTTATCTCTATGTTGTTTATGATCTTGCATGCTCTCCGTTGTTAGTAGCTATCTTGGCCGAGTAGTTGCTAGTGACTCCAAGAGGGGGTATTTATGCTCGATAGTGGGTTCATGTCTCTATTTCACCTGGGGGAGTGACAGAAACCTCTAAGGTGGTAGATGTGCTGTTGCTACTAGGGAGAAAACAACATTCATATGCTCAAGGGCATATGCTTTGTTTACATTACACACTTTGCTTAATGCAATTATGTGTTGTTCGCAACTTAATACTTCTAGGGTGTTCGGATGATATCCCCGGGGGTGGATTATTAGTCATAGATGCAGTTGGATGGCGGTCTATGTATTTTGTTGTAATGCCCAGAGTGAATCTCATAGTGATCTTCTTGACATATCACGTTATCTTTATTCTATCAATTGCCCAACTGTAATTTGTTTACCCAGCATGTTATTTTATCTATGGAGAGACACCACTAGTGAACTGTGGACCCCGGTCCTATTTTAATCATATTGCAATCACCTGTTTACTTTTCCCGCACTGTTTACTTTACTCGCATATTACTACTGTTTTCCACTCAATACACTCATAACCTTTGTTTCAAGCAAACCGGTGAGATTGACAACCTCATCGCAAGTTGGGGACAAAGTATTTGTTTGTGTGTGTGCAGGTTCCACAAACACCTTCAGTCGTCATCGTCTCTCTTCTCCTGATCGATAAACCTTGGTTTCTTAACTGAGGGAAAACTAGCCGCTACACTCATCATACCTTCCTCTTGGGGTTCCCAACGGGCTGGTCATCACCACGCACAAGGACTTACTGCTCCCACGTCAACTAAACGCCACAGTCTTTTCTGGCGCCATCACACGAGTAGCAGCTTCTTTTCTGGCGCCGTTGCCGGGGAAGAGAGAAGACTTCTGCGAGGGGAGTTCTTCGCACACACATTCTTTACTTTGTTATTTGTTTTGCTTTACTTTATTTTATTTTACCTGCATTGCTTTTTATATCAAAAATCCAAAAAAAAATAGAATCCTTGGTAGTTGTTTTTACTTATCTGCTTTTAGTTTTGTTACAATGAGTAATCCTGAAGTAGAAGTTCGTAGTTTCAAGCAACAAGGGGGAGAAAGTTTAAAAGATGCTTGGTACCATATTAACAATGCTCATCATAGGTGCACCAAAAAGCACTCCACCACGATCCTCCTTAGAAATTTTTATGTTGGTATATCTAGCTGGAATAGGTATGTTCTTGATACTCTTACAGGAGGTAATTTTCTGGGTACTCCCGCGGGAGAAGCATGCGCTATAATTGAAAGTTTAGTGGGAGTACCACCTATTCATGTTGCTAAGACTGAGACCACCTTGGAAGAGGTGGTAGAAAAGCTCAGCTCCTTAGAAAAAAGTTTGCCAAGTATCCTAGAAAATGCTAGCCGCATTAGTGAATTAATAGAAAATATTGGTAAGAGAATTACCATTTTAGAGACTAGCACTACTCATGACAATCAAAACTTGAGGATTGGTAAACTAGAGGAGTCTATGGAAACTCTTAGTTTAATCTACTCTTCTCTTAAATTTAAGAAGGAGAAAGTGTTTATTGGAAAAGAGCAAAAATTTATGTATGTTCCCAAGGTTTCTGCGCTTAAATCTCAACATGTTCTTAAGATTGGTAAGACTCTTAGTTCCACTAAGGGTGACTTGCAGGTTGAATCATCTTCGGGAACCTTCAAAGAGCCTACTGAGGTAACTAGCACTTCATCTATTGATATTACTTGATTCGCAATTTTCTGCGCCTAGCTCAAAGGCGTTAAAGAAAAGCACTCTTGGGAGATAACCCAATGTTTACTTTTCAGTACTTTTTCTTTTATTTGAGTCTTGGAAGTCATTACTACTGTAATGACCGCTCCTTATCTTGTTTATTTCGTTTTTGTGCCAAGAGAAGCCTCTAATTTGAGCGAGGTAAAGATTTGGGGTTATTGCTGTCCTGAAACTGTTTTCGGTGCTGCACCGTAAAAATTCGTGAAAATTCTCTGTATACCTTTTGGACCTGCGATTTCTTGTGCATATGCCCCAGGTTATATCCAAACTTTTCTTAGTTGAACACTTTTTGATTTGAGCAACAGAAAATCCCTCAAAAATTCGTCCATTATCAGCTGTTCAGTCTTGACAGATTTCTGCCAATATTTGTTTTTGCCACTTTATCGCTTTCTTTTGAGTTCTTTTTTATCATGGAACTCTTGTGGAAGTTGCTACAGTAGTATATACTTTATATGTGGTGGTTTTGGGTTGAAACCTGAAGCTAAAAGAGGTTGAATATATTTTATGCTTGCACTAATGTTGCTAATAGAATTGTGTTTGGTTTTGTATGAAGGAAGTTTTCAAGTGTAGGGATTGGAGAATGATGAGATGAGTTGAAGAATGGACAAAAGCTCAAGCTTGGGGATGCCCATGCATTACCCCAAGAAATATCCAAGAAGTACAAGCGTCAAAGCTTGGGGATGCCCCCGAGGCACCCCTTCTTCATCGGCAAAAATCAGGTCACCTTTCAAAACACTATATTTTTATTGCTTCATGCACTATGTGTTTTTCTTGGAGCGTCAGTTGTTTTAGTTTTATTAGGTTGTTTAGTTTGTTTGTTTGCTGCAATAAATGGTTGGACCCCAACAAATTTCTTTTGGAGAAGTTGCCTTGCTTTTCATTTGCGTAGAACGCTCGATGAATTTATAAGAGTGAAAACGGAGTTGTTCTAGTGTTCTACTTTTTCCGCTACTGCTTTTGGTTTTCGTTTTCTCCTTGATATGCATTCAGACCTTGTCATATCTTTTCATCAAGGTGTATTTTTGCCTCTGATCTTTATTGGTTTTCATCAAAAGAGGTGTTTATAAAAATTTCAAATGGTGTTGGAAAAGAGAAAAAGCTTTGTGCAAAATAGTGGTACAAGAAGGAGCTTGTGTAGACTGCGGCTTAGGCTTTTTCATGTCATGCTTGATGTCTTTTTGATAGTATGCTTAGTGGTTTTGCTGTAGCATGACTTGTCTCAAATAACTGAGATTGCTTAATGAGCCTTTGAAAAAATCATGCGTTGTTTTTATTGTATGGAAGCATTATTTTGGTTTTCTCCTTGATGCTTTATTTGGGTTGACTTGGCGCATGCTCATACATGTTAGACTCTTACAAAGTCGCCATTAGCCTTCATGATCATTTAGTTTTTGACTTTTGATGCCATCGTATGCTTCTTTTAATGTCGCTTTGTCGCTTTGCATGATTATGGCCATTACTGCTCTCTTAGTTGGTCGCTCCCAGTCTTTTGCTAGCCCTCGCCTTGTACTGAGTATGAGCTCTACTCGTGCATCCAACTCCTAAAAGCCAAAGTTTACCAATGTGTCCACTATAAATTCCTATGCATGGTATTTGTAAGCCATTCCAAAGTAAAATTTTCGTGTGCTACCTTTCAAAAACCTTCAAAATACTTCTCGTTTTGTGACACTGTTTTCAGCTCATGGGGACGTAGTGGTCGGATTTGCTATCTTCCATATTGCTTATTCCAAAAAGAAAAAAAAAGAAAAAAAGAAAGAAAAAAAAGGCACTCCTCCAATGAATGTGAATGTTGGTGGGCACCCGATGGAATCGGTTAGCCATGGTATGTGAAAGGAAAAGGTGGGGAGGAGTGCCAAGTTTTATAAAAAGAGCACAAGAGTGCCAATCTCTCTCAAAAACTTGCTTTATTTTTGTATGGAAGATAGTAAGAATCCCATTGCCAGTCGTTGACAAAGACAACCACCTCTCAAAATCAAGTTTTATCTCTGTTTTACAAATGAAAAGCTCTAGCACATGTTTAAATCACGGCTTCCCTCTGCGAAGGGCCTTTCTTTTACTTTTATGTTAAGTCACCACCTTCTTTCTTTATGCACCATTAAGAGAGCATAGTTGTCATTCTTAGTGTGATATGCATTGTCCCAAAGTTCATTGATTGACTCATATTGTTGGTTTCACTTGTTCTTAAATTATTTGTATCTAGTCGCCCTCTTAAACTTTGAGGTGTCCTATGCATTTATGTTTTGCTCTCTTTGAAGGACAAGCTGAAAACCAAGTGTATGTTTTTTCCTTATGATTTGAACACACATTTGACTTTCATTGTTTCATTATCATGATCTTTTGTTTGTGTTCATTTACATGTTTACAACATGGCTGCTAAGTTCTTATTGTCATGATTATATCTTTCATGCCCATGTTTTAAGTTCTATTGATCCCAGCTCACCAATGCTTGTATGATCAAGATTGTGTAGGTGCATGTCACCTCAAAAATTATTCTTTGTTATCACTTACCTACTCGAGGACGAGCAGGAGTTAAGCTTGGGGATGCTTGATACGTCTCAAACGTATCTATAATTTTTGATGCTCCATGCTTGTTTTTACACCATTTGCCTATTGTTTCGTTACACTTAGTGGCATTTTTATGCATTTTCCAGAACTAACCTATTAACGAAGTGCCACAGTGCCAGTTTCCTGTTTTCTGCTGTTTTTGTGTTTCAGAAGTGATACACAGGAAATATTCTCGGAATCGGACGAAACAAGTTCCTGAAGTCATATTTCACGGGGAAGCTCCCAAACATCCGAAGACCTGACGGAGGGGGGCCATGTGGCCCCCACACACAGGGGCGGCGCGGCCACCCCCCTGGCCGCGCCGGGCCCGCGTGAGGGGCCGTGGTCCCTCCTCTGACATCGCCCCTTCGCCTATATATACCCCCTGACGAGAAAAACCTAAGGCCCCGATCAGTTTTCCAGAATACATCGCGATCCGCCGCCGCCGTCGACCCGAAGATTGGGAGGGTCCAGAAGCTCTTCCCGGCACCCTGCCGGAGAGGGGAATCGCCACCGGAGGTCTTCTTCATCGCCATGCTTGCCTCCGGAGCGATGAGTGAGTAGTCTACCTTGGACTATGGGTCCATAGCAGTAGCTAGCTGGTTGTCTTCTCCACCATGTGCTTCATGTTTAGATCTCATGAGCTGCCATACATGATTGAGATCACCGTTATGTAATACTATGATGTTGGTTTGTTGGGATCCGATGAATATTGGTATTTATGATTAAGTTGTTGTACTGAATTATATCTTTTGTTATCTCTATGTTGTTTATGATCTTGCATGCTCTCCGTTGTTAGTAGCTATCTTGGCCGAGTAGTTGCTAGTGACTCCAAGAGGGGGTATTTATGCTCGATAGTGGGTTCATGTCTCTATTTCACCTGGGGGAGTGACAGAAACCTCTAAGGTGGTAGATGTGCTGTTGCTACTAGGGAGAAAACAACATTCATATGCTCAAGGGCATATGCTTTGTTTACATTACACACTTTGCTTAATGCAATTATGTGTTGTTCGCAACTTAATACTTCTAGGGTGTTCGGATGATATCCCCGGGGGTGGATTATTAGTCATAGATGCAGTTGGATGGCGGTCTATGTATTTTGTTGTAATGCCCAGAGTGAATCTCATAGTGATCTTCTTGACATATCATGTTATCTTTATTCTATCAATTGCCCAACTGTAATTTGTTTACCCAGCATGTTATTTTATCTATGGAGAGACACCACTAGTGAACTGTGGACCCCGGTCCTATTTTAATCATATTGCAATCACCTGTTTACTTTTCCCGCACTGTTTACTTTACTCGCATATTACTACTGTTTTCCACTCAATACACTCATAAGCTTTGTTTCAAGCAAACCGGTGAGATTGACAACCTCATCGCAAGTTGGGGACAAAGTATTTGTTTGTGTGTGTGCAGGTTCCACAAACACCTTCAGTCGTCATCGTCTCTCTTCTCCTGATCGATAAACCTTGGTTTCTTAACTGAGGGAAAACTAGCCGCTACACTCATCATACCTTCCTCTTGGGGTTCCCAACGGGCTGGTCATCACCACGCACAAGGACTTACTGCTCCCACGTCAACTAAACGCCACAGTCTTTTCTGGCGCCATCACACGAGTAGCAACGTTCATATGACACCACTAGTAGAATAGCACCACAACATATAAATATCAAACCATTAAATATTACTCAACATAGTTTCACTACTAACATCTCGACTTCTCCCATGTCCTCAAGAACTAAACGAACTACTCACAAGACATCATATGGATCATGAACAGAGGTGAAATAATGGTAAATAACAATCTGAACATAAACCTTAATTCAACGGTTCCACTCAATAGCATCAATTACAAGAGTAATTAACACCAGGAAAGTTTCCCCTAAGAATTGGACAAGATTCAACCCAAGATGTTACAGCGGGATGGCGTGGTGATGGTGGAGATGGAGGTGCTGGTGATGATGATGATCCCGATGAAGTCCAGCACAATGGTAATGACGATGGCGACGATCTCCCCTCTCTGGGAAGGAATTTTCTTGACAGATTTCTGCCTGCCGGAGAGCTTTTCTCTCTCGGTGTTTTCCGCCCCGCAGAGACGGTGGTGTCTATCTCTGAGTACCCTCCTTTGACTTAGGTTTTCGAGGACGGCAATATACGCGAGAGGGTGATGGCAGAAGTGGGCCAGGGTGGCCTCATCCCAAGGTGGCGCGGCCATGGGCTGGCCTGCGCCACCTGGTGGTGTGGGCCCCCTGCTGCTCCTTTTGCTCTCTTCTTCTGGCTACTTTCGTCTTCTGGTAATATATGAATTTCTGGGTATTTTTCCAGAATTGTGGATCTTCAGAAATATGTTGGCTTGATGGTCCTTTTTCCAGCAGAATCCTGACTCCGGCAGCAAGTTCTCCAATAATCATCAAACATGCAAAAACAATGGAAACAACATAAGTATCACCTCTAAATATGAAATATATCAATGAATAACAGCAAATTATGATATAAAATAGTGATGCAAAATAGACGTATCAGCTTCCAACATGGCCAATTCTTCTTTCGATTCATTCTTTCCGTTTCTATTCACACCAAAAAGATTTGACCCCCAACCCTTAAAATATTTCTTGAATCTTTTCAGTTTAATATTTAACACATCTATAGGATCCATACTATTGATAGGCTTTTCCCAGATTTCTTTAACAAGAGGGAGGAAATTCTCTTTTTTAAACCAGGCAAGGTCAAACCGAAATTCTACTCTTGATTTATTGTTTAGAGGGGATCGCTCACCAGTATCCATAAACAACGCATTATGATCTGATAGCTCTCATACCAGTTTCCTTACAAAGACCAGAGGAAACAAATCTTCCGACTCAAGGGACATAAGCACTCTATCAAGTTTTTCCATAGTTGGAACATCATGTTTATTCGACCAAGTATATTTTCCACCATGCATAAAAATTTCACGCAACCCCAAAGAATGAATAATGGTGTTAAACATATCGGAATAATGAGAAGGTGTATATTTAGTATTTTTCTCTCCACTGTGTCTCAAAATATTGAAATCCCCACCCACTACATAAGGACAATTCATATTACGACAAAAGGATGCCAGTTCAGTAAGGAGATCATTTTTTAGCTCATCTTGAGCCGCCCCATAAACCACAATAAGGCCCCAGTTACTTTTTTTTTCTTATCCAAGAGAACAAACTGAATCATAAAACTTCCAATTTTCACCGCATTCACATCCAAGGAGTCATTCTTCACACACACAAAATAGCACTGGATTTTCCAACCGAGGGAACCCACTTCCAAAAATAATCATTACCAGGGTCAAGTTTTCGAAAAAACTCAAATCATAGTCTTCTTTCATTGTTTCATGCAAACCAATAAAATCTAGGGAAAAATCACTCAACATATCACACACACAGGTTACCATACCCCTCTCCCCCACACTTCTGCTATTCCAAAACAACCTATCATTTAAATTTTGTATTATTTTTCCTCTCCTGGACATCTATGCCGGGAAGCTGGGCAGATTTATCTTTCTCCATACTCACAGCCTTTTGGAGGACCCAGATTGTGCAGTTATGTTAGTAAACTCCACCAGACTTGCCCAATGTGACTTATTTAGAGGAGACAAGGAAGGAGTAAAACCAGGAAGTACAGTAACATTACTGATCCCTTCCCCATTAGTAGCCTCAAGATGTTATTTCCAAACCAAGATAAGGAATCAGCCACTTGTTCACAAGAACTTGATCTTCTTGTTGTCTCTTTTCCCTCTCAGCTTCTTCATTTTCTCTAGCCATCTTATCCAGAAATAGTTCTTGGTCATCCATACTATCTTCAGGTGAGTCTTCATCAACTCCACAAATGTCCTTCCCAGAGTCACAATTCTTGCCATATCTAGCAGAGTCAGTTTGACTCCCATTCCCTTGCTCAACAGAAGTTTCTTCAATAGCAGCTCTCTTTGGCGAAGGAGCCGCCCCAGACCCATCGACCACAACAGTAGAAGCTTGTTTAGGAGGCCCACCCACCACAATTCTCTCAATCTCGTAATAGAAATCATAAAAATCATCCCCTAGAACACCTTCAACACTGTTAGCCATGGTTTCCACATCTTTACAACCAATTAGCAATCTAAAAACTCAGGCTTGTGTAATGTACTCATGTCCAATTTCAATGAGACCCCTACCAATGAACTAGCATAGTAAGCAATTTTCTCCGTGCGTTTATCTAGAGAAATATTACTGACTCGAACCCACACTTTTTGCATCTTAGCCTTATCCCCAATAGATGTCATCCAGGTCGACAACCTAACACTTGCATCAATAGTTCTCAGTCGCATCCTTTCCCCATAGTAAACCGCCATCTCAACTTCTTTCGGATTCGGAAGTCTCATAGTGAACCGACCAGGACCAACAGGACGGGCAGTGCATCTCCACCCAGACCCAAAAAACACATTGAATTCGTGCTCAAGCTCCCAAACATTAGCAGACCCTTCAAGAACAGAAATAACCAGAGTACTCGATCTCTCCTTCAACTGATAAGCAGTACTATCATCAGGGATATAGAAAAAACCATGTCCATGATTCTGAAAAACAACACATCGGAGCAATACACTCCCAGGGAAGAGCAGTCTGACAAATCTGAGAAATGTGCCCTAATTGTTTGCACCTCTGACACCGAATCGTAGGGCATCTCACCACAAAATGACCAGCTATATTGCCATTAGGGCATAGAACCTGATTGCTGGTTGCAGGAGGAGGTGCACCACCAGGAGACTTGTAGTTATCATGGCTCTGCTTGTTAGCAGCAGCCGCCGCATCCCATCGCTTGGAACCCGTGGAGAGAGTCTCGGATCCTGCGCCCATAGATGAAGAAGACTATGGCGCCTCGTTGTTCCGGTGACAAACGTTGTCGTGGCCGCCGTCGAATCGCCCACGCCCAGTGCCCCTAGCCCTGCAGGAAACGGTCGCCGCCTCTATCCTGCATCGCCACCGGAGGGGAACGAGAGGTTGGGGCAGACGTGGATGAAGATGTCGCCACCACCACCTGCGCAAACGACCGGGGATCCGACCACCTAGCCCCGCCACCACCCGAAGGAATCTCCTGCACTAAGATGAGTGGCAGGGACAAAAACCCTATATCAGACCCAAAAATTTCCCAGATCTAATTCTAAATGAAACCAACCTGAGGAAAGGGGGATATATTCTTGGGAGACTGGATCCCATCCCCATCGCCATTATAGGACCCACGTAGGTCTAGGCCGCCCCATGGATTCGCCTCGCGAACATGGGCACCCAACACTGTAGGAGCTAGGCTGCACACGATTGAGCCCACGTGAAGCACCGAGATCGCGCCCAAAATTCCGGGAGCAGACGATCTCGGCGGAATCCTTTCCTCGTTGGTTGGATCTCGGAGGAGGGAACGGAGGTGGACGAGAGGAAGTTGATCCCGAGGTGGAAGACGATGAGGGAGGAACAAGGATCATCTCATCTATCGTCCGACCCGGCCTTCGTTTCACCTTCTAGCGACACGAGGAATGGTCGTGTAAATTGCAATAGTCGAACAAAATCCACACAGTTCATGACTGCACACCGAAGATTCAGATCGGGATTTGCATGAACCCTATCATATGAGGAAGAGCAGGGTTAGTATTACCGTGTCTTCTTTGGGCGCCATTTGCCACCACCGCCTCCATCCTCCGTCAAGATTCACGAGGGCTGCTGAGAGATAGTCGGGATGGAACAACAACCACCATCTTTGTTGCCATCGGATTCTCTCTCCTTCCTCTCTCTCTCTGCGGAAGCGAAGGAAGCGGCAGCAGTGCCCACCTAGGTTTTTCCTTAGGTCGTGAGGTGGTGTGAGCAGCTCCGACACAAGCGTTCAGGAAGCCGCGACAACATACTCTTCGTCTGTCGTCGCCGTCCGCCATCACTGTCTCCGCTATCTCCTTCTCTCTCCACGACAAGAATGGCGGCGGCGACACCTAGGTTCCGCCCAAGCAAGAGACGGTGTGGGGAGCATGGGGTGTGGGCTGGGAGGTGGGCGTCAGTCAAGTCACCCCCATTTTGTTGATGCGAACGTGGCCACATCTGGACCGTCTGTACTGGATCAAACGACAAGCTGCCAATTTGATTTAAGAGTAGCGAGCCGGGACACTCGGCCCAGGTGCGACCCACGCGGACGAAGAGGCACATCGGACAGGTAGGAACGAGCGAAACAATCGGACGGCAAAAGTGGCTGATATCATGAGAATGCTTCCTTTTGTCCCCGTTATAATGTCCCTAATACCCATCTTCGCATCTTGCTTGCATTCGAAATTCCAAGCAACTAAGCATTGAATTATTAACTTCGAGATGAACACAATCATGTGGAAGGCTTGGGCTCCACCCAAGGTTAAGCACCATTCTTTGCCCGCGCTTCAAAATCGTCTTTGGACCGCCGATAGACTCCAAAATTGGGGATGGCCAAATTATGGGCTTTGTCCTCTTTGCAAGCAAGTGATGGAATCGGTCAATCATCTTTTCATCTATTACCGTTCACCGTTAGAATTTGGAAACTCTAAAGGAATGGATTGGGCTTCGTGGGATCCATCTGAGGCAATGGACGGGGCTTAGCATCAATGAATGGTGGGATCTCCTCGCTAACGGTGCTACTCCTCAAGCAAGGCATTGGCGTCGCTTAACTTGCTCACCGTGTGGAAACTTTGGAATGAGAGGAATGCAAGAGTTTTCCATAATAAGAGCTCTCCCTCTTTTATAATTACCGATAAGGTTAAGTTAGAGGCTCGATATGGGTGATTGCGGGTACTAAGAAGTTGGATAGTATCATGCTAGAAGAGTAGGCTTTTATAATGTAACTTTACTTTTTGTAAATTCTCCTTAATTAATCGAATGAGGCAAAGCTTTTGCCTCTATTTAAAAAAAAAAGTTCATGCAACAAAGGAGGAGCTGTAAAACCCGTAAATACCGAGCTTTGTAGAGTACAGAGATTAGTACAGCAGGTTTTGCAAAGATACGCCGAACTTTGCAGAAACGAAGTATGATAATGATAATCTGTTAGATGTACTATGGGAGGCAACCACACTATATATACGGCAGTTGGAGTTCACAGTAACCAGCTAGACATGGTAGGTTTTACAAGCAGTTGACCTGGCTGTCCTGCTTGGCATCCCTGACGAACCTCCTCCAGTACCAGTGCTTGGCCCACACCGACCGCATGGCCTCCAGCGGCACGCCTTTGGTCTCCGGCAGGAGCGCCGCCATGAAGACCGTCATCACCAGGACCCAGCCGGCGTAGAAGACGAATATGGCGTACTTCATGGTGCAGAGCAGGGTGATGAACACCTGCGTCTGCGCGAAGGAGAGGGTGAGCGCGATGGCGATGGTCATGGCCTGCCCCGCCGACCTGATCTCCACGGGGTAGATCTCGCTCGGCACCACCCACTTGAGCGGCCCCCACGACAGGCCGAAGCTGAAGGTGTACATGCACGTCAGCGCCAGCACCCCGTACGCGTAGTTCTTCGCCATCGTCGTCGCGTGGCGCCGGCCGAGATGCTCCGCCAGTATCCACGCCACCGCCACCTTAATATACAAGTTCAGTTAGTTGCCAAGGTTCAGTTAAGGCATGCTTGCAAATTGCCAATGCATCCGCATGTGTTATTTACCTGGCACAGCATCATGGCGATACCGCCGACGAGGAAGAGGAACCTGCGGCCGGCGCGGTCCACGACAAAGGTGGACACGGCGACGGAGGTCAAGTTCACGAGGCTGAGTATGACGGAGCCCAGGATGGCCTTCTGGCTGTTGAACCCGACAGTCCGGAACAGCACGGGGGAGAATACGGAGATGACGATCATGCCGGTGAGGTCGAAGAAGGTGGGGATGGCCACCATCATCACGAGATAGTGCCGGTACCCCTTGCCGCGCAGCCGCTCGAACGCGCCCTCGTCGTTCCGGCGGGCCTCCTCGACGGCGACCAAGATGTCCTTGAACTCGTCGCCGACGTCGACGTCCTCGCCTCGGATGCGCTGGAGCGAGGCGCGCGCCCTGTCGGGGTTGCCGCGCATGACGAGGCTGCTGGGGGTGTCCGTGACGAATAGGGCGCCTACCACCACGATGGTGGCCGGCACGCCGGCGAGGCCGAGGGAGACGCGCCAGCCCCAGCCCGGGATGCGGTTTGTGAAGTAGTTGGTGACGGTGGCGGCCAGCGTGCCGAGAACGAGGAAGAAGTTGTAGGCGGTGGTGAAGGCGCCACGCCACTTCGCCGGCGCTGTCTCGGCGAGGTACAAAGGAGCCGCCTGTGGTCAAACCATGTGTCATCGAAAAAAAAAAGAATGGAGCGTCTACCAAAAATATTTGAGCTAAATTGAGTGGGCCGTGTTGTCCAAGTATAAACTAGGCCCATGTACGAATATTGCCATGTTCCTGGGCGCAAAAAGGTACAGTGTAGCGCTCCTCTTCAACAGAAACTGAATTATTTTCAGAAAAATACTGAAGAAGGTGTGGAAGTCGACATCGGTGGACAGTACGGACCTGCGCGGTGAACCCAACGCCGAAGCCGAGCAGCATCCTGCCGATGATGAGCATGGAGATGTTGACGGCGGCAGCGTTGACGGCGGAGCCGGCGAGGAACAGGACGCCGCCGCTGAGCATGACGGCCTGGCGTCCCACCCTCCTGGTCACGCGGCTGGCCACCAGCGACGACAGCATGCCGGCGATGTACAGCGACGACGTGAAAGCCGTGAGCATCTGGTTGTCGTACTTGCAGTAGGCGTCGCGCTTGGCGCCCTTCATCTCCCTCACCACCTCCGGGAAGAACTTCTCCAGGAACGACTGCATTTGCGTCACGCCACCTAAAAATCTCATCATCATTCACCACACATCAGTATTCAGTAGTACTTTTTTTTGCGAATTAATATTCAGTAGTACTACACTGTAATATGGTGAAGCAATCGATATCACAAGTGATACTGAACGATGTAGTATAAGTGTTCCTAAATTTTGACTAGTCGAGGATACCATTCTAGTCAAGTGCTGAAAATACAAAATCTGCCGAGATCGTAACAGATTGTACTAAGGACTCTTCAAGGATGCCTTTCAAGCACAAGTACGTCACACATATCCGCAAGCGGTATATATATATACAAATCTGCCGAGATCGCAAACAAACTATACTAACTCGGCGACGTCCCCACTATGCAAAATCAAGAATATTGGCACATGTGCGTATTCTGATTCCTTTCAATGTCCTGCGGTTCTACTTAATCGTCTTTTTAGTATTGATAAGGACATATTAGTTGACTTAAGAGTAGCTAAATAATCCACATTGACGACGTTATTCTAGCCACATGTTATCTCGTATATGTTATCGGTTTTATTAATTTTCAGCCACCTGAGAGTTAAGTTAGAGCTCAGTCAGGTCCTCGACGGTTGTATTTGTGTCGTGATTTATGCTAGTCGGTGAATTGCAACTGGATTGCAAATAAGATTTTTCGTTACAAGTGGGTTGCAACTTAGATTTTTCATGTTACAAGTTAGTTGCAACTAAGAAAAATGTTCACGGAGTTAAAAAAAATGGATGCGGCTAGTTCTTCATCTACCTATAACTAACTTAGTTCTCGGTCAGATGGCGTCACCCAATTTCATGTGTACCTGAGAAAATAAGTGTGCACGAATCACGATGCATATCTAGGGGGTCCTTGAGCCAAACTAGTACAAAGTTAATTCTCGGTCCACCTAGCAAAAGAGTATAAAATCGTTGGGTGATTTCAGCTATTTCCTAGTCAACTTAGAATTAGGAGCACCCATATGTTATATATCATGTAAGTGTCATCATTTATTTTTCTCCAAGAACAAATTAAGTAGATAGGTGTACTCATGTCTTAGTCGTGATGGATCAATAGTGTCCGTAGTGCGATGACAAGCTGACAGCACCAACATGCCCAATGAATTTGTCCAGTGTTCTTGGACAGGGGCCGTACATAAAGTTGACAAACACCTGTGTCTGTGTGTCATGTTGCCAAGCAGCTCTCTGATCGTCCCATCAAGTGCCTGCTATCCTGTTTCCCTGCCCTAGCGCACGTTTACTTTGTGTAGGTTATGTGCTGATCAGTGGGGGTTTACTTTTGCTTTCGGCCGGAACCTTCATGCGAGTTACCACTGCGCAGTCTCGACATTGCCTAGCACATTGCTGATGAGACCCTAACTGTATCTGCATCAAATGATCTGTATGCATAATGCTCTGCTAGTGGATGCACTGTTGGAGTGTTGGTATGTATGGAGACGGTTTGTATGGACTAGGTTCCAAAGAATCCAAACCACATGATCATAGTAATTGATATGCCCTATCACTAGTATTTTTATGTTAAGGATCAGTAGGGGCCAAGATCTAGAGGGCCAGATCAACTGGATTCTCACCTAGCTAGTGAAATGCTTTCTAAGGGGCCCCGGCCGTACGTGTTGATAGCAAGATGGGGAGGGCGATCAAAACACACATGTTCTGATTCCTGTCGTGGCGCCTTTGCAGTGGCTACTTGCTGGATGTCATGTCCTCTCAGCTTTCCTGTGAAGCAACGTACTACTCCAAGTCTCCAAGGCTGGTCTAAGATTCTATAGCTAAATCTCATGGTGAAACAAGAAACAACATTGCTTTTCGTCAAGGCAATCTATAGTTCTTTGAATTCGGTCCTGACAAATATACAGAGTGGAAATCTATCCCTGCTCTCTGCTTATTTTATGAAACGGAACTCTCTGCTTATTTTATCTTCTCCAGATAACGACTCTCCGGCCTGTGCCGCATACAGGATAACAGACAGCGAAATCAAGCTTAGTATATATGTCTGCTTTTGCGTTTTGGATCCAGATTGAATATACAGCACACAATCACGCTTAGTATATTTGTTTATTTTGGAATTCTGGGCCAATTTTGATTTTTTTGGTCGTATGTTACCTCATATCCATATGGAACGGTACACGCAAGGAAAACCATGCCGTTATATGCGTTTTTTTGTAAGCATTGGGCCAAAGTTGATTTTTTTGTGGACGTATGTTTCCGCCGCACTCCTTTATTAAAGTGTAGCTAGGGAGATTGCTATACAACTAATAAGGACAAACGCCGCTGGAAACTGAACGATATAAAACCAATCCCTGATGCATGTGGACAAGCGGTTAGTCGGCCATGAATCTTGGTATTTTCTTCGAGCAAGAGGCTCCAAATACAGTGAACATTGAAGTGCGTGCCGATCTAATGTTTCTGCAAATCTTTGCGCCTGTACAGATATGTTGTGTATCATCGTAATCGGTCTTTATTTGTCTATTATTATCACCGGCAGGAAATGATGAAACTGTTTTGGAACCTGATAGACTGTCGGAGGAGCTATACTTAACAAACCTGATGGAGCAGAGCGGTTACTTCTCCACAAAAATAATAAATAAAAATGGATAGGCCGAAATTATGTAATTTCCAAAAGAAGATAGCAGAATTTCGCTGTTTTTGCATCAATCGGAAGTATAGGAGTAGCCGTAAGGCTGAAAATTCCACAGAGATAATATACATGACTTGAGCTGCACTCATGTCTCGTGCTAACTGAGGATCGAAGGTGTTCGTGATGAATAAACGCAAGCAGTTCAGAGTACGTGATGCGCACCTGAGACGCCAATGTCGTAGCCGAAGATGAGGCCGCAGGAGGCGGCCATGAGGCAGGTGACCACGACGGAGATCGTCACACGGCCGCCGCCGCCGTAGCTGTGTGGGCGTCCGTGGTCGCCGCCGGTACTGTCCGCCGCGGGGAACCCTCCTCTGGCCATGGTGGCTGCGCGCGAGCCTTCGCCGGTCGATTAATTTGATGGGTTTGGAAGGCACAGTATCAAGACGGTTGCTGCTATATAAACAGGTTTGGCATGATCACAGCGAAGAGTGGAGTAATATGTTGGGGTGTGCAGCAGAATAATGCGTTGGGAAAGTGACATTTTAGGGAATAAAATGGGGGCGAGTGTGTTAAGTAGGAGAATTGAAATAGGAAAAGTTGGCATAATTGTCAAATAGATTAGGAGATCAATTGTTGCCCAATATATGTCGATAGAAGCTAATGAATATATATTTCCATGCCATCTCCTAGATCCGAGGAGGCACCATCAACAGACAGGGCTTTGTCAGCCGATGAAGAGGCCCGTCGCCGGCGGAGCCAAAATTGTTGTGGCACATCGATCAGGGAACATACCATGTGCTCCTTGCATTCGGGAAACGCTGCTTGTTAGCATAGCAGCAGAAACACCACCAGCGGACTGCCTTCCCCAGTTCTTGGACCGACATTCCCCGCGCGCCACCAAGGGTGACCACCACATGCCCACCCATACACGCCAGAATTGCCGCACCAGATGA
Organism: Dactylis glomerata; assembly: GCA_007115705.1. NCBI lineage: Eukaryota > Viridiplantae > Streptophyta > Magnoliopsida > Poales > Poaceae > Dactylis > Dactylis glomerata. Next base: position 5,592,547 of record QXEO01000625.1, on the reverse strand, counting down.
ATAAAGAAGGCCAATCTCCTATGGATCCCTTGACCTCACTGCCATGTTGCCGCCTAGATGGAGCTGGGATCGGGGCAGACTTATTTTAATTGTCGCTTCGATGCCATCCGAGTCGCTGAAGATAACACAAATCCTAACCCTAAATTTGAAGTCGGGGAAGAGGGCCGGTCTCCCTCCCCAACTGTCTGCAGACGATGGGGGAGAGAGCCATGGCCCTCAATCGTGGACCGGGGTGGGAACAAGGTTGCCTCCGTTATCACCTTATAGAGGACAGGGGGAGGGTAAGCAAATTGCCCCGTACCGACTTGGGGGGATGAGTTCTGCCTGATAATGGAAAATAGGAAATTTTGGCCTACTTGTGAAAGACATTGATATATTAATTAATTATTACCCAGTATATCCCTTTTACATGATAACTCAATATATATTGATAGAAGTCAATAAATGCACATTTTATAATAGCTACTCCCTTCGATCGGAAATAACGGTTGGGAACTTAGTACAAACTTTGTACTAAGTTAGTATAAAATCACGAACAGTTATTTCCGACCGGAGGGAGTAAGAGATATGGGTGTGTCCGTGTCATTGTGCCAAGGATATGGGTTTATCCATGTCATTATCCTAGAAGGCAAGTTTGGGTGGTACTATTTGTGTGAGTGACATGTGGTCTTTAATACATGTCTTAATGATACATGCATGTGAATGACATCTTTAACATTCAACTTAGGCTAACATCAAATTTTGGTAAATTGATCCCTTACTTAAAAAATTAAAGGCATTTGATATGTTACTCTTCATCTATTTGACTCTCATTTTTCGTGTTAAAAACCATTTTAGTTGTTGATTTCATCATTTTTATATCAAGAAAGAGCACAAGAACTGCCACCCGCGGACCACCTTCCTAGTTCTTGGACTATCATTCCCCCACGTGTGACACCAAAGGCAACCACCACTGATCCACATATTGATACCAAATCTGCCGCATCGGAGGAACAACATGAGAAAATCCCCTATGGATCCCATGACATCACTGCCATGGACACCAGATCAGGGAACACTTGTTAGACCCGTCACGTCGCTCCAACATAATTTCATTGAAGATAACACAAATCCTAGCTTGATTTGACAACCGAGGGGAGATGAACAGAATCCTCTGCCTTAATCGTCACCACAGCGGTGGTGGAGGGGAATAGATCCCACAACCTTGCTGGTAGACCAGGTGGAACAAGGTTGCCTCCTTTGTCGCCTTAAAGATGAAGGAGAGAGAGGAACCAAAACTTCGTTGTATGGACTAGGGGAGAATCAGTTCAATCCGAGAATGAAAATAGGAAACTTATGAAATGGATTGACATATTAATTAATTAATTATCCTAGACATGTGGTCTTTACTATGTGTTAATGGTTTTTGCATGCAAGTTACATAATCTTAACATCTGACTTAGTGTGACATAGATATCTCAGGAATTCGGTCCCTTACTTAAAATGTGATGGAATTTGATTGGTTACTCATTGTACGTCTCTTTGAACCTAGTGTTATAAGCGAGGAGAGATTCTCAGTGGTAAAACAGGGCCTCTTTTGATTTTGTCCTTTAGATTTCGCCAAAAGAATCATTCTTTATAAGTCCTTGTCTAAGATCTATTTTAATAAGATCATAGTGAAAGGACCTACCTAGTTCTCAAATAAATATGCGAGCCTGGCACAAGGCAAGGTTTTGTTTGCAAATGTTAGAACGAGATCCACTTCATGAGGTTGTCATTCAACCACAAAAATACGAATAATGCTTTCTTACCTGATATTCAAATTCCATATTTACCCTTTTTATCTTAAAATTTAATCTCATGGTCACATTTTATCTTAGAGCTTCAAGAGATCCCAAATAAACCCCAACCTCACATATTTGTCCACTTTAAGTTTTAGGCCCTTCTCTGGTTTCAACTTCAGTCTTGCTTTTTGTTGATGTTGACTTGGAGCAACTTAGCATTTTGCACAAAAAGGATAACTAAAGAAGCGTGTTTCTTAACCTCATCGAAGTTGATCGCATCGACATCTCATGTTTGATAACCTAAATCATATTTCTCATCACTGAAGGGATGCTTTCTTTGACATGCTAGGAACATCCCCACATATTGTGACGTTCATTGAGCTATCACACATATTTCATTTAAAATTGTGCAAAATCACAAAAGCCTCTAATCGAACTCATAAATAAGTTTAATTTCATACGGTTTCAAGATTCAACATGGTTACATGGAGCTTCAATGAAGGTATGTTACAAAGACATCTTGTTTTATGCAAAGGTATTTTATGATTGTGTGAAGGTTCATATATGTTCTATTCATGTGCTCATTGAGGAACACATATGAGTACTTATTTTATGAAATTTTATTCTATGTAAAACATCGATGAAACATTTATCCTTGAGGTGGAGTAAGATTTGATTCGCAAAAACTGAAGTGTCTCTATGCAAAAATGGCAATCCTCATATGTGATGAACAACGCGGGATGATTTGAGTTAAAAATAATGGATTACATACAAATTTGTCGGCGGTCAACAAATCTTTTTAAGGGTAAGAGGGTTCCCCTAATTACATTATGGAAATCAAACACTAAGAGTTTGGTCTAAACACATTAGTTACGAACCATGGTCTTTAAGAACCCAAGTTAACACTAAGAGAGATAGCTATAAGAAAGCAAGCTCACGAGCAAACCAAAGCTACCTCCTTACTCATCTATCGTGCAACATCTAGACAGTTCTTCATGGACTTTCTTCTTTTGTTTTGTTAGAGCTCCAGACTTGGTAACCATGGCGTACAACTCCATCTTGCAATGAAGATGTGCACCGGAACCCATTCCATCAACTTAGAGATGGAGATGGTTCAGTCTTTTGCACCTGGCTTCACCTGCAGAGAGCTCCACCAGCAAAGCCAGTTACAAATGTTAAACACCATGGGTATCGGCTTCGCCAACCAAATGAGGCCAAGTTCTAGCTTAATGATAGAATCAAAAGGTAGCTTTTTTCTCTTTCTAGGAAAATGTTTCATACCTTTCTTGAGTGGGAATTGGTATCTAATAGTACCTTCTTTCATATCAATAATAGCACCAACAGTTCTAAGAAAAGGTCTTCCCAAAATAATAGGACAAGAAAAATTGCATTCAATATCCACAACAAGGAAATCAATGGGGACAAGGTTATTGTTAACCATAATAATAACATCATTAATCCTCCTTAAAGGTTTCTTCTTAGCAATATCAGCAAGATGAACATCCAAATAACAATTTTCTAAAGGTGGTAAACCAAGCATATCATAATTTTTCCTAGGCATAACAAAGATACTAGAACCAAGGTCACATAAAGCATTACAATAAAAATCATTCACTTTCATCTTAATGATGGGCTCCCAACCATCTTCTAACTTCCTAGGGATAGAAACTTTTTGTTTTAATTTCTCTTCTCTAATTTGCATGAGAGCATTTGTAATATGTTTTGTAAAAGCCATATTCATAGCACTAGTATTAGGACTTCTAGCAAGCTTTTGTAGGAACATAATTACTTCAGAGATATTGCAACCATCAAGATCAAAATCATTATTATCAAAGGTAGTAGGACGATTGTCTCCCATACTTCAAAAAATTTCAGCACTTTTATTGGAAAAAGTTTCAGTAGTTTTAGGCAATTTTGCAGAAGGATTGGGGACTTTTCCTACACCAATTATAGTAGGAGGTTTGCTAGCATTTGAAACTTCAACATTACTAGTGGTGGTAATGGTACAAACTTTAGTCATATTGTTCTTTCTAGCAATTTCATCCTCTCTTTCCCACCTAGCATGCAATTCAGCTAACATCCTAACATTGTCATCAATTCTAACTTGAATGGCATTCAAAGTCTTGATTTCTTTAACATCATGAGGCATAACCTTTAATTTCAGAAGTTCAATATCAAGAGCAAGGCTATCAACTTTAGAAGCAAGAACATCAATTTTACCAAACTTTTCCTCAACAGATTTATTAAAAGCAGTTTGTTTACTAATAAAGTCCTTAAGCATGACTTCAAGATCAGAGGGCGCACTCCTATTGTTGTTGTAGGAATTACCATAAGAATTACCATAACCATTACCATTAGAAGGATATGGCCTATAATTGTTACTACCAAAATTATTCCTATAAGCATTGTTGTTGAAATTATTATTTTTAATGAAGTTCACATCAACATGCTCTTCCTGAGCAACCAAAGAGGCTAAAGGAACATTATTTGGATCAATATGCGTTTTACCACTAACAAGCATAGACATAATGGTATCAATCTGATCACTCAAGGAAGAGGTTTCTTCAACAGAATTTACCTTCTTACCTTGTGGAGCTCTCTCAGTGTGCCATTCAGAATAATTTATCATCATATTATCAAGGAGCTTTGTTGCAGCACCCAAAGTGATGGACATAAAAGTACCTCCAGCAGCTGAATCCAGAAGGTTTCTTAAAGAAAAATTCAGTCCTGCATAAAAGGTTTGGATGATCATCCAAGTAGTCAGTCCATGAGTGGGACAATTCTTTACCAAACATTTCATTCTTTCCCAAGCTTGTGCAACATGTTCATTATCAAATTGTTTAAACTTCATTATGTCACTTCTCAAGGATATAATCTTAGCAGGAGGATAATATTTTCCAATGAAAGCATCTTTGCATTTAACCCAAGAATCAATACTATTTCTAGGCAAAGATAGCAACCAATCTTTAGCTTTTCCTCTCAAAGAGAAAGGAAACAATTTAAGCTTAATAATATCTCCATCTACATCCTTATATTTTTGCATCTCACAAAGTTCAACAAAATTATTAAGGTGAGCAGCAGCATCATCAGTACTAACACCAGAAAATTGCTCTTTCATACCAAGATTTAACAAAGCAGGTTTAATTTCATAGAAAGTTGCTTCAGGAACAGGTGGCGCAATAGGTGTACAAATGAAATCATTGTTGTTTGTGCTAGTAAAGTCACACAACTTGGTGTTCTCAGGATTACTCATTTTAGCAAGATTAAGACAGACCAACAAAAATAACAACTATAAAAGGAACTTTTTTGTATTTTTGATAAAAAGAAGCAAACAAGACAAAGTAAAGAAACTAAGCAAAACAATAACAAAGTAAAGAGATTGGAAGTGAGAGACTCCCCTTGCAGAAATCCTCTTTCTCCTCGGCAACAGCGCCAGAAAACAATCTTGATGTCTCACAAGACCCGTTGAGAAACCCCAAGAGGAAGGTATGATGAGCACTGATACGTCGCAAACGTATCTATAATTTTTTTATGCTCCATGATTGTTTTACACCAATTGCTTTATGTTTTATTTACACTTCGTGGCATTTTTTATGCATTTTCCGGAACTAACCTATTAACGAGATGCCACAGTGCCAGTTCCCTGTTTTCTGCCGTTTTTGTGTTTCTGAAAAGTTACACATGAAATATTCTCAAATTGGAACGAAACAAAGCCTGAAGTTCCTATTTTTTCCGACACGACACGGAGTCCAAAGGGGAGATTGAGGGGGGCCAGCAGGCAGGCACACCATAGGGTGGCGTGCCCTCCTCTAGCAGCGCCACCGGGTGGTGTGGCCCCCTGGTCCACCCCCTGACATCGCCCTTCCGCCTATATAATCCCTCGGACGTGGAAACCCTAAATCAATCGGCGTTTTCTCAAATAAAGTTTCGCAACGCCGCCGCCCTTGAAGACCAATTTTGGGAGACAGAAGTCTCTCTTCCGGCACCCTACCGGGAGGGGAATTGCCCCCGGAGCCACCTCCATCGACTCCACCGCCATCTTCATCGTCGTTGTTGTATCCTATGATGTGGAGGAAAGGCGGAACTTCACAGGCGAGACGCGGCGCGGGAGGCCGCCGTCGATGGCCAGTAAGGGATGATAGAGGGAGGAGCTAGGGTTTGTGGCAGCATCCGCATGGGAGACGGAGGGCGCCGTGGTGGTGGGGGGATCGACGGAGAAGACCGTAGCGAGGCCATGTAGGCGAGTGGCGGCGGTGGATGTGGCCGGCATCGACCAGAAAGGGCCAGTGGGGGGCGGCGCATCTTGGGCTTGAGAGGGGAATCGAGGTGATTTCCCGTGCGATGGTGCGAGGCATGGAGAAGAACAAGGAGAGAGAGGTTGTCGGGTGAGAGAAAGAGAGATTTTTTTAAGAGAAGATGGGTGAGAGAGAGGTTGTCGGGTCGGGCCGGGTATTGACCCTATCACATGGGCCTACAGGGCCAGGCAATTTGATCGGTCTAGTTTTTTAATTTCTTATTTTTCTTTCTCTTATTTCTATTTTTCCATTTCATTGTTTTACTTTACTTTATTATAAATTTCTTTTTATTTCTTCTATTATATGTTTATTTTAGTTTTTAATTACCTTTTTTCAGCCATTCCCCATTCGCCATTCCCCCTCCACTGCCGCCGAGAAAGGAACTAGGGTTCTTGAGCAAGTGAGTGTCGCCGTCCTCCATTCAGCGCACATCGAGACATACAGAGTGTATGTGAGGGATATCTAGCTTGGTTAATGAGGGCCTTTCTACAAAATGTTCTAGGTATATGTCAGTGGGGTTAACTCTTTCAGGCTTCTTGTGCAAAATCACGCGCATATATGGACAAAATTGGTTGAGTTTGGTAAAATTCGATCAAATTGGACTAAACTATTTCTAGGTTGCAAGATATGGGACTAAAAGTGTATATAATGTCAGTTGATGTAATATATGCATACAAATTTTTAAGGCATATCTGAAAGTGTCCCAAAAGTAGCCATCTTTTGAGGCACATCTGAAAGTGCCCAAAAAATAGCCATCTTTAGGGGCATTTTAATCAAAGTGCTCAAAAAGTAGCGATCTTTTAGAGCACTTCTTTAAAGTGCCCCAAAAACCTTCTAATTAAAGGCACTTTGACCAAAGTGCCTCAAATTATGCATGAATAGGGGCAGTTCGATTAAAGTGACCCAAATTAGAACTTTTTAGGACACTTTGAAAAGTGTCTCTAAATGCATACCTGATACGTCTCAAACGTATCTATAATTTTTGATGCTCCATGCTTGTTTTTACACCATTTGCATATTGTTTCGTTACACTTAGTGGCACTTTTATGCATTTTCCAGAACTAACCTATTAACGAGTTGCCACAGTGCCAGTTCCCTGTTTTCTGCTGTTTTTGTGTTTCAGAGTGATACACAGGAAATATTCTCGGAATTGGACGAAACCACATCCTGAAGTCTTATTTTACCCGGAAGCTTCCAGAGATCCGAAGAGGAGTAGGAGGTGGGCCACAGGGGCCCCACACTCACAGGTGGCGCGGCCAGACCCCTGGCCGCGCCAGCCATGTGTGAGGAGGCCCTGGCCCTCCTCTGACATCGCCCCTTCGCCTATAAGAAGCCTCGGGACGGAAAACCCTAAAGGAGTCGGCAATTTTCCAGAAAGAGTTCCGCAGCTCCGCCGCCACCACCGACGAATTTCGGGGGACAGAAGTCTCTGTTCCGGCACCCTGCCGGGACGGGGAAGTGCCCCCGGAGCCATCTCCATCGACCTCCATCGCCGTCTCCGCCGTCTCCATCGACCTCACCGCCATCTCCATCAACCTTGCTGTCTCCTATGATGAGGAGGGAGTAGTTCATCCCCGGGGCTAAGGGCTCTACCGGTAGCTATGTGGTTCACCTCTCTCTCCCATGATGTGATCTTTATGTGATCGTGAGCTTTGTATCATGTTGAACAAGTACATGTTATTATTCAGATATTTTGTGTACTCTAGTGATGTTATTAAAGTAATCTATTCCTCCTGCTATGGTGTAACGGTGACAGTGCGTGCATCATGGTGGTACTTGGTTTAGGCTATGATTGTGATCTCTTGTGGATTATGAGAATAATTATTGCTATGATAGTTTGAGTGATCTATTCCTCCTTTCATGGTGTAATGTTGACAGTGTGTGCACCGTGTTAGTACTTGGTTTAAGTTGCAATGATTTCTATATTGAATTGTGATTTGATTTGGATATCTCTATGAGTGGTGTTTGTCAAGTACTTGATGAACTTTAAGGGGTGCTTCTGTAGCCACTACACAATGATTAGTGTTATTCAATAGGAGAGTAATTCAGAGTACCTTAGCAAAGAGAAGTTACTTGTTCATTCATGTTATATTGTTGGGAGTGTGTCCACTAGTGAAAGTATGATCCCTAGGCCTTGTTTCCAAGCATTGCACACCGTTTACTTGCTATTTTGTTACTTGTTTGCTCGCAGCGATATTTATTTCACATCACGTTTGCTACCTATAATCATCTATACCACTTGTATTTCACTATCTCTTCGCCGAACTAGTGCACCTATACATCTGACAAGTGTATTGGGTGTGTTGGGGACACAAGAGACTTTCTGTATCGTAATTGCAGGGTTGTTCGAGAGGGGATACCTTTGACCTCTAACCTCCCTGAGTTCGATAAACCTTGGGTGATCCACTTAAGGGAAACTTGCTGCTGTTCTACAAACCTCTGCACTTGGAGGCCCAACAAGTGTCTACAAGAATAGAAGTGCGTAGACATCAATACCGTGTACTAGTGCAACCAAGTTATTGTAAGATTAACTTTGTGATGTATTTTCGAGTTTGTGTCTATTTGGATGGGTCTCAGGGTGGCTTTGATTGTCTTGGAGGCTACCTATGGCTGTAGGTTCCTGGCAATGTTCTTTCCACTTTTCTCTTTAGGTTTCCTTGTTTTTTGGTCTGTAGTAACTCTGGTGGTTTTTTTAATGTGAAACCAATGAGGGGAGCTCGTTTAGTCAGGTATAGTTCGTTACACTAGAACTAACACGATCTAGAACATGTAAATATGCGGAAAATATAATTTTGATCAGTGTAAAATAAATTTTGTCTGCTTTTATTTTCTTTCTTTGTTGCTGAGTAATATTTCATCTAACAATTCGAGGGGTTTCCCTTTTTTAAAGGGAAGGCTGAAGCCCTGCATTAACTTAATAATAATACCAAATACGGCAGATACAAAGTGTAGTTACAACATACACAGCTTATAAGCAACAGACAAACAAGCAAATAGAAAATACAAAAGCTTCGCTTGAAACCCTGAAGCCATCATCTTCCACAATGTGGACACACGAGGGGTAACAAGACATAAATACGGCACCCTCAACAGCGACTTGCACATGCCGCATCCATACGAAACAATGGCGAGAAGCTCAATGTCTCTGTCTCCAAAGAGGGAACCTTTCCCTGTCGCCCATGATTGATGGGCGCCATACAATTGGCAGACCAAGGGGTTCCCCCAAGAACGCACATGAGCAACGACAAACAAAATTCAAGGAAGAGGGCTATACCAGTAATCGTGCCAGAGCACACTCCGCGAGCACCATCGCCTACCATGGAACCACCACCAAGAAGACGCAAGATGATGTACGAAGGTGCATGAGGGAGACTAGCATAGAAGATCAACAACATCACCACAAAGACCATAGCTTACCGAAGCCACCTCCAGAACCAAAGGACTCGATGTTGATGATGAAGCACCATCATATTCATCGCCGCCATAGGGAACCCACTAGCCACCCCCAACAACCCCCAGACGGCTCATCCAGTAAGGTGTGCAACGTCGAAACACCCTCGCTGCCTGAATAGGGGTTAGGGTTTTCACCCAGGGTAGGGGGATTTGTACTAGGGCATGGGACCTAACCGCCACCTCCAAGGAGGGAACTGGCGGTGCCCAGGGCGTCAGCGACGTAATGGCCACCACCGGCCAGGGGTTTCCCTCGGTCCCCAGCACCCCCACCAACCACCCGGCCACATCGTGCGGATCCGGCCGAGGAGGGCGAGAGATACTTTTAGGGGATGAAGATCCCCCAGATATGGCGCAGAAGCCAGTGGAGAACCCACAACGCCATGATACGTCTCCAACGTATCCATAATTTTTGATGCTCCATGCTTGTTTTTACACCATTTGCTTAGTGTTTCGTTACACTTCGTGGCATTTTTATGCATTTTCCGGAACTAACCTATTAACGAGATGCCACAGTGCCAGTTCCCTGTTTTTTGCTATTTTTGTGTTTCAGAAAAGTTACACAGGAAATATTCTCAGAATTGGACGAAACAAAAGCCAGACGTCCAGAAATTTACCGGAGCTTCCAGAGAACCGAAGAGGAGACGGAGAGGAGCCACTGGTGGGCCACACCACCAGGGGGCGCGGCCTAGGGCTGGCCCGCGCCCCCCTGTGGTGAGCCCCACCAGGTCCACCTCTACGCCGCCCCTTCGCCTATAAAGACCCCCCGACGGGAAAAACCTAAACACTCGATCACTTTTCCAGAATACATCGCGATCCACCGCCGCCATTGACCCGAGATCAGGAGGGTCCAGAAGCTCTTCCCGGCACCCTGCCGGAGAGGGGAATCGCCACCGGAGGTCTTCTTCATCGCCATGCTTGCCTCCGGCGCGATGAGTGAGTAGTCTACCTTGGACTATGGGTCCATAGCAGTAGCTAGATGGTTGTCTTCTCCACCATGTGCTTCATGTTTAGATCTCGTGAGCTGCTTTACATGATCGAGACTACCTTTATGTAATTCTACATGTTGTATTTGTTGGGATCCGATGAATATTGCTGTTATGATTGAGTTGATGTGCTGAATATTATCTTATGTTATCTCTATGTTATTTATGATCTTGCATGCTCTCCGTTGTTAGTAGCTATCTTGGCCGAGTAGTTGCTAGTGACTCCAAGAGGGGTATTTATGCTCGATAGTGGGTTCATGCCTCTATTTAATCTGGGGGAGTGACAGAAACCTCTAAGGTTGTAGATGTGTTGTTGCCATTAGGGAGAAAACAACATTCATATGCTCAAGGGCATATGCTTTGTTTACATTACACACTTTGCTTAATGCAGTTATCTGTTGTTCGCAACTTAATACTTGTGGAGTTCTCGGATTGATTCGCCACAAGTGGATTATTAGTCATAGATGCAGTTGGATGACGGTCTATGTATCTTATTGTAATACCCAGAGTAAATCTCATAGTGATCCTCTCGACATGCACGTTGTCTTTATTCTATCAATTGCCCAACTGTAATTTGTTTACCTAGCATGTGTTATTTTATCTTATGGAGAGACACCACTAGTGAACTGTGGACCCTGGTCCTATTTCCATTATATTGCTATCACCTGTTTACTTTGCTCGCACTGTTTACTTTATTCGCATATTACTATTACTTTCCACTCGATACGCTCATACCCTTTGTTTCAAGCAAACCGGTGAGATTGACAACCTCATCGTAAGTTGGGAGCAAAGTATTTGGTTGTATTGTGTGCAGGTTCCGCATTGCTACTAGTTGAAGACAAGTCAACAAGAATCGATTAACGGCGCCCTTGTTGGAGTGTTAGTAGGCTAGTCAGCATCACCTTCTGGAGTATTGACTTTTTCCTGGACCGACAAATCTTGGTTTCTTTCTGAGGGAAAAACTTGCTGCTGTGCTCATCATACCTTCCTCTTGGGGTTCCCAACTGGACGGTGAAAAACTATCAACACCGCGCCGCATCAAGACATTTTTCTAGCGCCGTTGCTAGGGAAAAAGAAGACTTCTGCAAGGGGAGTTTCGCATGCACATCCTTTACTTTGTTTTAGTTTTGCTTTTACTTTTACTTGCATCGTTTTATCAAAACCCCAAAAAAATAAGTTTCCTTTATAGTTGTTTTTACTTGTCTGCTTTTAGCTTTGCTAGAATGAGTAATCCTGAAGTTGAAGTTCGTACTTTTAAGCAACAAGGGGGAGAGGGTTTGAAAGATGCTTGGTACCGTATTAGCAATTCTCATCATAGGTGTACGAAGAAGCATTCTACCATGATCCTTCTTAGAAATTTTTATGTTGGTATAACTAGTTGGTATAGGTACGTTCTTGATACTCTTGCAGGAGGTAATTTTCTGGGTACTCCCGCTCTTGAAGCATGCACTTTAATAGAAAGTTTAGTGGGACTACCACCTATTCATGTTGTTAAAACTGAGATCACTTTGGAGGAATTTATAGAAAAACTAGGCTCTTTAGAAAAAAGTTTGCCAAATATCCTTGATAATGCTAACCGTGTTAATGAATTGATAGAAAGTATCGGTAAGAGAATCACCGTTTTAGAGGCTAGCACTACTCTTGATAGTCAAAAACTTAGGATTGGGAAACTAGAGGAGTCCATGGAAACTTTAAGTTCAAATTTCTCTTCTCTTAAGTTTAAGAAAGAGAAAGCTTTTGGTGGAAAAGAGTAAAAATTTATGTATGTTCCCAAGGTGTCTGTGCCTAAACCGCAGCATGTTTTTAAGATTGGTAAGACTTTTAGTTCAACTAAGAGTGACTTGCAGGTTGAATCATCTTTGGGAACCTCTAAAGTGCCTTGTGTGGTAAGTGGTGATCTTGAGGAAACAGTTGATCTTAATGATTCTTTCAAAAATACTTGATTCGCACTTTCTGCGCCTAGCTCAAAGGCGTTAAAGAAAAGCACTCTTGGGAGATAACCCAATGTTTTTACTTTCAGTTCTTTTTCTTTTATTTGAGTCTTGGAAGTTATTGCTACTGTAATAACCTCACCTTATCCTTTTTATTTCGTTTTTGTGCCAAGAGAAGTCTCTAATTTGAGTGAGGTAAGATTTGGGGATGTTGCTGTCCTGAAACAGTTTTCGGTGCTACACCGTAAAAATTTGTGAAAATACTCTGGATATATTTTGGACCTGAGATTTCTTGTGAATATGCCCCAGGTTATATCCAAACTTTCATTAGTTGAACACTTTTTTATTTGAGCAACAGAAAACCCTCTAAAAATTCGACCTTTGTCAGTTGTTCTGTTTTGACAGATTTCTGCCAATATTTGTGTTTGTCGCTTTATCGCTTTCTTTTTTAGTTCTTTTGATCACAGAACTTTTGGGGAAGTTGCTACAGTATTATATGATTTATATTTGGTGGTTTTGAGTTGAAACCTGAAGAAAAAAGGGGTTTATTCAATGCTATGCTTACACTAATGTTGCTAATAGAATTGTGTTTAGTTTTGTATGAAGGAAGTTTTCAAGTGTAGGGATCGGAGAATGATGAGATGAGTTGAAGAATGGACAAAAGCTCAAGCTTGGGGATGCCCATGTCACCCCAAGAAATATCCAAGAGGTACAAGCGTCAAAGCTTGGGGATGCCCCCGAGGCACCCCTTCTTCATCGGCAAAAATCAAGTCACCTCTCAAAACACTATATTTTTATTGCTTCATGCATTATGCGTTTTTCTTGGAGCGTCTGTTGTTTTTAGTTTACAGTTTTGTTTAGTTTTGTTTGCTGCAATAAATGGTTGGACCCAACAAATTCCTTTTGGAGAAGTTGCCTTGTTTTTCATTTGCCAAGAACACTCCGTTTTTCACTCTTATCGTTTCAACGAGTGTTCTCTTTTTCTAGAACTGCGTTTAGCTTTCATTTTTCGCCTTGATTTGTGTTCAAATCTTATTATATCTTTATATCAAGGTGTATTTTGACCTCTGGTCCATATTGGTTTTTATCAAAAGAGTTATTTATAAAAAGTTCGAATAGTGTTGGAAAAGAAAAAAAGCTTTATGCAAAAAAGTGGTACAAGAAGGAGCTTGTGTAGACTGCGGCCTAGGCTTTTGCATGTCATGCTTGATGTCTTTTTGATAGTATGCTTAGTGTTTTTTTTGTAGCATGACTTGTCTCAAATGACTAAGATTGCTTAATGAGCCTTTGAAAAAAATCATGCGTTGTTTTAATTATTTAGAAGCATTATTTTGGTTTTCTCCTTTGATGCTTTATTTGGATTGACTTGGCGCATGCTCACACATGTTTGACTCATAAAAAGTCGCCATAAGCCTCTATGATCATTTAGTTTTTGACTTTTGATGCCATCTTATGCTTCTTTTAATGTCGCTTTGTCGCTATGCATGATTATGGCCGTTATTGCTCTCTTAGTTGGTCGCTCCCAGTCTTTTGCTAGCCCTTGTTTTGTACTGAGTATGAGCTCTACTCGTGCATCCAACTCCTAAAAACCAAGTTTGCCATTGTGTCCACCATACATACCTATTAGCAATTTGCTATTCCAAAGTACATTTGACTTGCTTTTATCTATCCTTCAAATTAAACTCTTTTTGGTGTTATGCGAAAATTGGTCAGTAAAGCTCTCACGAACTTGATGGCACACTTTACTTTTCTCGCTTTAAAATTTTGACATTGTAGCTCTCTTATGTTGAGTTGTTATGCTTGCAAGTTGTAAGTTGGAAATTAGCCCAGCCATGCCGTCATGGGGCAAGCTTTGAACATTGCACTATCTTTCATTGGAGTTGATATCGTGATCTTTTGTTTATGGATAATCGCGATGTGAAATAAGTTGGGAATCTTGCGGGATCATGGAGTTTTTATATGTGTTAGGGAAACACCTGGGCCGCTAATCTAAGCCATGCATAATTCATGGTGGAAATTTACAGCATGCCCATAGTGAACATTCGACGACGCATCTCATAATAAAAAGCTATACCAAGGGTAAATAAAAGAGATGCCGAGGTGTTCATTGTCTGTTTGTCCTGTCATTTTGATGTGGGCTTGTTCCATGTCATCGGGCACGGAGGTACCCTGTTGGCGGTTCTCGATGATACACATATATTTACAATGACAAGAGCTTGCTTGGGATTCTAAGTCGAGTAGCATGAGGTTTGGGTATTCGTATTTCACGGGACACGAGGTTTTCAACTTATGATTTGTCAAGCATATGCAGCATAAGTGTATTCGCATTAACTTTAACCATTCAAGATGCCTATGATGGGGGCAATGAGAGCTCAAAGCCGATAAGTACCATAATTTTTAAAGGTTTATAAAACTTGCAATCACTGCTTCCCTCCGCGAAGGGCCCTTCTTTTACTTTTATGTTGAGTCACCACCTTCTACCTTTATGCACCGTCTAAGAGAGCATAGTTGTCATTCTGAGTATAATGTGCATTGTCCCAAAGTTTTCATTGATTGATTTATATTGTTGGTTTCACTTGTTCTCAAATTATTTATATCTAGTCGCCCTCTTAAACTTGAAGGTGTCCTATGCATTTATGTTTTGCTCTCTCATGAAGGACAAGCTGAAAACCATTTGTATGTTTTTCCTTATGATTTGAACAACATTTGACTTTCATTGTTTCATTTTCATGATCTTTCGTTTGTGTTCTTTTTCATTTTATAACATGGTTGCTAAGTTTCTTCTATCAAGATTATATCTTTCATGCCCATGTTTTAAGTTCTTTTGATTCCAGCGCACAACGCTTACATAGTTGGTCAAGATTGTGTAGGTGTATGTCACCTCAAAAATTATTTCTTTTGTTATCACTTACCTACTTGAGGACGAGCAGGAGTTAAGCTTGGGGATGCTGATACGTCTCCAACGTATCCATAATTTTTGATGCTCCATGCTTGATTTTACACCATTTTCTTAGTGTTTCGTTACACTTTGTGGCATTTTTATGCATTTTCCGGAACTAACCTATTAACGAGATGCCACAGTGCCAGTTCCCTTTTTTTTGCTATTTTTGTGTTTCAGAAAAGTTACACAGGAAATATTCTTGGAATTGGATGAAACAAAAGCCAGACGTCCAGAAATTTACCGGAGCTTCCAGAGAACCGAAGAGGAGACAGAGAGGAGCCACTGGTGGGCCACACCACCAGGGGGTGTGGCCTAGGGCTGGCCCGCGCGCCCCTGTGGTGAGCCCCACCAGGTCCATCTCTGACGCCGCCCCTTCGCCTATAAAGACCCCCCGATGGGAAAAACCTAAACACCCGATCACTTTTCCAGAATACATCGCGATCCGCCGCCGTTGTCGACCCGAGATTGGGAGGGTCCAGAAGCTCTTCCCGGCACCCTGCCGGAGAGAGGAATCGCCACCGGAGGTCTTCTTCATCGCCATGCTTGCCTCCGGCGCAATGAGTGAGTAGTCTACCTTGGACTATGGGTCTATAGCAGTAGCTAGATGGTTGTCTTCTCCACCATGTGCTTCATGTTTAGATCTCGTGAGCTGCTTTACATGATCGAGACTACCTTTATGTAATTCTACATGTTGTGTTTGTTGGGATCCGATGAATATTGGTGTTATGATTGAGTTGATGTGCTGAATATTATCTTATGTTATCTCTATGATGTTTATGATCTTTCATGCTCTCCGTTGTTAGTAGCTATCTTGGCCGAGTAGTTGCTAGTGACTCCAAGAGGGGGTATTTATGCTCGATAGTGGGTTCATGCCTCTATTTAATCTGGGGGAGTGACAGAAACCTCTAAGGTTCTAGATGTGTTGTTGCCATTAGGGAGAAAACAACATTTATATGCTCAAGGGCATATGCTTTGTTTACATTACACACTTTGCTTAATGCAGTTATCTGTTGTTCGCAACTTAATACTTGTGGAGTTCTCGGATTGATTCGCCACAAGTGGATTATTAGTCATAGATGCAGTTGGATGACGGTCTATGTATCTTGTTGTAATGCCGAGAGTAAATCTCATAGTGATTCTCTGGACATGCATGTTGTCTTTATTCTATCAATTGCCCAACTGTAATTTGTTTACCCAACATGTGTTATTTAATCTTATGGAGAGACACCACTAGTGAACTGTGGACCCCGGTCCTATTTCCATTATATTGCTATCACCTGTTTACTTTACTCGCACTATTTACTTTATTCGCATATTACTATTACTAGCTGAATACCCGTGTGTTGCTACGGCCTACTCAAGTATTTTTTACTGCAAATATAAATATATGCATGAGAATTTATGTCAAGATGGCCTCATGAAATCCTAGCTGAATATTAGTACAGTTTTCAAAACTTTATTTGAACAAACACTTTGTGGATCCTAGCTGAATATTTTTTTAAACGGAAGGCTCGAAATGAGTCTGGTTTTGAATTAATGAAGCCATCAACCGGCTAAAAGTTACACCAATAGTTACAACACCGGCAATGTTGCGTTACTTTTTCGAAGGCATACCAATGGAATAACTTTATTCATGTGTTCACTACATATATCTATCTTGCATCTCAATATTAAAGACAAAGCTAGATAAGACTAATTAAGGATAAAGTTTGTTTTCTTCCCCAGTGTCCCCCGGTTTCTGCAAGCAAGAATGTTAGCTTAAGTATAAGTACACAAATAATGGCGGATCAGCATGCTCTCGGTACTATGATCAATGTGGGAATAGTGTATCTCCACATGCATAAGCTATTGATGCATAGTCCATTACTCCATTCAGTACGCCCAAACTATGTTCTAGTGAAGCAATAGAAGTAAGTTTTAGTGGTAAAAGTGCAGAATATCATTATGTTGGACAAACCAGAAGATTTTGAATAACTGACGACTTATGCTTAGCTTTTTTAACGATGACCAGCTCACAATTAACCTACCCACTTCAGTTATATGGTTATCAGCCAATATACAATCACTACCTAAATTTTAGTATACTAACATTTTAGATAATCCGATTTGCTGCATCCGCACATGTTGTACACACTAATGTATCATTGAAGAAAGAGCAGATGGTCAGAAATCAGAACAAGTAAAAAATGTCCATATACCAACAAGGAACATGTCATCGGGTTCTACATTGTTAAGGTATGATATAATGATAGAAGGATATAAACCTAGAATAAAACTTAATTTTGCATTGAGCTACCATCATCAATGTCCTCCAGGCACAACATCCGCATTCTCTATAGCACTTGGCTCTGCGGTGGCAGGCTCGTAGCCACTGCGTTGCTCCTCGTCTAGGAATTTCAGCTCAACAAGAGACTTCGGCTCCGTCACGGCATCATCCCCTTTGGCATCCACCTGAGATGCTCCCTCGGCATCGGTGTTGGACTTCTTCCCTAGACTCGGACGCTAGCTGGATGAATTAGCGATGGATTCGCTCATTGGGCCGAGGCCTTGTCCACGCGCGTGATCAATCGGTGGAGATTTACAACACACGAAAAGAAAGAGACGAAACTACGGAAACCGGCGGCGGCTCCGGTGCTCTGGCGCTCTGGTGTGTGCTCGACCAAGCAATCCATAGGCAGATGCTCGGCCATGGATTCCACGGCCAGTTATTGAATCATATCTGTACAATACGATCCCACGGCGGGTCTGTACAAAAGTAAATGAACCTATCTACTATCTGAACCGCGCGTACAGAGGACGTACAGACGCATCTATACGATTCATTGCGGTTGCACAGATCTCCAACAGATCATGAACGGGTGTGATATGCCGTTCACTGGACCTTCGGTCCAGACTATGATAACCGATGCACGCCCATGTCCGGCGAGACCAAGTCTCCCTCGCCTGCGACCAGCCGCCGTCACCTGGCGCAGCTTCGCTTAGCGGAGAACGCCACAACCACCTTGAACAAGGCAATCCATAAGCAATCCTTGATTTGTCCCTCCATCGCCAGGCCGATGACCTCAATGTCGTCTCTATGTCGTGGTCGGTTTAGTCTCCGCAATCTCGTCTCTCGTGACTCGGGAGTATATAGGAACCACCGGGTATTAGTAGAGATACCATGATTTAATACCATGATTAGCGCATGATTTAATATCATAATTGGCGTGTGATTTCATACCGTGATTTAATACCATGATTAGCGCATGATTTAATATCATAATTGGCGCGTGATTTCATACCGTGATTTAATACCGAGATTGGCGCATGATTTAATAACGTGATTCATGCGGTTGCAAGTACTCCCTCCGTTTCTATTGAGAAGGCGTAAATATTTTTCAGATTTTTCACCACAAAGGAATGCGCATGATGCGTATTGGACTGTAATTATGGAGTACTTAATATCTCTTCCTACTCAAAGAGAGAGAGTGCGCACGACTATGGAAGAGGATCAAGGAGTCAAGCGCGGTTACTGAGGAATTAAGAAGAGAATTAGTAGGGAGAAACTACCAATTTATAAGGGCAGGTTTAGAAACAAATTTGGTGCATGCGCCGTGTATGACCTATATAGTCTAAATATAGCCTGATTTTGTTGATTGCGTGATTTTGGGATTGCGTGATTCCGTGATATAAATATAGCCTAAATATAGCCTGCTGTTATGTTTTTTCCTTAGGGGTATTTTGGGAAGTCGAATGTTTTAACCAAAAGTGGCTTCACCATCCCCAACTGGAATCCTATAGTAAAGACTTTCCGCTCGATACGCTCATACCCTTTGTTTCAAGCAAACCGGTGAGATTGACAACCTCATCGTAAGTTGGGAGCAAAGTATTTGGTTGTGTTGTGTGCAGGTTCCGCGTTGCTACTAGTTGAAGACAAGTCAACAAGAATCGATTAACGGCGCCCTTGTTGGAGTGTTAGTAGGCTAGTCAGCATCACCTTCTGGAGTATTGACTTTTTCCTGGACTGACAAACCTTGGTTTCTTTCTGAGGGAAAAACTTGTTGTTGTGCTCATCATACCTTCCTCTTGGGGTTCCCAACTGGACGGTGAAAAACTATCAACACCGCGCCGCATCACGCCACAACCACATGCTTGCCGCCACTCTGCCGCCCACACGGCCGAAGACGGGGGCTAGCACCCACGACCGCCGCTTGCCGTGAGAAGACGGTGCCGCTGATACGTCTCAAACGTATCTATAATTTTTGATGCTCCATGCTTGTTTTTACACCATTTGCTTAGTGTTTCGTTACACTTCGTGGCATTTCTATGCATTTTCCGGAACTAACCTATTAACAAGATGCCACAGTGCTAGTTCCCTGTTTTCTGCTGTTTTTGTGTTTCAGAAAAGTTACACAGGAAATATTCTCGGAATTGGACGAAATAAAAGCCGAACATCCAGATATTAAACGAAGCTTCCAGAAGACCGAAGAGGAGACAGGGGGAGCCACGGGATGGCCACACCATAGGGCGGCGTGGCCAGCCCCTGGCCCGCGCCCCCTATGGGTGAGGCCACCCTGGCCCACCTCTGACGCCGCCCCTTCGCCTATAAAGACCCCCCGACGGGAAAAACCTAAATACCCGATCACTTTTCCAGAAACACATCGCGATCCGCCGCCGTCGTCGACCCGAAATCGGGAGGGTCTAGAAGCTCTTCTCGGCACCCTGCCGAAGAGGGGAATCGCCACCGGAGGTCTTCTTCATCGTCATGCTTGCCTCCGGCGTGATGAGTGAGTAGTCTACCTTGGACCATGGGTCCATAGCAGTAGCTAGATGGTTGTCTTCTCCACCATGTGCTTCATGTTTAGATCTTGTGAGCTGCCTTACATGATCGAGATCACCGTTATGTAATTCTTCATGTTGTGTTTGTTGGGATCCGATGAATATTGGTGTTATGATTAAGTTGATGTACTGAATATTATCTTTATGTTGTTTATGATCTTGCATGCTCTCCGTTGTTAGTAGCTATCTTGGCCAAGTAGATACTAGTGACTCCAAGAGGGGGTATTTATGCTCGATAGTTGGGTTCATGCCTCTATTTAATCTAGGGGAGTGACAAAAACCTCTAAGGTTGTAGATGTGCTGTTGCCACTAGGGAGAAAACAACATTCTTATGTCCAAGGACATATGGTTTGTTTACATTACACACTTTGCTTAATGTAGTTATCTGTTGTTCGCAACTTAATATTCACGGGGTCCTCGGATGATTCCCCGTGGGTGGATTATTAGTCATAGATGCAGTTGGATGGCGGTCTATGTATCTTGTTGTAATGCCCAGAGTAAATCTCATAGTGATCCTCTTGACATATGCACGTTATCTTTATTCTATCAATTGCCCAACTGTAATTTGTTTACCCAGCATGTTGTTATTTATCTTATGGAGAGACACCACTAGTGAACTGTGGACCCCGGTCCTATTTTCTTTATATTGCTATCACCTGTTTACTTTACTCGCATTGTTTACTTTCTTGCATACTACTATTGCTTTCCAATCGATACGCTCATTCTTTTGTTTACAACAAACTGGTGAGATTGACAACCTCATCGTAAGTTGGGAGCAAAGTTCTTGGTTGTATTGTGTGAAGGTTCCACGTTGCTACTAGTTGAAGACGCGCTAACAAGAATCGTTAACAGCGCCCTTGTTGGAGTGTCAAGGTGTTCAGATCTTGTTATATCTTTGCATCAAGGTGTATTTTTACCTCTGGTCCATGTTGGTATTCATCAAAAGAGTTATTTCAAAAAGGTTCGAATGGTGTTGGAAAAGAGAAAAAGTTTTATGCAAAAAAGTGGTAGAAGATGGAGCTTGTGTAGACTGCAGCTTAGGCTTTTGCATGTCGTGCTTCATATCTTTTTGATAGTATTCTTAGTGGTTTTGCTGTAGCATGACTTGTCTCAAATGACTGAGATTGCTTAATGAGCCTTTGAAAAAATCATACTTGTTTTTATTATTTGGAAGCATTAATTTGGTTTTCTCCTTGATGCTTTATTTGGGTTGACTTGGCACATGCTCACACATGTTAGACTCATACAAAGTCACCATAAGCCTCTATGATCATTTAGTTTTTGACTTTTGATGTCATCTTATGCTTCTTTTAATGTTGCTTTGTCGCTTTGCATGATTATGGCCGATATTGCTCTCTTAGTTGGTCGCTCCCAGTCTTTTGCTAGCCCTCGTTTTGTACTGAGTATGAGCTCTACTCGTGCATCCAACTCCTAAAAACCAAGTTGTTACAATGTGTCCGCCATAAATACCTATTAGCAATTTGCTATTCCAAATTACATTTGACTTGCTTTTATCTATCCTTTAAATTAAACTCGTTTTGGTGTTATGCGAAAATTGGTCAGTAAAGCTCTCACAAACCTGATGGCATACTTTACTTTTCTCGTTCTTTAAAATTTGACATTGTGGCTCTCTTATGTTGAGTTGTTATGCTTGCAAGTTGTAAGTTGGAAATTAGCCAAACCATGCCATCATGGGGTAAGCTTTCAACATTGCACTTCTTGTTTGAGTTGATATCGTGATCTTTTGTTTATGGATACTCGCGATGTGAAACAAGTTGGGAACTTGCGGGATCATGGAGTTCTTATATGTGTTAGGGAAACGTCTGGGCCGCTAATCTAAGCCATGCATAATTCATGGTGGAAATTTACAGCATGCCCATAGTGGACATTCGACGACGCATCTCAAAATAAAAAGCTATACCAATGGTAAATAAAAGAGATGTCGAGGTGTTCATTGTCTGTTTGTCTTGTTATTTTGATGTGGGCTTGTTCCATATCATCGGGCAAGAGGTACCCCATTGGTGGTTCTCGATGATACACATATATTTACAATGACAAGAGATTGCTTGGGACTCTAAGTCGAGTAGCATGAGGTTTGGGTATTCGTACTTCACGGGACACGAGGTTTTCAACTTATGATTTGTCAAGCATATGCTTCATAATTGTACTCGCATTAACTTTAACCATTCAAGATGCCTATGATAGGGGCAATGAGAGCTCAAAGGTAGTAAGTACCATAATTTTTGAAGGTTTATAAAACTTGCAATCACTGCTTTCCTCTGCGAAGGGCCTTTCTTTTACTTTTATGTTGAGTCACCACCTTCTATCTTTATGCACCGTCTAAGAGAGCATAGTTGTCATTCTTAGTATAATGTGCATTGTCCCAAAGTTATCATTGATTGATTCATGATTTTGGTTTCACTTGTTCTTAAATTATTTGTATATAGTCTCCCTCTTAAACTTGAAGGTGTCCTAAGCATTTGTGTTTTGCTCTCTCATGAAGGACAAGCTGAAAACCATTTGCTATGTTTTTCCTTATGATTTGAACACACGTTTGACTTTCATTGTTTCATTTTCATGATCTTTTGTTTGTTTTCTTTTTCATGTTATAACATGGTTGCTAAGTTTCTTCTATCAAGATTATATCTTTCATGCCCATGTTTTAAGTTCTTTTGATCCCAGCACTCAATGCTTATATAGATGATCAAGATTGTGTAGGTGCATGTCACCTCAAAAATTATTTCTTTGTTATCACTTACCTACTCGAGGACGAGCAGGAGTCAAGCTTGGGGATGCTTGATACGTCTCAAACATATCTATAATTTTTGATGCTCCATGCTTATTTTTACACCATTTGCTTAGTGTTTCGTTAAACTTCGTGGTGTTTTTATGCATTTTCCGGAACTAACCTATTAACAAGATGTCACAGTGTCAGTTCCCTGTTTTCTGCTGTTTTGTGTTTCAGAAAAGTAACACAGGAAATATTCTCGGAATTGGACGAAACAAAAGCCGAACATCCAGATATTAAACGAAGCTTCCAGAAGACCGAAGAGGAGATGGAGGGGAGCCACGGGCTGGCCACACCATAGGGCGGCGCGGCCAGCCCCTGGACCACGCCCCCTATGGGTGAGGCCACCCTGGCCCACCTCTGACGCCGCCCCTTCGCCTATAAAGACCCCTCGACGAGACAAACCTAAATATCCGATCACTTTTCCAGAAACACATCGCGATCCGCCGCCGTCGTCGACCCAAGATCGGGAGGGTCCAGAAGCTCTTCCCGGCACCCTGCCGAAGAGGGGAATCGACACCGGAGATCTTCTTCATCGCCATGCTTGCCTCCGGCACGATGAGTGAGTAGTCTACCTTGGACCATGAGTCCATAGCAGTAGCTAGATGGTTGTCTTCTCCACCATGTGCTTCATGTTTAGATCTCGTGAGCTGCCTTACATGATCGAGATCACCGTTATGTAATTCTACATGTTGTGTTTGTTGGAATCCGATGAATATTGGTGTTATGATTAAGTTGATGTGCTGAATATTATCTTATTTTATCTCTATGTTGTTTATGATCTTGCATGCTCTCCGTTGTTAGTAGCTATCTTAGCCAAGTAGATACTAGTGACTCCAAGAGGGGGTATTTATGCTCGATAGTTGGGTTCATGCCTCTATTTAATCTGGGGGAGTGACAAAAACCTCTAACTGTGTAGATGTGCTATTGCCACTAGGGAGAAAACAACATTCTTATATCCAAGGACATATGCTTTGTTTACATTACACACTTTGCTTAATGCAGTTATCTGTTGTTCGCAACTTAATATTCAAGGGGTCCTCGGATGATTCCCCGTGGGTGGATTATTAGTCATAGATGCAGTTGGATGGCGGTCTATGTATCTTGTTGTAATGCCCAGAGTGTGACGACCTCAAATTTGATAACAAATTCGAAGCGCCCGTTATGTATTCCACCGCAATCCCAGAACCGTTGTTGCGATATACATAACGTAGTTGGTAACCAGTTCCATAGACATTACAATACGAGGGTTCAAATACAATGGTCATAGTGACCAAGTTCATATTACAACACAATATAGTAGCGGAAATAACGTCTTCGGGTCCATGCCTTCACCCTACAGGCAATGGCGACTCATGGAGACGATCTTAGTTCTGGTACACTTCTTCATACCCTTCCTCCGGATACTCTTCCCCATAATCTGGCCAAGTTGATAGCCAGGGACACAGCCATGAGTACATTGGATGCACTCGCAAACCACCTTATAAATGAAATGATGAAGTAGATATGCAAGGTTGATAGGGTGGACTAAGCACTAAGTTTATTTGCCAAAGGCTAGTTTTATTTCCCAAGAATGTTCATTGGTAGAAAAGAGGTTTAGTTCTCTAAGTTCAATCTAAAGAGGAACTTCAAGTGTGTCAACATCATTGTCAAGTCAAGTCATTCACCAAGTTCACCATTGTTACTTTTATTCTTGACAAAAGTCAAGTACAGCTTGCCAACTGTCCATAACCGCGGACTCGGCTATTCGAATAGTTTTGGAAACCTCTGCAGAGGGGTACACTTTACCCACAAGAATCGATACATCTGCCGGGAGAAATCCACGGATCGTCATACACAAAGTATGCAGGGTTCAGATAATCAAACAAACTCTTTCACTTGTCTACTCTAGTATAGGATCCTTCCCTAGAGCCCGAGACACGGATTTCCCCGTTCCGGCGCCTCTAGTTTTGCCCGCTCCGGGATGCCGGATGGATGGAAATCTTCAGGAAGGAAAATTTCCAATGACCACTCGGTTCGGAAGCAACCACACATGGAATACTTCTATAAAGGATGATACAAGACCTCCCATACTAGAATAAACAAGCTAGGAATAAGCCCCTTCCCATTCAGGGGTAATGTGGTCGTACGGTATGGTTGGCTCACATAGTACATCACCCGTTGTCATTGGGAAATACATTTCATAGTTCTTAGTCAAGATTAATTTCTGTCATTAAGCCATCATGTAGGAGCAATCTCCAATTCAAGTTTTCAAGTTCAAGTCACCACTTTTCAAATAGGGTTCCCCTTATAGATGGCCTCAATTTTATTAGCGACTAAGCAACTACATTGAGTGATGATACCACTAAACATGGTTGGATAAACTCAGCTTGATGCTCTTGCTAAGCAAGATATCACTATACTTCTATCATGCTACTCTAGCAATTCAATCATGCAATTTACTTAAAACAAGTAGGATGCAATAGTAAAACTAGGCATTTGGAGTATGATTCAAAAGATGGCTTGCCTAGGTTGGCAAAGTGTCCGGGGTATTCTTCTTCTTCTTCTTAATAATATCCCCCTCAATATCCTCCTCAGCAACACTAGCGTCTAATAACGAAATCAACATAAAACACACAATCACTACACAATGCTAACAACACCCAAACACACATATTGGTTTGCTAACAAGAGCATTCATGTTGCATTTTATGGAGTTGGATTGTAAGTTTTTCTTCTAAGTTTTCATTAAGTGTGCAAGTTAGAGTTCCTACTAAGGGGTCATATGTTGTTCACTTTCTAAGCATTGGTAATGGTTTAGGGGTATTAAGACTAGTTCAAGTGGGGAGGGATTAACTAAGTGAGTTGGTAATGAGGGCAAATTAATTCTAAGTGTATGATAGGGACCTATCATTTTATGTTACTAACTAGAGTTGGGTTAGGGTCTAACTGATAACACTAACAAGGTTTGAGTTGATTAAGGTTGACTAAACAGGAGGGGAGTTAATTAGTAAGTTCACCCTTCAAGTTTCATAATTTTAGGAGGTTTAAACAATTTTCTAGAAATATTCTAGGATTAATAAAGCTAGGGTCACACTATTCTTATTTATTTAAATTCCTAACTCAACTTGAATTCTAACCAATCCTACAGTGTAGAGCATTTGATAAGCTTTCCAATGCATATTTATTTGTTAGAAATGGATTTGTAAAACTCTTGGAATTTGAGTTTGAAAAACATATCTGAAACTATTTTGAAGTAATTCGAAAAGGCGGGAGAATAAATAAAAACGAAACGGACCTACTTCTAACCACACGGGCCGAATCCAGAAGAATTCCGAACGGGCCGGCCCAATACCGTTTCGCGCGGGGAGGGAATGTTTTAAAACCGAATCTGACAGATGGGGTCCACTCGTCAGATCTAATTAGAATCGCCGAACCGGTATGCTCCCGTTGGATCAAGATCCAACGGTGCATCGTCGTCGTCTACCGCGGGACAGACCAGGGACTCACCGGCGTTCAGCAGTGGTACGGCTCGGCGGCGTAGCTCGACGGAGAGGATGCAGAGCTTGACGGCGGTGATGCAGATCGACAGCGGTGGCTCCGCTCCTCCACCTCGCACCAGCAGCAGCTCCAATGGTGGCCGAAATCCTCCAGAACGCGGCGGCGCTCCCGTGCAGAGATCGGACGTTTCCGAGGGAGAGAGGAAGAGAGAAGAGTGGGGGATCGGTTGCGGTGGTGTGTGCGTCCTCTGGGAGTGGTCGACGGGGGTTTTTATAGCCTCGGGAGGCCGGGGGCAAGGCGACCAGAAGGTGGCCAGTGCGGGGGTCCTGGCGGCGTTCGGAGGTCGCGCCCGGGCACGGCGGCCTCGGGGGTGTGCTGGGGGGTTGTCGCCTCGGCTGCGGAGGGCTGTGGGTCGGTTCTGGCGCATCCATGGCGGTCGGCAATGTGCAGGAAGAAGAGAGACTGGGAGGGGGCCCTGGGCGCATTTCTCTTCTTCCCTCCACTTCTTCCGGCTCGGGTCGGGGCAGGGGGCGCTGGGCTCGACCGCGGCATCGTCCAGGAGCATGGCGACAGGGTTTGGGCGAGCAAGAACAGTGATCTTCACAGTAGCTTCGATTTGGCTCGATTTCATCTGCCAGGTATTCGACGAATTGCTCGCAAGAATTTCAAATTCGAAATTTGGAAAACTTCCACTTTGGGTGATCAACATATTGGCCAAGGTTTCCAGTCATATTTTTGTTCTGGAGAAATAACAGGTTTTGCAAAAATTTATATTTGAAAAATAGGGTATGGTCACTATTTTAGATTCAAAGTTTGACAGAGGTTTGAGTGATGTTCTGATTTGAATTTTGGGCAGCAACTTCTTGGTTGAGTTTGTATGTGACTTGGTGAAGCTCAACTAACTGGCCAAACACTGAGGTGAGTTGCAGATTTCTTATTCTAAAGGCTCAAAGTAGGGTAGTCAATAACAGTTTCTAGATCATCTTATTCTTCTCTTTTTCTTTCTTTCTTTTGCTTCTTGTTTCTTTGGTTCCTATAATCTTTCTCAATTGCTTCTGTTGGTTAAGTTAGAATTAACTAACTAGTGCACAACAAATAATAACACACATGAAATCATAAAAGACATATAATAGAAAATACATGTATGCATGAAATAATGGATAAAAGTTTTCTCTGGGTCCAAAATTTGGCACCTTAATTAATAGAAAGTGGATTACAATTTTCTGAGTTGTTACAATCTTCCCCCCTTAAAAAGAATCTCGTCCCCGAGATTCACTAATTAAGAACTGAAAAGATTGGGAAACTCTTTCTGTAGGTAATCTTCTCGTTCCCAAGTAGCTTCATCTTCGGTGTGGTTACTCCACTGAATTTTCAGAAACTTGATGCTTCGGGTTCGAGTGGTTCGATATGCTTCCTCGAGGATATGGATAGGTACTTCACGATAGGTCAAATCCTTGTTGATGTCCACGGAGCGGTGATCAATATTCTTGAAGATTTCTGGCTTCTCCGGTACTTCAAGACATTTCCGAAGTAAAGACACGTGAAAGACATCGTGCACTTCAGACAATTCAGGGGGCATTTCCAACTGATAAGACACTTCTCCTCTGCGGTCTAGTATCTTGAAGGGTCCAATATATCTTGGTGCAAGCTTTCCTTTTACTTGGAATCTCTGCATCCCCTTGAGAGGTGATACTCTAAGATAGACAAAATCTCCACTCTTGAAAGTCAGTTCTCTCCGTCTCTTGTCGGCATAACTTTTCTGTCTAGACTGGGCTGCCTTGAGGTAATCACGAATCATGCGAACTTTCTCCTCGGCTTCTTGCAGAATGTCAGGTCCAAATATCTGACTGTCTCCGGTTTCAGACCAATTCAAAGGGGTACGACACTTTCTTCCATATAAAGCTTCAAATGGGGCCATTTGCAAACTGGCTTGATAACTGTTGTTGTAGGAAAACTCCGCGAAAGGCAGACAATCTTCCCACTTAGCTCCATAGGCTAGAACACAGGCTCTCAACATATCTTCAAGTATTTGGTTTACCCTTTCCGTCTGTCCGTCAGTCTGCGGGTGGTAAGCTGTGCTAAAGGCTAATTTGGTTCCCAAAGCTTGATGCAAACTTCTCCAAAATCTCGAGGTGAATTGGGTTCCTCGATCGGAAACTATGGTTTTAGAGATTCCATGCAAACTAACAATTTTGGATAGATACAGATCTGCCAGCTGTCCTGAGGTATAAGTGGTCTTGACAGGAATAAAGTGGGCAACTTTGGTCAGTCTATCCACAATGACCCAGATAGAATCATTTCCACGGCTAGACCTTGGAAATCCGGTGATGAAATCCATTCCAACAGATTCCCACTTCCATTCCGGAACTTGCAAAGGTTGCAGCAGTCCAGCAGGACGTTGATGTTCAGCCTTGACTCTTTGGCAGATATCACACTTGGATATAAACGATGCAATCTCACGCTTCATTCCATGCCACCAAAATTGTTCTTTCAAATCTTGATACATCTTAGTTCCACCGGGATGGATGGAGTAAGGTGTCTCATGGGCTTCCTTCATAATCATCTCCTTCAATTCTGAATCAGCAGGCACACAAATACGGCTTTTATACCAAAGAACTCCTTGATCATCTTCTTCAAATCCTGGCACCTTGCCGGAACTAATTTGGCGCTTGATTCCGTCAATACTCTCATTTCCCTTCTGGGCTTCTTTGATTTGGCTCATCAAGGTGGGTTGAAACTCAAGGTTGGCTAAGAATCCTTGACTGACTAGTTCCAATCCAAACTTTTCAAACTCTTGGTGCAACATAGGTTGCTCTTCCTTGATCATCATATTTAATGAGCATGGCTTCCTACTCAAAGCATCGGCCACTACATTGGCCTTACCGGGGTGATAATGAATTTCCAGATCATAATCCTTGATCAACTCTATCCATCTTCTTTGCCTCATGTTCAACTCCTTCTGGGTGAAAATATACTTCAAACTCTTGTGGTCAGTGTAGATCTCACAACGGTTACCCATAAGATAGTGCCTCCAGGTCTTCAAAGCTAAAACTACGGCTGCTAATTCCATATCATGGGTTGGATAGTTTTCTTCATGAGGTCTAAGCTGCCGGGAGAGGTATGCTATGACCTTGCCTTCTTGCATTAACACACAACCAAGTCCAAGTTTGGAAGCGTCGCAATAGACATCAAAGTTTTTGGTGATATCGGGCATGGTTAGGACGGGTGCGGTCACCAACCGCTTCTTGAGCTCTTGAAAACTTTCTTCACACTTAGGGGTCCATTCAAACTTCTTGTCCTTCTTCAACAGTTGGGTCATTGGCCGGGCCATGCTTGAAAATCCTTCAACAAACTTGCGGTAATATCCCGCTAATCCGAGAAAACCTCTAACTTCAGTTTGAGTGGTAGGGGCTTCCCATTCCATGACGGATTTGATCTTCTTGGGGTCTACGGATATTCCTCCCGCTGATAATACATGGCCTAAGAATCCAACTTCCTTCAACCAAAACTCACACTTACTAAACTTGGCATAGAGCTGATGCTCTCTCAGAGTCTCTAAGATTAATCTCAGATGGGTTGCATGCTCTTCTTCGGACTTGGAGTAGATAAGAATGTCATCAATGAAGACAACAACAAACTTATCCAAAAACTCCATAAAAACTTTATTCATGAGATTCATGAAATAAGCAGGGGCATTGGTTAATCCAAAGGACATTACGGTGTACTCATACAATCCGTACCGGGTAGTGAAGGCTGTCTTGGGTATATCAGTTGCACGGATCTTCAATTGATGGTATCCAGTTCTAAGATCTATCTTCGAGAAGACTCTAGCTCCAGTCAATTGCTCAAACAAATCTTCAATCTTTGGGAGAGGATACTTGTTCTTGATGGTCACATCGTTTAGCTTGCGGTAGTCAGTGCATAGTCGGCTAGAACCGTCACTTTTATCCACAAACAAAACAGGTGATCTCCAAGCAGAAGAACTTGGCTGAATCAATCCCTTACTCAAAAGGTCATCCAACTGCTTCTTCAACTCTACTAGTTCAGCTGGGTTCATACGATAGGGTCGTTGGGCTATAGATCCAGTTCCGGGAATAAGCTCAATGATAAACTCGATGTCCCGATCCGGTGGCATTCCGGGTAGCTCATCGGGAAAAACATCCGGGTATTCACCGACGATGGGGACTTCCTCCAGAGTTGGCCCTGAGATACTCTTATGACATCTGGGGATTTTGGTGGGTTTCATAGACACATGCCTTACCACAATTCCATGGCTACTCCTCATAGTGATGGTCTTTTTGGCACAATCAATAACTCCTTGGTGTTGAGACATCCAGTCCATACCTAGGACTACTTCCAAACCCTTGGTTCCCAACACAATCAAACTGGCTAAGAAGGCTACTCCATGAATTTCTATGGGTACTGCCAAGCAGGTCCAACTAGCTTTGGTGACTGACCCAGGTATTTGCACAGACATGGTTTCTTTCAAGGGTGTTGGTTGGAGTCCACTTTTATCAACGAATAACTGAGTAATAAACGAATGCGAAGCTCCAGAATCAAACAGAACTCTTGCAGGAACTGAATTAACAGGGAACATACCAAGCACAACGTCGGTTGCCTCCTGAGCTTCTTCAACATTCATGTGGTTCAGACGGCCTCGAGGGTGAGGCGGGTTTCGTGGTGGATAGTTCTTGCCATTTCCAACACGGCGCTGCTGCTGAGCAGGAGCAGTGGCCTTGGATGCATCATTCAGCTTCTTGGGGCACTCATTGGAGTAGTGCCCTTTTAGCCCACACTCATAACAGGTGACACCGGACTTGTCACCAGGCTTGGGTAACACAGGGGCGCCATTTGGCCTTGGAGTATTGGTGTTGAAGTTGTTACCACTAGGTCTTGGAGGTGCACGGTTGAAATTGTTGCCGGGTGGACGGTTGGGATAGTTGGGACGTGGAGCAGGTGCAGATGGCCTCATAGGTCTAGGGGCGAAACCCATAGGTGGATTTCCCCTTGGCTTCTGCGAGTTGCTTGAGTTGCCTTGATACATCATACGGCGCTTGCGGTTCTCTGCACCTTGCTTGAGTTTGCCTTCCATCTGAATGGCAGAGTCAACCAGTGACTCCAGGTCTGCAAAGTGAATGCTGACCAAGACACATTGCATCTCATCATGAAGTCCATCCAGAAACCTTTCTTTCTTCTTCTCAGTGGTGTTGGTGTCATCTGGGGCATACCTAGACAAGGTAAGGAACTTGTTACGGTAATCCACCACAGATAGGGAACCTTGCTTTAGATTTCTGAACTCATCTCTCATCCTTTTAACTAATCCCAAAGGAACATGGGTTTTGCTAAACTTGCTCTTGAACTCCTCCCAAGGCATCACATACCCTTGGGCTTGCATCGCACGAGTGCTATCCCACCAAGCTCTTGCTGCTCCAGCAAGATAGTGGGTAGTGTACAACACCTTCTCATTTTCACCAACTTCGGCGACTGCCAAATTGTTCTCCATAGTGCGAAGCCAGTCATCGGCATCTAAGGGTTCTTCCGACTTAGTGAACATAGGTGGGTTGGTGTTTTGGAAACTCCTTAGCTTGGATCGGTGCTCACCATTGCCATTGTTTTCTCCTTCACCATTGCCATTGACATTGCCATTGTTGTGGTTCATTGCCATCTGGGTTATCTGCTGAAGAGTGGCCAAGTTAGCTTGGCGCTCAGCTCGGGCTGCTTCCCGGTCTTCCATGATCAACCTTAGTAGTTCGGCCATTTCCGGGTTTGGGGGTGGGGGTGCTCGCGGCATCTGAAGATAAATTTTTGGTAAGACAAGAGGGAAAGCTAATTGCTAAGATTTAATTGTAACCTAGATGATGCAATTTTTGTCTTACTAGGGCCTTAAGGGCCAAATTCATATTTCATTCCACAACATCAAACACACCATACATACGAGTTCACATATTACAAATGGTTTACATCAAACCATGGCGACTCGTCTACTAGAGAGGGGGATACAACTCACACCTACACGAAGTGAAAATAAAGTGGAACTCATAACTAGATAACATGTGGATCTCCGATCTACTCAGCGGGCTCCTCGGGGTCTTCCTCCTCATCACTCACAATGAATCCATTATGCCCACCATCCTCTGGATCATCAAGATCCTCCATGAAATCATCCTTATCACTAATGAGGGCATTATCCTCCTTGCGGAGATCAACGCCTTCCTCCTCACCAAGGTGATCCTCTAGACTCTCAATGTACTCAGTCAGCTCAGCCACATTGGCCTTCAAGTCCTCAATGTCCTGATCCTTCTCATCGCGCTGGCGACGAAGACTCTTGCGCTCCTTCGCAAGTATCCTGATAGTGCTCCTCGCCTCCACCAGTGCGAAGTGCTCAAGGTTGGCCCTAGTACGGGCACGATCGGCCTCCTGCTGAGTGGAGTACAGCAAGAAATCCATGTGATCGATGTAGGTACTCGGCTCATTTTGCCCTGGCATGTTTGCGGGGCGCCCGTCCGCATCACGCCGAGCAAAGTTCCTAAAGCGCTCCCCCTGGACCTCCTCAACATGCAGTCCGCATAAGCGGGCGTGCATCTCCTGCATACCTCGGACCAAACCATCGGCCCAAGTGTTCTCCACAAGCTCAAACTTGATCCTTGGAGAACTCAAGTTTCCCTTCTTGCCACGACAACTGGCCCTGATAAGCCACCGTAGCTCTCCATCTGGGTGCTCATTGAGCACGGCTCCCTTGAACTCCAGATACAAGCGATCCAGGAACAAGGTCAGGGTGGTGAGGTCGCGCTCGAAACAAAGGCTGCCACCATGGCCCAACTGGTAGTGCTCAGTGAATACCGGGGCCATCTACAAAATTTTAGATTAGATTTAGTTACTGATCAACTCAAGTGTGCAAAATTTTAAGTAGGCAAAAACTGAATCATGTACAAAGCTTTGTAAATAGAGAGGAAAAGACTAAGCAATTTTGCAACCATTACTTATATCTTTGCTTTTATCAAGGTTTCAGTTAACGCCCATTCTAACTAAGGTCTCCTATGGTCAGCCTAGGCTCTGATACCAACTTGTGACGACCTCAAATTTGATAACAAATTCGAAGCGCCCGTTATGTATTCCACCGCAATCCCAGAACCGTTGTTGCGATATACATAACGTAGTTGGTAACCAGTTCCATAGACATTACAATACGAGGGTTCAAATACAATGGTCATAGTGACCAAGTTCATATTACAACACAATATAGCAGCGGAAATAACGTCTTCGGGTCCATGCCTTCACCCTACAGGCAATGGCGACTCATGGAGACGATCTTAGTTCTGGTACACTTCTTCATACCCTTCCTCCGGATACTCTTCCCCATAGTCTGGCCAAGTTGATAGCCAGGGACACAGCCATGAGTACATTGGATGCACTCGCAAACCACCTTATAAATGAAATGATGAAGTAGATATGCAAGGTTGATAGGGTGGACTAAGCACTAAGTTTATTTGCCAAAGGCTAGTTTTATTTCCCAAGAATGTTCATTGGTAGAAAAGAGGTTTAGTTCTCTAAGTTCAATCTAAAGAGGAACTTCAAGTGTGTCAACATCATTGTCAAGTCAAGTCATTCACCAAGTTCACCATTGTTACTTTTATTCTTGACAAAAGTCAAGTACAGCTTGCCAACTGTCCATAACCGCGGACTCGGCTATTCGAATAGTTTTGGAAACCTCTGCAGAGGGGTACACTTTACCCACAAGAATTGATACATCTGCCGGGAGAAATCCATGGATCGTCATACACAAAGTATGCGGGGTTCAGATAATCAAACAAACTCTTTCACTTGTCTACTCTAGTATAGGATCCTTCCCTAGAGCCCGAGACACGGATTTCCCCGTTCCGGCGCCTCTAGTTTTGCCCGCTCCGGGATGCCGGATGGATGGAAATCTTCAGGAAGGAAAATTTCCAATGACCACTCGGTTCGGAAGCAACCACGCATGGAATACTTCTATAAAGGATGATACAAGACCTCCCATACTAGAATAAACAAGCTAGGAATAAGCCCCTTCCCATTCAGGGGTAATGTGGTCGTACGGTATGGTTGGCTCACATAGTACATCACCCGTTGTCATTGGGAAATACATTTCATAGTTCTTAGTCAAGATTAATTTCTGTCATTAAGCCATCATGTAGGAGCAATCTCCAATTCAAGTTTTCAAGTTCAAGTCACCACTTTTCAAATAGGGTTCCCCTTATAGATGGCCTCAATTTTATTAGCGACTAAGCAACTACATTGAGTGATGATACCACTAAACATGGTTGGATAAACTCAGCTTGATGCTCTTGCTAAGCAAGATATCACTATACTTCTATCATGCTACTCTAGCAATTCAATCATGCAATTTACTTAAAACAAGTAGGATGCAATAGTAAAACTAGGCATTTGGAGTATGATTCAAAAGATGGCTTGCCTTGGTTGGCAAAGTGTCCGGGGTATTCTTCTTCTTCTTCTTGATAATGTCCCCCCTCAATATCCTCCTCAGCAACACTAGCGTCTAATAACGAAATCAACATAAAACACACAATCACTACACAATGCTAACAACACCCAAACACACATATTGGTTTGCTAACAAGAGCATTCATGTTGCATTTTATGGAGTTGGATTGTAAGTTTTTCTTCTAAGTTTTCATTAAGTGTGCAAGTTAGAGTTCCTACTAAGGGGTCATATGTTGTTCACTTTCTAAGCATTGGTAATGGTTTAGGGGTATTAAGACTAGTTCAAGTGGGGAGGGATTAACTAAGTGAGTTGGTAATGAGGGCAAATTAATTCTAAGTGTATGATAGGGACCTATCATTTTATGTTACTAACTAGAGTTGGGTTAGGGTCTAACTGATAACACTAACAAGGTTTGAGTTGATTAAGGTTGACTAAACAGGAGGGGAGTTAATTAGTAAGTTCACCCTTCAAGTTTCATAATTTTAGGAGGTTTAAACAATTTTCTAGAAATATTCTAGGATTAATAAAGCTAGGGTCACACTATTCTTATTTATTTAAATTCCTAACTCAACTTGAATTCTAACCAATCCTACAGTGTAGAGCATTTGATAAGCTTTCCAATGCATATTTATTTGTTAGAAATGGATTTGTAAAACTCTTGGAATTTGAGTTTGAAAAACATATCTGAAACTATTTTGAAGTAATTCGAAAAGGCGGGAGAATAAATAAAAACGAAACGGACCTACTTCTAACCACACGGGCTGAATCCAGAAGAATTCCGAACGGGCCGGCCCGATACCGTTTCGCGCGGGGCGGGAATGTTTTAAAACCGAATCTGACAGATGGGGTCCACTCGTCAGATCTAATTAGAATCGCCGAACCGGTATGCTCCCGTTGGATCAAGATCCAACGGTGCATCGTCGTCGTCTACCGCGGGACAGACCAGGGACTCACCGGCGTTCAGCAGTGGTACGGCTCGGCGGCGTAGCTCGACGGAGAGGATGCAGAGCTTGACGGCGGTGATGCAGATCGACAGCGGTGGCTCCGCTCCTCCACCTCGCACCAGCAGCAGCTCCAATGGTGGCCGAAATCCTCCAGAACGCGGCGGCGCTCCCGTGCAGAGATCAGACGTTTCCGAGGGAGAGAGGAAGAGAGAAGAGTGGGGGATCGGTTGCGGTGGTGTGTGCGTCCTCTGGGAGTGGTCGACGGGGGTTTTTATAGCCTCGGGAGGCCGGGGGCAAGGCGACCAGAAGGTGGCCAGTGCGGGGGTCCTGGCGGCGTTCGGAGGTCGCGCCCGGGCACGGCGGCCTCGGGGGTGTGCTGGGGGGTTGTCGCCTCGGCTGCGGAGGGCTGTGGGTCGGCTCTGGCGCATCCATGGCGGTCGGCAACGTGCAGGAAGAAGAGAGACTGGGAGGGGGGCCCTGGGCGCATTTCTCTTCTTCCCTCCACTTCTCCCGGCTCGGGTCGGGGCAGGGGGCGCTGGGCTGGACCGCGGCATCGTCCAGGAGCATGGCGACAGGGTTTGGGCGAGCAAGAACAGTGATCTTCACAGTAGCTTCGATTTGGCTCGATTTCATCTGCCAGGTGTTCGACGAATTGCTCGCAAGAATTTCAAATTCGAAATTTGGAAAACTTCCACTTTGGGTGATCAACATATTGGCCAAGGTTTCCAGTCATATTTTTGTTCTGGAGTAATAACAGGTTTTGCAAAAATTTATATTTGAAAAATAGGGTATGGTCACTGTTTCAGATTCAAAGTTTGACAGAGGTTTGAGTGATGTTCTGATTTGAATTTTGGGCAGCAACTTCTTGGTTGAGTTTGTATGTGACTTGGTGAAGCTCAACTAACTGGCCAAACACTGAGGTGAGTTGCAGATTTCTTATTCTAAAGGCTCAAAGTAGGGTAGTCAATAACAGTTTCTAGATCATCCTATTCTTCTCTTTTTCTTTCTTTCTTTTGCTTCTTGTTTCTTTGGTTCCTATAATCTTTCTCAATTGCTTCTGTTTGTTAAGTTAGAATTAACTAACTAGTGCACAACAAATAATAACACACATGAAATCATAAAAGACATATAATAGAAAATACATGTATGCATGAAATAATGGATAAAAGTTTTCTCTGGGTCCAAAATTTGGCACCTTAATTAATAGAAAGTGGATTACAATTTTCTGAGTTGTTACAATCTTCCCCCCTTAAAAAGAATCTCGTCCCCGAGATTCACTAATTAAGAACTGAAAAGATTGGGAAAATCTTTCTGTAGGTAATCTTCTCGTTCCCAAGTAGCTTCATCTTCGGTGTGGTTACTCCACTGAATTTTCAGAAACTTGATGCTTCGGGTTCGAGTGGTTCGATATGCTTCCTCGAGGATACGGATAGGTACTTCACGATAGGTCAAATCCTTGTTGATGTCCACGGAGCGGTGATCAATATTCTTGAAGATTTCTGGCTTCTCCGGTACTTCAAGACATTTCCGAAGTAAAGACACGTGAAAGACATCGTGCACTTCAGACAATTCAGGGGGCATTTCCAACTGATAAGACACTTCTCCTCTGCGGTCTAGTATCTTGAAGGGTCCAATATATCTTGGTGCAAGCTTTCCTTTTACTTGGAATCTCTGCATCCCCTTGAGAGGTGATACTCTAAGATAGACAAAATCTCCACTCTTGAAAGTCAGTTCTCTCCGTCTCTTGTCGGCATAACTTTTCTGTCTAGACTGGGCTGCCTTGAGGTAATCACGAATCATACGAACTTTCTCCTCGGCTTCTTGCAGAATGTCAGGTCCAAATATATGACTGTCTCCGGTTTCAGACCAATTCAAAGGGGTACGACACTTTGGTCCATATAAAGCTTCAAATGGGGCCATTTGCAAACTGGCTTGATAACTGTTGTTGTAGGAAAACTCCGCGAAAGGCAGACAATCTTCCCACTTAGCTCCATAGGCTAGAACACAGGCTCTCAACATATCTTCAAGTATTTGGTTTACCCTTTCCGTCTGTCCGTCAGTCTGCGGGTGGTAAGCTATGCTAAAGGCTAATTTGGTTCCCAAAGCTTGATGCAAACTTCTCCAAAATCTCGAGGTGAATTGGGTTCCTCGATCAGAAACTATGGTTTTAGGGATTCCATGCAAACGAACAATTTTGGATAGATACAGATCTGCCAGCTGTCCTGAGGTATAAGTGGTCTTGACAGGAATAAAGTGGGCAACTTTGGTCAGTCTATCCACAATGACCCAGATAGAATCATTTCCACGGCTAGACCTTGGAAATCCGGTGATGAAATCCATTCCAACAGATTCCCACTTCCATTCCGGAACTTGCAAAGGTTGCAGCAGTCCAGCAGGACGTTGATGTTCAGCCTTGACTCTTTGGCAGATATCACACTTGGATATAAACGATGCAATCTCACGCTTCATTCCATGCCACCAAAATTGTTCTTTCAAATCTTGATACATCTTAGTTCCACCGGGATGGATGGAGTAAGGTGTCTCATGGGCTTCCTTCATAATCATCTCCTTCAATTTTGAATCAGCAGGCACACAAATACGGCTTTTATACCAAAGAACTCCTTGATCATCTTCTTCAAATCCTGGCACCTTGCCGGAACTAATTCGGCGCTTGATTCCGTCAATACTCTCATTTCCCTTCTGGGCTTCTTTGATTTGGCTCATCAAGGTGGGTTGAAACTCAAGGTTGGCTAAGAATCCTTGACTGACTAGTTCCAATCCAAACTTTTCAAACTCTTGGTGCAACATAGGTTGCTCTTCCTTGATCATCATATTTAATGAGCATGGCTTCCTACTCAAAGCATCGGCCACTACATTGGCCTTACCGGGGTGATAATGAATTTCCAGATCATAATCCTTGATCAACTCTATCCATCTTCTTTGCCTCATGTTCAACTCCTTCTGGGTGAAAATATACTTCAAACTCTTGTGGTCAGTGTAGATCTCACAACGGTTACCCATAAGATAGTGCCTCCAGGTCTTCAAAGCTAAAACTACGGCTGCTAATTCCAGATCATGTGTTGGATAGTTTTCTTCATGAGGTCTACGCTGCCGGGAGAGGTATGCTATGACCTTGCCTTCTTGCATTAACACACAACCAAGTCCAAGTTTGGAAGCGTCGCAATAGACATCAAAGTTTTTGGTGATATCGGGCATGGTTAGGACGGGTGCGGTCACCAACCGCTTCTTGAGCTCTTGAAAACTTTCTTCGCACTTAGGGGTCCATTCAAACTTCTTGTCCTTCTTCAACAGTTGGGTCATTGGCCGGGCCATGCTTGAAAATCCTTCAACAAACTTGCGGTAATATCCCGCTAATCCGAGAAAACCTCTAACTTCAGTTTGAGTGATAGGGGCTTCCCATTCCATGACGGATTTGATCTTCTTGGGGTCTACGGATATTCCTCCCACTGATAATACATGGCCTAAGAATCCAACTTCCTTCAACCAAAACTCACACTTACTAAACTTGGCATAGAGCTGATGCTCTCTCAGAGTCTCTAAGATTAATCTCAGATGGGTTGCATGCTCTTCTTCGGACTTGGAGTAGATAAGAATGTCATCAATGAAGACGACAACAAACTTATCCAAAAACTCCATAAAAACTTTATTCATGAGATTCATGAAATAAGCAGGGGCATTGGTTAATCCAAAGGACATTACGGTGTACTCATACAATCCGTACCGGGTAGTGAAGGCTGTCTTGGGTATATCAGTTGCACGGATCTTCAATTGATGGTATCCAGTTCTAAGATCTATCTTCGAGAAGACTCTAGCTCCAGTCAATTGCTCAAACAAATATTCAATCTTTGGGAGAGGATACTTGTTCTTGATGGTCACATCGTTTAGCTTGCGGTAGTCAGTGCGCAGTCGGCTAGAACCGTCACTTTTATCCACAAACAAAACAGGTGATCTCCAAGCAGAAGAACTTGGCTAAATCAATCCCTTACTCAAAAGGTCATCCAACTGCTTCTTCAACTCTACTAGTTCAGCTGGGTTCATACGATAGGGTCGTTGGGCTATAGATCCAGTTCCGGGAATAAGCTCAATGATAAACTCGATGTCCCGATCCGGTGGCATTCCAGGTAGCTCATCGGGAAAAACATCCGGGTATTCACCGACGATGGGGACTTCCTCCAGAGTTGGCCCTGAGATACTCTTATGACATCTGGGGATTTTGGTGGGTTTCACAGACACATGCCTTACCACAATTCCATGGCTACTCCTCATAGTGATGGTCTTTTTGGCACAATCTATAACTCCTTGGTGTTGAGACATCCAGTCCATACCTAGGACTACTTCCAAACCCTTGGTTCCCAACACAATCAAACTGGCTAAGAAGGCTACTCCATGAATTTCTATGGGTACTGCCAAGCAGGTCCAACTAGCTTTGGTGACTGACCCAGGTATTTGCACAGACATGGTTTCTTTCAGGGGTGTTGGTTGGAGTCCACTTTTATCAACGAATAACTGAGTAATAAACGAATGCGAAGCTCCAGAATCAAACAGAACTCTTGCAGGAACTGAGTTAACAGGGAACATACCAAGCACAACGTCTGTTTCCTCCTGAGCTTCTTCAACATTCATGTGGTTCTGACGGCCTCGAGGGTGAGGCGGGTTTCGTGGTGGATAGTTCTTGCCATTTCCAACACGGCGCTGCTGCTGAGCAGGAGCAGTGGTCTTGGATGCATCATTCAGCTTCTTGGGGCACTCATTGGAGTAGTGCCCTTTTAGCCCACACTCATAACAGGTGACACCGGACTTGTCACCAGGCTTGGGTAACACAGGGGCGCCATTTGGCCTTGGAGTATTGGTGTTGAAGTTGTTACCACTAGGTCTTGGAGGTGCACGGTTGAAATTGTTGCCGGGTGGACGGTTGGGATAGTTGGGACGTTGAGCAGGTGCAGATGGCCTCATAGGTCTAGGGGCGAAACCCATAGGTGGATTTCCCCTTGGCTTCTGCGAGTTGCTTGAGTTGCCTTGATACATCATACAGCGCTTGCGGTTCTCTGCAGCTTGCTTGAGTTTGCCTTCCATCTGAATGGCAGAGTCAACCAGTGACTCCAGGTCTGCAAAGTGAATGCTGACCAAGACACATTGCATCTCATCATGAAGTCCATCCAGAAACCTTTCTTTCTTCTTCTCAGTGGTGTTGGTGTCATCTGGAGCATACCTAGACAAGGTAAGGAACTTGTCACGGTAATCCACCACAGATAGGGAACCTTGCTTTAGATTTCTGAACTCATCTCTCATCCTTTTAACTAATCCCAAAGGAACATGGGCTTTGCTAAACTTGCTCTTGAACTCCTCCCAAGGCATCACATACCCTTGGGCTTGCATCGCACGAGTGCTATCCCACCAAGCTCTTGCTGCTCCAGCAAGATAGTGGGTAGTGTACAACACCTTCTCATTTTCACCAACTTCGGCGACTGCCAAATTGTTCTCCATAGTGCGAAGCCAGTCATCGGCATCTAAGGGTTCTTCCGACTTAGTGAACATAGGTGGGTTGGTGTTTTGGAAACTCCTTAGCTTGGATCGGTGCTCACCATTGCCATTGTTTTCTCCTTCACCATTGCCATTGCCATTGCCATTGTTGTGGTTCATTGCCATCTGGGTTATCTGCTGAAGAGTGGCCAAGTTAGCTTGGCGCTCAGCTCGGGCTGCTTCCCGGTCTTCCATGATCAACCTTAGTAGTTCGGCCATTTCCGGGTTTGGGGGTGGGGGTGCTCGCGGCATCTGAAGATAAATTTTTGGTAAGACAAGAGGGAAAGCTAATTGCTAAGATTTAATTGTAACCTAGATGATGCAATTTTTGTCTTACTAGGGCCTTAAGGGCCAAATTCATATTTCATTCCACAACATCAAACACACCATACATACGAGTTCACATATTACAAATGGTTTACATCAAACCATGGCGACTCGTCTACTAGAGAGGGGGATACAACTCACACCTACACGAAGTGAAAATAAAGTGGAACTCATAACTAGATAACATGTGGATCTCCGATCTACTCAGCGGGCTCCTCGGGGTCTTCCTCCTCATCACTCACAATGAATCCATTATGCCCACCATCCTCCGGATCATCAAGATCCTCCATGAAATCATCCTTATCACTAATGAGGGCATTATCCTCCTTGCGGAGATCAACGCCTTCCTCCTCACCAAGGTGATCCTCTAGACTCTCAATGTACTCAGTCAGCTCAGCCACATTGGCCTTCAAGTCCTCAATGTCCTGATCCTTCTCATCGCGCTGGCGACGAAGACTCTTGCGCTCCTTCGCAAGTATCCTGATAGTGCTCCTCGCCTCCACCAGTGCGAAGTGCTCAAGGTTGGCCCTAGTACGGGCACGATCGGCCTCCTGCTGAGTGGAGTACAGCAAGAAATCCATGTGATCGATGTAGGTACTCGGCTCATTTT
The DNA here is from genome assembly GCA_007115705.1 of Dactylis glomerata. Classification (NCBI taxonomy): domain Eukaryota; kingdom Viridiplantae; phylum Streptophyta; class Magnoliopsida; order Poales; family Poaceae; genus Dactylis; species Dactylis glomerata. The sequence goes on along the minus strand of QXEO01000625.1, from coordinate 5,550,194 downwards.
TCCCTGGCATGTTTGCGGGGCGCCCGTCCGCATCACGCCGAGCAAAGTTCATAAAGCGCTCCCCCTGGACCTCCTCAACATGCAGTCCGCATAAGCGGGCATGCATCTCCTGCATACCTCGGACCAAACCATCGGCCCAAGTGTTCTCCACAAGCTCAAACTTGATCCTTGGAGAACTCAAGTTTCCCTTCTTGCCACGGCAACTGGCCCTGATAAGCCACCGTAGCTCTCCATCTGGGTGCTCATTGAGCACGGCTCCCTTGAACTCCGGATACAAGCGATCCAGGAACAAGGTCAGGGTGGTGAGGTCGCGCTCGAAACAAAGGCTGCCACCATGGCCCAACTGGTAGTGCTCAGTGAATACCGGGGCCATCTACAAAATTTTAGATTAGATTTAGTTACTGATCAACTCAAGTGTGCAAAATTTTAAGTAGGCAAAAACTGAATCATGTACAAAGCTTTGTAAATAGAGAGGAAAAGACTAAGCAATTTTGCAACCATTACTTATATCTTTGCTTTTATCAAGGTTTCATTTAACGCCCATTCTAACTAAGGTCTCCTATGGTCAGCCTAGGCTCTGATACCAACTTGTGACGACCTCAAATTTGATAACAAATTCGAAGCGGCCGTTATGTATTCCACCGCAATCCCAGAACCGTTGTTGCGATATACATAACGTAGTTGGTAACCAGTTCCATAGACATTACAATACGAGGGTTCAAATACAATGGTCATAGTGACCAAGTTCATATTACAACACAATATAGCAGCGGAAATAACGTCTTCGGGTCCATGCCTTCACCCTACAGGCAATGGCGACTCATGGAGACGATCTTAGTTCTGGTACACTTCTTCATACCCTTCCTCCGGATACTCTTCCCCATAGTCTGGCCAAGTTTGATAGCCAGGGACACAGCCATGAGTACATTGGATGCACTCGCAAACCACCTTATAAATGAAATGATGAAGTAGATATGCAAGGTTGATAGGGTGGACTAAGCACTAAGTTTATTTGCCAAAGGCTAGTTTTATTTCCCAAGAATGTTCATTGGTAGAAAAGAGGTTTAGTTCTCTAAGTACAATCTAAAGAGGAACTTCAAGTGTGTCAACATCATTGTCAAGTCAAGTCATTCACCAAGTTCACCATTGTTACTTTTATTCTTGACAAAAGTCAAGTACAGCTTGCCAACTGTCCATAACTGCGGACTCGGCTATTCGAATAGTTTTGGAAACCTCTGCAGAGGGGTACACTTTACCCACAAGAATCGATACATCTGCCGGGAGAAATCCACGGATCGTCATACACAAAGTATGCGGGGTTCAGATAATCAAACAAACTCTTTCACTTGTCTACTCTAGTATAGGATCCTTCCCTAGAGCCCGAGACACGGATTTCCCCGTTCCGGCGCCTCTAGTTTTGCCCGCTCCGGGATGCCGGATGGATGGAAATCTTCAGGAAGGAAAATTTCCAATGACCACTCAGTTCGGAAGCAACCACGCATGGAATACTTCTATAAAGGATGATACAAGACCTCCCATACTAGAATAAACAAGCTAGGAATAAGCCCCTTCCCATTCAGGGGTAATGTGGTCGTACGGTATGGTTGGCTCACATAGTACATCACCCGTTGTCATTGGGAAATACATTTCATAGTTCTTAGTCAAGATTAATTTCTGTCATTAAGCCATCATGTAGGAGCAATCTCCAATTCAAGTTTTCAAGTTCAAGTCACCACTTTTCAAATAGGGTTCCCCTTATAGATGGCCTCAATTTTATTAGCGACTAAGCAACTACATTGAGTGATGATACCACTAAACATGGTTGGATAAACTCAGCTTGATGCTCTTGCTAAGCAAGATATCACTATACTTCTATCATGCTACTCTAGCAATCAATCATGCAATTTACTTAAAACAAGTAGGATGCAATAGTAAAACTAGGCATTTGGAGTATGATTCAAAAGATGGCTTGCCTTGGTTGGCAAAGTGTCCGGGGTATTCTTCTTCTTCTTGATAATATCCCCCTCAATATCCTCCTCAGCAACACTAGCGTCTAATAACGAATCAACATAAAACACACAATCACTACACAATGCTAACAACACCCAAACACACATATTGTTTGCTAACAAGAGCATTCATGTGCATTTTATGGAGTTGGATTGTAAGTTTTTCTTCTAAGTTTCATTAAGTGTGCAAGTTAGAGTTCCTACTAAGGGGTCATATGTTGTTCACTTTCTAAGCATTGGTAATGGTTTAGGGGTATTAAGACTAGTTCAAGTGGGGAGGGATTAACTAAGTGAGTTGGTAATGAGGGCAAATTAATTCTAAGTGTATGATAGGGACCTATCATTTTATGTACTAACTAGAGTTGGGTTAGGGTCTAACTGATAACACTAACAGGTTGAGTTGATTAAGGTTGACTAAATAGGAGGGGAGTTAATTAGTAAGTTCACCCTTCAAGTTTCATAATTTTAGGAGGTTTAACAATTTTCTAGAAATATTCTAGGATTAATAAGCTAGGGTCACACTATTCTTATTTATTTAAATTCCTAACTCAACTTGAATTCTAACCAATCCTACAGTGTAGAGCATTTGATAAGCTTTCCAATGCATATTTATTTGTTAGAAATGGATTTGTAAAACTCTTGGAATTTGAGTTGAAAAACATATCTGAAACTATTTTGAAGTAATTCGAAAAGGCGGGAGAATAAATAAAAACGAAACGGACCTACTTCTAACCACACGGGCCGAATCCAGAAGAATTCCGAACGGGCCGGCCCAATACCGTTTCGCGCGGGGCGGGAATGTTTTAAAACCGAATCTGACAGATGGGGTCCACTCGTCAGATCTAATTAGAATCGCCGAACCGGTATGCTCCCGTTGGATCAAGATCCAACGGTGCATCGTCGTCGTCTTCCACGGGACAGACCAGGGACTCACCGGCGTTCAGCAGTGGTACGGCTCGGCGGCGTAGCTCGACGGAGAGGATGCAGAGCTTGACGGCGGTGATGCAGATCGACAGCGGTGGCTCCGCTCCTCCACCTCGCACCAGCAGCAGCTCCAATGGTGGCCGAAATCCTCCAGAACGCGGCGGCGCTCCCGTGCAGAGATCGGACGTTTCCGAGGAGAGAGGAAGAGAGAAGAGTGGGGGATCGGTTGCGGTGGTGTGTGCGTCCTCTGGGAGTGGTCGACGGGGGTTTTTATAGCCTCGGGAGGCCGGGGGCAAGGCGACCAGAAGGTGGCCAGTGCGGGGGTCCTGGCGGCGTTCGGAGGTCGTGCCCCGGGCACGGCGGCCTCGGGGGTGTGCTGGGGGGTTGTCGCCTCGGCTGCGGAGGGCTGTGGGTCGGCTCTGGCGCATCCATGGCGGTCGGCAACGTGCAGGAAGAAGAGAGACTGGGAGGGGGGCCCTGGCGCATTTCTCTTCTTCCCTCCACTTCTCCGGCTCGGGTCGGGGCAGGGGCGCTGGGCTCGACTGCGGCATCGTCCAGGAGCATGGCGACAGGGTTTGGGCGAGCAAGAACAGTGATCTTCACAGTAGCTTCGATTTGGCTCGATTTCATCTGCCAGGTATTCGACGAATTGCTCGCAAGAATTTCAAATTCGAAATTGGAAAACTTCCACTTTGGGTGATCAACATATTGGCCAAGGTTTCCAGTCATATTTTGTTCTGGAGAAATAACAGGTTTTGCAAAAATTTATATTTGAAAAATAGGGTATGGTCACTGTTTAGATTCAAAGTTTGACAGAGGTTTGAGTGATGTTCTGATTTAAATTTTGGGCAGCACTTCTTGGTTGAGTTGTATGTGACTTGGTGAAGCTCAACTAACTGGCCAAACACTGAGGTGAGTTGCAGATTTCTTATTCTAAAGGCTCAAAGTAGGGTAGTCAATAAACAGTTTCTAGATCATCTTATTTTCTCTTTTTCTTTCTTTCTTTGCTTCTTGTTTCTTTGGTTCCTATAATCTTTCTCAATTGCTTCTGTTGGTTAAGTTAGAATTAACTAACTAGTGCACAACAAATAATAACACACATAAGATCATAAAAGACTATAATAGAAAATACATGTATGCATGAATAATGGATAAAAGTTTTCTCTGGGTCCAAAATTTGGCACCTTAATTAATAGAAAGTGGATTACAAATTTTCTGAGTTGTTACAATCTTCCCCCTTAAAAAGAATCTCGTCCCCGAGATTCACTAATTAAGAACTGAAAAGATTGGGAAACTCTTTCTGTAGGTAATCTTCTCGTTCCCAAGGCTTCATCTTCGGTGTGGTTACTCCACTGAACTTTCAGAAACTTGATGCTTCGGGTTCGAGTGGTTCGATATGCTTCCTCGAGGATACGGATAGGTACTTCACGATAGGTCAAATCCTTGTTGATGTCCACAGCGGTGATCAATATTCTTGAAGATTTTGGCTTCTCCGGTACTTCAAGACATTTCCGAAGTAAAGACACGTGAAAGACATCGTGCACTTCAGACAATTCAGGGGGCATTTCCAACTGATAAGACACTTCTCCTCTGCGGTCTAGTATCCTGAAGGGTCCAATATATCTTGGTGCAAGCTTTCCTTTTACTTGGAACCTCTGCATTCCCTTGAGAGGTGATACTCTAAGATAAACAAAGTCTCCACTCTTGAAAATCAGTTCTCTCCGTCTTTTGTCGGCATAACTTTTCTGTCTAGACTGGGCTGCCTTGAGGTAATCACGAATCATGCGAACTTTCTCCTCGGCTTCTTGCAGAATGTCAGGTCCAAATATCTGACTGTCTCCGGTTTCAGACCAATTCAAAGGGGTACGACACTTTTCCATATAAAGCTTCAAATGGGGCCATTTGCAAACTGGCTTGATAACTGTTGTTGTAGGAAAACTCCGCGAAAGGCAGACAATCTTCCCACTTAGCTCCATAGGCTAGAACACAGGCTCTCAACATATCTTCAAGTATTTGGTTTACCCTTTCAGTCTGTCCATCAGTCTGCGGGTGGTAAGCTGTGCTAAAGGCTAATTTGGTTCCCAAGGCTTGATGCAAACTTCTCCAAAATCTCGAGGTGAATTGGGTTCCTCGATCGGAAACTATGGTTTTAGGATTCCATGCAAACTAACAATTTGGATAGATACAGATCTGCCAGCTGTCCTGAGGTATAAGTGGTCTTGACAGGAATAAAGTGGGCAACTTTGGTCAGTCTATCCACAATGACCCAGATAGATCATTTCCACGGCTAGACCTTGGAAATCCAGTGATGAAATCCATTCCAACAGATTCCCACTTCCATTCCGGAACTTGCAAAGGTTGCAGCAGTCCAGCAGGACGTTGATGTTCAGCCTTGACTCTTTGGCAGATATCACACTTGGATATAAACGATGCAATCTCACGCTTCATTCCATGCCACCAAAATTGTTCTTCAAATCTTGATACATCTTAGTTCCACCGGGTGGATGGAGTAAGGTGTCTCATGGGCTTCCTTCATAATCACTCCTTCAATTCTGAATCAGCAGGCACACAAATACGCTTTATACCAAAGAACTCCTTGATCATCTTCTTCAAATCCTGGCACCTTGCCGGAACTAATTCGGCGCTTGATTCCGTCAATACTCTCATTTCCCTTCTGGGCTTCTTGATTTGGCTCATCAAGGGTGGGTTGAAACTCAAGGTTGGCAAGAATCCTTGACTGACTAGTTCCAATCCAAACTTTTCAAACTCTGTGTGCAACATAGGTTGCTCTTCCTTGATCATCATATTTAATGAGCATGGCTTCCTACTCAAAGCATCGGCCACTACATTGGCCTTACCGGGGTGATATGAATTCCAGATCATAATCCTTGATCAACTCTATCCATCTTCTTGCCTCATGTTCAACTCCTTCTGGGTGAAAATATACTTCAAACTCTTGTGATCAGTGTAGATCTCACAACGGTTACCCATAAGATAGTGCCTCCAGGTCTTCAAAGCTAACTACGGCTGCTAACTCCAGATCATGGGTTGGATAGTTTTCTTCATGAGGTCGAAGCTGCCGAGAGGTAGCTATGACCTTGCCTTCTTGCATAACACACAACCAAGTCCAAGTTTGGAAGCGTCGCAATAGACATCAAAGTTTTTGGTGATATCGGGCATGGTTAGGACGGGTGCGGTCACCAATCGCTTCTTGAGCTCTTGAAAACTTCTTCACACTTAGGGGTCCATTCAAACTTCTTGTCTTCTTCAACAGTTGGGTCATTGGCCGGGCAATGCTTGAAAATCCTTCAACAAACTTGCGGTAATATCCGCTAATCCGAGAAAACCTCTAACTTCAGTTTGAGTGGTAGGGGCTTCCCATTCCATGACTGATTTGATCTTCTTGGGGTCTACGGATATTCCTCCCGCTGATAATACATGGCCTAAGAATCCAACTTCCTTCAACCAAACTCACACTTACTTGGCATACAGCTGATGCTCTCTCAGAGTCTCTAAGATTAATCTCAATGGGTTGCATGCTCTTCTTCGGACTTGGAGTAGATAAGAATGTCATCAATGAAGACAACAACAAACTTATCCAAAAACTCCATAAAAACCTTATTCATGAGATTCATGAAATAAGCAGGGGCATTGGTTAATCCAAAGGACATTACGGTGTACTCATACAATCCGTACCGGGTAGTGAAGGCTGTCTTGGGTATATCAGTTGCACGGATCTTCATTGATGGTATCCAGTTCTAAGATCTATCTTCGAGAAGACTCTAGCTCCAGTCAATTGGTCAAACAAATCTTCAATCTTTGGGAGAGGATACTTGTTCTTGATGGTCACATCGTTTAGCTTGCGGTAATCAGTGCACAGTCGGCTAGAACCGTCACTTTTATCCACAAACAACAGGTGATCTCCAAGCAGAAGAACTTGGCTGAATCAATCCCTTACTCAAAAGGTCATCCAACTGCTTCTTCAACTCTACTAGTTCAGCTGGGTTCATACGATAGGGTCGTTGGGCTATAGATCCAGTTCCGGGGATAAGCTCAATGATAAACTCGATGTCCCGATCCGGTGGCATTCCGGGTAGCTCATCGGGAAAAACATCCGGGTATTCACAGACGATGGGGACTTCCCCAGAGTTGGCCCTGAGATACTCTTATGACATCTGGGGATTTGGTGGGTTTCACGACACATGCCTTACACAATTCCATGGCTACTCCTCATAGTGATGGTCTTTTTGGCACAATCTATAACTCCTTGGTGTTGAGACATCCAGTCCATACCTAGGACTACTTCCAAACCCTTGGTTCCCAACACAATCAAACTGGCTAAGAAGCTATCCATGATTTCTATGGGCACTGCCAAGCAGGTCCAACTGCTTTGGTGACTGACCCAGGAATTTGCACAGACATTCTTTCAAGGGTGTTGGTTGAGTCCACTTTTATCAACGAATAACTGGTAAAACGATGCGAAGCTCCAGAATCAAACAGAACTCTTGCAGGAACTGAGTTAACAGGGAACATACCAAGCACAACGTCGGTTTCTCCTGAGCTTCTTCAACATTCATGTGGTTCAGACGGCCTCGAGGGTGAGGCGGGTTCTTGGTGGATAGTTCTTGCCATTTCCAACACGGCGCTGCTGCTGAGCAGGAGCAGTGGCCTTGGATGCATCATTCAGCTTCTTGGGCACTCATTGGAGTAGTGCCCTTTTAGCCCACACTCATAACAGGTGACACCGGACTTGTCACCAGGCTTGGGTAACACAGGGGCGCCATTTGGCCTGGAGTATTGGTGTTGAAGTTGTTACCACTAGGTCTTGGAGGTGCACGGTTGAAATTGTTGCCGGGTGGACGGTTGGGATAGTTGGACGTGGAGCAGGTGCAGATGGCCTCATAGGTCTAGGGCGAACCCATAGGTGGATTTCCCTTGGCTTCTGCGAGTTGCTTGAGTTGCCTTGATACATCATACGGCGCTTGCGGTTCTCTGCACCTTGCTTGAGTTTGCCTTCCATCTGAATGGCAGAGTCAACCAGTGACTCCAGGTCTGCAAAGTGAATGCTGACCAAGACACATTGCATCTCATCATGAAGTCCATCAGAAACCTTTCTTTCTTCTTCTCAGTGGTGTTGGTGTCATCTGGGGCATACCTAGACAAGGTAAGGAACTTGTTACGGTAATCCACCACAGATAGGGAACCTTGCTTTAGATTTCTGAACTCATCTCTCATCCTTTTAACTAATCCCAAAGGAACATGGGTTTTGCTAAACTTGCTCTTGAACTCCTCCCAAGGCATCACATACCCTGGGCTTGCATCGCACGAGTGCTATCCCACCAAGCTCTTGCTGCTCCAGCAAGATAGGTGGGTAGTGTACAACACCTTCTCATTTTCACCAACTTCGGCGACTGCCAAATTGTTCTCCATAGTGCGAAGCCAGTCATCGGCATCTAAGGGTTCTTCCGACTTAGTGAACATAGGTGGGTTGGTGTTTTGGAAACTCCTTAGCTTGGATCGGTGCTCACCATTGCCATTGTTTCTCCTTCACCATTGCCATTGACATTGCCATTGTTGTGGTTCATTGCCATCTGGGTTATCTGCTGAAGAGTGGCCAAGTTAGCTTGGCGCTCAGCTCGGGCTGCTTCCCGGTCTTCCATGATCAACCTTAGTAGTTCGGCCATTTCCGGGTTTGGAGGGTTGGGGGTGCTCGCGGCATCTGAAGATAAATTTTTGGTAAGACAAGAGGGAAGCTAATTGCTAAGATTTAATTGTAACCTAGATGATGCAATTTTTGTCTTACTAGGGCCTTAAGGGCCAAATTCATATTTCATTCCACAACATCAAACACACCATACATACGAGTTCACATATTACAAATGGTTTACATCAAACCATGGCGACTCGTCTACTAGAGAGGGGGATACAACTCACACCTACACGAAGTGAAAATAAAGTGGAACTCATAACTAGATAACATGTGGATCTCCGATCTACTCAGCGGGCTCCTCGGGGTCTTCCTCCTCATCACTCACAATGAATCCATTATGCCCACCATCCTCTGGATCATCAAGATCCTCCATGAAATCATCCTTATCACTAATGAGGGCATTATCCTCCTTGCGGAGATCAACGCCTTCCTCCTCACCAAGGTGATCCTCTAGACTCTCAATGTACTCAGTCAGCTCAGCCACATTGGCCTTCAAGTCCTCAATGTCCTGATCCTTCTCATCGCGCTGGCGACGAAGACTCTGCGCTCCTTCGCAAGTATCCTGATAGTGCTCCTCGCCTCCACCAGTGCGAAGTGCTCAAGGTTGGCCCTAGTACGGGCACGATCGGCCTCCTGCTGAGTGGAGTACAGCAAGAAATCCATGTGATCGATGTAGGTACTCGGCTCATTTTTGCCCTGGCATGTTTGCGGGGCGCCCGTCCGCATCACGCCGAGCAAAGTTCCTAAAGCGCTCCCCCTGGACCTCCTCACATGCAGTCCGCATAAGCGGGCGTGCATCTCCTGCATACCTCGGACCAAACCATCGGCCCAAGTGTTCTCCACAAGCTCAACTTGATCCTTGGAGAACTCAAGTTTCCCTTCTTGCCACGACAACTGGCCCTGATAAGCCACCGTAGCTCTCCATCTGGGTGCTCATTGAGCACGGCTCCCTTGAACTCCAGATACAAGCGATCCAGGAACAAGGTCAGGGTGGTGAGGTCGCGCTCGAAACAAAGGCTGCCACCATGGCCCAACTGGTAGTGCTCAGTGAATACCGGGGCCATCTACAAAATTTTAGATTAGATTTAGTTACTGATCAACTCAAGTGTGCAAAATTTTAAGTAGGCAAAAACTGAATCATGTACAAAGCTTTGTAAATAGAGAGGAAAAGACTAAGCAATTTTGCAACCATTACTTATATCTTTGCTTTTATCAAGGTTTCAGTTAACGCCCATTCTAACTAAGGTCTCCTATGGTCAGCCTAGGCTCTGATACCAACTTGTGACGACCTCAAATTTGATAACAAATTCGAAGCGCCCGTTATGTATTCCACCGCAATCCCAGAACCGTTGTTGCGATATACATAACGTAGTTGGTAACCAGTTCCATAGACATTACAATACGAGGGTTCAAATACAATGGTCATAGTGACCAAGTTCATATTACAACACAATATAGCAGCGGAAATAACGTCTTCGGGTCCATGCCTTCACCCTACAGGCAATGGCGACTCATGGAGACGATCTTAGTTCTGGTACACTTCTTCATACCCTTCCTCCGGATACTCTTCCCCATAGTCTGGCCAAGTTGATAGCCAGGGACACAGCCATGAGTACATTGGATGCACTCGCAAACCACCTTATAAATGAAATGATGAAGTAGATATGCAAGGTTGATAGGGTGGACTAAGCACTAAGTTTATTTGCCAAGGCTAGTTTTATTTCCCAAGAATGTTCATTGGTAGAAAAGAGGTTTAGTTCTCTAAGTTCAATCTAAAGAGGAACTTCAAGTGTGTCAACATCATTGTCAAGTCAAGTCATTCACCAAGTTCACCATTGTTACTTTTATTCTTGACAAAAGTCAAGTACAGCTTGCCAACTGTCCATAACCGCGGACTCGGCTATTCGAATAGTTTTGGAAACCTCTGCAGAGGGGTACACTTTACCCACAAGAATTGATACATCTGCCGGGAGAAATCCATGGATCGTCATACACAAAGTATGCGGGGTTCAGATAATCAAACAAACTCTTTCACTTGTCTACTCTAGTATAGGATCCTTCCCTAGAGCCCGAGACACGGATTTCCCCGTTCCGGCGCCTCTAGTTTTGCCCGCTCCGGGATGCCGGATGGATGGAAATCTTCAGGAAGGAAAATTTCCAATGACCACTCGGTTCGGAAGCAACCACGCATGGAATACTTCTATAAAGGATGATACAAGACCTCCCATACTAGAATAAACAAGCTAGGAATAAGCCCCTTCCCATTCAGGGGTAATGTGGTCGTACGGTATGGTTGGCTCACATAGTACATCACCCGTTGTCATTGGGAAATACATTTCATAGTTCTTAGTCAAGATTAATTTCTGTCATTAAGCCATCATGTAGGAGCAATCTCCAATTCAAGTTTTCAAGTTCAAGTCACCACTTTTCAAATAGGGTTCCCCTTATAGATGGCCTCAATTTTATTAGCGACTAAGCAACTACATTGAGTGATGATACCACTAAACATGGTTGGATAAACTCAGCTTGATGCTCTTGCTAAGCAAGATATCACTATACTTCTATCATGCTACTCTAGCAATTCAATCATGCAATTTACTTAAAACAAGTAGGATGCAATAGTAAAACTAGGCATTTGGAGTATGATTCAAAGATGGCTTGCCTTGGTTGGCAAAGTGTCCGGGGTATTCTTCTTCTTCTTCTTGATAATGTCCCCCCTCAATATCCTCCTCAGCAACACTAGCGTCTAATAACGAAATCAACATAAAACACACAATCACTACACAATGCTAACAACACCCAAACACACATATTGGTTTGCTAACAAGAGCATTCATGTTGCATTTTATGGAGTTGGATTGTAAGTTTTTCTTCTAAGTTTTCATTAAGTGTGCAAGTTAGAGTTCCTACTAAGGGGTCATATGTTGTTCACTTTCTAAGCATTGGTAATGGTTTAGGGGTATTAAGACTAGTTCAAGTGGGGAGGGATTAACTAAGTGAGTTGGTAATGAGGGCAAATTAATTCTAAGTGTATGATAGGGACCTATCATTTTATGTTACTAACTAGAGTTGGGTTAGGGTCTAACTGATAACACTAACAAGGTTTGAGTTGATTAAGGTTGACTAAACAGGAGGGGAGTTAATTAGTAAGTTCACCCTTCAAGTTTCATAATTTTAGGAGGTTTAAACAATTTTCTAGAAATATTCTAGGATTAATAAAGCTAGGGTCACACTATTCTTATTTATTTAAATTCCTAACTCAACTTGAATTCTAACCAATCCTACAGTGTAGAGCATTTGATAAGCTTTCCAATGCATATTTATTTGTTAGAAATGGATTTGTAAAACTCTTGGAATTTGAGTTTGAAAAACATATCTGAAACTATTTTGAAGTAATTCGAAAAGGCGGGAGAATAAATAAAAACGAAACGGACCTACTTCTAACCACACGGGCTGAATCCAGAAGAATTCCGAACGGGCCGGCCCGATACCGTTTCGCGCGGGGCGGGAATGTTTTAAAACCGAATCTGACAGATGGGGTCCACTCGTCAGATCTAATTAGAATCGCCGAACCGGTATGCTCCCGTTGGATCAAGATCCAACGGTGCATCGTCGTCGTCTACCGCGGGACAGACCAGGGACTCACCGGCGTTCAGCAGTGGTACGGCTCGGCGGCGTAGCTCGACGGAGAGGATGCAGAGCTTGACGGCGGTGATGCAGATCGACAGCGGTGGCTCCGCTCCTCCACCTCGCACCAGCAGCAGCTCCAATGGTGGCCGAAATCCTCCAGAACGCGGCGGCGCTCCCGTGCAGAGATCAGACGTTTCCGAGGGAGAGAGGAAGAGAGAAGAGTGGGGGATCGGTTGCGGTGGTGTGTGCGTCCTCTGGGAGTGGTCGACGGGGGTTTTTATAGCCTCGGGAGGCCGGGGGCAAGGCGACCAGAAGGTGGCCAGTGCGGGGGTCCTGGCGGCGTTCGGAGGTCGCGCCCGGGCACGGCGGCCTCGGGGGTGTGCTGGGGGGTTGTCGCCTCGGCTGCGGAGGGCTGTGGGTCGGCTCTGGCGCATCCATGGCGGTCGGCAACGTGCAGGAAGAAGAGAGACTGGGAGGGGGGCCCTGGGCGCATTTCTCTTCTTCCCTCCACTTCTCCCGGCTCGGGTCGGGGCAGGGGGCGCTGGGCTGGACCGCGGCATCGTCCAGGAGCATGGCGACAGGGTTTGGGCGAGCAAGAACAGTGATCTTCACAGTAGCTTCGATTTGGCTCGATTTCATCTGCCAGGTGTTCGACGAATTGCTCGCAAGAATTTCAAATTCGAAATTTGGAAAACTTCCACTTTGGGTGATCAACATATTGGCCAAGGTTTCCAGTCATATTTTTGTTCTGGAGTAATAACAGGTTTTGCAAAAATTTATATTTGAAAAATAGGGTATGGTCACTGTTTCAGATTCAAAGTTTGACAGAGGTTTGAGTGATGTTCTGATTTGAATTTTGGGCAGCAACTTCTTGGTTGAGTTTGTATGTGACTTGGTGAAGCTCAACTAACTGGCCAAACACTGAGGTGAGTTGCAGATTTCTTATTCTAAAGGCTCAAAGTAGGGTAGTCAATAACAGTTTCTAGATCATCCTATTCTTCTCTTTTTCTTTCTTTCTTTTGCTTCTTGTTTCTTTGGTTCCTATAATCTTTCTCAATTGCTTCTGTTTGTTAAGTTAGAATTAACTAACTAGTGCACAACAAATAATAACACACATGAAATCATAAAAGACATATAATAGAAAATACATGTATGCATGAAATAATGGATAAAAGTTTTCTCTGGGTCCAAAATTTGGCACCTTAATTAATAGAAAGTGGATTACAATTTTCTGAGTTGTTACAATCTTCCCCCTTAAAAAGAATCTCGTCCCCGAGATTCACTAATTAAGAACTGAAAAGATTGGGAAAATCTTTCTGTAGGTAATCTTCTCGTTCCCAAGTAGCTTCATCTTCGGTGTGGTTACTCCACTGAATTTTCAGAAACTTGATGCTTCGGGTTCGAGTGGTTCGATATGCTTCCTCGAGGATACGGATAGGTACTTCACGATAGGTCAAATCCTTGTTGATGTCCACGGAGCGGTGATCAATATTCTTGAAGATTTCTGGCTTCTCCGGTACTTCAAGACATTTCCGAAGTAAAGACACGTGAAAGACATCGTGCACTTCAGACAATTCAGGGGGCATTTCCAACTGATAAGACACTTCTCCTCTGCGGTCTAGTATCTTGAAGGGTCCAATATATCTTGGTGCAAGCTTTCCTTTTACTTGGAATCTCTGCATCCCCTTGAGAGGTGATACTCTAAGATAGACAAAATCTCCACTCTTGAAAGTCAGTTCTCTCCGTCTCTTGTCGGCATAACTTTTCTGTCTAGACTGGGCTGCCTTGAGGTAATCACGAATCATACGAACTTTCTCCTCGGCTTCTTGCAGAATGTCAGGTCCAAATATATGACTGTCTCCGGTTTCAGACCAATTCAAAGGGGTACGACACTTTGGTCCATATAAAGCTTCAAATGGGGCCATTTGCAAACTGGCTTGATAACTGTTGTTGTAGGAAAACTCCGCGAAAGGCAGACAATCTTCCCACTTAGCTCCATAGGCTAGAACACAGGCTCTCAACATATCTTCAAGTATTTGGTTTACCCTTTCCGTCTGTCCGTCAGTCTGCGGGTGGTAAGCTATGCTAAAGGCTAATTTGGTTCCCAAAGCTTGATGCAAACTTCTCCAAAATCTCGAGGTGAATTGGGTTCCTCGATCAGAAACTATGGTTTTAGGGATTCCATGCAAACGAACAATTTTGGATAGATACAGATCTGCCAGCTGTCCTGAGGTATAAGTGGTCTTGACAGGAATAAAGTGGGCAACTTTGGTCAGTCTATCCACAATGACCCAGATAGAATCATTTCCACGGCTAGACCTTGGAAATCCGGTGATGAAATCCATTCCAACAGATTCCCACTTCCATTCCGGAACTTGCAAAGGTTGCAGCAGTCCAGCAGGACGTTGATGTTCAGCCTTGACTCTTTGGCAGATATCACACTTGGATATAAACGATGCAATCTCACGCTTCATTCCATGCCACCAAAATTGTTCTTTCAAATCTTGATACATCTTAGTTCCACCGGGATGGATGGAGTAAGGTGTCTCATGGGCTTCCTTCATAATCATCTCCTTCAATTTTGAATCAGCAGGCACACAAATACGGCTTTTATACCAAAGAACTCCTTGATCATCTTCTTCAAATCCTGGCACCTTGCCGGAACTAATTCGGCGCTTGATTCCGTCAATACTCTCATTTCCCTTCTGGGCTTCTTTGATTTGGCTCATCAAGGTGGGTTGAAACTCAAGGTTGGCTAAGAATCCTTGACTGACTAGTTCCAATCCAAACTTTTCAAACTCTTGGTGCAACATAGGTTGCTCTTCCTTGATCATCATATTTAATGAGCATGGCTTCCTACTCAAAGCATCGGCCACTACATTGGCCTTACCGGGGTGATAATGAATTTCCAGATCATAATCCTTGATCAACTCTATCCATCTTCTTTGCCTCATGTTCAACTCCTTCTGGGTGAAAATATACTTCAAACTCTTGTGGTCAGTGTAGATCTCACAACGGTTACCCATAAGATAGTGCCTCCAGGTCTTCAAAGCTAAAACTACGGCTGCTAATTCCAGATCATGTGTTGGATAGTTTTCTTCATGAGGTCTACGCTGCCGGGAGAGGTATGCTATGACCTTGCCTTCTTGCATTAACACACAACCAAGTCCAAGTTTGGAAGCGTCGCAATAGACATCAAAGTTTTTGGTGATATCGGGCATGGTTAGGACGGGTGCGGTCACCAACCGCTTCTTGAGCTCTTGAAAACTTTCTTCGCACTTAGGGGTCCATTCAAACTTCTTGTCCTTCTTCAACAGTTGGGTCATTGGCCGGGCCATGCTTGAAAATCCTTCAACAAACTTGCGGTAATATCCCGCTAATCCGAGAAAACCTCTAACTTCAGTTTGAGTGATAGGGGCTTCCCATTCCATGACGGATTTGATCTTCTTGGGGTCTACGGATATTCCTCCCACTGATAATACATGGCCTAAGAATCCAACTTCCTTCAACCAAAACTCACACTTACTAAACTTGGCATAGAGCTGATGCTCTCTCAGAGTCTCTAAGATTAATCTCAGATGGGTTGCATGCTCTTCTTCGGACTTGGAGTAGATAAGAATGTCATCAATGAAGACGACAACAAACTTATCCAAAAACTCCATAAAAACTTTATTCATGAGATTCATGAAATAAGCAGGGGCATTGGTTAATCCAAAGGACATTACGGTGTACTCATACAATCCGTACCGGGTAGTGAAGGCTGTCTTGGGTATATCAGTTGCACGGATCTTCAATTGATGGTATCCAGTTCTAAGATCTATCTTCGAGAAGACTCTAGCTCCAGTCAATTGCTCAAACAAATATTCAATCTTTGGGAGAGGATACTTGTTCTTGATGGTCACATCGTTTAGCTTGCGGTAGTCAGTGCGCAGTCGGCTAGAACCGTCACTTTTATCCACAAACAAAACAGGTGATCTCCAAGCAGAAGAACTTGGCTAAATCAATCCCTTACTCAAAAGGTCATCCAACTGCTTCTTCAACTCTACTAGTTCAGCTGGGTTCATACGATAGGGTCGTTGGGCTATAGATCCAGTTCCGGGAATAAGCTCAATGATAAACTCGATGTCCCGATCCGGTGGCATTCCAGGTAGCTCATCGGGAAAAACATCCGGGTATTCACCGACGATGGGGACTTCCTCCAGAGTTGGCCCTGAGATACTCTTATGACATCTGGGGATTTTGGTGGGTTTCACAGACACATGCCTTACCACAATTCCATGGCTACTCCTCATAGTGATGGTCTTTTTGGCACAATCTATAACTCCTTGGTGTTGAGACATCCAGTCCATACCTAGGACTACTTCCAAACCCTTGGTTCCCAACACAATCAAACTGGCTAAGAAGGCTACTCCATGAATTTCTATGGGTACTGCCAAGCAGGTCCAACTAGCTTTGGTGACTGACCCAGGTATTTGCACAGACATGGTTTCTTTCAGGGGTGTTGGTTGGAGTCCACTTTTATCAACGAATAACTGAGTAATAAACGAATGCGAAGCTCCAGAATCAAACAGAACTCTTGCAGGAACTGAGTTAACAGGGAACATACCAAGCACAACGTCTGTTTCCTCCTGAGCTTCTTCAACATTCATGTGGTTCTGACGGCCTCGAGGGTGAGGCGGGTTTCGTGGTGGATAGTTCTTGCCATTTCCAACACGGCGCTGCTGCTGAGCAGGAGCAGTGGTCTTGGATGCATCATTCAGCTTCTTGGGGCACTCATTGGAGTAGTGCCCTTTTAGCCCACACTCATAACAGGTGACACCGGACTTGTCACCAGGCTTGGGTAACACAGGGGCGCCATTTGGCCTTGGAGTATTGGTGTTGAAGTTGTTACCACTAGGTCTTGGAGGTGCACGGTTGAAATTGTTGCCGGGTGGACGGTTGGGATAGTTGGGACGTTGAGCAGGTGCAGATGGCCTCATAGGTCTAGGGGCGAAACCCATAGGTGGATTTCCCCTTGGCTTCTGCGAGTTGCTTGAGTTGCCTTGATACATCATACAGCGCTTGCGGTTCTCTGCAGCTTGCTTGAGTTTGCCTTCCATCTGAATGGCAGAGTCAACCAGTGACTCCAGGTCTGCAAAGTGAATGCTGACCAAGACACATTGCATCTCATCATGAAGTCCATCCAGAAACCTTTCTTTCTTCTTCTCAGTGGTGTTGGTGTCATCTGGAGCATACCTAGACAAGGTAAGGAACTTGTCACGGTAATCCACCACAGATAGGGAACCTTGCTTTAGATTTCTGAACTCATCTCTCATCCTTTTAACTAATCCCAAAGGAACATGGGCTTTGCTAAACTTGCTCTTGAACTCCTCCCAAGGCATCACATACCCTTGGGCTTGCATCGCACGAGTGCTATCCCACCAAGCTCTTGCTGCTCCAGCAAGATAGTGGGTAGTGTACAACACCTTCTCATTTTCACCAACTTCGGCGACTGCCAAATTGTTCTCCATAGTGCGAAGCCAGTCATCGGCATCTAAGGGTTCTTCCGACTTAGTGAACATAGGTGGGTTGGTGTTTTGGAAACTCCTTAGCTTGGATCGGTGCTCACCATTGCCATTGTTTTCTCCTTCACCATTGCCATTGCCATTGCCATTGTTGTGGTTCATTGCCATCTGGGTTATCTGCTGAAGAGTGGCCAAGTTAGCTTGGCGCTCAGCTCGGGCTGCTTCCCGGTCTTCCATGATCAACCTTAGTAGTTCGGCCATTTCCGGGTTTGGGGGTGGGGGTGCTCGCGGCATCTGAAGATAAATTTTTGGTAAGACAAGAGGGAAAGCTAATTGCTAAGATTTAATTGTAACCTAGATGATGCAATTTTTGTCTTACTAGGGCCTTAAGGGCCAAATTCATATTTCATTCCACAACATCAAACACACCATACATACGAGTTCACATATTACAAATGGTTTACATCAAACCATGGCGACTCGTCTACTAGAGAGGGGGATACAACTCACACCTACACGAAGTGAAAATAAAGTGGAACTCATAACTAGATAACATGTGGATCTCCGATCTACTCAGCGGGCTCCTCGGGGTCTTCCTCCTCATCACTCACAATGAATCCATTATGCCCACCATCCTCCGGATCATCAAGATCCTCCATGAAATCATCCTTATCACTAATGAGGGCATTATCCTCCTTGCGGAGATCAACGCCTTCCTCCTCACCAAGGTGATCCTCTAGACTCTCAATGTACTCAGTCAGCTCAGCCACATTGGCCTTCAAGTCCTCAATGTCCTGATCCTTCTCATCGCGCTGGCGACGAAGACTCTTGCGCTCCTTCGCAAGTATCCTGATAGTGCTCCTCGCCTCCACCAGTGCGAAGTGCTCAAGGTTGGCCCTAGTACGGGCACGATCGGCCTCCTGCTGAGTGGAGTACAGCAAGAAATCCATGTGATCGATGTAGGTACTCGGCTCATTTTTCCCTGGCATGTTTGCGGGGCGCCCGTCCGCATCACGCCGAGCAAAGTTCATAAAGCGCTCCCCCTGGACCTCCTCAACATGCAGTCCGCATAAGCGGGCATGCATCTCCTGCATACCTCGGACCAAACCATCGGCCCAAGTGTTCTCCACAAGCTCAAACTTGATCCTTGGAGAACTCAAGTTTCCCTTCTTGCCACGGCAACTGGCCCTGATAAGCCACCGTAGCTCTCCATCTGGGTGCTCATTGAGCACGGCTCCCTTGAACTCCGGATACAAGCGATCCAGGAACAAGGTCAGGGTGGTGAGGTCGCGCTCGAAACAAAGGCTGCCACCATGGCCCAACTGGTAGTGCTCAGTGAATACCGGGGCCATCTACAAAATTTTAGATTAGATTTAGTTACTGATCAACTCAAGTGTGCAAAATTTTAAGTAGGCAAAAACTGAATCATGTACAAAGCTTTGTAAATAGAGAGGAAAAGACTAAGCAATTTTGCAACCATTACTTATATCTTTGCTTTTATCAAGGTTTCATTTAACGCCCATTCTAACTAAGGTCTCCTATGGTCAGCCTAGGCTCTGATACCAACTTGTGACGACCTCAAATTTGATAACAAATTCGAAGCGGCCGTTATGTATTCCACCGCAATCCCAGAACCGTTGTTGCGATATACATAACGTAGTTGGTAACCAGTTCCATAGACATTACAATACGAGGGTTCAAATACAATGGTCATAGTGACCAAGTTCATATTACAACACAATATAGCAGCGGAAATAACGTCTTCGGGTCCATGCCTTCACCCTACAGGCAATGGCGACTCATGGAGACGATCTTAGTTCTGGTACACTTCTTCATACCCTTCCTCCGGATACTCTTCCCCATAGTCTGGCCAAGTTGATAGCCAGGGACACAGCCATGAGTACATTGGATGCACTCGCAAACCACCTTATAAATGAAATGATGAAGTAGATATGCAAGGTTGATAGGGTGGACTAAGCACTAAGTTTATTTGCCAAAGGCTAGTTTTATTTCCCAAGAATGTTCATTGGTAGAAAAGAGGTTTAGTTCTCTAAGTACAATCTAAAGAGGAACTTCAAGTGTGTCAACATCATTGTCAAGTCAAGTCATTCACCAAGTTCACCATTGTTACTTTTATTCTTGACAAAAGTCAAGTACAGCTTGCCAACTGTCCATAACTGCGGACTCGGCTATTCGAATAGTTTTGGAAACCTCTGCAGAGGGGTACACTTTACCCACAAGAATCGATACATCTGCCGGGAGAAATCCACGGATCGTCATACACAAAGTATGCGGGGTTCAGATAATCAAACAAACTCTTTCACTTGTCTACTCTAGTATAGGATCCTTCCCTAGAGCCCGAGACACGGATTTCCCCGTTCCGGCGCCTCTAGTTTTGCCCGCTCCGGGATGCCGGATGGATGGAAATCTTCAGGAAGGAAAATTTCCAATGACCACTCAGTTCGGAAGCAACCACGCATGGAATACTTCTATAAAGGATGATACAAGACCTCCCATACTAGAATAAACAAGCTAGGAATAAGCCCCTTCCCATTCAGGGGTAATGTGGTCGTACGGTATGGTTGGCTCACATAGTACATCACCCGTTGTCATTGGGAAATACATTTCATAGTTCTTAGTCAAGATTAATTTCTGTCATTAAGCCATCATGTAGGAGCAATCTCCAATTCAAGTTTTCAAGTTCAAGTCACCACTTTTCAAATAGGGTTCCCCTTATAGATGGCCTCAATTTTATTAGCGACTAAGCAACTACATTGAGTGATGATACCACTAAACATGGTTGGATAAACTCAGCTTGATGCTCTTGCTAAGCAAGATATCACTATACTTCTATCATGCTACTCTAGCAATTCAATCATGCAATTTACTTAAAACAAGTAGGATGCAATAGTAAAACTAGGCATTTGGAGTATGATTCAAAAGATGGCTTGCCTTGGTTGGCAAAGTGTCCGGGGTATTCTTCTTCTTCTTGATAATATCCCCCCTCAATATCCTCCTCAGCAACACTAGCGTCTAATAACGAAATCAACATAAAACACACAATCACTACACAATGCTAACAACACCCAAACACACATATTGGTTTGCTAACAAGAGCATTCATGTTGCATTTTATGGAGTTGGATTGTAAGTTTTTCTTCTAAGTTTTCATTAAGTGTGCAAGTTAGAGTTCCTACTAAGGGGTCATATGTTGTTCACTTTCTAAGCATTGGTAATGGTTTAGGGGTATTAAGACTAGTTCAAGTGGGGAGGGATTAACTAAGTGAGTTGGTAATGAGGGCAAATTAATTCTAAGTGTATGATAGGGACCTATCATTTTATGTTACTAACTAGAGTTGGGTTAGGGTCTAACTGATAACACTAACAAGGTTTGAGTTGATTAAGGTTGACTAAATAGGAGGGGAGTTAATTAGTAAGTTCACCCTTCAAGTTTCATAATTTTAGGAGGTTTAAACAATTTTCTAGAAATATTCTAGGATTAATAAAGCTAGGGTCACACTATTCTTATTTATTTAAATTCCTAACTCAACTTGAATTCTAACCAATCCTACAGTGTAGAGCATTTGATAAGCTTTCCAATGCATATTTATTTGTTAGAAATGGATTTGTAAAACTCTTGGAATTTGAGTTTGAAAAACATATCTGAAACTATTTTGAAGTAATTCGAAAAGGCGGGAGAATAAATAAAAACGAAACGGACCTACTTCTAACCACACGGGCCGAATCCAGAAGAATTCCGAACGGGCCGGCCCGATACCGTTTCGCGCGGGGCGGGAATGTTTTAAAACCGAATCTGACAGATGGGGTCCACTCGTCAGATCTAATTAGAATCGCCGAACCGGTATGCTCCCGTTGGATCAAGATCCAACGGTGCATCGTCGTCGTCTTCCACGGGACAGACCAGGGACTCACCGGCGTTCAGCAGTGGTACGGCTCGGCGGCGTAGCTCGACGGAGAGGATGCAGAGCTTGACGGCGGTGATGCAGATCGACAGCGGTGGCTCCGCTCCTCCACCTCGCACCAGCAGCAGCTCCAATGGTGGCCGAAATCCTCCAGAACGCGGCGGCGCTCCCGTGCAGAGATCGGACGTTTCCGAAGGAGAGAGGAAGAGAGAAGAGTGGGGGATCGGTTGCGGTGGTGTGTGCGTCCTCTGGGAGTGGTCGACGGGGGTTTTTATAGCCTCGGGAGGCCGGGGGCAAGGCGACCAGAAGGTGGCCAGTGCGGGGGTCCTGGCGGCGTTCGGAGGTCGTGCCCGGGCACGGCGGCCTCGGGGGTGTGCTGGGGGGTTGTCGCCTCGGCTGCGGAGGGCTGTGGGTCGGCTCTGGCGCATCCATGGCGGTCGGCAACGTGCAGGAAGAAGAGAGACTGGGAGGGGGGCCCTGGGCGCATTTCTCTTCTTCCCTCCACTTCTCCCGGCTCGGGTCGGGGCAGGGGGCGCTGGGCTCGACTGCGGCATCGTCCAGGAGCATGGCGACAGGGTTTGGGCGAGCAAGAACAGTGATCTTCACAGTAGCTTCGATTTGGCTCGATTTCATCTGCCAGGTGTTCGACGAATTGCTCGCAAGAATTTCAAATTCGAAATTTGGAAAACTTCCACTTTGGGTGATCAACATATTGGCCAAGGTTTCCAGTCATATTTTTGTTCTGGAGAAATAACAGGTTTTGCAAAAATTTATATTTGAAAAATAGGGTATGGTCACTGTTTCAGATTCAAAGTTTGACAGAGGTTTGAGTGATGTTCTGATTTAAATTTTGGGCAGCAACTTCTTGGTTGAGTTTGTATGTGACTTGGTGAAGCTCAACTAACTGGCCAAACACTGAGGTGAGTTGCAGATTTCTTATTCTAAAGGCTCAAAGTAGGGTAGTCAATAACAGTTTCTAGATCATCTTATTCTTCTCTTTTTCTTTCTTTCTTTTGCTTCTTGTTTCTTTGGTTCCTATAATCTTTCTCAATTGCTTCTGTTGGTTAAGTTAGAATTAACTAACTAGTGCACAACAAATAATAACACACATGAAATCATAAAAGACATATAATAGAAAATACATGTATGCATGAAATAATGGATAAAAGTTTTCTCTGGGTCCAAAATTTGGCACCTTAATTAATAGAAAGTGGATTACAATTTTCTGAGTTGTTACACAGAGTAAATCTCATAGTGATCTTCTTGACATATGCACGTTATCTTTATTCTATCAATTGCCCAACTGTAATATGTTTACCCAGCATATTGTTATTTATCTTATGGAGAGACATCACTAGTGAACTGTGGACCCCGGTCCAATTTCCTTTATATTGCTATCACCTGTTTACTTTATTCGCACTGTTTACTTTCTTGCATACTACAATTGATTTTCACTCGATACGCTCATTCTTTGTTTACAGCAAACCGGTGAGATTGACAACCTCATCGTAAGTTGGGAGCAAAGTTTTTGGTTGTGTTGTGTGCAGGTTCCGCGTTGCTACTAGTTGAAGACGCGCTAACAAGAATCGTTAACGGCGCCCTTGTTGGAGTGTCACGAAGCTAGCAAGCATCACCTTCTGGAGTTTGGCTTTTTCCTACTGGATTGACATACCTTGGTTTCATAACCGAGAGAAAACTTGCTGCTGTGCTCATCACACCTTCTCTTGGGATTCCCAACTGGCCGGTCATTTACATCATCAACACCGCGCCACCAGCCGCCACCACCCACAGAGTCGCCACTCCGGCCTTCGGAAGCCCCGGCCGAGGTCAGTGCCGATAGTAGATCCCTCACCCGCGCCTGCACCGACCAGACATGCCGACCTGTGGTGTGTCGGGGCCAAGCTCGCCGAGCGGCAGCCGCAGCAGCGCAAGCCCCGCACAGGGTTCCTCCTTCGATCCACCGTGCGAGGAGCCAAGGGCTGGATCCTCGCCGCTCCCTTCACCGGCACCACGAGCTTAGACGGTGGCGCCTTCGAGAGCGGCAAGGAGGGGAAGAAATGGAAGATGGTGGCCAGCGGTGGAGGGGCTAGGGTTTTGCTCCCTCGGTTGCCAGGAGGAGGCGAATCGAGGGAAACTAGTTTTAGTTTTCTCCCGAGGATTTGCCTCATGCCACATGTATTCTGATGACCGGAAGAAAAACTGACTGAAGACGAACTGAAAATCAGTCAATTTGCCAAATAATAGATACTTTTCCTACTACAATAATCATGTACTTCTTCCGATCGGAAAAGACGATTGTCGCATGGTTGTACTAAATCATGCGATAATTTTTTCCGATGGGAGGAGTACGTATTTGTCTGCTCAGTTCCCAGTATATAGATAGAGAATAAACGCTCTGTCGATTTACACAGGTTACAAACTTGAGAGGTCGAAACTAGGTGAGTGCCTCGGCGCTCTTTGCTTGAGGTTCCACGAACCGCTTCCAATACCAGTGCTTGACCCAGACGGTGCCCATGGACTCGAGCGGGACGCCCTTGGTCTCCGGCAGGAACAACGCGATGAAGACGGTCATCACGGCGACCCATGCTGCGTAGTACGCGAAGGTGGCGTACTTGAAGGCGCAGAGCATGGGGAGGAACGACTGCGTCTGCACGAACGTCAGGCCGAGGCCGATGGACACGTTCATGGCTTGCCCCGCCGATCGGATGTCCACCGGGAATATCTCTCCCGGCACCACCCACCCCAGCGGCCCCCACGACCACCCGAACCCGGCGGCGTGGATGCACGTGAACACCAGCACCGCCACGCCGTACGTCCTCGCCATCGGCGCCTCGCCGCCCTTCCCAATTTGCGCGCCCATGATCCATGCAATCGCAACCTTCAAGGCTCAATCGCGTGAGAAAATCCGGCCATTACAGTGCGTATGGAAGTGGAGGTGGATGTAATCGATGTATATACCTGGGCAATGATCATCTGGACGCCGCCGACCATGAACAGCACCTTGCGGCCGTAGCGGTCGATGACAAGAGCGGAGAGCATGAGGGCCCCCAGGTTCGTGGCGCCGAGTATGACGGCGCCCATCAGCGCGGCGTTGCTGCCGAACCCGACGGTGCGGAATATCAGCGGCGAGAAGAAGGAGAGAACGATGACGCCGGTGAGCTGGAAGAACATGGGCACGGCCACGGCGAGCACGAGGTGAGGCCGGTACTCGCGCCTCGTCGCCATCCGGCGGAACGCGCCGTCCTCGCTCTCGCGCGCCACCTCCACGGAGCGCACGATGTCCTTGAGCTCCGCGTCCACGTCTGCGTCCGCCCCGCGAATGCGCATGAGCGCGGCGCGGGCCTCGTCGGCCTTGCCACGCATGACGAGGCTGCTGGGGGTATCGGTGAGGAAGAGGGAGCCCAGGAAGATGATCACTGCCGGCGCGCCGGCGAGGCCGAGGGAGAGGCGCCAGCCCCAAGAGATGCGCGCGGTGGCGTAATTGACGAGGTTGGCGATGAGTACGCCGACTCCGAGGAAGAACTGGAAGCCGCCGGTGAGGGAGCCGCGCCACTTCGTCGGGGCCATCTCGGCGAGGAACACAGGAGTGGCCTGTTCATTTCATCAAACATCTGAAATCAGCATCATTGATCAATATTCAATAGCGCATATTACATTCTGACCCCTTTTTAACGAAATTTGTCGATTTAGACGAGAAGGAGGGAAAATTCAGACAAGTTGATGGTTACCATTTTTACGAGTTCAGGTGACATGGTATTGGATTTGGATTTTAAAAACTTGGTTTGAGGCTGCATTGGTTTGATTGCTGGTCACTCGCAAAAACAAAACAAGAAATGTTTTCTGTTTTCTAGCTAGCTTCCGAGAGTAGATTGTAAAATAATTTCAACACTCCACAATTCAGTAATCTCATACGAGCCTGGGTTAGAATGTGAAACAAACCATTTCTGCATTTTGACGTCTTAAGTCTATCACTTGTGGAAGGTATGGCGTGATGGCTAGAATATACGAGGACATGACCCCATCTTGCAAGACCCACCAAGAGACAGTTTATTCTTATGATTATCGGGAGTCATATTCGAGCCATAAGAGTTTGATAATAAGAAATAATGTGAATGTTACAAAATACATATGTTCACATGTATGAAAAGAAAATTTCCTATATTTTAAAACAAATGTCTATCTGTGATGACGTACCATGAAGAAAAAAAATAGAAATATATTTTCATGTATAATAAAAAATGTTCATGTGTATTAAAAAATCTTCATAATTTACAAAAGTTGTTCATACATGTTGGAATATATGTATTTTTTAAAAATCATATATTTTCCCAACAAGTAAAGCAAAAAAAAGGAGAACAAAGTGAAAAACGATATGTAAAATAAAAATAAATATGAAACAAGAGGAAGATCAAAAATAAATAGAAAAAATAGAAAAACAACCAAAAAAAGAGAGGGGATGTCATCTTTTTTTGAGACAACCTGCTAGATTTTATTCATTGAGCATAATGTTTATAGGGATTTTTGCAGAATATGGAGCGCCTAGCCACAAGTGGCGGCCAACCCCCAAATTAACAGATAACCTAGCTTAGTTGTGAGCTTCAAAATTAGAAGAACGACCTTCAAACACAAAGGAGCAGTTTTCAAGCATTCTTGAGCACGCCTTTATTTCCTCTACTATCGCCCCATATCTCCCTGAGATATCGCTAACTACCGTCTTGCAATCCGATGCCACATGTATCCTGCGAAGATCCAAGTCTTCCGCCAATGCTAAAGCTTCCCGGCAAGCTAAAGATTCAAGTGTTGCTGGATCGGTAATAGCACTGAAAACTACTGCAGATGCTCCCAAGTATTGGCCATTATCATCACGGATCTTGCTAGGACGAACCAGCACACGCAGTACATAGGCCATCAAAGCCCACTTCTTGTCACTAGACCAATAATCTCCGACATCTGATCTTAGGGAGCCAAATTGCAAGGCATTGATCCCACGGTACGCCCTGGCTGCACGCCTGCACCACTGATGCAACACGGCTGCACGGAGCAAACGTAGCTGAGGGTCGGTTTCAAAGATGTTCAAGTCGCTCACTACCTATGGCATGTGGTAGTGGCGGCATCTTCTCCAATAAAGTCTACTTAGCTTCAGCCTTATCTCGGAGGTGACGTCGAGAAGCTTGTTGGAGCGGTGTGATTTTCAAGGACTTCTGGTTGTGGGGATCTTCGAATCGTCAAGGAGCTTCATCGGCGGTTCATTCTTCTTCGTCTCGAGGACGGATGTGGCCTTCTCGGACCGTTCGGCGACTTTCCGTCCATAACCAACAACGTCATGCTGGCTCTGGAAGGAGAGGCGGCGGCACACCGTCGATACGGTCTGGAGGTTGGAGATGAAGGCACTGGTGGAAAAAAGGCCATTGGTCCCGGCCTGTAACGCCCATTAGTCCCGGTTATAGCAACCGGGACTAACAAAGCGGGACTAAAGGCTTAATCCTTTAGTCCCGGTTGCTTACGAACCGGGACCAATGGTCCTCCATGTGGCTAGGGGCATGTGCTGCGGCTGGAGGACCTTTGGTCCCGGTTCGTAACACGGACCGGGACTAAAGGTCCATTCGGAATAAAATTTGTATTTTATGTTTCGGAATTTCTGTATTTTTTTTATTTCTCTATTTTTCTTTATTTCTCTATTATCTAATCATCTCTATTATCTAATCATCTCTATTCCTTCCCTCTACTATAGCTTCCAAGAGTATATGGTCCTCACTCCATTGTGGTCCTCACTTCCCGGTCGGTCACCCATCCTCACACTACTCCACCCTTAGCATGCTTAACTTCTCTATTCCTTCCCTACTAGCTTCCAAGACTGCGCTCGCGACTTATTGATAATACTATGCTACCAATTCTATTAACCTATACACTTAGGAAACATATAATATTACTTTTTTAAATTCCAAATAAATTCACAAATTAAGCAACATTGATTAAGTAATAATAAGCATGAATGAATTCCACATAATTTTTATACATAATTTAATTATTAATTTTTAATAATTAAAATATTCAAAAAAGACCAAAAAACTTGAAAATCCAAAATAATAGCAATATAATAGACTTGTTAATCAAATAAGAGGGAGTACATTTTTTCATATATATATATGCACTCGACTCGCACACCACACCATACACACATCTAGCTAGCTAGTAGCCTTCTAGCTTCCAATAACTCCTAGCAATCTCAAAGCTCAAGCGAGCGTCTAGAGCGGCATACAACACTTGCTTGTCGCTTAATGGAACTTTGGCCCAACCATATACAAGTTCATCTTCTTCTTCTTCCTCGTCGCCGCCCTTCTTCTTGTTCTTCTTGATCTTCTTCTTCTTCTCAAGCTTTGTCCCAATAGTAGCATTGGACAGATCATATAGACTCGGAATTGGTTTCGAGGTCGGGTTCGGTATGATCACTTGGAGGTCGTGCACCGACGCAATTTGAATTCCGTATGGAGATAGCATGCGCACGTCATTGCCGATAGCCACGCCGCAGAATTTAATGGTGTGGTCCCCCAAGAAATCCCTAAGCAGCTGCGACACATGATCGGCCCGACATAGTTGGAAGAGCAAAACCTCGGACGCCACCGAGAGTTGAAGGGGGGCGGCACGCTGATGAGGCTTATCGCGAGGGGTGGTGAACTCGCAGTCCAAGCCGACACATTTGACCGGTGCGGCATCGAGGAACCGCTCCTTGACAGCGTGGAGCCACTTCTCCACCGTTGATGCACGGACGGTTTCCGTGATGGTGAATTCCATCCCTTCGGCGGTGAGATTATGCACCCGCGTCGCCCCGGCCGGCTCCATTGAAATGAGATGGAGAGAGAGAGAGCTCTCCGCGGTGAGAGTCGAGCTTGATGCCGCCGGCGGTGAGAGAGCTTGTCGCCGGAGAACTTGCCGCCGGCCTAGCTAGCTATCTTGACATGGCTATGGTGGTTTTGAGGAGAGATTAGGAGGAAGATGATGATCAAGAAAGCAAAATGAAGGTTTCTCTTATATACTAGAGATGGAAGATCAAGAGGCGCCGGTGTTGATTACTGAAAGCCTCTCCCGATGCGTTCGTCGTTCCATATTACCGAAACAATCGCGTACGTAATGGCGCAGCGATTTCCGAAACGATACGCGGGACTGGCGGTTCGTTTGAACTGCCTTTTAGTCCCGGCTCGTGGCTCAAACCGGGACTAAAGGGTACCCTTTAGTCCCGGTTTGAGCCACGAGCCGGAACTAAAGACCCAAAGGCATTAGTCCCGGCTGGTGGCTGAATCCGGGACCGAAGGTCCCATTTGAACCGGGACTAATGCCCCCTGGCCCACATTTTCAAACGAACCGGGACTGATGGACCCTTTAGCCGCGGACCAAACACGTTGGAGACTAATGGGGGCGAATGGAAGCCCTTTTTTCTACTAGTGAGGGCATCTCAAGAATTTTGATGTAATTTTCATTTTTATTGAGGTGTTTTGTACTGTTGCTGTTTCTTTTAATGCTAAAGTCCTATTCGCAAAAAAAAAAAAATTGTTCAGGTCGCTCACTACCGATGGCATTTGGTAGTTCCGTAGGTGGTCGGTTCCCAAGAACTTAAGATGACTATCAAAAACCTAAAAAGTTCATATCCAAAAGTCTCACATCAGGTGCAAGCGCAACAACTATGAACTACTCCCTCCGTTTTTTACAAGAAGTTTGACAAGCTAATTAACTAAACTTGCCAAAAGTCTTATAAATGGAAACAGAGAGGTTGCACAACGTATCAACTATCAAGCATCTCAGGAAAGAACTGAAACCAACTATGACTGGTGTCTAGTCTTGGGTAAGAAAAAATTGTACTAGTGCGGACAACGTCTGAGCTCGGATACACCGTTCCCTCACAAAAGAAGCACCGTACACCAAAGCCCCTCCCGGTTTTGGGCTTGCGTAAGATTATGAAGTCGTTAGGCAAGACACAGATCAACTACTCAACTACTCAACTACCGGATGATTAACTACTCTCTCCGATTCAGTTTAACAGGCATGCACGTAATTTAAGAAAAAAATTGACCACCAATTTGGTCAAAGAAACATGAAATATATATCACAAAAATTATACCATTGGACACATATTCAAAATAAGTCTCCAATGATTATTATTTCTATGAAATATAATTTACATTTTATTGATCAAATTAATCATCAATTTGTTCTTAAACTACGTGGGAGTCTGTTAAACCTAATCAGAGGGAATAGTAGTGATGTCGATAATTCAATGGCTTAAGAGTACTACAATATTTACTTTTGTGTATTCCATCTTGGACCATGAGTAAGGTTCGACTTCAATAATCAAGCACAAGTCCCACTCATCGCAAGAAAATAATCACAAGTGGATATGACTACATCAATTTGAAATACCTTGCACTACAATCATTTGACAGAA
The DNA here is from genome assembly GCA_007115705.1 of Dactylis glomerata. Classification (NCBI taxonomy): domain Eukaryota; kingdom Viridiplantae; phylum Streptophyta; class Magnoliopsida; order Poales; family Poaceae; genus Dactylis; species Dactylis glomerata. The sequence continues at coordinate 5,520,057 of QXEO01000625.1, read as the reverse complement.
GTAAAAATCCAGAATATTAATGTAGCATGAGATTTTTAAGAATTAAGGATCAGCAGATAAATCCATCTAACTGCCCTGATAAAAAGTCCTTTGTTTTGAAATAATCAAAAATAATATATATGGAATTTTCAAGAAAACTTATTTTATTGTACAATACATAATGATAAACCTTATAACACATGTAAAATCTTTTTGAAAAATATGTTGTATTTTAGGCTTACATGAAAATTTAAAACTATGGATTGGGATAGGCATTAAAAAAATCATTTTTGGTCTTGATGTTTGTGTTTTTTGTGTAGCTCACGAATAAAAATATTATTAGTTGAGAATTTATATGTATGTACTAGACATATAAAAGAAATCTGAATTTCAGGGACCCTTGGCTTGGCCTCTCGGTTCCCTCTTTTCCACTTGCACTTATATTTAACCAAGAGGTTAGTTGCTCCGAAGCATATGTTGAAAATTTTATATGACATGTAGTGTTGACTGGAAAACTGAACACGGACTAGCTGTCTGAGAATAATTAACAGATAAGTCCACCGCAAAATTAATTGAGTGTGCCAGTGAAAAATGGTTGGCTGCATATGCAGACTATGTCAGCCGAAGACTTAATTTGGATCATTCACTTGATTAGCTGAATTCATGACCGATAATGGAAGACGACATGTGCTGACCTGGTTGGTGAACCCGACGCCGAAGCCGAGCAGCATGCGCCCGATGATGAGCATGGCGATGTTCACGGCCGCGCCGGTGATGGCGCCGCCGGCGAAGAAGAGCGCCCCGCCCATGAGCATGATGCGCTGCCGCCCCACGGCCTTGGTGACGCGGCTGGCCACGAGCGACGCCACCAGCCCGGCCACGTACAGCGACGACGTGAAGGCCGTGAGCGCCTGGCTGTCGTAGAGGCAGTAGTCGTCCCGCTTCGCCGCCGCCATCTTCGCCAGGACGTGCGGGAAGAACCGCTCCAGGAACGGCTCCATCTGCGACACGCCGCCTGACGACATACAACTCGCTCGATCAAACTCCATCCGGCCGCCGTGCTCCCATGGATAGCTGAAGAAGGAGCTAGGGATGGATGCTCACCTGAGATGCCGATGTCATAGCCGAAGATGAGGCCGCCGGAGGCGGCCACGAGACAGGTCGTGAGTACCGACAGCGTCAGGCGTCCGCCGTAGTCCGCGGCAGGGAGGCCGTCGTTCGCCACGACGGCACCACCACCAGCCATCTCTCTCAGCGTGTGCCTCGCGCGCTTTCTTCTACGCCCTCGCTATCAAACGCCAGCAGAGAGCTCCCTTCTCGAGCAGGATAGCGGAATATGTAGGGTGTGTTTGGATTGTGACCAAACTATACCTTGGTTACCAAATTATTGGCAATGACCAAAAATTAATGTGTTTGGATGGTTGCCGATACTAACCAACACTAGTGGAAAAAGGGTCTTTGGCCTGGACCCTTTAGTCCCGGCCTCCATCTGGGCCGGGACTAAAGGCCCAGCCACGTCGCCCCAAATTCGCCAGCCGCCCGGGAGGCTTTAGTCCCGGCCCGTAACGAGCCTTTAGTCCCGGTTTGAGACACAAACCGGGACTAAAGGGCTATGCGCTGAGCGGCCCGCATGTGCGCCCCCTTTAGTCCCGGTTTGTGTCTCAAACCGGGACTAAAGTCCTCTGCCTATATATATTGGCCACAGCCCCTCTCTCCACTCTTCCTTGCATTTTTCTTGGATGGATGAGTGTGGGTGTGTGCTAGCTCTCCTTTTTTCTTAGATGCACTAGAGGTGTTTGTTGAAATGTGTATTAGAGCAATGCCGCTTCAGTTCACCGAACACAATTACGATATGAGATGCCCGAGCCACGTTTAAACCTCTTCCTCTTTATTTCCACTTATTCTAAAAGGTTAGCAACTATATTTTCTCGTTTAGACCGTGCGGTACTAATTTTTAGGATCGTGATTGTGTTTGATATACTGTCGTATGACACAGATGAGCCATCCATGGATGTACGGTGATCGACGCACAGCCGCTTACAGAGAAGGCGTGCATTCTTTTCGAGATGCGGCCGATGCGAACAAGCATGGTGGTGGCTATATGTTTTGTCCATGTGTTGAATGTCGGAATGAGAAGGATTACACTTCCTCAAGAGTCATTCAGAGCCACCTGCTTCGGTCCGGTTTTATGTCGGGCTATAATGTTTGGACCAAGCACGGAGAAAGAGGGGTTATGATGGAAGACGGCGATGAAGAAGAAGAGAATGATGATGACAACTACCGATCTATGTTCCCTGAGTATGCTGATACCGCAATGGAAGACAATGAAGAAGAAGATCAGGGTGCAGAACGGGAACCAGAAGAGCCCGCTGATGATCTTGGCCGGGTCATTTCTGAAGCACGGCGAGGCTGCGACACAGAAAAGAAGAGATTGCAGTTCGAGCAGATGTTACAGGACCACAACAAATTGTTGTACCCAACTTGTGAAGATGGCCAGAAGAAGCTGGGTAGCACACTGGAATTGCTGAAGTGGAAGGCAGAGACCGGTGTGACTGACTCGTCATTTGAAAAGTTGCTGGTACTGATGAAGAAGATGCTTCCAAGAAAGAACGAATTGCCCGCCAGCACGTACGAAGCAAAGAAGCTTGTCTGCCCTCTAGGATTAGACGTGCAGAAGATACATGCATGCCCTAATGACTGCATCCTCTACCGCGGTGAGAAGTATGAGAATATGGATAAATGCCCGGTATGCACTGCATTGCGGTATAAGATCAGAAAAGATGACCCTGGTGAGATTGAGGGCGAGCCACCCAGGAAGAGGGTTCCTGCCAAGGTGATGTGGTATGCTCCTATAATACCACGGTTGAAACGTCTGTTCAGAAATAAAGATCATGCGAAGTTGTTGCGATGGCACATGGAAGATCGTATGAAAGACGATAAGTTGAGGCACCCCGCTGATGGTCGGCAGTGGAGAAAAATCGAGAGAGAGTTCCCGAGATTTGCAGGTGACGCAAGGAACTTATGGTTTGGTCTGAGTACAGATGGCATGAATCCTTTTGGGGAGCAGAGTTGCAGTCACAGCACCTGGCCCGTTACTCTATGTATCTACAACCTTCCTCCTTGGTTGTGCATGAAGCGGAAGTTCATTATGATGCCAGTGCTTATCCAAGGTCCAAAGCAACCCGGCAACGATATTGATGTGTACCTAAGGCCATTAGTTGATGAACTTTTACAGCTGTGGGCCGAACCAGGTGTACGTGTGTGGGATGAGCACAAACAAGAGGAATTTGACCTTCGAGCGTTGCTTTTCGTAATCATCAATGATTGGCCTGATCTTAGTAACATTTCAGGACAGTCAAACAAGGGATACAATGCATGCACACACTGTTTGGATCAGACAGAAAGTATATATCTGGACAAATGTAGGAAGAATGTGTACCCGTACAATCGTCGTTTTCTTCCGCCCAAGCATCCCTTAAAGAAAAAAGGCAAGCATTTCAATGGCAAGGCAGAACCCCGGGGGAAGCCTGTCATCCGTACTGGTGCTGAAGTATTTGATATGGTCAAAGATTTAAAAGTAATCTTTGGAAAGGGTCCTGGCAGCCAACCTGTTCCTAACGGCCCTGATAAGCGCGTACCCATGTGGAAGAAGAAATCTATATTTTGGGAGCTACCCTATTGGGAAGTCCATGAGGTCCGCTCCGCAATCGACGTGATGCACCTGACGAAGAATCTCTGCGTGAATATTCTAGGTTTCCTGGGCTTGTATGGGAAGTCAAAAGATACACCGGAAGCACGGGAGGACCAGGAACGTCATAAAGGAAGAGATGGCATGCATCCAGGGCAGTTTCAAGGGCGTGCCAGCTATGCTCTTACTAAGGAAGAGAAGGAAATCTTCTTTGAAGTCCTTTTCAGTATCAAGGTCCCGACTGGATTCTCGTCGAATATAAAGGGAATCGTAAATATGAAAGACAAAAAATTCCAAAACCTAAAGTCTCATGACTGCCACGTGCTTATGACGCAATTGCTTCCGGTTGCATTGAGGGGAATTCTACTGGAAAATGTTCGCCTGGCAATTGTGAAGGTATGTGCATTCCTCAATGCAATTTCTCAGAAGGTAATCGATCGAGAAAGTCTATCAGGGTTACAGATTGATGTGGTCCAATGTCTGGTCAGCTTTGAGTTGTTGTTCCCGCCATCCTTCTTCAATATAATGACACACCTCCTAGTTCACCTAGTCGAAGAGATTAGAATTCTTGGTCCTGTGTTTCTACACAATATGTTCCCCTTCGAGAGGTTCATGGGAGTCTTAAAGAAATATGTTCGTAACCGTGCTAGGCCAGAAGGAAGCATCTCCAAGGGCTATGGAACAGAGGAGGTCATTGAGTTTTGTGTGGACTTTCTTCCTGACCTTAAGCCGATTGGTGTTCCTGAATCTCGGTATGAGGGTAGGCTGACAGGAAAAGGCACACTAGGAAGGAAAGCAAAAGTATGTATGGACGGGCATTCTTTCTCTCAAGCACACTACACAGTTCTACACAATTCCACCGTGGTGGCTCCGTATATCGTGAGACACAAGAATATTCTACGCTCCGAAAACCCGGGGAAGGCTGACTCTTGGATTAAAGGGGAACACGAGAAGACTTTCGGTAGTTGGTTGCAGACACATCTCATAAATGACGACACCGTTGGAGATCAGCTGTACTGTTTGGCCAGGCCACCATCTTCGACTATATGTACTTTCTAAGGGTACGAGATAAATGGGAATACATTTTACACGGTTGCCCAAGATAAAAAGAGCACCAAAAAAACAGTGGTGTCCGTTTTGATGCAACAGACGAGAATGGGCACTGTTTGGAAACATATTACGGGTACATAGAGGAGATATGGGAACTTGACTATGGACCTACTTTTAAGATCCCTTTGTTTCGGTGCAAATGGGTGAAGCTGACAGGTGGCGGGGTAGTTGTAGACCAAAAGTACGGCATGATAACAGTGGATCTCAACAATCTTGCGTACATGGACGAACCATTCGTCCTAGCCAACGATGTCGCTCAGGTTTTCTATGTGAAGGACATGTCTACAAAAATGAGAAAAAGAAATCAGCAAAAGAAGACATCGTCCGATGAGCCAAAGCGCCACATAGTTCTTTCAGGGAAAAGAAACATCGTGGGAGTAGATGACAAGACAGACATGTCAATAGATTATAATAAGTTTCATGAAATTCCGCCCTTCAAAGTGAAGACTGACCCAAGCATCCTACTGAATGATGAAGATTCTCCATGGCTACGACCCAGAAGAAAACAGAAATAATAGATAGGATTGTTGGTGCAATAATGTAATAATGTATTAAATCTTTTATGTAATGCATGATGAAGATTGTTGTACCCACAGCCTCCACATAGAAAATTGTTTTGAATTACTTATTCAATTTTAAACACTTTTCATATTCATAGTTTTTAATTGAAAATGGCAAAATAGTTAATACTTAGGATAGTTAAAATAATTAATTTTTAAAATAGAAAATATTTTTGAATTATCTATTCAATTTCAAACACTTTTCATTTTTATAGTTTTGTCAAATTCTCAAATATGCAAAAAGAATATTAATAAACATAGTTTTTAATTGAAAATGGCAAAATAGTTAATACTTAGGATAGTTAAAATAATTAATTTTTAAAATAGAAAATAGTTTTGAATTATCTATTCAATTTCAAACTCTTTTCATTTTTATAGTTTTGTCAAATTCTCAAATATGCAAAAAGAATATTAATAAACATAGTTTTTAATTGAAAATGGCAAAATAGTTAATACTTAGGATAGTTAAAATAATTAATTTTTAAAATAGAAAATAGTTTTGAATTATCTATTCAATTTCAAACACTTTTCATTTTTATAGTTTTGTCAAATTCTCAAATATGCAAAAAGAATATTAATAAATATAGTTTTTAATTGAAAATGGCAAAATAGTTAATACTTAGGATAGTTAAAATAATTAATTTTTAAAATAGAAAATAGTTTTGAATTATCTATTCAATTTCAAACACTTTTCATTTTTATAGTTTTGTTAAATTCTCAAATATGCAAACAGATAACTATTTATAAAACAAATAAAACAAAAAACAGAAAAAAGCCTTTAGTCCCGGTCCGTGCCACAGACCGGGACTAAAGGCCCTAGCGCTGAAACCCCCACCCGAGGCCTTTATTCCCGGGCGGTGGCTCAACCCGGGACTAAAGGCCCCCCTTTAGTCCCGGTTTGAGCCACCGCCCGGGACTAAAGGTCCCGGGGTATAAAAGCCTCGCCTTCTTCCCCGCCGGTTCAGACTTACGAAAAAACGCGCGCGAGGAATTTTCGGGACGCCGCCAGGCTGCCGGAATTCGCCGCCGACGTCCGCGCGCGCGCCGCCCTCCTGCGACACCGCCGCCACGCGACCGCGTCGCCGCCGCCCCATCACCGCAGCGCCGCCGCCGCTCGCACCCGCGCCTGAGCGCGTCGCCGCGCGCCGCCCATCACCGCAGCGCCGCCACCCGCCTGCGTCGCCGCCGCCGCACCAGCGCCGCCCGCCGCCGCACCGCCGCCGCACCAGCGCCGCACCGCCGCCGCACCAGCGCCGCTCGCCGCCGCACCGCCGCTTCATCTCGCCGGCTGCAGCCTGCAGGTTAGACAGTTTACAGTTAGGGTTTAGTTTTTTTTTTTTGAAAGTAGGGTTAGGGTTAGATTGTTTAGGGTTAGGGTTTAGTTTAGGATTATTTAGTTAGAATTTATATTAGGGTTAGAATTTAGTTAGTTATTTATATTAGGGTTAGAATTTATATTAGGGTTAGAATTTAGTTAGTTATTTATATTAGGGTTAGAATTTATATTAGGGTTAGAATTTAGTTAGTTATTTAGTTAGAATTTATATTAGGGTTAGAATTTAGTTAGTTATTTTAGTTACAATAGAATTATTTTAGTTAGAATAGAATTATTTTAGTTAGAATAGAATTATTTAGTTAGAATAGAATTATTTTAGTTAGAATAGAGTTATTTAGTTAGAATAGAGTTATTTAGTTAGAATAGAATTATTGGAGATAGCTCTATATTGTATACATATACATTCATTTGACGAATGTTTCTCCCTCTTAGGCCTCCACATCGAGCAAATCTACGAAACGAGGCCCGACTAAAAAGTTGGACGCACGGACGCATTACACCTTTGAGGTGATATTGCCTACGGGCGAACCAAAGCTTCCTAAGAATGCTGCTGACACATTCAAGAAGCAATGCGGAGTTCTCGTTAGGGATCACGTCCCGATCAGCGTTCGGGAGTGGAACAAGCGCAAAGGGGCAGCCGATAGTGACTATGTCGCCGAAAGGTACAAAGATAATCTTTGGAATGATATCATGTCACATTTCAACCTGCCAGAATGTGAGAATGAAGACGCCGCAAAAAAACTGAGGGCCAAAGTCAAGCAGTGGACTCTAAAGAAGATGGCCGAACTGTTCCGTAGCTGGAAGAAGAAGCTATGGAAAGACTATCTGAAGACAAAGAAAGTGCCAGTATTCGAGGGGTATCTAGCCAAGCAGACGAATCACTGGAAGGCATTTCAGGAGTACAAGCAGTCAGAAGATGCCAAGGCATTATCAGAAAAGAACAAGAAAAATGCCGACAAGAAGAAATATCACCACACGCTGGGGCCAGGGGGCTATGAGACTGCCATCCCAAAGTGGGATAAGAAAGAGCAAGATTTGCTAGCTAAAGGCATCATACCTGAACCCATCCGTGATGAGTGGGAATTAAGAGCAAGGAATTGGTTCCTTGCGCATGGTGGTTCATACGACGAAGAAACAGGGGACCTTATCTGCAGTGACGGTCTTAGGATACCCAGGGAGAATTGGAAAAAGATAGTGAAAGAAATTAAAGAGGGAAAAAGACAGTTCACTGCAGATAGAGAGAAAGATTTGCTCACACTGGTCCTCGGCAATGACGAACATGGAGGACGAATGCGAGGCTTCGGTCCTTCTTACCCTTGGTGGCTTAGGTTTGCCAGAGACCAAGACACTTACAGAAGCCGAGCGAGAGCAAAGAAGCGACAGCAGGATGAGGAGAATGACAAGTTCAACCAGTTGCTTGCCAGGCTTAACGAGCAACAGAAGCAGATTGACGAGCTTAGAGGAGTAGCGCGCCAGGAAGATCCTGCACTCGATATTACCAGCGCCCCATCTAAGCGGAAAAGCAGCGTGGCTGAATCTGAGGCCCCGCCCGACGATGCACGAAGAATGATAGAGGGCGGTCCCGGCTACCCCGTGGATGGAATCAAGGAGTCAACATCATGTGAACTCCACCAGAAATTTAAGAACATATCCATGAAGGTGGCCGTCGGACAAGCTTTACCTTCTGGCCCTGATGCACGCTGGCATGGCCGTGAGATTCCAGCTGGCTTTGCTAAAGTCGGGGTGGATGAAATCATGGCGGGGTTTCATGATATGGAGCTCGACATAGCTGGACCCGAAGATGAGAGGACACTCGGAGAAGTACTGGGTGGAGTCATCCTATGGGACAAGAACTACATCAAGCTTCCAGGCTCGGCCCCAAGGACAACACCGCCTCCGAGTCGTCGCAGGTCACCTACACCTCCATCACCTCCAAGCCCTCCACATGACGACGGCCACCACAACACGAGTCCAGATCGATCACCGCCGCCGGACTTGGGTCGGCCGTCTCCGCCGCCGCCCGCTAAGAATACTAAGCGGAAGCGTGCCAGCAAGAACGCTCCGTCGATGAGTTCTAAGCGACGGAGCTCCCCAAAGCGCAAACTGCCGCCCCTCCCAAAGGTACCTCATGCTAATCTTCCTATCAGACCTTATGATCGTACCGACGAGGAAAACGCTAGGATAGCAAAGGAACATTATGATGCGCAGATGAAAAAGAAGGAACCTGAGCCCCGCCCGGAATACACCGAGAAGCAAATAGCATATGCAAAATACTTCATGACCCTTCCATCACAGTATGACTTACACCATAAGCCTGACGACTATACACGCACATTGCAGAAGGAAGGGCAAAAGAGCAGATCACGTGCAAGTGCAAGTGGGAGCAAATCAAGTTCAACTACAAGCAAAAAAAGATCACACGTTCCTGAATTTTTGACATAAAAGACCACCTGCGTGAGTGAAATGCTAGAAAAGACCACCTGTGAAAAATTTTGTCAAAAAAGACCCCCTACGGGTGGCGGCACGGCTGGCCAGGCGACACGTGGCACGTGCCGCCTGGGCCGACGCCGGCATGAGGGTGCCGCCACCGGCAACACCGGCATGTGGCCTGGCACACACAGGTTCGTGGCGCGGTGGGCCCTGCCGCCATCCTAGGTGACGGCATGCCGACGTGGAGCACCAAACTAGACTGGATTGCTTCCTGCATGCATGCTAGCATGCCGCCACCTACAATGGCGGCAGGTGTGATTTTTTGTGTCACATGCCGGCGTTGCTGGTGGCGGCACCCTCATGCCGGCGTCGGCACAGGCGGCACGTGCCACGTGTCGCCTGGACAGCCGTGCCGCCACCCGTAGGGGGTCTTTTTTGACAAAAAATTTCACAGGTGGTCTTTTCTAGCATTTCACTCACACAGGTGGTCTTTTATGTCAAAAATTCCACGTTCCTCAGCTTGGACAACAGGCCAAACAGTCGATCCCACCCCTCAGGGTGTTACCCGAGAATGTTCCCTCTCTGGTGCAGGGGCAAGATTTGGAATTAGCAAAGAAGTGGGCGGCTGAATGGGGTATCCCGGTTGAAGACGTTCTGGCTTCCCAAGACGACAGGTTACCCAAGGCTGTGGTAGCCCCTAAGCCACAGTTTGTCATGGGAGCGCCTTTGGTCAGCAAAGATAAGTTTGATGATCTCCCAACAAATATGCGTTACTTGCATACATGGTACTTAAGTGAATCAAAGAATGGGAGAACGATGATCGTGGCGCGTGTCCCACGGGAGTACTACGGCCGCCCCGAAGACATCCATATCGACTTTGATGAACTCTTCCAGATGTACAATGCCGACGCCCTCGACAAATCGCTTATGAGTTGCTATTGTCTGTAAGTTTTTCAATTCGTTGTCTACATATAACTTGTTCAGTTATTTCAATTCATTGTCTACATATAACTTGTTCCGTTCTGACTTGTACTCTATTATGCAGAATGAAGGTTCTGGAATGTAAAAGTAGGAACATCCTAAATATTGGGTTTATTGACCCAGATAAAATACATATAAAGACGCTAAGTGATAACCCCAAGGAGACAGAGGAAAACCTTCTAAGGTTTCTAACAGATCAAAATTTCTGTGACCACATACTGTTTCCATACAACTTCAGGTGAGGGTCTTACTCTGTTGTGTCCATTCACTTATAAGTGTAATTGATAAGTTACTGACACATATATATATACATGTGTAGCTACCACTGGATTCTGTTGGACATTCAAATTGATAAGGGAAGAGTAGATGCCTTCGACCCATTATCGAGACCCTTGGAACAGTTCCAAAGCCTGCAGGACATGCTCCAAGGGTAATTTCAATCATTCTTGCGCTCTATCGGTCTCTTTCGATGGTTTTCTGATATATCAATTAATGAAAAACTTAGCAAATCATTTTCCTTGTCGGGCAGGGTTTGGAAGCGGTTCAAGTGCGTGACTGCCGGTATCCAGCATGAGAAGCTGACCTTTAGAGCGGCTCAGGTAAGTAGTAGTATGATATACTTCTATTTTCAATACATTTTGTGATGCTAGATTATTATTTTGATTATATATATTCTATTTTCGTAAAGTGCGACCAGCAGCCACGGGGGACGCATCTATGTGGATACTATGTTTGCGAGACCATTCGCACGTTTACCTCCGAGCACAAGGATTACAGATACGATGTAAGCAATAAACATTAACACCTCTATTTTTACCCGTCATTCTTTGTTATCATGATTGATATTCATATTCATCTCCCCTTCTTATATAGTACACGGCCATGCGGGAGAAGTACCTACCAGAACAACGCGCGATTGCTGTTGCAGAGGAGCTAGCGACCTTTCTGAGGATAGAAGCTATAGACGACAAAGGACGATTTAGTGTAGCTAGGGGCCATTACTGATGTTGGTCCATGTAATCGAATAGACGGGCTCTAGTCCCGATAATTCTGATCTCCATATAATTGTATATATATGCTCGCTTGTAAGATAAGTTAATCTTATATATATGCATAAACTAATTCCCAAACACCAAACACGGCACCAAACGAGGCATCACGTTAATCCCCCCGAACACCTAAAACCCCGAAACCCTAAAACCCTAAAGCAAAAAACAAAAATCTGCAGATGCCCTTTAGTCCCGGTATGTGTTACAAACCGGGACTAAAGGTCCTGGCCCTGGATGCACTCGGAGCCCCCACGTGGACACCCTCCAGTCCCGGCTGGTAACCGGACCGGGACTAAAGGTTTAGCCTTTAGTCCCGCGGCTGGGGTCCTGATTTGCAAACCGGGACTAAAAGCCCTTACGGGCCGGGACTGGAGGCCCTGTCCCCACTAGTGCAATTCATAGGCAAGCAAGACATCAACCAAAATTTTGGCTAAGCAATATTTTGGTAAGGCAACCCTGGGCATAAACCAAACACACCCGTAGACTTCAGTTCCCATGTGCTGGTGGCCGAACTCAAACGACAACGTGCAGACAGGTAGCCAGCCAACTGGGCATGGTCGATCAGCTAGAGATGTCGAATATGGCTCACCAGTCAGCGTGTTTCATTGTGTGAGATACATGGAGTAGTTCATCCGAAAGTCTAACTGAGCATGTGAGCACATCAAGGTTGTAATTGAGCCAATGCAAACACAGGTCATGTTGCTATTATCTTGACGAAGAATTGTTTGTTGTCCCTGCCGCTACAACGGGAAATGATTTTTTATCATTCAGGCTATATACCGTTTATCTATCTAACGTGACAATGTTCAGATTCATCGTGTTCGATGCAATCGATCGAGCTGTTTCTATCGTATGTATAGGAGAGTTGACATGCGTCACCGAGCGTTACAAGGTTTGGTACATAGAGTACCGTACAAGAATAGGAATACATATTGTGCAGTACTGATTGAGTCAACTGTGTTAGACAGGACACGTAGTTGGCGTGTAGACCATGAGGTTGTTAGCATTGTTAGTATATCCTAGCTAACCCTGCTGTATACGGCAGTAACCCAGCAGTTTTTGTATCTTCTTCCTTGAAAAGGGGAACAAAGTCCTGACCTTTGCATCAATTGTGGCAACAGTTTTTATTGCATTATTTTAAAATTCAAGTTTCAGGTATGAAAGTTTACAACTCGTGGGTCACATAACATGGATATCAAAATCATCCAGCGGAACAAGATTAAAAGGAAAACAAGTTGCCTATGCATCTTGTATTCGTCTAGAAAGCCCTGAGCCACCTTCGTTGTAGATAGCTCGCTGCACCCAAAATCCATATGTCTATTGCGATGCCGAATGAAGGAATGACCACTCGTGGATCCAGTGGGTAGCCATACAATAACTTGTACAAAATGAGTAGAGCCTCCTTTGATGCATATATAAGACATAGGAGTCACCTCGCGAGAGGTGTGCCACTCATCCCGATCCAGTCTCCCTAGTACTACTAATATGGTATCAGAGCTATCTTTCTAGAAAAACACATGCATATGGTCCTCTCCGTCTGCAACCCTCCCAGTGATGACGGATGCTACTTCCCAAGCCATATCCGAAGTTGTTACGCCAATGACATCGGCATTTACTCCATCGACCATGGCATCATCCACGATGACGATCTCCGTCCCAACCTCGGGCCTGCGGCTCCCCCAGAGGTTGGTCCAATGAGCCCGATGCATCTGGTCCAGGGCATCTCTGGCATGTTCATGTCGCACTCTTGTTTGCATTACACACCGACCGTCGACATGCTTTCAAAGCATCTAACAACGTTGTTCACGAGCACTCAGGCAGGGCCCTGGTTGCCTCTAGCATGATGACGCCATCGTCTTCCATCTGTTGATCCTTCCCCTAAAAATTAGGCCTGATTGATTTAGGACATTCAGGTTGAATTTGCAATTAAGGATCTTGGTGATCTTCACTACTTCTTGGGCATCGAAGTGCATCGATCAAGGGAGGAAATTGTCATGTCCCAAACCAAGTACACATCTAATATTCGTCTCCCCAATATGTCTACATACAAAGGATCTGGGTTCAATAGTTGCTCACCGTGAGTTTGAAATTGCAGGAAAATGCGAACAACACCGACTTTGCTTTTGAGAAAATAAAGCCAAGTAAACTTTCTGAAGTCATTGATAAAGCTTACATAGTACTTAAAACCACCATAAGAGGTGCATGCAGGCCTGATGGCTAGCGTGTAGTTGATGATGATTATGGCCAGACAGTTGGGAAACTCCAAGCGGAAAGTATGATGAGCACAGCGGCAAGTCTTTTCCCTCAGTAAGAAACCAAGGTTTGTCGATCAGGAGAAGAGCAGACAGTACGACTGAAGGTGATGCGGACTGGCTTAATAACACTCCAACAAGGGCGCCGTTTACAACACTTGTTGACTCGTCTTCGGCCAGTAGCAACGTGGAACCTGCACACACACAACCAAGTACTTTGTTCCCAACTTGCGATGAGGTTGTCAATCTCACCGGTTTGCTAGAAACAAAGGGTATGAGCGTATCGAGTGGAAAATAGTAGAAGTATGCGAGTAAAGTAAACAGTGCGAGTAAAGTAAACAGGTGATAGCAATATGATGGAAATAGGACCGGGGTCCACAGTTCACTAGTGGTGTCTCTCCATAGATAAATAACACATGCTGGGTAAACAAATTACAGTTGGGCAATTGATAGAATAAAGATAACGTGATATGTCAAGAAGATCACTATGCGATTTACTCTGGGCATTACAACAAAATACATAGACCGCCATCCAACTGCATCTATGACTAATAATCCACTCGCGGGGATATCATCCGAACACCCCATGACTATTAAGTTGCGAACAACAGATAATTGCATTAAGCAAAGTGTGTAATGTAAAAAAAGCATATGCCCTCGAGCATATGAATGTTGTTTTCTCCCTAGTAGCAATAGCACATCTACAACCTTAGAGGTTTCTGTCACTCCCCCAGATTAAATAGAGGCATGAACCCACTATCGAGCATAAATACTCCCTCTTGGAGTCACTAGCAACTACGCGGCCAAGATAGCTACTAACAACGGAGAGCATGCAAGATCATAAACAACATAGAGATAACATAAGATATATTTCAGTATAGCAACTCAATCATAACACCAATATTCATCGGATCCCAACAAACCAAACATGTAGAATTACATAACGGTGATCTCAATCATGTAGGGCAGCTCATGAGATCTAAACATGAAGCACATGGTGGAGAGGACAACCATCTAGCTACTGCTATGGACCCATAGTCCAAGGTAGACTACTCACTCATCGCTCCAGAGGCAAGCATGGCGATGAAGAGGACCTCCGGTGGCAATTCCCCTCTCCGGCAGGGTGCCGGGAAGAGCTTCTGGACCCTCCCGATCTCGGGTCGACGACGGCGGCGGATCGCGATGTGTTTCTGGAAAATTGATCGGGTCCTTAGGTTTTTCCCGTCGGGGGGTCTTTATAGGCGAAGGGGCATCGTCAGGAGTGGACCGAGGCGTCCTCACACATAGGGGGCGCGGCCAGGGGCTGGGCCGTGCCGCACTAGTGTGTGGCCACCTCGTGGCCCCACTCCGTCTCCTCTTCGGATCTCTGGAAGCTTCCGGGGAAAATAAGACTTCCGAAACTTGTTTCGTCCAATTCCGAGAATATTTCCTGTGTAGCTTTTCTAAAACACAAAAACAGCAGAAGACAGGGAACTGGCACTGTGGCGACTTGTTAATAGGTTAGTTCCGGAAAATGCATAAAAGTGCCACGAAGTGTAACGAAACATTAGGCAAATGGTGTAAAAACAAGCATGGAGCATCAAAAATTATGGATACGTTGGAGACGTATCAGCATCCCCAAGCTTAACTCCTGCTCGTCCTCGAGTAGGTAAGTGATAACAAAAGAAATAATTTTTGAGGTGACATGCACCTACACAATCTTGATCATATATGTAAGCGTTGTGAGCTGGGATCAAAAGAACTTAAAACATGGGCATGAAAGATATAATCTTGACAATAAAAACTTAGCAACCATGTTAGAAACTTGAAAATGAACACAAACAAAAGATCATGAAAATAAAACAATGAAAGTCAAACGTGTGTTTAAATCATAAGGAAAAACATACAGATAGTTTTCAGCTTGTCCTTCATGGAGAGCAAAACATAAATGCATAGGACACCTTCAAGTTTAAGAGGGCGACTAGATACAGATAATTTGAGAACAAGTGAAACCAATAATATGAATCAATCAATGAAAACTTTGGGACAATGCACATTATACTAAGAATGACAACTATGCTCTCTTAATGGTGCATAAAGATAGAAGGTGGTGACTCAACATAAAAGTAAAAGAAAGGCCCTTCGCGGAGGGAAGCAGTGATTGCAAGTTTTATAACCTTCAAAAATTATCGTACTTACCGGCTTTGAGCTCTCATTGCCCCCATCATAAGCATCTTGAATGGTTAAAGTTAATGCGAGAACAATTATGGTGCATATGCTTGACAATCATAAGTTGAAAACCTCGTGTCCCGTGAGTACGAGTACCCAAACCCCATGCTACTCTACTTAGAGTCCCAAGCAAGGCTCCTGTCATTGTAAGTATACACGTATCATCGAGAACCGCCAATGGGGTACCTCCGTGCCCGATGACATGGAACAAGCCCACATCAAAATGACAGGACAAGCAGACAATGAACACCTCGACATCTCTTTTATTTACCATTTGTTTAGCTTTTTATTTTGAGATGCGTCGTCGAATGTCCACTATGGGTATGCCGCAAATTTCCACCATGAATTATGCATGGCTTAGATTGGCGGCCCAGTCGTTTCCCTAACACATATACAAACTCCATGATCCACGCAAGATTCCCAATTCATTTCACACCATGGGCATCCATAAACAAAAGATCACGATATCAACTCAAATAAGAAGTGCAATATTGAAAGCTTGCCCATGACGGCATGGCTGGGCTAGTCTCCAACTTACAACTTGCAAGCATAACAACTCAACATAAGAGACCACAATGTCAAATTTTTAAGAACAAGAAAAAGTAAAGTGTGCCTTCCGGTTCGTGAGAGCTTTACTGACCAATTTTCGCATAACACTGGTAAGAGTTTAATTTGAAGAGATAATAAAAGCAAGTCAAATTTACTTGGAATAGCAAATTGCTAGTAGGTGTGTATGGTAGACACTTTGGCAAACTTGGTTTTTAGGAGTTGGATGCACGAGTAGAGCTCATACTCAGTACAAGGCGAGGGCTAGCAAAAGACTGGGAGCGACCAACTAAGAGAGCAATAATGGCCATAATCATGCAAAGCGACAAAGCGACATTAAAAGAAGCATAAGATGGCATAAAAAGTCAAAAACTAAATGATCATAGAGGCTATTGGCGACTTTGGATGAGTCTAACATGTGTGAGCATGCGCCAAGTCAACCCAAATAAAGCATCAAGGAGAAAACCAAAATAATGCTTCCAAACAATAAAAACAACGCATGATTTTTTCAAAGGCTCATTAAGCAATCTCAGTTATTTGAGACAAGTCATGCTACAGCAAAACCACTAAGCATACTATCAAAAAGACATCAAGCATGACATGAAAAAGCCTAAGCCGCAGTCTACACAAGCTCCTTCTTGTACCACTTTTTTGCATAAAGCTTTTTCTTTTTTCCAACACCATTTGAACTTTTTTAATCCAACTCTTTTGAGGAAAACCAACATGGTCCAGAGGCAAAAATACACCTTGATAAATAAATATAAGAAGATCTGAACGCAAATCAAGGTGAAAACGAAAACCAAAAGCAGTAGCAGAAAAAGAAGAACACTCGGTTTTTGATAAGAATGAAAACTAGAGCGTTCTTGGCAAATGAAAAGCAAGGCAACTTCTCCAAAAGAAATTTGTTGGGGTCCAACCATTTATTGAAGCAAACAAAACTAAACTAATAGAGAAAACTAAAACAACTGACACTCCAAGAAAAACACATAGTGCATGAAGCAATAAAAATATAGTGTCTTGAAAGGTGACCTGATTTTTGCCGATGAAGAAGGGGTGCCTCGGGGGCATCCCCAAGCTTTGACGCTTGTACTTCTTGGATATTTCTTGGGGTGATGCATGGGAATCCCCAAGCTTGAGCTTTTGTCCATTCTTCAACTCATCTCATCATTCTCCAATCCCTACACTTGAAAACCTTCTTCATACAAAACTAAACACAAATCTATTAGCAACATTAGTGTAGGCATGACATATAATCAACCTCTTTTGCTTCAGGTTTCAACCCAAAACCACCACATATAAAGTATATACTACTGTAGCAACTTCCCCAAAAGTTCCGTGATCAAAAGAACTCAAAAGAAAGCGATAAAGCGGCAAACACAAATATTGGCAGAGATCTGTCAAAACAGAACAGCTGACAAAGGTCGAATTTTTAAGGGGTTTTATGTTGCTCACATCAAAAAGTGTTCAACTAATGAAAGTTTGGATATAACCTGGGGCATATGCACAAGAAATTGCAGGTCCAAAAGATATACAGAGATTTTTTACGAATTTTTACGGTGCAGCACCGAAAACAGTTTCAGGACAGCAACATCCCCAAATCTTTACCTCACTCAAATTAGAGGCTTCTCTTGGCACAACAATGAAATAAAAAGGATAAGGAGAGGTCATTACAGTAGTAATGACTTCCAAGACTCAAATAAAATAAAAAGTACTGAAAATAAAACATTGGGTTATCTCCCAAGAGTGCTTTTCTTTAACGCCTTTGAGCTAGGCGCAGAAAATTGCGAATCAAGTAATAATGAAAGAGGCATCAGGATCCACTATAGGAGTCTTTTCAACAATGAAGGAAATTGTGTCCAAATGAGATTTTGAAGATCCTTTATGATTACTTTTTGGTACACTACTTTCATCAAAAAAGTTTTCAGGACAAATCCAACTAAAATTTTTATCCCAAACATCATGAATTCCTACAAGTTTATAAGGTATTGGCACTCTAAAATCTTCATTGGGTGTGCCAACAACCAATAAGGGTGAGCCAAGCTTATTAAATTTCTTAAAAACTTTTCTAGCCTCATTGGCAATATCTTTAAATTGTAAGCGCAAAGTTTCCAAAATGAAAGCTTTCTTCTCAGGATCCTCAATTTCATGAAGCTTAAGGAATATGTATTGCATAAAAGGATTAAGGCTAGCAAACCTAGCTTCTAACATGTGAACTAAATAAGCGGAAGAAACTTCAATACTAGGAGCAAGCTCAACCAAAGACTTTTCCTCAACTTCTTTATGCATACTAATGTGATTAAAGAACTCCTCAATGTTATCTTTCCCAATAATTGAACCACTACCTACTGAGAGGTCCTCCAAAACATACTTAGGGAACAACATGATGAACTAAAAGCAAGTAGATAAAAGCAACTATAAAGTAAACTAAATTTTTTGTGTTTTTGATATAAAACAATGCAGGTAAAAATAAAGTAAAGTAAAGCAAAGCAAATAACAAAGTAAAGGATGTGCGTGCGAAAAACTCCCCTTGCAGAGGTCTTCCACTTCTTCCCCGGCAACAGTGCCAGAAAAGGGCTTGATGGCTGGCGTGTAGTTGATGATGATTATGGCCAGACAGTTGGGAAACTCCAAGCGGAAAGTATGATGAGCACAGCGGCAAGTATTTTCCCTCAGTAAGAAACCAAGGTTTGTCGATCAGGAGAAGAACAGACAGTACGACTGAAGGTGATGCGGACTGGCTTAATAACACTCCAACAAGGGCGCCGTTTACGACACTTGTTGACTCGTCTTCGGCCAGTAGCAACGTGGAACCTGCACACACACAACCAAGTACTTTGTTCCCAACTTGCGATGAGGTTGTCAATCTCACCGGTTTGCTTGAAACAAAGGGTATGAGCGTATCGAGTGGAAAACAGTAGAAGTATGCAAGTAAAGTAAATAGGTGATAGCAATATGATGGAAATAGGACCGGGGTCCACAGTTCACTAGTGGTGTCTCTCCATAGATAAATAACACATGCTGGGTAAACAAATTACAGTTGGGCAATTGATAGAATAAAGATAACGTGATATGTCAAGAAGATCACTATGCGATTTACTGTGGGCATTACAACAAAATACATAGACCGCCATCCAACTGCATCTATGACTAATAATCCACTCGCGGGGATATCATCCGAACACCCCATGAGTATTAAGTTGCGAACAACAGATAATTGCATTAAGCAAAGTGTGTAATGTAAACAAAGCATATGCCCTCGAGCATATGAATGTTGTTTTCTCCCTAGTAGCAACAGCACATCTACAACCTTAGAGGTTTCTGTCACTCCCCCAGATTAAATAGAGGCATGAACCCACTATCGAGCATAAATACCCCCTCTTGGAGTCACTAGCAACTACTCGGCCAAGATAGCTACTAACAACGGAGAGCATGCAAGATCATAAACAACATAGAGATAACATAAGATATATTTCAGTATAGCAACTCAATCATAACACCAATATTCATCGGATCCCAACAAACCAAACATGTAGAATTACATAACGGTGATCTCAATCATGTAGGGCAGCTCATGAGATCTAAACATGAAGCACATGGTGGAGAGGACAACCATCTAGCTACTGCTATGGACCCATAGTCCAAGGTAGACTACTCACTCATCGCTCCGGAGGCAAGCATGGCGATGAAGAGGACCTCCGATGGCGATTCCCCTCTCCGGTAGGGTGCCGGGAAGAGCTTCTGGACCCTCCCGATCTCGGGTCGACGACGACGGCGGATCGCGATGTGTTTCTGGAAAATTGATCGGGTCCTTAGGTTTTTCCCGTCGGGGGGTCTTTATAGGCGAAGGGGCATCGTCAGGAGTGGACCGAGGCGTCCTCACACATAGGGGCGCGGCCAGGGGCTGGGCCGCGCCGCCCTGGTGTGTGGCCACCTTGTGGCCCCACTCCGTCTCCTCTTCGGATCTCTGGAAGATTCCGGGAAAAATAAGACTTCAGGAACTTGTTTCGTCCAATTCCGAGAATATTTCCTGTGTAGCTTTTCTGAAACACAAAAACAGTAGAAGACAGGAACTGGCACTGTGGCGACTTGTTAATAGGTTAGTTCCGGAAAATGCATAAAAGTGCCACGAAGTGTAATGAAACATTAGGCAAATGGTGTAAAAACAAGCATGGAGCATCAAAAATTATGGATACGTTGGAGACGTATCAAGGCCTCCCAAACATCAGAGTGTACGAGCTGAAGAGGAGCATGAGAAACACTAGATGATTGAGGAAATGGAAGTTGGTGACATTTTCCATGTTGACATGCATCACAAACAAGGTTTTATTCAACTCATGAGAGGAAGGCAAACTAATATTCCTAAGAACTTGATCCACCACGGGAAGGGCAGGATACCCTAAACATCAATGCCAAATATCTCGACATGCTTCTATACATCATTGTTTTTAGGACGAGGCATTCATCGCCGCATGCTTCTTGATAAAAATACTACCTATGCTAGTCATACAATACAAAACACTACTCTAATTCATTCACCTCTTTGATACATCACCAGATTATTCATGTTTACTAACTTTTGGTTGTGCTTGTTATCCTTGTATACGCCCTTGTAACAACAACAAGCTTCAGTTTTGTTCCAAATGGTGTGCGTTTCTTGGTTATGGTCCCCTGCATAAAGGGTAAATGTTTGCATGTTTCATCCGGCTGAATCTATATTTCAAATGATGTAGTTTTTATGAGGATTGTTTTTTTGTTTTCTGTTGACAATCCATCTTCCACAAAACCAGGACTTCTTGCAAAAATTCTTGTGACTCCTCCTTTAGAACCAATGGGGTATTCATATACAAGTTGTCATGATGTTGATGTTGGTTTATTTAATTACAATGTGATGTACACTGATTTGGCTTCCCAGCGTGTTTTCCTAGTTTTAGTCACAAGGTCACATGGATCATATCCCGGGACAGATCTCGGCTTCAATCCCGCGGACAATCTAGCATCAGGCGGTGCACATCCCAGGACGCCAATGCATGCACATCGCTCACCTAGATTGGACACGCACGTTGTTGAGAGGATCCCCTAGGTGGAAGGTCCCACCACTTATAGCCCTATCGTTTGGAGATGACCCTGCTTCGGTCTGATTCCTCGGGAGGCTCTCCATCCTCGTATCGTCCCAGACACAAAGCAGACCAGGATGCCTCCCCGCAACTTGACAAGCCCATTTTGCTCGTGTCTAACGACGCGGTTTCATCCGGCGGTGGATCCCCTGCTACCCTAACGATGCTACACGTGTAAATCTTGCATCACATGCTAGCTGGCCCCTCAGTAGACGTTTGCAGGACAATATACGATAAGACCTCGTCCGCACGGGACAGTTATGTATGATCCTCAGAGACGCGGTCTTTTGGCTACTCTCACTGCTCTGACCGAGCCGAACACGCTTGTCAAGGCACTGTATGAGAAGAACTGGGCGGCCGCTATGCATGAAGAATACAAGGTGCTCCTTCGCAATCAGACCTTGCACTTCGTGTCTCCGCCTTCTGGTTGCAATTAATCCCATGGATTGCTGGTGGGTGTTTGAAGGAATTATGCCCTAGAGGAAAATAAAAAAGGGATTATTTGCATATTCCGAAGAGTTCATAATAAGTTTAATACTATGCTATAATTGTGTCACTCGGATAACACTAATACACGTGTGATATTAAACAACCAGAGTCCCTAGTAAACCTCTATTACTAGCTCATTTTCAACTAATGATCAGTTTCCGGATCATGTGACAATTATGTCTGATTGACAATGAGGTTCATGCCATTGTGTAAATGCCATGATAGACATACCCAAATTTATATGTAACAAGATTGTGTAATGATGTTCATGTTGCGATAATAAGAAACGTTGTAACCTAATCCTTAGACGGTGAGATCATGTTTAATCACTACTTCTGGAGGAAGCTTTGATTGTATCAACCGTCACACCGTAACAGAGTGACTGAAAAGGTGTCTTTTGGGTTTTCCAATGGAGTATGTTGAGGCGTATGCATCAAGAGCGGGATTTGTTCTTCCGCATGACGGAAAGATACTCTGGGCCCACTCGGTGAGATTTCATTCAATGTTGCAACATGTGACTAGGTCACGGGGATAGAATATCATGGAACGAGTAAATGGCAATGTCAGTAACGAGAATGAACTTGGTATGGAGATACCGACGATCAAGTCTCGGATATTGGAAGTATCACAGAAGCAAAGGGAATAGGACATCGACGTTTACGGTTCAATGACGAAAAGACCTTCGTGAATACACATGATCATCAGGGATATCTAGATCCCATTAATGATCATTTACCGAAGAAGAGTCTCGGTAATGTCTGGAGTATTCCTGAACCGTAGGGTAATACACTTAAGGGTTCGATGACATGTAAGATGTTTTTGGTATATCTGGAATTGTCAAAGGATTGATAAGAGAAAGTTGGAAAAGTTCCACAAAGATCCAAAAGTTGTTCGGAATGTTCCAGAAGGAGTTTCGGAGCAACGGGATTAAATAAATAAGTAATAATATTTATTAATAGAATTGATATTAAATGTTGATTCATTTAATTAATAAAGATAACCCATCTTAATGGGCTCCTCCCGGAGGGGAGCCCACTAAGGTCTAGCCACCCCCCTTATTGGATAAGGGTGTGGACGCCTAGGGCCTTGGGGATGGGCCAAATGGGGCCCATGGTGGTGGCCAGCCAGGCCATGCCTGCGCTAGGCACACCACCAAGGCGATTTAGACACAATTAACCCAAACTTGAAACTATTTTAAAAAATAAACCATCGGCAAAACTATTTCAAAAAACTAACCCTTTTTTGCGTCGCCAGGAGGGGTGGCGAAGCAGAAGTGCGTGCGTCGCCAGGGGAAGTGGCGAAGCAGATAGTGCGTCGCCACTGGTAGTGGCGAAGCACGAAGGCGTGCGTCGCCACGGTGAGTGGCAAAGCACATTAGGGTTAGTTCATGACCCCGGCCCATGCCCGACCTCCCCCACCCCTCACTCTCCCTCCCTCACCTCTCCCTCCCTCATCTCTGGCGGCGCCGGCGGCGGGTGGTGTTCTTCCCCCTCACTCTCCCTCCCTCCCTCACCTCTCCCTCCCTCATCCATTGGTGCCCTCTTGATCTTCACTAAGGTATGTTCCTCCAATCCCCCTTCTCTAATCCCCCAATCCCCCTTCTCTAATCCCCCTTCTCTATTTGTATGGTGGTATTTTAGCAAGATTGATAGATGGATTTGTAGGATAATGTCCTCAAGATGAATTTATTTGTATGGTTGATTGAAATGAATGATTCCAATGAATTGATGGATGATTCCAATGGATTGATAGGTAGGGATGGATGAACTAGCAATTTGTGTGATTGTTTTATGTTTTTGTTATTGAAGTAGCAATTATTGATTACTTGTGTGATTGATTTGTGCTTCATCATATGTATGAAATTAGTAGAATTATTGATAGGATGAGTTGTATATTATATGGATTTTGTGCATATATGCTCACATATGATTGATTCCAATGAATTATTGATTACTGGGCGTGGCGAAGCAGGCGTGCGTCGCCACTGTGAGTGGCGAAGCACAGTAGGCAGCTGCGCCCGGCCGCAGCGCAGCACGCAAAGGCTGCGTCGCCACTGTGAGTGGCGAAGCACCGCTGCGTCGCCACTGGGAGTGGCGAAGCACAGCTGCGTCGCCACTGGGAGTGGCGAAGCAAGCCTGGACTCGAAAAAATGCTCAAAAACTATGAAAAAATGAAGCAACTTTAACTTGTGTCAACTTTATCTTCAAAATCAAGTGATACACAAGGTTCACACATAGTTTGAAATAATAATATGCATACATTCACACAAGGTTCTGACATAATTCAAAATGACAAGGTTCACATGCAATAGTTAAATACATGTCCGAATTCACGAATGCTCTATTCGCTCAAGCATGGTCCCTTTGCCTTCGCCTTCGCCATGGCCTTCCTCTTCTTCTCTTCTTCTTCCTTCTCCTCCCTAATGGATTCCATGATACTCGGGCCACTGTGATTGGTCTAGGTATGGGTTAAATCTAGGAGCCCATGTTTTCTTGGTCGTCGTGATGGAGAACTCTGACTCTCTCACGGTGAGAGGGTGATTGTAGTCCAAATGACGCACCCGAGCCGCCGTTAGCAAATGCGAGCAAGCGAGATGGACCAAAGATGGCCTCGCACATGTGCACTCGCAAGTCCTTAGCGAGACCTTGAAAGCTCGGCCTCCGTGTTGGACACCGTCGGCCGTGGTTCCTCCGGGCTCGTTCACTTGATAAATGAGCTCTTCGTTATCATAAACGGTGGCAACTTCAGAATCCGCCTTACGAGACTGAAATATCCTCCACTCGTCAACTTTGGGTGGGTACTCGTATTTGTGGTTTTGCGTATTGTCTCCCGCAATCTGCCTTTCTGTTTCATCTGAGTACTTCAAAAAATACTCATTCAACTTGTCGAATGTGTATCGCACAATTGCCGTCACGGGCAATGCACGGACACCCTTGAGCACCTTGTTGAAGCACTCTGCCATATTGCTTGTCATTTGACCGTACCTCCGACCATTTTCATCGTAGGCTCTTGCCCACTTTGTTCTATCTTGGATGTGCCTAGTGAGAAATGCTTGACCCTTAGCATCGAGCTTTCTGTTTGAGGTCAATTTGATGTACAAGTTTGCGAAACGCCGGTCAGTGAAAGCGAGACAACAATCTTGAAGATCATCGGTCAACTCCTTGCTACCACATGCCCTATAGAAGTTTGAACAGAAATGCCTCATGCACCATCTATGGTGCAAAGGAGCATGCCCTGGTATTTCAATATTTACCGCTGCGAGAATTCCTTGATGTCGATCTGAGATGACACAAATTTCGCTTTGTGGCGGTAATACCTTGGTCCTCAAATGGTGAAAAAACCACTGCCAGTTATTATTGTTCTCCGCCTCAACGAAAGCAAATGCCAAAGGAACCAAACGGTTGTTGGCATCATTTGCTATTGCAACCAAGAGAGTCCCCCTATATTGCCCGGTCAGAAATGTCCCATCAACGGAGATTACCGGTCTACAATGCTCAAAAGCTTTCATGCATTGCTGGAAAGCCCAAAATGCACGGCCAAATACTCGGACAGTTCTTTCATTGTAAATCCTTGTTTCCTGTCCATAAGGCTCTACCACATGAACCATGCTCGGGTTTGCATCGGCCATTGCTAACAACAACCGAGGAATTCGGTTGTATGCTTCTTCCCAATCACCATACAACATCCTGAATGCAGCTTGCTTCGCTTTCCATGCCTTGCCGTATTTCACATCGTAGTGAAAGAGAGCTTTCACAAGCTCCATGACTGTCTTGATGCTCATTGTTGGAAGTGACGAGATTTGGTTGGAAAGTCTATATGCGATGAACTCGGAGGTGAGTTGTCGGTGATCGTGCTTTACTGCTTTGCCATCCACCCTCTTTCCGCGA
Organism: Dactylis glomerata; assembly: GCA_007115705.1. Taxonomy (NCBI): domain Eukaryota; kingdom Viridiplantae; phylum Streptophyta; class Magnoliopsida; order Poales; family Poaceae; genus Dactylis; species Dactylis glomerata. The sequence goes on along the minus strand of QXEO01000625.1, from coordinate 5,494,428 downwards.
CACATGTGAGTTGGCACACAACTTGTTATGCGCCAATCGGGTCCTCCCTTCCATGGTCTTGCACGCACAATCCAAGGACATCGATCCTCCTCGCACTTAACAGTGTAACGCTTCTTCACGTCTGAGTGAAGCACCGTATAGGGACGATGATACTTAACCGAGAAGTCTTTGATCCATTGTTTAAATTCCAGCAAGGTTTTGAACATCAAGCCTTTTGATATACCATAACTCTCATGACTGCCATCCCGGTAAGAAGTAGGCCTTGGTCCAAGCACTATACCCTCGCCGCCGTCAACCGTGGCTTCATCCGCGAGACTAAGATCACGGAACAATGGTATCCGATGATCTCGTCCCAATACCTTCTCGTGGACTTCGGCCTCCTTGGCCGTGAACCCTTCCTCATCAACTTCTTCTTCGGGACCATCGTCATCCGAGTCCGATGCATAGCATCGCGAGTACGGGATGTCATGGTCCATGTTTTCTTGCGTGTAGTACATATCCAAATCTCCAACATTGTGGTCATGAAGCTCAATATCATTATCATCATCCCCCCACTCATCATCCTCCTCTTCCAACGATAGTGCCTCCTTTGAAATTGGCATTCCATCCGTCATTTCTTCTTGGTGGTTCGGTGGAGAATTCATAGCATCAACCCGGGAGGCACTCCGGTTCAAGTCCACATGCAAAGTACCACCAACCTTTTTGGTGGCAAATAACTCAAGAGCCTTGTCGAGAGATTCGGCCACCACCTCCTTGTATGCACCCCAACGTTGCTCGGAGTTGATACGCATTATCTTCCAACGGAAGTGCATGCCAAATCCGGCGTTGTGCCTACCTTCCAACTCAACAACATCACTAGGGTCCATCCAATTCAACTCTATTCTAACTTGTTCCAAGACCTCGGCGTACGTAGGAGTACGCTCGAACACCAAGTCAAGCTCATCCGGGTCGGGCTCTATATTGCCTTTCAAATATGCTTCCTTGTCAACATGATGAACATGAACAATTCTCGCCATACCTATTTTTTATTATCAACAATAAGGTAAAAAAATTAATAAGTACCTATGCCAATATTTACTCATCACATCATACTTCATAACAATAAAACCCTAACCCTAACCCTAACATAACAAGAAAATCCTAACCCTAACCCTAACATAACAACAAACCCTAACCTCACAAACCCTTACCCTAACCTACCAATCTACACTAAAATACTTCATACACATCATACAAGCCAACATTGACCTAATTAACATTGCAATTTGGGTGAATCAATATTTCTAGGATTTCCAAGATTTGGGGATTCAAAACCAAATATGCAAATTCCAATGGGTCAAATCAATGGGAAATGATGGAGAGTACCTTAGGAGACTTGGGGAAGGAGAAATCCACGGAGAAAAGCTTCGATTTGGGTGGGAGGATTGAGAGGGGGAGAGAGAGCCGCCTTTGCTCTGAAAAGATGAGGAAGGAAGTGAGTGAGGAGGCCAGCTCGGGGCTGGGCTCCTAACCCTAAACCTAAAGTGCTTCGCCACTCACGGTGGCGAAGCAGGCCATTGTGCTTCGCCACTAAGAGACCATTGTGCTTCGCCACTCAGAGTGGCGAAGCAAGAACACCTGCTTCGCCACCGTGAGTGGCGACGCACATCACTGCTTCGCCACTGCCTGTGGCGACGCAAGAACGCCTGCTTCGCCACCGTGAATGGCGAAGCTAAAAGAGGTTATTTTTTTGAAATAGTTTGGCCGATGGTTTATTATTTGAAATCGTTTCAAGTTTGGGTTATTTTTGTCTAAATCGCCCACCACCAACCCCTTCCTTTAGTCCCACATTATTAGTTGAAGGAAGGATGTCTCCTCCCTCCACCTATATAAAGGATTTCTTGGAGGAGAGTTTGAAACTTGGATTGAGAATGGCTCCTCCTTTCACCACATTTAACTTTCCATATATAAATAATGAAGTGCCAGATTTTGAGGCAACAAAATTCAAGACTTGTTAAGCTAGAATAGCAATGCTTGAGAAGCTTGCTTCAGTCCATAAAACCCGACAAATTTCTAGCGCCCTGGAATGTTCAAGTAGACGGAGGTGATGCTTGGACGCGCACGCGCTTGCCGTCGCCGACAAACCGCCTCCAGTACCAGTGGCGCTCCCAGACGGAGCCCATGGACTCGAGGGGTACGCCTTTGGTCTCCGGCAGGAAGACCAAGACGAAGGCCGCCATGGCGACGACCCAGCTTGCGTAGTAGGCGAATGTGGCGTACTTGAGGCGGCACAGCAGGGCGAGGAACGTCTGCGTCTGCACGAACGTGAGCCCCAGCGTCGCCGACACGCTCACCGACTGCCCCGCCGACCGTATCTCCAGCGGGAAGATCTCCCCGGGGATGACCCAGATGAGCGGCGCCCACGACATGCCGAAGCCGGCGCCCTGCACGCACGTGAGCACCAGCAGTGCCAGCCCGTACGCCCGTGGCAGCGGGGTCTCGCCGGACTTCCCGCCTTGAGCACCCATGATCCACGCGATCGCGACCTTCAAACAAGAAGTGAAGACGGCACGAATTGATTATACGGCACGCGCGTACGTTTATATAGATTGATCGGATACGATGTGGAAAGATGCTTACCTGGCAAACGACCATGATGACCGCGCCGGCGAGGACGAGCACCTTGCGGCCGTAGCGGTCGATCACAAGCGTAGAAAGGATGAGCGAGCTGAACTTGACCGAGGCGAGGATGACCGCGCCCATCAGCGCCGCATTGCTACCAAAGCCTGCGATGCGGAACACCAGCGGCGAGAAGAAGGTCAGGACCATCATGCCGCTGAGCTGGTGGCACAGCGGCATCACGAAGGCGAATGTCAGGTGCGGCCGGTACTCCCGGCCTGCAAAAAGCCTCTGGAATCCGCCTTCCTCGCTGCTGCGCGCGGCCTCCACGGCGCGCGCGATGTCCTTGAGCTCGGCGTCCACGTCCGCGCTGGGCCCGCGCACACGGAGGAGCGCCGCTCTAGCAAGATCCGCCTTCCCGCGCATGACGAAGCTGCTGGGCGTGTCCGTCAGGAAAAAGGCGCCGACAACCATGACGACGGCGGGCGCGGCGGCGAGACCGAGGGAAAGCCGCCAGCCCCATGTGAGCCGCGCAGTGCCGTAGTTGATGAGGTTGGCGATGAGTATCCCCAGGGATACGAGGAACTGGAAGCCCATGGTGAGCGAGCCCCGCCACCGCGCGGGAGCCATCTCGGCGAGGTACAGCGGGGTAGCCTGGTTAGTGAACCCGACGCCGAAACCGAGCAACATCCGTCCGGCGATGAGCATGGCAAGGTTCACCGCCCCTCCGGTCATGGCGCCGCCCACGAAGAACAGAGCCCCGCCGGCCAGCATCGTGCCACGCCGGCCCAGCGACCTGGTGACGCGGCCAGCTGCCAGAGACGCCACGAGGCCGGCGAGGTAAAGAGACGAAGTGAAGGATGTGAGCGCGTGGCTGTCGAACATGCAGTACTGGTTCCGCTTCGGCTCCGCCATCCTCCTGAGTCCTGAGCACCTTGGGGAAGAAGGTCTCCAAGAACGGTTTCATCTGAGAAACGCCGCCTGAACTTGGCATTGGCTAGCAAAAGATCAGAAACGAGGCAAGCATTCTGCACAAATCATATGTGTAATTGTGCATGAACCTGACCTGAGATGCCGATGTCGTAGCCAAAGATGAGGCCGCCGGAGGCCGCCACGAAGCAGGTGATGAGCACGGAAAACGTCAGCTCTCCGCCGTAGACTGTAGCAGAGCCATCGCCCGCCTTAGCCACTCCTGCCGCCATTGAGTTTCCTCTTCTGCTGTGTATGTCCGTGTGCACACCAAGCAAGAATCACTAGTATCTCAAGTGATTGAGAGTGAGAGCACACTAGCAGGCTAGCAGCAAGCAGCAACGGTAACAATAAGCGAAAACTATATGCCTTTATGCAGGTGGAAGCGGCCATCTGCCTTTGACAATAAATTCATAATACAGGACTCAATATGTCTCTTTCCTTTTTTTTTCTATTTTGAACTTAGACACCTTGTGTTCCTTTTCTTAAATGCTCTGCTCCTATTCTTGACCAGTTGGTCAAAACAAAATGGCAAGATCAACAACCGAGAACGAAGTTGGAGAGCTTCGATTCTTGAGACTTGAGAGTCGAGCATCCGTCTATTATATTTCTGCATCGAGATAGACAGAGAGTCAACTGACAAAGGCATCATGCACAAGTTGTAGTGAAGGAAATCTACATGTTATTTTACCAACCAATAGCCTGAAATTGTTTGTTTCTCCCGAGCATCGGTTGTCCTGGCCCGAGCATTATAGTGGTAGTATCATATGGTAATATCATGTGTATGATACTCTCTCTATAATACATGGTATTATGGAGTATTAGTACTTCCTCCATTCCAGTTTTAAGGGCATATTTTGCAAATCTCTAGGCCCTAGGTGATCTGTATTGGCGGTGAGATTAGACTCTTTATCCTCATTTACAAGGCTTGTTAATTAATAAGAAAGTGCATGCATTGGTTGTTTGGCCTCGAGATCACAAAAAACACTCCTGCAAAGCTCTATTCACACATTACATGTATAAAAACATCCATACAAAGCTTCTAATTAAACACCTTAAATGCTAAAATGCCTAGGAGATGGGTGGGTTTGGGATTACATGATTTTTGAATTATGCCCTTAAAACTAGGATGGAGGGAGTATCATATAATTATTGTATTTAATTATTTATAGAATCTCAATGCAAATTTGTGTATAAGATTTTCTTGACGTTAATCTTTCTTGTAATATGCGCTATGATACGGTATCTATTTATGTTACTCTAATCTCCTCTTTCTTTATTAATTAGCTGCTATATTAGCAATTTTATGGGCCTTCTTTGCGCGATATTAGCTGTAATACTAGAACTATGGCTAGCCTCAGTCACATTAGAAAGGCATAGGCCAGGACAGTAAGTCTCCATTCTTTAACTCGTCTAGTCATACTCAATCTGTCGTCTGCGTACCAGTAGCCCCTAGGCGCACCGTTAAACTTTTTTGCTCGCTGCAACTATGGCTAGCCTCAGTCACATCAGAAAGGATATGCCATGGCAGTAAGTCTCCACTCTTTAACTCGTCTAGTCAAACTCAATCCGTCGTCTCCGTACGAGTAGCCCCTAGCCGCACCATTGAACGGTTTTCGCCCGTTTGCAATCCTATTCATCCAATCCAATAGCCTTGCGTACATAATTTCTTCACCTGAACCAACTGCTTCCAGTACCATTTCGTCAACTAAACTAGCCCCACGGGCCCTGAACTCTTGAGCTGCAACCCGTGAGGACTTAAGGCGTGTTTGGTAGCTTTAAACGGATTTAGGCTCACTTGTGGGAGCATTGGTGGAGCGTCTTGGAGGCCAAACTGGGCTCCGGCCCACTCTTCTCAAAGGGCAAAAAAAATTTAATGGTGCATAATGGCCCAGGACTACCAACGAGATGGATGGAAACAGAGTTCTCATACAGTCGTTCTCTCTATTTTCCTCTGCTCGTTTCTCTTCTTTGTCGCCCCCGACCAAATCCCCTTCTCTAGATCTCACCCCTCCCAAACGAATCCCCAAATCCCCTGTCTTCCCTCGAATCCCCATGCCCTGGTGCGGCTAGATCTCTCTGCCCCCCCTTCCAAACGAAGCAGGCTGCAGCCTCAATTTTGGATCGTGCTGGTCATTACTGGTTGTGGTGTGGTTGGCGCCATCATCATATCGACCAAGGTATGCAAGAAATCAAGTCATGGGTTTTTAAATTCTCTGTTATGTAGTTGATCTAGAAAACTAGAAAATCACCTTACATTGTTTGATTTCCTAATTATACATTTATCAACGCGAATTTGCTACCACCACCGGTGGTAGCTACACACCCTAACATCCGTTACTTCAACCGTTAACAGAAATCGAAAAACAATCCAGACCACCCGGCCCGCACGCCCCGCACCATCTTCCTCCCCGTAACTGCCTCCTGCTACCTCGTCTCCATCTCCCACCTTGGGAAATTGTGGAGAGCACAGACGAAGGGGAGGACCCGGTGCTCGCCGTTGTAACAGATACCGCTTGGTGTTCACCAGCTGGACCGGCGAGCCCCCGCATCCCTGCACGTCGCACAGCTGTACCCATCGGTGAGTCGGCAGGATGGCCAGGGGAGCATGCCGGCAGCGAGGCGGCTTGGACCCCAGGAGGACGGTCTGCAGCGGTAGGGACGACAAGGGGAAAGTGAGCAGGCCGTGGGCGACTTGGTGAGTGCTTGTGCCGGCAGCTTTGCGGAATGAGGCGGCGGCGGGGGGCAGCGATAGAACGGCCGGCGGTGGTCCGCAGCTCGGTGAGAGTGTTGGAGGGGAGGGCGAGGGCCGCCGCGCAGGTCGGGCTAGAGGAGGGCTGCCGCGCGGTGGTTGGAGCAGCCCGCCGCAGTAGGTGGTCGGTGGTGGCGCATCTGGTTGAAGGGGGCGGCCGGCGGTGCGCCTGATCTCTTCTAACTCGCGCCCGGCTGTCGGAACCAACCACCCGAGCTCGCCTCACCCGGCGTCACTCCACCATCTTGGGGCACACCCGAGGGGAAGAGGTGGGCGGCCCCGCGCGGGTCAGTCGTGAGGAGGGCTGCCGTGCGGCTGGTTGGAGCTCAGTGTATCGGTGATGTCCCCCGTCGGGCGGGAGGAGGCGGGCGGCACGTTCCCTCCTGTAGGGGAGAAGCTGCCGGCGGTCGCCGACGGTGGATCCGGGGATCGATACCGTCTAGTGGGGAGGGGATGGGAGGTCGGGGACGCTGATTTGTGGGTGGGTTCGATCTTATCTTCCTCGGCTCAGTTTCAGATCAGGGGATTCACGGAAAAAAAGGAATCGGGGGTGCGATCTGGCAGTAACGACGTGATCTCCTCGATGGTGACGTTAAGTGAATCTACGGTAGGAAATCTTCTATAGGCAGATCCTACGGTTGTATATAGGTGTATAGCTACCACCGGTGGTAGCAGGCTATTTTGCATACATTTATTCCATGTCTACCGATTGTGATGTCTGAATGTTTTCCTTTCTTATTAGGTAGCTCTGCTTTGGTTAAAGTCTGCAAATAAAACCATGGAGAAATATTACAAACAAAAAAAGGATGATGCAATTGGAGCTGCCGTTGGTTCTTCTGCTCCTGAACCTGAACACGAACCATTGGCATTGGCATTAACATTGGTTGAAATTGAACAACCAGAAGTTGAACAACCAGAAGTCAAACAACCAGAAGTTGAACCAAATGAAGAACAACAGTCAGCTGAACCGGTCATATTTCAAGGCACTGAGTTTTTGGAGCGAGATCCTGCGCTACGCCCGCAAATTTGGCAATATCCACAACATGTGAGAGACAAAGTACGAAGAGCTTATATGCAGCTAGGTCCTATGCAGCCCAAACTGAAGAAATACAAGCCTTCTGGACCACAAGGACATCGAAGACATTTTCAGTTCAGTTGGTTCCGTCTTTTTCCATCATGGTTGGAGTACTCCGAGAGAAGCGGTCGGGCCTATTGCTTCTTTTGCTTTCTCTGCAGCAAAAACATCAAAAAAAAGAAGTGGTTTTGATGTCTTCACACTTCACGGTTTTGATGGCTGGAAGAGAGTAAATGGTGAAAAGAAGTGTGCATTTTTAGCTCATGTTAGGTCTGGACCTTGCTCACAGCACAACAATGCAGTGAGAGACTGTCAAGCTATATTAAATCAGTCAAATCACATAGCAACCATTATAGAGGTGCAAAGCAACAAGGACAAAGAAAAAGATCGATTGAGCCTGAGAACATCAGTGGCAACCGTCAAGAGGTTAACCTTTCAGTCTTGTGCTTTTAGAGGCCACAATGAAACAGTCAAGTCAAGAAACAGAGGGAATTACATTTAAATGTTAAAGCTTCTTGGAAAATTCAATCCAGATATTGCAGCTGTAATTTTAGATAATGCTCCATGTTGTTCTAGATACATATCTCCTAAGATTCAACAGGAGATCTTGAGTATCTATTCAATGAAGGTTAGAGCCCATATCCGTCAAGAAATTGGAGATGCAAAGTTCTCTATTCTAGTGGATGAAACGTGTGATATGGCAAAAAGAGAGCAAATGGCAATAGTTTTCAGATTCGTTGATAAAGATGGAGTTTTGCAAGAGCGCTTCTTTCAGCTGATACATGTAAGGAACACCAAATCACTGACACTAAAGAGTGAGTTGTGTGCTGAATTATCCAAGCATTTCTTTGATGTTCAAAACCTTCATGGGCAGGGGTACGACGGTGCTAGTAACATGAAGGGAGAATTCAATGGATTGCAAGCACTTTTCCTCAAAGATTGTCCTTATGCATATTATGCTCACTGTTATGCCCATCGTTTATAGCTTGCACTTGTTGCTGCATCTAGAAATGTTGTTCCTGTTAGCCAATTCTTTCAGAAACTTCTATTTGTCATAAACACAGTTGAATCCTCTTCCAAACAACATGATAAGTTGCATGATGCCCAAATTCTTGAGTTGGCACACTTGTTAGATATTGATAAAACTGAGACCGGTAAAGGAGCAAATTAGATCAGGGCACTAAAGCGACCTGGAGACACAAGATGGGGGTCTCACTTAGCTTCAGTTTCTAGTCTCATGGATATGTTTAATGCAGTTAGTTCAGTTCTGCAAACTATTGGCTCTGATTCAATAGCTGGGTCAAACCGTGCCGATGGAGATACTGCATTCAACTACTTAACCTCTTTTGAGTTTGTATTTGTCCTATGTATGATGAGAGAAATGTTGGGAATAAGTGAAGCGCTTGGAAATGCTTTACAAAAGAAATCATAGGATATAGTAAATGCAATGCGTCTTGTGCTATCAACTAAAGCACTTCTAGAACAAATGCGTTCAAATGATGGTTGGGAATATTTCTATCTCCACGTTGTTGAGTTTTGTGCAGATCATGGTATCGATATTCCAGGCATGAATGAGACATACATTCTCCATGGTGGTCGTGCTCGTCGTCAGCCTGATCACTTTACTAAGGAGCGTTATTTCCGAGTGGAAATATTTCGAGCAACATTGGACAACGAGCTTAATGAATTGAGTCTGAAGTTCAATGAAAAGGTGATGGGTCTTTTGTCCATAAGCAGTACTCTGATTCCAAAACATTGATTTGCATCCTTTAATGCTAAATACATATGCAAAATGGTTGGAGAGTACTATCCAGCAGATTTTACAAAACAAGATATGATTGGATTAGAGCATCAGTTGAACCATTTTGCTCATGATGCCTCCATCAGTGAAGATTTGAAGAAGATTTCAACATTGATTGCACTTTGTCGATGCCTTGTTGTGACAGGACGCCATATGATCTACAATTTGCTTAATAGATTGCTTCGCTTGCTTATTACTCTGCCTATTTCGACCGCTAGTGTCGAGCGTGCATTCTCTAGCTTGAAAATTATAAAGACAAGATTGCGCAACAAGATGGAAGATGATTATCTTGCAAATAGCTTGCTGCTACAAATAGAATGAGAGATTTCTGACCAATATAGCTATGAAGATATAATGGCGGACTTCAAGGCTCGCAAGAACAGGAGAGCAACTCTATAATTTCATATCCAACTCCCATTGTCTAGCTAGCTTAGTTCTCTTGTATTTTGGTAGATTGTCTTTTGCTTTAGAGCATTATCTCTGAATCGGTTCTCTAATATGGTATTGTGTGAACATATCATACATACTACTAATATATATTTGCATTGCAACTTTATTTTGAATTTCTTACAGCTTTTGCAAGACTTTGTTTTTACAGAGAATTGGCCCTCCCTTTTTTTGCGCCACGCTCCGCCACTGCGTGGGAGGCCAGAAATTCCATAGCCCGTAGCAAACAAGCCACCTAATTTGAATTGGCTCATTGTTTGGTAGGCTAGGCTGCATCAGTTGCTAACCAAGTGCTAGTTTGTTTGCTTGCCTGGAAAAACTATCATATGTGGTGAGCCACAACACATGTGTTTGGTTGCTATTTTGAGCACACACATGTGGTATCTCCTCACCACATTCAAACATGGTGACCTTACCTTCACCATACACATGGTCACAGAAGCATATATTCACATCTGACATAGTACTTGTGACCTAACTTGAGGCGTCAGACTGCTAACGTGATGTTACATTACCATCATAAGTACTAGGATTACACCAAAGGCACACACCCCTGGAACAAAAGGATTTTTCACTAGCCTCAGCAGGCCAACATCAGCACAAAAGGATCATAGACATTGAGACAGGTTTCATTGACGACTACCTCTAACGCTTGTAGCGAGGATCTAACCAAGGTCCTGCGCGGTGCTTCTTGCAGCCCCAGATCACCTTCATGGAGGTGCCCTGCCTGTACAACCGGATGTCGAAGCCGTTGTCCATGGGGTTAAGATGATCGTGTCGTTGACGGCCATCTAGGCTTTATTGATGAACTCGCTCCATCCTTTGATGAACACCACCCTTTCAGTCGTCCACTGCAGCTAGACATTGTTCTCGCAGAATCACCTCCAAATATAGTGGCGTCTTCATATGTGGTCCATTCTTATTTTGATTACCCACTGCTCCATGGCAGTTGGCATGCTCAGGGCTAGGAGGTCACTATTGGAGAGCTACACGAAGAAGGCAGGAAGCTTTTGCCTCGGACCATGCCCAAGTTGGGCAAGACACCTAGCATGTAGCTTGGGCATGTAAAAGGCGTGGTACACATCCAAGAATGCAACATTGTCTTCCCTAAGCTGCACCCTCGACGTGAACTCTTCCTGGCCCTCCATCGGCCCTTCCGGGTGGTTCCTAAGGTACACCGAGTCCTACAATCGAGAACCTAGTCAATCGTGTACAAAAATCCTTAGAGTGTCAATGCCAAGCATGGCCTTGACAAGCATGCCATTGAAAATCATGCTAGTTAAAGAATAGGGCCGACAAGCATGCTATTGACTAGCATGCCATTGACATGCTTCCCACGGTGGTGGTTGATGGGGATATTCCGACCGGGGCAGGCCCATGAAGTGGGTCGCCTCGTACTGGGCGAATTATTTTGGAGACACAGCGACTAGATAGCCCATTAGGTGAATCCTGGCGAGTGGAACCAGAAGCCCAGAAGCGTAGCTAGGCCCATTCAATTATGTCAAGACCGAATCACCAACAGTCTCGGTCTCATATGTGTAAACCCTAGCTTGGGGATTGTATATAAGCCAGGCTAGGAGTACCATTCGCTCATATTCGCCCTCATACACCCCTAGAGGCAGTATTACGCCCAGCGCTTGGACGCGCCGCCATTGTACACTCCATCAAAGCAATCTAAACTAGCAATACCTAGGCCTCCGGGGGGCGAACCTGGGTAAAATTCCCCTTGTGTCTTGCATCTCGATCCGCAGATGGTTGCGACTCCCTTGCTCCTTCTGACGGAAGTGCTACCCTCGGTAGTACCTGGCATGGCCATTTCCACGATAGTGGCACCCACCATGGGGCATGGGTTGCCTAGCAAAAGATCTGCGGAGAGACCCCAACCGTCGATCAACCGGCCATTCGCCACCGGCAGGCTCGTCGCCACCGGCTCCTTTCTCCATGTCCTTCCAGGCAGATACCGACCGGTCTCTACACCAGTCACTCATGCCTCCATGCTGCCTGTTGGTAGGATAAATATCATCGTTGTCCCAGCGATTCCTCCGAGAACTCTGACCTCCGCGCCGCATGCATCATCCCACTCCAGAGTCACGACGAGCATGGCCAAGGTCGATCGGCCGTCCTCCCGATCCTAGGACAGGGATCGGTCGAGGACACCAACCCACTTGCCAACGACACCGATGCGCTCACCGACGATGCCAACACGCTTGCCAATGACACGATGCGCTTGCTGACGATGCCGACTCGTCAACCCCGGCCTCTTGTGCCTAATCCATCGTCACGGTGTCACACGCCAGCTCCATCACTCGACTAGGTGGACTCCAACGACCCCCTAATCCATCATGCGCCCACCCCAGCAACTAGGTGGAATCCATCGACCCCCTAATCAACTCCGAATCCAACTCCAACGGCCAGATCCAGGAGGAACTGACCGACCACCATGTCATCCTCATGGCGGGAAACGACCAACCGCCTGATCCGTTCATGATGCCCATCCGCCAGGACGCTCCGGCGACGGAGATCGAGGCCCAGCGCAAGGCCCTCGACAATGCCAGGATCAAGGAGGCTGCGGAGCACGAAAAGTTTCACCTCGAGCAATGTACCATGAACTTGCTCACGCAGTACCATCAACACAAGAACCAATCAAGGATGGCTGTCAGGGTACCGAACCGCACCCTCAACTTCAATGACAAGACCACTCGCACTCGCGACATCCAGATCTGCAACAACATAGCGCCTAAGAGCAGCCACGCCGCTGCAGGCGTGACCGACGCCAATCGCCCAACTACTGACGCAACCGGCACAGGAGCCCTCTCACCACCCAACTGCAACCCTCTTCAAGGCCAGTCATGCATCGTCATGGCCACATAGGAGTCTGATGAAAATGGCATCCCCCTGTTCTTTACCCCGGTGGACAACATCGTCGCTAGGGTGGCCGCAATTGGCAACATCATCTTGTAGGCCGAGCATGCCCTCCAGATCAAGTACGTGCAGAACCTTCTTAGCAAGTGCCTCGAACAGCAAGAAGTGGGGTGCGACTCGCTTGGGCGAGTGTACTCCCGCTCATCTGGCAGTTGAGCGGCTTCCACGGGCAACCAGCTCGCCATCGTCACCGCCAATCACCAGAACTGCCCCCTCCAGAGCCAAGGTGGAAGCAAGCCCATCTATGGATTGATCCCCCATCCCCGCATAGTCCTCTTCACACCCATAGTCATCAGCTGCTTGTTTTGATGGCGAACGGTCTTACGTAAAGGAAGACAGTTCGCATTGCAGCCGTCAGCTGCTTGTTCCGATGGCTGCGCACCTACACTTTGCGCTGCAGCCACTTGACCTTGCTTTGTCGAGTCATCGACTCTAGCTGCGTTAAAAATCAAAGACATCAAGACAATTCCACAAACAGCGATACGATGCTCGGGGGATGGAAGAGGAAATTTGAGAATGAAGAGCCTCGAATCGCCATTACATGCCGACTCGAGCCTTGGGGACTGGAGGGTATGCTTACTTGGATCTCCTCTCCTAATTGGCTGTGCAAATTAGCCACCTTGGCTGATGGCCAAGGGAGTGCTACGGCTGCGCCAAAACTGGCAACTAGTGCTTGCATGTCGACTACCTCCACGGCAGGAGAATGCGTGATCTTGACCGACAGGGGATTAGTGCCTGCCCTTGGTGCCTCCTTGACGCTTTAAGTGTCGGTGACCCCTTTCTTCAACTCGCCAGTCGCCCTCTTCATGGAAGCCGACTCGGTCGGCGCTGCCCTTGACAGCCCCATCCTTGGTGGCCGCCTCGTCAGCAGCCCTCTTTGCATCCATCACCGAGCCACCTGCATTTGCGGTGGATGGCCCAGTCTTCTGCTTCTTTGCGGCCGCATTAACAGTCTCTACCAGGTCAACCGGCTTCTCTATCGTCCCCGCTTTTCCCTACGCGGTGGTGCCCATGCAACTTGCTGCCACCTTGGCAACTGGAGTTTGCCTCAGCGTCCTCCCCATGGGTCTGTTCAGCAAAACAAGAAGAGAGTCAAAATGACTTAGAAAGGAAAGTCCCCAAAAGTAAAGGAAGGTGGTTCTCCTGAAACTTACCTGGTAGTCGGGATAGGCCTCAATCATGTTTCCAGGGGCGCCGGTTCCTGCAGCTCTGGCGAAATTTTGTGGGACAATGTCCCCGTCTCTGTCAGGGTGCTCTGGCGCATGGACTTCGCCACCATCCCTATCTTCACCTTCACTTGGGAAGGGCTCTGGGCCCTCTTGGAGGTGCGCTCGGCCACGGTATCTAGCTCGCTGTCGGAATCGCCCTACACGCTCCGACTCACTGCCTCCTTGGCCTTGCACTTCTGCCCTTGAGTCTTCCCAGGCAAGGAAGAGGGTCAAGGTCTGGGCCGAACTCTTTGGTCTGGGTTTCCTCATCCTCTTCGTCTTGCCGGTCACTGCCCCACCTGCCTCCTAGAGCTCTTCGGGCAACACGTCGTCGAGTAGAAGGAGCCAATTCTCCACAATGTTGAATGTCTTCAAAGAAAATGCTCGTAGATCAGTAGCAACCCACAGGCAGCACAGGGAGAACGAAAGACATGGCAAATAATCAACTCACTATAGGCAGTGTTCTATCGGGCCTGAACAGCCTCAGGACCTCCTAGAAGTCTGTGAACTCGCCATGGTGATCTTCTTCAAGGCTACCGCATATTTGGCCGCCGACCACAAGGTTGTTGTCAACCGCGTGGGGTTGTTCTGTCTGGTGTACTGCCTCATCGGGTCCGCCCAGGTGGCAAGTGACACCAACCGTTGGCCGAGCCAATAGTTGTAGAGGTTGATCATTTTCAACCCCTCCTTCAAAAGCTCGTCCATTTGGGAGAGCATCTCTTTCACCATGGCGACCTCAATTGATTCACTGACAAGCACCGTGGAATGCTTCGCTCCACCGAGAACATCGGCATCACGATCTCATCCTCCGGAGTCTTCTCCTTCACGTACAGCCACCACCTGCGCCACTTGGTCGTGGCCTTCTTGGAAAGCTCCAGCTTGAAGAAGTTGTCGGCCGCCAATGATTGAAAGGTGATACCTCCCGACACCAAGAGTGGCCCATCCTTCCCCTTGCGGCTGCAACATCCATGAAACAACGACAGCCACAAGGGAAATAGGGGTTGCACCCCAGATAACTCTCATAGAACGCCATGAAGATGGCGAGCTGCTGAATGCTATGAGGCCCCAGATCGGAGGGCTTGATCTGGTAGAAGGCGCAAAAGCACCAGAAGAAGAGAGAAGAAGGGAGCCCAAACTTGCACTCCAAATGACTAACGGAAGTCACGTATTTGCCAGACTGTGGCTTCGGCTCCGTCTTGTGGTCGGGCACTCGATAATTTCTGGGGGTGATGATCTGCTGTGTCACGAACAGGGACAAGGTCCCCTCTGTGACCTTGGATTTGCCCCCAAGTGCTCTTGGCCGCCAATGTTGCTGGCGGAAGTTTGCAGCAAGGAAGAAGGAGAAGAAAGGGGCGGATCTAGATCTGGATCTACACAACACAATGACGACTAGAGCGGAAAGAGAGAGTGAGAGAAGTGTGGTGTAAATTACCGTATGATCCTTCCCCTTCCTCTCTTTATAGTGTGCCCCCACAACGCCATGTGCGGTAATCTCTCAGAAATTACCGTTGGACCTGTCAACGGCTAGTTTGACTGCATCTGGCGATCTGATTCTACGTCGGTGACCCACCCAGCACTGGGTCGCCTGGTTCTTTGACTCGACTGGGACCGTGAGCATTTTGCAAGCTGGCATGCTTCTCAGCACACTGTTTTCTCTATTTCAGAGTCCATCACCGATTCAACTGGAGCCATGAATCTGCACTCGCCTACTCTGAATTCCACGCTCAAAGACTCCACCAAATCCCTGACACACTCGGGGACTATTGATGGGGACATGCCGATCGGGGCAGGCCCATGAAGCGGATCGCCTCTTATTGGGCGACTGACTTGGGAGGCACGAGACTGGATGGCCCATTATATTAAGCCTGGCGAGTGGAACGAGAAGCCTAGAAGCGTAGCTAGGCCGAGTCGATTAGGTCAAAGACCGAGTCACCAACAGACTCGGCCTCATTTTTGTAAACCCTAGCTTGGTGACTATATATAAGTCGGGCTAGGAGTACCATTCTCTCATATTCACCCTCATAAATCTCTAGAGGCAGTCTTACACCCAGCGCTTGGACTCGCCGCCATTGTACACTCCATCAAAGCAATATAAACTAGCAGGACGTAGGTCCTTACCCTCCGGGGGCAAACATGGGTAAAATCTCCCTTGTGTCTTGCATCTCGATCTGTAGATAGATGCAACTCCCTTTCCCCTTCCGACTGAAGTGCTACCCCCAGTAGTACCTATCGTGGCCACTTCCATGACAGTGATCGCATGGACATAGCATTGGCAAGCATGACATTGACATGCTTGCCATTGACATGAACATGAGGTCATCGACATTAGGCCATTGATAAGGAGGCCACTGACATGCTTCCCACGGCAGTGAACATATTGACATGCTCTCCTGCTTCCATGCCACGGTCATGTCATTTATGGCATGACCAGAATGAGGGTCGTGCCACAGTCATGGCGGTCAGGGACCTAACAAAATCAACAATGTCCCCTCAATTGAATGATCCTTAATCTAAAAGAACTATCCAAAATCAAAAATAGGCGAATCAGAAACTTACCATTGGACAGAGGGAAAGTGCCCCCATAAGAGGAGGAAGCTACATGGTTGCTCCTCCCGGTGTTGGAGAAGGAGAACCTATTGCTTCCACTGGAGAAGGAGCAATAGCTAGCGCTGGATAAGGAGCAATGGCGGCCGCTCAAGAAGGGCCAACTCGTGGGGGTTGTGCCGCTAGTGGTGTACCATGCCACGGGTGAGGCTCAAACCCGGGCGGCACTTCCATATCCCGCCTAGATCCGGGAGCACCCACCCTCATGGTCGCCACTCTGGTCATAGCAAACCCGAGGTGGGGGTTATTTGCCCCCATTGGGGGATCCAATTGTCAAATCCTAGTGGCGAATGCCGCCGTAGGCCTCGTCGTCCACAACGGCTTCGATGAGATGGGAACGACCAATTTAACACCGATAGTACTGTCGGGTCAGTCACCACATCACAGAGGCTGATGGTTTCATACTCGCGGATCATCCATGCAACGTCGGAGGCCCGATGAGGAAGCTCTGTGGGAGCCATCGGTGGAGGGGGCGGAGGAGGCCATCAAAGGGTGGTTGATGGGACATGTCGCTCGGAGTTGGACTGAAGTAGTGAGAGAGGGAGAGAGAATGTGGGTGGTGGGTGGAGTGGAGACCAGTGCATGATAATAATTGAGGCATCTCCCGCGCTTCTCCACATGTGCAACGGTTGCACGAGTGCGTGCAGAATTACACGATAACGGGCCTGGATCTAGAGAAACGGCTGAATCGGCAGTTCCTCTATGGGCAGGCCCGGAGATGCTTTAAATTTCATGCTATGTGACAAACCGGGGAGACGAGAAAACTAAACGGCTCATTTTCTTCTCCCCAACTGTGGGCCAAAAGGTCCCCAGGCTACCAAACGCGCCCTTAATGACTCCGAGAAGAGAGGTTCTATTAGGGATCTTGTAGATTCACTTGGAGCAACATAGTGTGTCTCCAGGAGACAAAAATGGCTATAATGGATCGTTTGATTTTTTTTGTTAATCAGTGCCTTGGGGCATCATTTGACGGATAGGACTATTTGCCGGACGAGGAGAGGTATTCTGTTGGCATGGAATTCTTTTGTGCTAAACATATCTAGCATCTCGAAGGATACATACGCTATCATAGGTGAGGTATGATCCACTAGACATGAGAGTTGGTGGATTACGGTGGTATATGAGCCACAGAGCATGCGTGACAAGATCTGGTAACTCACAGAGTTGTCAGGATGATGGAGTCTTCATCCTAGTGCTTGATTTGTAATAGGAGACTTCAACAAGATCATGATGGCGTCTAAGAAGAATAATGAGAACCTAGACCATGCCAGCATGGAGATTCAAAGAGTTTGTTAGCGAGCATGAATTAAAAAGAGTGTTACATGCATGGGCGGCTATTCACATGGAGCAACAAACATCGGAGGCCAACCATGTTAAAGATAGACAGAGCACACATGTACATTGACTGGGACCTATCCTTCCCTTACATATTATTGTAGGTGACTTACGGCAGCCTTATGCTAGTGGGCCCACATCCAGAAGCATGGGCTATCACGTGCCTAAGTTGGTTCATGAAGAGACTATGAGGACTATGGAATGAAGCTTGGCGTGCAAGACAAGGATACCGCGGGAGACTTGTAGCAGGACTCTAGGAAGATACCGCCCTAGTTTTCATGTGTAAACCCTACTGGTCGTGTATATAAGGCCACTGAGGGTCGTCCCTTAAGGAGAGAACAATTCATAGCTTACTATAAGCAATAGCAAGTCGAGACACCACTAGTCTCGACTCCCCTCAATTGTCACGTACGATATTGTAAATAGATCTCTATTATCTTATAGTGACTTATAGCAGGAGTAGAGCACCGCCACCAATGTGGGACTTGAACCTGGGTACCTCATGTGTGCTAATCTCGAACTAGGATTACCATCAAAGTTGCCTAGTCCCACAACTTAAATCCCCACTACCAATGGTTGATGCCGTAATTTTACCACGACAATAATGGTGTTGCCAAACGCAAGCATCGCCATTTTGTGGAGACATGTCTTGCTCTTCCCGCACACTCTTCCATTCCTCTATGTTTTTGGAATGAAGATTTTCTAATGGCGTGCTATATCATCAACTATATTCCCACACCTTTCATCAATAACGAAATACCTCCTTATTGCCTTCTTCATGTTCAGCCAAACTACTCCTTTCATCGCATCTTCGGGTGCGCTTGTTGTCCTAGTCTTCGCAAATATAACTCTCGCAAGTTAGGATTCTGCTATAAGGCATGTGTTTTTCTTTGTTATAGTCCAATGCACAAGGGGTACAAGTGTTTGGATCGCTCCACGGGGCAAATTTATATCTCTTGTGATGTTGCCTTTCATGAAACTAGCAAGGTGGCCCTCGCAAATGCGAGGACATCTTATATATCATGTTGAATATGGTAATAAAATATGTTAATGGTTTAAATGATTTTGAAAACATTGAACTCTAAATCCATTATTTTATGGCTATCGTAAATACAATTTAGGTAACAAAATCACATGTATTTTGAATTATTTTACTTTGTGGTCAGATGTGAAGTTTTGAAATATACCACCACACATATTATAGAATGTCGTCTATTTGAAGTGTAAGTATTGCTATATTGATAATTTCTACCATTTTCCTACTCTTCATGTGCTTCAGTCATGTTAACCAATAATTATTTACCGCATGACCTCCTACCAACAACCCAATTATTATCATTGGTAGCATCATACTACCATACATTTGATCCATTATTTGATTTACACCATATAACATATAATAATATAAAGGTCAAGTGCCATGACATAGAAACTGAAGTCTTTATGCATTGTAAAACACATGTCCAACACAAAAGTGTATTTGATTACATTATGGAATCTAAATATGAATTCATGAACTCATGAGCAAACATACATATTCAAGATGTCCCAAAATAAAGTTATCCTTTGAACTTTGGTGTGATCAAAAAATCCTTGTAAGCGGACATCACTGTTTTCCCTAATGCCCGATTGAAGACCTTTATATGCATCCTACAGTTGATCTCTATTTTTTGTTTGACTGAGACTATGCTAATAGGTAACTACTCTACCGTTAAGCACAAATCAAATTGAGAACTATAATATTTTCTAGATCATCGCCATTTGAAAGCCATTAAAATTCATACCCTTTTATATTGATCTGCTCATGTCATCCGTTACTTTAGCGAATGCATGACAGCTCCAAACAAAATCTCTATATCTAACTTTTTGTAATTACTACCTTTTCTAGTAAATGTGTGAATGATTAAATTTGAAAATTAAATATCCTTCTTTTTTATTGGATTGGAGATTGGGTTCACTACGTGCTTTGTACGATGGAGATCCAATTTGAATTAAAAAAACTAACACAGCCGATGCAATGAGCTTAACATGTAACTCATTTTTCAAATTACATATTGATTCCAAAATTTGTGTTTTTTTTCATGATTTACGTTCTAATGTACAATCTTGTGGGTTGTTCTTACTTCACGGCACAGGTAGTATGCCTCTTTTTCTTATAGAGGACTATTTATCATAGGGTTTTTGATATATTTTTTAGAGGATTTGAGTTGGTTTATTTTGAAAAAAAATACCTTCACTACAATTTTAGATGTGTTTTTCCATCAAATTCACGTCTCTTGGAAAATAAATATTTTGTTGCCGCATATTCTGTTCTGGAGAATTTGACTCCAACAATACTATCTCTTATATATTTTTAATCTTGAGAACCAAAGTTCTACTAATTAATTAGCAATTCATATGTGCGATACACAAAGAAAAATATGTACATAAACAATATATATTTTTATGCTAAAAATAATATAGCTTTTCTAGCAATTGAATTCAATCTAGCTAATATAACATTAAGATATTCTTTATGGGCCGCTTTCAACGAAAGTGCTTCATGCATGGCTTGTGGGGCCCATTATGACTTGGTTTGGTAAAAGAAAAATATAAGCTGACATATGTGCACGTATTGTACAACATTAGGATGTCTCACATTACGTTTTTTTATTTTTAAATTGGCAATTGCCTCATTACCTTACACGTGGCTACCACCAAATATTGGTGCCCGGCTGAATTAATTTTTGGGCCTATATGTGTACGTGTTAGACACAGGTCCATACTAACGTTACGTAGTACTTTCGTAAATCTTAGTCATAAATTATAGATCTAACGGTTAAAATAATTTTGATGATGTGGATTAACCTCGTGTCTCTATTTTAGACCCCTGTATTGTGCTTTTAGTATATAGTAGATAGATAGATAGTGTTTCTGTTTCTACTCCCAACATGTCAGTTGATGTCTCCACACTAAAATAGTCCATTACTTTTCCTTCTGATGACCGGCTATGAGAGTGGCAATGCAAACATATGACATGTCCTATTTCTCAGACCAAGACATGGACCTTGGTTCCTCGACCACCTAGATTTAATGTTGTTGGCAGTAAGTCGATATTTAAAACCAAATACCGTTGAGATGGCTCGATCGATAAGCATAAGGCTCGCTTGGTTGCATGTGGAGCACGGGATTGATTATGGGGACACTTTCAGTCCATTTGTGAAGCCTGCAACTGTTCATCTTGTTTTGTCACTTACCGTCTCTCGTGGTTGGAGCCTTTGACATGTCGATGTTAGTAATGCCTTTCTACATGGTTTTCTTTCAGAAGATATTTATATGCAGCAGCCGTCTGGTTTTGAGTATGTCAGTTATCTGATGTTTGTAGGTTTTAGCGGTCTATCTATGGTGTGGAGCAATCACCTCGTTCATGCTATGCATGTCTTAGTCAGCTCCTTCATTGGCTTGGGTTTGTTTCATCGAAAGATAACACATCTTTATTCATCTTCTCCTGAGGTGATGTTTGCATTTACGTTGGTTTATGTTGATGATACTGTAATTGATGGCTCTACTCCTGAGGTGGTTGATTGTTTGGTGCATTCCCTCTTGGATAGTTTCCCTATCATGGACAAATTGTACTGTTTCCTTGGATTAGCTTGGATTAGAAGCGTCTTACAGTTCCTGGGGAATGACATTGACTCAAAGGAAGTATGCACTTGAGCATCTTCATCGAGTCAACATAAAGAAATGTAATTCTACTTCAACTCATTTGGCTGCGATAGAGATTATCCCGTGACACAGGTACTCCATTAGGTGTTGATGACTCTTTCCGTTACCATAGTGTTGTTGGGGGATTGTAGTATTTAACTCTTACTCGTCCCAACTTCTCCTTTGTTATGAACAAGGTATACCAGTTTCTTTCTCTGCCTATTTACGTACATTGGGAAGTTGTTAAGAAAATTATGTGGCATGTCAAAGGAACATTGTGGCATGTTTGCAGATTCGTAAGATTCGTAAGTCTCCCTCGTCAGGAATTAGCATTTTCACTGATGCGGATTGGGTTGGATGTGCGAATGATCGTAGATCCATAGGTGGTTTTGCTATGTTTGTTGGACCGAACCTCATCTTATGGAGTTCAAAGAAATACAACCTACAGTCTCGAGGTCTGGTACTCTTGCTGGATATAAGACGTTCGCAAATGGTGCTGCAGAAGCCATATGAATAGTCTCTACTCAAGGAACTCAGTGTGACATAACAGTGTACGTCCATTTTATGGTGTGATAATCTTGGTACTACTTACTTGACAGGAAATCTAGTATTTCATGCTTAGACTAAGTATATTGAGATAGATTTTTATTTTGTATGTGAGCGAGTAGCAGATGTCAAGTTCATATTTTTAATATGATCAGTTGGCTGATGTGTTTACTAAACCTACCACTCGATAGATATTAGATTAATTTAAGACCAATCTAATTTTGTATATATTAGTTTAGATTGAGGGGGTGTGTTAAAATCGGTCACATGTCGTATGTATAATTACAGTTTGAACCTGTCATATGTATATAAAGAGATGAAGTGGAGGCACCGACCCCATCCCCATGAAACCGTAAACATCTCATTTCAAAACTATTGGGTGAGTGTCACGTAAAGTCCAGTCTTGTTCTTTGAAGCCGTAGAACTAGAAGTTATGTACCATAAGTAGAGCTGGAATTCAAGCCGAACCGAGCAAGCTCGGCTCGACTCATTCAAACTCGTTAAAACAACGAGTTAGTTGACTCGGCTCATTAACATAACAATCTTGGATTTAAAACTCGGCTCGACTCGGTAAGCTCGCGAGTAGCTCACGAGTAGCTCGTTTAACTCGTTATAAGACGCAAATATAAGTGCATATGAAAAAATTAATAAAACTCCTACGAATTTAGTAATATAACCATTATAGTTGACGAGGTTTATCCCCGGCAATGCCCATGTTGAAGGGCTTTCGATCTAGGGAGCGTATTGGGGACCTGGCGAACTCGACGGCGATCAGACGAAAATAGAAGAACACGGGAGTTTACCCAGGTTCGGCCCCCTTGGTAGGGTAAAGGCCTACGTCCTACTTGTCTGACTTTGTATTGATAAGGTGGCTCTGATGAAGATGTTACAGTGTTGGCGTAGATTGGATCTAGCCGAACCAGAGAGCTCTGAGTTATTGAGCGCTCCGGCGTGTGGTGGGTGGAAAAGTGTCTAACCCCTCGAGACCTCCCTCCCAGCCTTTTATATGCGAAGGCTGGGTCTCGGGATTGTTCTCCAAGTTGATTACAGGTCGGATCAGTTAGAATAAACCCTAAACGAGTCCTATTCGACTAAGTCTCCCTCTTCGAGTCTCTATCTTGTGCGCCAAGTTACGTCCCTGGGCCGCGCCAGGCCGTCATCTTCATGGGCTTTAAGATCCCTTCGACGGTATCCCTCCTAGACCGAAAAGCCAGGTAGGCAAAAGTCGAGGGCCCATCTGTCATTCCTTCGTCAGTAGCCCCCGAGTGCCTGGGATAGTCAAAGACTATGGCAGGGACTCTAACTCGAGCCTCCCTTTCATCGCCCGAGACTATTTTTGCCCTTCCTGAAAAAGCATAGCTACACAGCAAGTATGCAAATGATGTATCCGGCAGATGCGATCAATTCGAGCAATGCTCATGCTAAACCTCGAAAAAGTGTTTAGCTTGGTTTGCAGGGGGATGCGCATAACCGGCCTGAGACTCACGCCGGGTCTCAGTTAATTGCATAGCCGCAAAGACATTCGGTTAGCTTACTCAGATTCGAGTCCCCCGACTCGAACCCGCGTGGGCTGGCGCTACCCCGACCTGAGCCGCGTTGGACTTACCAGGTCGAAGCCCAGTTCATTGTGAGGCACCCGATGCGTCCATCGGTGCAAACTTCATACCATAGGTATGGAAAATTTCTCGGCAGAGCGCGCTTGATACGAATACCGGGCCATCTGGTGTTGCAAACCGTGGACTTACCTTCGTATTTGACATACGGCATCCGAACTGGTATGTTGCCACCAAAATTTAGGTATTTTGAGTGTTGATAGCCCGAAACAGAGATTCGAGGGACCGGGGCCCGAACTTGAATAAAGCAGAAGCGCTGCTGGGTCGAAAGAGATGATTCGAGGGACTGAAGCCCAGGCTCGAATAATTTGAAGGCACTGCCGGCCCGAAGAAGATAATTTGAGGGACCAAAGCCCAGGCTCGAATAACTTGAAGGCACTGCTGGCCCGAAGAAGACAATTCGAGGGACCGAAGCCCAGTCTCGAATAACTTGAAGGCACTGCTGGCCCGAAGAAGACAATTCGAGGGACCAAAGCCCAATCTCGAATAACTTGAAGGCGCTGCTGGCCCGAAGAAGACAATTTGAGGGACCGAAGCCCAGTCTCGAATAACTTGAAGGCACTGCTGGCCCGAAGAAGACAATTCGAGGGACCGAAGCCCAGTCTCAGATAACTTGAAGGCACTGCTGGCCCGAAGAAGTTAATTTGAGGGACCGAAGCCCAGTCTCAAATAACTTGAAGGCACTACTGGCCCGAAGAAGACAATTCGAGAGACCGAAGCCCACTCAAAACATCAAGTGAAAAACAAAATTGTCCAGAGAACATTGCTCATGCTCGGGCAGTGCAAAGAGAGCACGAAAACTTCGAAGAAAACTCAACACCAAAAAGTGTTCTGGTCGCTAGACGCACATACCTCTGAAATTTGAAGGAACCCTCGTCAACCTTGCCCGTTGGGTCGAATAGGATCAACTTTTCCTGAGAGCCACGTCAGTGCTGACGCCAGATTTCCTCGAGTTGTCACGCCATCCTCTGCTGGGATGGCCTGACTCTGACAAGACTAGACGCGCGGTGGGCCCAGCGGCCGCACGTCCCGGCTATTGACCATGTTTGACCGCATGCCCCGCGTGTGGGTGAAAAAAGTCCGCACGGTCTCCTTGATTACCGTGCGTAGTGGAGGCCTTGGCTCCCGTGGTGTTGACGCGTGGACGGCCAGATCTGCTTCGCCGTTTCCACTTCATAGCGGACGGCCTAGATCAACTGTAATTTCCAGAATTAAGGATAAAACGGCAGCGGAGGGGTAACAGCTCACCCTACTCCGCCGCCACCGTCTTCCTCCTCGCGCTCTGCAGCAGTTGCTTCCTCCGCCTGCACCCATTTCCACAGCCTTTGCTGCGCGCCGAGCCCATGGGTAAGAGGGGTTCCTCCGCAACCGGCGCCACTGCCGGTGCCGCCGCCAAGAAGGCCAAGACAGGAGACGCTGATGCCTCCGTCGTCGGCCGTTGGGTTCAGACCAAGGCCGGGGACAAGGAGCTGTCTCAGGCCGAGAAGATGGGCCTTCTGAAGAACACGCCGGCGGAATCGCTCGCCGCCGGCCCTGAGATCATTCCCCAGCCTCCTCCTGGATTCCGGGTACTTTTCATCGCCTTTCTGTTGCAGGGTTTGTCTCTTCCCCCGCATCCTTTCCTCCGCGGCCTCCTTTTTGCTTACGGGATTCAGCTTCATGATCTGAATCCCAACACAATCCTTCACATTGTGTGCTTCATCACGCTCTGTGAATGCTTCCTGGGGATCGAGCCCCACTGGGCGCTGTGGCGCCGAATCTTCGTCATCCGGCGCCCTCTGCAATTCCAGACTGGCGGCTTTAGCTGCCAAGTGCGCCCGGATGTCCCTTACTTCTCCCTCCAGACGCCCGAGAACAACCCCGGCTGGAGGACAAAATGGTTCTACGCCAAGGACAAGTTCTCCGACGGCGAAACCTTCGGGCTTGAGGAATTCCAGAACACCACCATCCTTCGACCCCGTGTATCCTGGAAGCATGATCTTTCGGACGAGGAGATGAAGATCACGGAGCCGCTGATGAAGAAAATCGAACAGCTTCAAGCCACTCCGAAGAAGGAGATTTCGGGCCTCCAACTTATTCGAACCTTCATCGAGCGTCGAATCCAGCCCCTCGCTGCTCGAGCCCACTGCATGTGGGATTACAGCGATCGCCGGGATTCGACCCGAATCTCCTCGGACGAGTTGCGCGAAGCCGAGATCGACGAGTGCGTGCGTGCCGTCACAAACATCAAGAAGAAGTCACCTGTGCCGAAAGCCTTCGGTGCGGTGGCCTTCAGCAAGGCCTTTCCCCGCATCGAGGTACGCTTTTTTATCTTGGTCGAACACTACTTTTGTTCCACAACTGTGATGACCAGTATCGAATGCGATTGAAATCCTTGTATAGGTAATCGAGGTAGCTCGATGCTATCCGCCCCAGCCCGAAATGGGTGAGTATCCAGGGCGCGACTTTACCGAAGTGCCGGAGGGATCGACCTCTGTCGCTCCATCGCCATCGAGAGCCCCGAAGAAACAACGGATCGCAGATGTCGTCGAGGACTCAGAAGATCTCGATGATACCCATCTCACTTCCGGTGATGACGATGACAGCGCGATCCCCATAATGCCTTTGAGCAGCCGTCCTCCTCTTCGAGTGGGGAAAAGGGCCCTTCCGAAATTTGGAATCGACGCATCGTAAGTTTCCTTTGCATCATATAACTTTGCTTCGAAATGGCTGTGATGTATTGACTTCGATGCTTGCTTCAGATCATCCACCGAAGAGACCTCGGCTAGCCAAGGGGACCGCGACCAATACCATATTCGGCCTCATGACGACACCCTCGAGCACACCGTGGATTCGCAGGAGAGGGCAGCTGGAGACGCCGCTCCTAAGGTCGACCCTCCGAAGCCTCTGTCTCCTTCTAAGAAAAAGGTGGGCGAACCTGAATTCGTCCTGATTTCTTCCTCCAGCGAGCCTTCCAGCTCCAAAAGCCATGTAAGTCTGAGATTTCCAGCTTTTATGCCTCGTATGTTTTCCTATCAGTAGCCCCCGAGGGTGAGTCGAAGTGTTTACACTTGGGCTCGCCCTCCTAACAATAATTCAAAAAAATTATCCTTGCCTCTTCTTGCTCAGCCCGTTGTTAGGGACTTATCAAAGGTATGCAAGAACTTTCTTGCGCTGGAGGAAGAGAACAGACGACTGACCGCCCAGCTCGACGACGTTCGACGTGAGTATTGTTTCTTCTCTTGTAGAATCTTGCTCTGAAGGCTATTTCGCTTCACATCCTTACGACATCCTTTAAATGGTTAGGGATCGGAGCGCAGGCTGCCACTGATAAGACGTCCCTGAAGACTCAGCTGGACGATCTTGTCGCGGAAAACTCGGGCTTGAAGGCTAAAGCCGCCGAGCTGACCGACGAAATTGCCCGATTAAAGGTCGAATCGTCCGAAGCTCAAGAGCATGCGAAGAAGAGTCGCCTGGATGCCGAATCAAGAGAGAGGGACTTGCACCAGCGCCTGTAGACCTCGCTCGATGCTTTGCGCGGTGAGTCTTCGGTATCCCTTGATTAAGATTTTTCATGCCGATTGATTGCCTCACTTAACTGAAGAGCTTATCCTTTCTTGCAGATGCTGCGGAGTTGGATGCCGGGGCTATGAAGGAGCCTGCTGGACTAGAGTCTAGTGTCGGTACCGCCGAGTGCATAAGTCGGGAAGTCTGCAGCTTCCTGGCGAAGGTGCGGTCTACACTTATCCGCGTTCGGGACACATCTATCCCTGACTCGGTCAGCGATACCATGGCTGGGATCCTCGACACCCTGGCGGTGAAGCCGGATGGCGAAGATCCGTTAGTTGCTGCGGTGCGCCGACAGGTAACTATCGGTTCCGAGTCTGTCTTCTCTCTGATGATGATGCACGAGGTGGAGTTCGACGCCGACAAGGTTACGAGCACATACCCGAAAGATGTTGACGGACGTGACAAGTCGACCAAGAGCTATGTTGCTCGTGCTCGTGACTTTGTTGCTCGGTTGACGAGCTTCCTGGCCGAAAGGAATGAGCAGCGAGCGGCGGCGCGGGCTCAAAAACGCGGGACTTCCGGCGCCCAATCCAGCAAGGCCCCTGGCAGCTCAGCTTAGTGCCGTTGATGCCTCTGTCGCGCATCTGTAATTAGCCTTGTGATGCTATGTCGAACAATGTTGTTTTAATGCGGGTGCACCATCTGCTGTAACTTTGCTGCACTTATTTTGTTATCGTATTCTGTGTCTGCTTTCTTGATTACCGATGACTATACGTGACCGGGGTCGCCTTGTGCAGGATGCGTCCATGCCTTCGAGTGCCTGGCCTGTTTCTTACGAGACAGTTGCTAGTTCTTCCAGTGCCACTGAGAGGAGAGCGCCTTCCATGCGCGAATTGACCTTGATTCGGTCCTTGCACGATCAACTTAAGAATACGCAGCAACAGCTGAAAGGAGTTACCGCGAAGGTCGACGTCGCTCTGTCCAAGGCATCACATGCTGCGGATGGCGAAAAATTCCTTCTCGAGGAGATCGAGAATCTTGAGAAATCCCTGAAGTGTAAGTCTTTCGAACTCTTTCGTTGTGCCTTGTGATTTGAGCTTGTAAAATTTTGATTTTCTACCTCTTTCTGCAGATGTGTGCCTCGACAGTGCAGCTGAAGCTCGACGTGTGAATGCGCACCTTCTTGCTGCTCAAACGCACGCCAATTCGGTTGCTGACAACTTCTGGGCAGATCGGTCGAAGGCGATGAAGCTGACACTTCTTCCGGACAGGATCGCCCAATCTGGAGTGTTGGCTGAGACAAGCCGAAGCGCCCTTGCTCTGGTGCACGAGGCGATGTTCCCTTTGAACAACCAGCCCGAAGGTCTGCCGGCGCTGCTCGACCGATTCGAGAATGGAAATGTTGTGTACTCCTTTGTCCGAGAGCATTTGCGCTGTGGAGCCGTGGTTGCCCTTGCCTTCGTGCGCGCTCATTATCCTGAGGTCAACTTGGAGCTACTGAAGACACTTCCTCCGTCCCCCAGTGGTCGCGTTGACATGGAGCACCATTATGCTGCTTGCAGAGGCACGGCCGACTGTATCGCTCAACAGATTATCACCGAAAGTGATCGTCAGAGAGCAAACCAGGGCGTCGCAGCGCACTAAGCTGGCCCTGTACCTGTACGATGTGTACATATTGTATATGTGTGTATTTTTTGGAGTTCGTCTGGGTGCTTTGAGTGGATTATGTGAGCTTTGTAGCAAAGCTCTTGAGCGTATGTATAAGGGGTGAAACCCCCGAGCGTAGGTCGAGAGGGCGAAGCCCACAAGCATAGGGCAAAGCCCCCGAGCGTGGGTCGATTGGGCGAATCCCCCGAGCATAGGGCGAAGCCCCTGAGCGTGGGTCGAGAGGGCGAAGCCCCCGAGCATAGGGCGAAGCCCCCGAGCGTGGGTCGAGAGGGCGAAGCCCCCGAGCGTGGGTCGAGAGGGCGAAGCACCCGAGCATAGGGCAAACAATGATGTTGGGGAATAAACTTTATTACTCGCCGAAGGCGCAATGGTTAAGCATGGTCTGCTGCCGACGCTTAGTTACATAGAGATGGGGGGAGATGTGCTGGCTCTAAGGATAGAACCGACGCAGCTGTTGTGCGTTCCATGGATTGTCGATGTCTTTCCCCGTCTTGGGGTCGCGTAGCCGATACGCACCTCCAGGGATTGCTTCGTGGACGAGGTATGGGCCCTCCCATGGCGGTTCCAGCTTTGACGTGCTTGTTTGCTTGAGTCAAAGGACGAGGTTGCCAGGCTTGAAGGACCGTCCGCGTACCCGTCTGCTGTGGTAATTGCGGAGGCTTTGCTGGTAAACTGCCGAGCGTACGAGGGCGACATCCCGAGCCTCATCCAGCAGGTCGTGTGCGTCTGCCAGTGCCTTTTCTGCGCCTTCTTCAACGTAGGCCACCACGCGGGGCGCGCAATAGCGCACGTCCGAGGTAGCACTGCTTCTGCCCCGAAGAGCAAGAAGAAAGGTGTGTAGCCGGTTGAAGAGTTCGGCGTGGTTCGCAGGCTCCGCAGAACCGAAGGCAGTTCTTCGACCCAAGCGCCTGTCGGGCGCTTGAGGGGTCGAAGGAGTCGCTTCTTCAGGCCCGCGCAGACGAGCCCATTGGCTTTTTCGACTTGGCCGTTGGACTTGGGATGTGCGACCGAGGCGTACTTGACCTTGATGCCGAGGTTTTTGGCAAACTCCTGAAACTCGCCTGAGGTGAAGTTGGTGCCGTTGTCGGTGATGATGCTATTCGGCACACCGTACCGGTAGACGATGGACTCGAAGAACTTGACTATTGTGGTTGCTTCTTGGTTGGTGACCGGGACAGCTTCGATCCATTTGGAGAATTTGTCCACCGCGACCAGCAGGTATGTGTGACCTCCTCGAGATGACTTGGGCAGAGGTCCCACCTGATCGAGTCCCCATTGCACGAAGGGCCAGGCGACGGGTATAGTGTGTAGCTCGGACGCGGGCGCGTGAGGTTTGGTGGCGAAGTGTTGGCATGCCTCACAGTGCTGGACGATGTTTCTAGCATCGTAAAGGGCAGAAAGCCAGTAGAACACTGACCGAAAAGCCTTAGCCACAAGGGTTTGACTGCTGGCATGATGCCCGCAGGTTCCCTCATGGATTTCTCAGAGGAGGGCGATTCCATCTTCCTGCGCTATGCACCGTTGGAGTACCCCTGTGGTGCTACGCTTGTAAAGCTCCCCATTGATTATGGTGAAGGCTTTGGAGCGCCTCATGACTTGTCGCCGATGGATGGGGTCTTCTGGGAACTCGCCCCGAATCAGGTAAGCCAAGTATGGCTTCGTCCAAACTGCTTCAACGAGCATAACTGCTGCTGCGTCCTTAGGGCGGTCTTCTGTTCCCGCTGCTGGGGTGGTGCTGCCTTGCTGAGCCCCCGAGCGTGTTGCTAACGCCAGGTCGGTCAGTGGTTTGATCTTGACAGAGCGCTCGAATATCTCCTCGAAGAAGACTCCGGGCGGTATTGGGAGGCACCTTGACCCGATGTTGGCCAGGTTGTCTGCCTCTTCGTTGCTTTCCCTGCCGATGTGCGTCACTTCGCAGCCCTCGAATTTGCCTTCGAGCTTGTCATACATGGCGCGATATGCGATCATGTTTGCGTAGGTTGCGTCGCACTCCTTCATGACCTGCTGGACGATGAGGTTCGAATCTCCATGGATCTTAATGCGGGTGGCCCCGCAAGCTTTCGCCATGCGCATGCCATGGAGAACGGCTTCGTACTCTGCCTCGTTGTTCGAGGGGTTTGAGATGCGCATGCGGAGAACATAGCGCATCCTGTCCCCCTGTGGTGATACGAGAACCACTTTTGCTCCTGCCCCCGAAACCCGCTTGGACCCATCGATGAATATGGTCCAGCTATTCGACAGGTCTGGGAGTTCGGGCATCTGAGCTTCCGTCCATTCGGCTATGAAATCCGGTAGGACTTGGGACTTGATTGCGGACTGGCGCTGGTACGTGATCTCCCAGGGTCCCAGCGTGATTCCCCATAGCGACACACGCCCTGTGGCGTCTGGGTTGTTGAGGATGCTGGAAACTGGATTTGAGGCCACCACTATGATGGAGTGGCATTCGAAGTAGTGCGGCAGTTTCTTCCCCGTCATATAGATGGCGTATGCTAGCTTCTGATAATGGGGGTATCTTTGCTTGGTCGGAGATAAAACTTCGCTCAGGTAGTACACGGGCCTCTGTACTCCGTGCTCCTTGCCTTCCTCCGCGCGTTCGACCACAAGTACCAAGTTGACGACTTGATTTGTAGCCGCGATGTATAGCAACATCGGCTCTTTCTCACGGGGTGTGACGAGAACTGGGGAGGTCGACAGACGATACTTGAGGTCGTCGAACGCGGCTTGCGCCTCTTCGGTCCACGTGAAGTTGTCTGTCTTCCGAAGCAGCCGATAAAAAGGGAGTGCTTTTTCGCCGAGCTTGCTGATGACGCGGCTAAGCGCTGCGAGTCGACCTGTCAACTGTTGGACGTGTCGAAGTGTCTTTGGAGGCTGCATGTTGATGATGGCTTGTATCTTCTCTGGGTTGCCTTCGATCCCTCTCTCGGAGATGAGGTAGCCCAGCAGTTGGCCGGTGGGTACCCCGAAGGAGCACTTCTTCGGGTTAAGCTTGATGCTGTAGCGGTCGAGGTTGGCGAAGGTTTCTCGCAGATCATCGAGTAAGCTGTCTGCTTTCGCCGTTTTGATGATGATATCGTCGACGTAGACCTCGATGTTGCGACCGATCTGTTCCTTCAAGCATGCCTGCATGCACCGTTGATAGGTGGCTCCGGCGTTCTTGAGCCCGAAGGGCATTGTCATGTAGCAGTACACCCCATGTGGGGTGATGAATGATGTCTTGTCTTCGTCTTCTACCTTCAACCTTATCTGATTGTATCCGGAGTAGGCGTCGAGGAACGAAAGGCGCTCGCACCCCGCCGTAGAATCGATGATCTGGTCGATTCGGGGCAGTGGGAAGTAGTCCTTCGGGCAGTGTTTGTTTAGTGCCGTGAAGTCGATGCACATCCTGTAGATCTTGGTGTCTTTCTTCTCCACCATGACTGGTGGCGAGAACCACGTGGCTTCCTTGATCTCTCTGATGAACTTGGCCTCGAGTAGGCGATTGATTTCTTCGCCCATTGATTTGGCCTTTTTTGGGTTGTAGCGGCGCATGGACTGCTTGACTGGCTTCGCGTTTGGGAAGATTTTGAGCTCGTGCTCGGCAAGTTCCCTGGGGATGCCTGGCATATCTGTTGGACACCAGGCGAACATCCTCCAGTTCTCACGGAGGAACCCGACGAGCGCGCTTTCCTATGCGGTAGAAAGGGAATTCGACACCCACGCCGTCTTGGTTGGATCCGTCGGGTGGATCTGGTGCTCTCGGGTGTCTTTGTTGGCATCGAATGAGAGTTCTGGGGTGTTCTGCTACGCCGGCGGATCGATGTCCATGTTGGTGGCCTCCCTGATGTGATGGAGCTCCTCGTGCACTCCGAAAGTCTGGGACATGCTGTTGAAGTCCTTGTCACAGTTTTCGGAGCGGGCAAAGCTACCGCTGATCGTTAGCGGTCCCCGATTGGCTGGCATCCGCAGCTTGAGGTAAGCGTAGTGCGGGACCGCCATGAATCGTGCGAACGCTGGTCGTCCAAGAATGGTGTGGTACTGCGAAGGCCAATCAACGACCTCGAACTCGATCTTTTCCTTCTGGAAGTTCGAAGGGGTGCCGAAGATGACATCCAAGTGTATTGCTCCTAGTGGGTACGTCGGCTTCCCAGGGACTATTCCATGGAAGGATGTCTCGGTTGGCAAAAGATTGTTCATCGGGATATTGATTTTGCGCAGGGTGTCTGCATAGATCAGGTTCAGACTACTCCCTCCGTCCATGAACACTTTCTTCGAGGTGAACCCCCCGATCTGCGCCTCAAGGACCAAGGCGTGGTGTCCAGGGCGCGGGATCTTCGGTGGGTGATCTGACCGATCAAAACCGATTGGGTGTTCGGACCAGTTCAGATACTCAGGCGTGGCAGGTGGTCGTGCTCGGCGTGGAACACCTCCCTTGCGCGCTTCCGCTGGACTTTGTTCGTCGGGCGCCCTCTCTGGATCATGGGCATGAATCCTCGTGGTGGCGGGAATGCCTCCTCTTCGTCAGCTGGCTGTCGTGGCTCGCCATGCTGGATTGTAGCGGCTTGGTGACCCTGTTGGACCACGTTCGCCGGCGGATTGGGCGGCGGCGGTGGAGCGTTGTAAGCTACCGCGCTGGCTACTGGTTGCTCTGTCTGCATCCTCTCTTGAAGCGCTCGACTGAGATGGAGGAATTCCCTGCACTCGATGAGGAGATGTGCAGGTCTTCGGATGCCGTCTTTATCGAGGTAAGTGTGCCTTGTGCACCCTCCATCGAGCATCTCTTCTGCTGACAGTTGTGGCTAGTCGCGTCGTCGACGCCACTCTGTTCTTGGCTTCGAGTCACGGCTAGCGCTTCTGCTACTACTGCCGTAGTAACTGTTCCCTCGTCGCGGTAAGTCGCGATTGTCGTCGCGGTCTTCGTGTATGTAGCCTGCTGCTACCATGTCTATGTTTTTCGCGTCGTCGAAATGGTTTCGGCGGCCTTTCTTTCAGGAGCCGGAATGGAACTGGTCTTTTGCGTCGACGTCGCGCTCTACTGATCGGCGACGGCTTCTGGGTGCTGCGATGGAGTCTTCGCCATCGGCCCATTCGTTCACTAAGCTCATGAGGTGGTCGACGGTCTTTGGCTTCCAGCGTCCAAGTTCCTCCTTGAAGTCGCGTCGGAGGAGACCGTCCCAAAAGGCGTCGATGGCCCTTTCGGGTGAAATATTGTTCGTCGTGTTGCGGAGGCTGATCCATCGCGAGATATATGACCTCAAGGTTTCTCCGGTCTTCTGCACGCACAAGCGCAAATCTTCAAACGACGTAGGTCGGCGTGAAGTGCCTCGAAAGTTGGCGATGAACGCTTGACGGAATTCCTCCCAAGAGCGGATACTATCTGGGGCAAGATTGTTCAACCATGCCCTTGCATTGTCCTTCAAGTGCAGCGACAACAACTGGAGGGCGTTATCCCTGGATCCGCCACTGATTTTGACGGAGGTTACGAAGTCGTCGAGCCAAATTCGGGGGTCCTGCTGCCCGTTGAACTTGACTACCCCGTCGCTGAGCTTGATGCCCCTCGGCAATGGTGTGGAACGGATTAGGAGGCTAAAGCACTCTGCCCCGCAGAGTCCGTCGTTAGCGCCGCCGAACGTATCACGTTCTTCCTCGAAACGGTGCGTCTCGCGTCGTGCTCGCCCTTGGTCGACTCTGTTCTGAGCCAGACCATGCCGAAGCTCCCCGTTGATGGGTTCGACCGCTTGTGCTCTGGGCGCCACGACTGGCACCGCTGCTGGGTGCCTAGATTGCTCTGCCAGTGGGGCGGCTATCCTTGGTGTCGCATCGTGTCCTGAGCCGGGCGTACCTTGAAGTACCCTTACCCCTTCGAGTGCCAGGTTTCGCAGGTGCCTCATGTGCTTATCGCCGTTGGATGCGTTTGCGGCAATGTATGCTGCCGCGGCCATGATAGCAGCTTCCTTAGTCTTGGGCATCAACTCAGCCTCGTTGAATTCTGCCTCCAGATTTCGGGTGATATTGTGCATATCGGCCCCAGGCTGAGTGCGTGACCTTGACCTATGCTGGACGCTTGATGAGTAATGGGACGATCTTTCGGCCCGTCTTCTGCTGGATGCATCAGCTTCTTCTCTTCGTCGTTCCAGTATTCGCCTGTCGGCGTTGATTTGGTCTTTTTGCTCCTGAACGACGAATCGGAGCGCAGCCATATCGCTTGGGCTTGGATTGGGACCGAAATTCACCTCTCCTGCATAAACCCTTCTTGCGAGCAGAATCTGATCGTGTGTGACCACCTGGCGGCCGTTGTCCGTCCGGTTTCGGCCGTCATTAGCCCTGTTCTCGTTTCCATCGTCGTGTGACACCATCATGCAGTGGCCTCCGGACCACGGGGTCGAATCGTCGCTGATTTCGCCCAGCGCTGGAGGATAGACGTCGTCGTTTTCGACGTATGATCCGACCTCGATCATGAAGTTAGAATCGTAATCGACTGCGTAGTCGTCGCTTGATGCGACAGATTCGCTTGGTGAGCAGGAGCTTGCTGAATTGCTGATTTTCCCCTTAGCTTCGGGGTAGACGTCGTCGTCATCGTCGTCTGAGCATGTGTAGTCCAAATATAACCCTTCAACGTAGTCGGGGTCATATGGCGCAGTACGGAGTGTGAGGGCGTTGAGAGCCCGCTCGCACTCGGATATTGCCGGGTAGACAGCTGTCGTGCCCCCCCCCCCCCCCCCCCCGAGGATCTTCACAGCCGGCGATCTCATGAGATGAGAAATCTCCGGCACCCACGTAGTGGTATGCGTCGCAGTCTTCGCAGTATGCGGTGGTTGGGGATGGAGGTGGATCTTCAAAGCCATTGGACCCCACCGACGGGGTCAACTCCTCTAGCCTTGGTTCCTCCTCCAGTGGCGCCGACGGCGCTAGCGGTGCGGTTGCCGAGGGATTGCCCCCGGTGACTGGTGGTGTGCCTGGGGTCATCGTAGGTGGCGCGGAATCGCCGATGGAGATTAATTCGGCGACTCCGTTGCCGTCCACGTGGAAACTGAACAGCCCGAAGGCCATATCGAAACCTCCAGTGATCGCCGAAACTGCTCCCGTCGTGCCCGAAATTGGGCCGACGATTGTCGCGGCCGGAACTAGTTCGGTGGCGCTTGACGGGGTGGCGCCGATGCTGATGTCGGCGTCGGCGTCGGTGTAGATCGGCACAGCGATGCCGACGGCGGTGTCGATGGCGGGGTCGATGTCGATCTTGGTGTTGGTGTCAGCGCCGTTCGGCACAGCGATGCCGGCGGCGGTGTCGATGGCGGAGTCGATGTCGATCTCGGCGTTGGTGTCGGTGTAGATCGGCACAGCGATGCCGATGGCGGTGTCGATGGCGGGGTCGATGTCGATCTTGGCGTTGGTTGGTGATGGAGCCGGCGAATCCGTAGATCCAGATCCCGTCGTCCCCACGGTCGGCGCCAATTGACGAGGTTTATCCCCGGCAATGCCCATGTTGAAGGGCTTTCGATCTAGGGAGCGTATTGGGGACCTGGCGAACTCGACGGCAATCAGACGAAAACAGAAGAACATGGGAGTTTACCCAGGTTCGGCCCCCTTGGTAGGGTAAAGGCCTACGTCCTGTTTGTCTGACTTTGTATTGATGAGGTGGCTCTGATGAAGATGTTACAGTGTTGGCGTAGATTGGATCTAGCCGAACCAGAGAGCTCTGAGTTATCGAGCGCTCCGGCGTGTGGTGGGTGGAAAAGTGTCTAACCCCTCGAGACCTTCCTCCCAGCCTTTTATATGCGAAGGCTGGGTCTCGGGATTGTTCTCCAAGTTGATTACAGGTCGGATCAGTTAGAATAAACCCTAAACGAGTCCTATTCGACTAAGTCTCCCTCTTCGAGTCTCTATCTTGTGCGCCAAGTTACGTCCCTGGGCCGCGCCAGGCCGTCATCTTCATGGGCTTTAAGATCCCTTCGACGGTATCCCTCCTGGACCGAAAAGCCAGGTAGGCAAAAGTCGAGGGCCCATCTGTCATTCCTTCGTCAATAGTCGTTCCATAATTGCATAGATGCAAGATCAATAATAAATATATTAGCTTTGCACCATTTTAGGTATAAAAAATATTAGCAATTTGGGAGTTATCTATGAAAGTTTTCAAACTTTGTATTTGAACAAGCTTGATGAGCTAAATGAGTAGCTCGCGGGTAGCTCGTTTAGCTTGGTTAAACAAACGAACTCAAATCCAAAACTCGGGTTGGCTCGTTGGACACCGAGTTCAATCCGAGTCGAGCCGAGTCACGAGTTACTCGTTTAGCGTAGTTTCAAGTTTGAATTCGAGCACTAACCATAAGCGCCATTGAAATGAAGGGGAGGAGGCTTAGCTTTGGTGTTCTTGCCGAGAGTTGTGGTAAAGAGAGGAGGAATAATGTGCGGCAGTTTTGGAGCACCAAGATGATTTTCTAGTAGTTGCAGAAGATGTGAAGACGTTTACATTTTATCTGTAAGAACACGTGCAAATTTAAATGGGAATC
Organism: Dactylis glomerata; assembly: GCA_007115705.1. NCBI lineage: Eukaryota > Viridiplantae > Streptophyta > Magnoliopsida > Poales > Poaceae > Dactylis > Dactylis glomerata. Next base: position 5,457,234 of record QXEO01000625.1, on the reverse strand, counting down.
AATTACAGAGTTTATGAACAAAATTCACATTCATGCCAACGGTTTCCCATGAATCTAGCGTGCAGGCTATCTATAGGTGCATGGCACGGCCGGTAGAATGTTCAAGTAGATGGAGGTGATGCTTGGACGCGCTTGCCGTCACCCACGAACCGCCTCCAGTACCAGTGGCGCTCCCAGATGGAGCCCATGGACTCGAGGGGTACGCCCTTGGTCTCCGGCAGGAAGACCAAGACGAAGGCCGCCATGGCGACTACCCAGCTTGCGTAGTAGGCGAATGTGGCATACTTGAGGCGGCACAGCAGCGCGAGGAACGTCTGCGTCTGCACGAACGTAAGCCCCAGCGTCGCCGACACACTCACCGACTGCCCCGCCGACCGTATCTCCAGCGGGAAGATCTCCCCGGGGATGACCCAGATGAGCGGCGCCCACGACATGCCGAAGCCGGCGCCCTGCACGCACGTGAGCACCAGCAGCGCCAGAGCGTACGCCCGTGGCAGCGGGGTCTCGCCGGTCTTCCCGCCTTGCGCCCCCATGATCCACGCGATCGCGACCTTCAAACAAGAAGTGAAGACATACAGTACGGGTTGATTACACATATCGATTGATCGATCGGATGCAGCCATGCCGAAAGATGCTTACCTGGCAAACGACCATGATGACCGCGCCGGCCATGACGAGCACCTTGCGGCCGTAACGGTCGATCACCAGCGTGGAGAGGATGAGCGCGCCGAACTTGACCGCGGCGAGGATGACCGCGCCCATCAGAGCCGCGTTGCTGCCGAAGCCGGCGATGCGGAACACCAATGGCGAGAAGAAGGTCAGGACCATCATGCCGCTCAGCTGGTGGCACAGCGGCATCACGAAGGCGAAGGTCAGGTGCGGCCGGTACTCCCGGCCTGCAAAAAGCCTCCGGAACCCGCCTTCCTCGCTGCTGCGCGCGACCTCCACGGCGCGCGTGATGTCCCTGAGCTCGGCGTCCACGTCCGCGCCGGTCCCGCGCACTCGGAGGAGCGCCGTTCGGGCGAGGTCCGTCTTTCCGCGCATGACGAAGCTGCTGGGCGTGTCCGTGAGGAAGAAGGCACCCACGATGATGACGAGGGCCGGCGCGCCGGCGAGGCCGAGGGAGAGCCGCCAGCCCCACGTGTGGCGCGCGGTGGCGTAGTTGACGAGGTTGGCGATGAGTATCCCCAGGGAGAGGAAGAACTGGAAGCCCCCGGTGAGCGAGCCGCGCCACCGCGCGGGAGCCATCTCGGCGAGGTACAGCGGGGTGGCCTGGTTGGTGAACCCGACGCCGAAGCCGAGCAGCATCCGTCCGGCGATGAGCATGGCGAGGTTGACCGCCCCGCCGGTCATGGCCCCGCCCGCGAGGAAGAGAGCCCCGCCCGCCAGCATCGTGCCACGCCGGCCCAGCGACCTGGTGACGCGGCCAGCGACCAGAGACGCCACGAGCCCGGCGATGTAGAGGGACGAAGTGAAGGATGTCAGCGCGTGGCTGTCGAAGATGCAGTACTGGTTCCGCTTCGGCTGAGCCATCCTCCTGAGCACCTTGGGGAAGAAGGTCTCCAGGAACGGCTTCATCTGAGAAACGCCGCCTGAATTTGACATCGGCTAGCGAGAGATCAGAAACGCATTCTGCGCAGTATCATATTCATATGTTGTGCTTGTACGTGAACCTGACCTGAGATGCCGATGTCGTAGCCGAAGATGAGGCCGCCGGAGGCCGCCACGAGGCAGGTGATGAGCACGGAAAACGTCAGCTCTTCGCCGGAGCCATCGCCCACCTTAGTCACACCTGCCGCCATTGCGTCGTTGTGGAAGAACTGTATGCACGCGGCACGCCCTGCAAGTTTTGTAGTGCTACCAGTGTACTATCACTTGTCAATTTATAGTGTGTGAGAGCTCCCTGGCAGCAATGGTGGTACAATAAAACGACGACTTGGATATGTCTACCCGAACCCGATCCCTACATCGGACTCCCAAGTGCTGGGACTTGAGCTGTGTCGTGCCGGCACGGGCACGTCGTGCTCGGGCCAGCCAGCCCGGCCAGGCCGTCGTACCGTGCCAGGCTCGTAAGTTTATTTGTTTCCTCAGAGCTAGCATATGTGCTGGTAGTTTGAATGTGCATACCTGCCGGTAGTTTGCTTGCAACGGTCCACGGGATTCCGAGATGTGCTTGCTGGAACTAACAATTGTTGAGATTTTGATGCAACACACGCGAGAGGCGCGGCATATATAATAAGGATGTGACTAGTTGAGGCTTAACTTGAAGTCATCAAATTTCAGTTGCACCATTAGCACGAATTACGAAGCAAATTTAACGGTCCAATGCATTGTTCTTAGTTGCAACCTTATTTGCAACTGAAAAAATCAAGTCTCAGCTACAACTCAACTTGCAACTCAATTGCACAAAGCACGATGTAAATTTGATAGTTTAGAATTCTACTGAGAACTTAGTTATCGGTCTACTAAAAACGCAAAACCAATACAATAAAGTTCTCACTTCTCTGAAGAGAATGGATAATCCTCCTCCTTGTTATACCTATTCCCAAAATCAAGTTGTTTCGAGCTTGGTCGGGAACATAGTGCTCAATCCCCGGGGTCGTCGTGGAAACTCGGCTAGGTGTGTCTGTGATGTGGTTTCATCTCGTGGTGGATTCTTGGCCCTGCCTCCAAGAAAGGAGTGCCCCGAGTCCGGCCGCTTCCTCGCTAAAAAAGAGTATTCCAACGAGAATTTCCCTAGCCACGGGTGGCCTAGTGTCAAACTGAAACTAGAACCCTTGCAATCGTACCTCGAGATCGTTGTTCATTTGTACGGTGGGGAAAGACAGGCCAACAAGTAAGGAAAAACATGGATGGGTTAAAATGGGGGAATTCAACGAGTCAAAGAGCAAACTCGTCGATTTCTGGATTGATCTAAGATTTAGGAATTGGTGTGTGGTCGATGGTGACGGTGAGTCTCTGACGGTGATCATCCTGAAAAACATCAAATCCGCATCATAGGCTGAAGCAAAGTCATCGTCTCCATCAGCCACACATATCGCCATTGTATTCCCTCCTCTATTGTGGGTTGACATATCAATACTCAAGTTACCGAGAGTGCGAGCACACTAGCTAATAACGTAAAGCTAGTATGCTCGCACTCTCCAGTCCTCTAGCTTCTAGATTTCCAAATCTCCAGCGGAGCAGGAACAAACTGGCCAATAACGTAAAGCTTGCCCAATTTATATAAAATTTATCTTACAACATGCAAGTGTGATACATAATAATATTCTCTTTGCTTTGTTTACACCAGTACTACCTTGTATCGTCCTGGAAGGAAGCTGGATTGGTGGATGGAGTATCGAGGCACGCCCTAAGCCTTGTGCAGAACAAGTGGAAGGACCATGTGCCCGAACATATACTACCGGACTCTGGACTCGTTGCGTTTCTTTCCTTATTTCTATTTTAAACTCAACCCCCTTCTGTTCCTTTTTCTAATCGCTATGGTCCTATTCCAAATACTAACTGAGACAAGTGTGGCCAGTTTGTCAAATGAAATGGCAAGATCAACAACCGAGAACGAGGATTGGAGAGTTGGGGTTCTTGAGAGTCGAGCATTTGTCTACTGCATTTCTGCATCGAGATGGACAGAGCACCACGTCAAGTCAACTGGCGGATGGGAACGGGATCATGCACAAGTTGTACTTGAGTAATTTGAAGGAAATCATAATGTTATTAGAGACCAATAGCCTTGCATACACATGCAGTCTAGGCCCGCACATTCCAAGCTAACCTGCCTGAACCAACTGCTTCCAGTACCATTTCTTCACCTAAACCAGCCCCATCTCGAGCAGGACAGTCCAACGAAGACGATAATGCTGAAGAACGATCGAGAAGCAATTTTCACCCATTCCACTAAAACTGAGTAAATCAGTACGTTAATGCGAGTCAGATGACCAACCTTTGTAATAAAGCATCTTTTTAATGCAGAGCATTGGGTGGTTTGATCTTCCATTATCTGAAAGAGAGAAAAATATATCCTTTGGGGTAAAAAATGCACTGCATCACGATCAGGGTAAGAGAACAGACCATCACCAAGGGCAACCCGGTGAGTCTACGAATTGAGGCATTCGACTGCATTTACAGACACAAGGTCTATGGATGCAGGACAATTCCACCAAGACTCAGTAAGATCAGCACCTCGCATAAGCAATTCCAATGTTTCGGTCTTGTAACGAGCAAGACAAAAATGTACAAAATAATCTCTACTCCACAGTTTGGACGAGCTTGGTTGGTGTACAGAGGATCGCAGCTTTTACTACATCAATAGTCCAGACACATCCGAGTTAACAATAGTCATATGAACGCTGGGATTATCAGATGTCATGACCTGGGCAGGCAGCAAAATCATTGGCTCAACCTGGTGGTGGCAGTGGATTTTGAAATCCAGATTACATTTTCATGCTTCAAAAGATCAGCACCAACAGACGTGAGCTGCAATATCAGGTGTAATTTCAATTCAGGGGCAGTTAATTTAGCTGGAATAGAATATAACATCGAACAGGAAAGATAGACTGAAAACAACCAGCTCCTGATTAATGGCAACGGATTAAAAAATCAGTAATTGATTTATTTATTTTTTGCTGAAAAACAGAGTTGTCGATGGAAAGCGATTACACTAAGTACCGATCCATCAAAACTTGAAAAGATGCATACGTGATATTCTAGGAACGCCCATAGGATACCACCACCACCGATGATGCATATTGCTTAACTACTGAACTGAAATACTGTCACCGGTCATTAGAAACGAAAAATATACCTCTAAACAAGAATATTGATAGTCAAGTCCAGGTTGATAGGAAAATGTTTGCTAACCAAAAAACTATACTGCGCTAATGGGACATTTCTGATCATCTGCTGGCAGTAACCAGCATGCAAAATGATCGTGAACCCAAATCATGCTATGCTGGAAATAAGTCAAGAGCAATCGTTGTCCTTCGTTGAAACAACATTTCTGGACTCAGCAAACTTGTCAGATCATATAACCACTTCCAGAACAATATCTTTATTGTAGAATTTAGACAATACTGAGCACATCCATGTGTCATACAAGGATGTGACTATTGAACAAGTTTAAAAAAACTCTAAGCCTGTTGGGACACTATTTGTCACCAAGTGACACATGATACGTTTTAAAATGCAAATGTCATGCATGAGATTTTTATAACGTTATTCTCCAAAAATAACCAACTGCAACACTAATACCTTCTAGTCAAAGGCGTAAGGGTCTTCAGCATATGGATTCAAGGAGCCCTCAGAAAATAATTCACCGATGTTTGCAGGATGGGGGCGGGATCCTGGAACAACCTGCAGAATGCCAAAGCATAAATGTCAAAAGACATGTTTGCCCATCGACAGTTCCTGGCTGAATTTTATTCCATGATCAATCACTGTGGAAAAGAAGGGCATGAGCTCATGTTCAGATTTTGAACTTGGTGCTTACTCCACGAATATTGCTAGATAAGTGGGAAAACCAAGAGAGCAACATTGGTGATATCACAAAAGAATAACAAGGAAATAATGAGTATGGAGACTATATGATAAAATTCAATATTTACCCCACATTTGAATAACAGTTCTGACTACAGTAACTCTACAATCAACATGAAGTGTTCAGTACGCCATAGGAAATCAAATACATCTCTTTGTAAGAGGGACACAGCGAGAAAATATTCTTGAATAATCAAACAGTACATAAAATAATTATTCAAAAACTAATTTTATATTACAAGGAAATTTCCTAGATTTAGCTACGATTACTTTATCGAGAAAACCTTATAAGGATTATACATGATGTATTTAAAAGTGTCCATATAAGCAAACACTAAACTCCGAAGTTCCATCACAAAAATATTGGTTAAACCTTTATACATCAATATTGGGAAGTTGAGGTACACAGTTGTTAATATTGACGACCATCATACCTTTCTTGCTCTTGAAACATCCTTCTCAGCAGTATTATGCAATGACTTCTGAGTGTTAGGCTCCTGAATGGGTAAAGATAGTATTAAAATGAATGGAACGGGTAAGCAATCAAATGGAAAGGAAAAAACAGGAAAAGCTTGTACCCCAAACATGACAGTGCTCTTTGTTGTTTTCCTGCGCTTTGTGATTCTTCCATTTGCTGTCTCCACTTCATATTCATGGTGTGTTACCTAATTAAAGGAATGTCAACAAAATAGCAAAAAATACAGCATGGGAGCATAGATTTTTTTATCAACTCATTCAAAATGAAACATGGCCCATGCCCAAAATCAGATGAAAAAGATATAATCTATATGTGTCAACAAATCACCTTTCTGTGATTAGGAACATCCTGAGTTCCTTTCTCTACCTTCCTCAGTGCGTTCGAAATTGGTGATTGTATAACTCCAGGTAATTTTAAATCCTGAAACATAACGTAAAAACATTCAAGTCCGGAGATTATAAAGAGAGCACACTTCCTAAAATGTAGGGTAATCAAGTTCATCATTTAAGAGAAGATATTTTACCTTCCGTTTGGTCTCAGGACCTGCCAATTGAACCTGACTTTGTTTTCTGACATATGAATCTCTCCTCTTTATCAATGAAACAGAGAATTCATAAGACGTTATTTATCATAATGATTATACAACCTAATTATGAGATGAATTAGAAAGGAAAAACCAGCAAATGATTAACATTAACAGGAAAAGGGCAGGATAGAGATTGAGAACATCAGTCTATCTGCTCCAAAGTCATAACATGGCCAAATTATGATTAACAACTTTCAATTCAAAACATATGCAACCTTTTTTTTTGTTGAACACTTAGCATGCCTTACAACCAAACAACAACAAAATGAATACATGCCTTATACACATTGATTAGTAAAATAGTAATACACAGTTACCAAATTAGCATAGAGGCTGTACCTGCTTAGAACTCACTTCTTGATCAACTTGTTGATTTTCACCCATCACTTTCCACTGTAATTGTAACAGCGCTCTTTGCTTCTCCTCCTGCACCAAACACTGTTCAGCATAGTTTCCAGTCACAGCCTTCAGAACAAAAAGCCTCAAGAATCACTACCTTTGACTTCTGAAGCTCCAGTTCATCCTGAAGTTTCTGACAATCTTCCTCATGCTGTACGTTCACTGAGTTTATTTGAGCTTGATGCTCTTGTCTGAGAGATGACAGCCTCTGCATTTTTTTACCAGATTTCATTAGAAACAAAAACTGGCACATTTTAAACATTGGTTCAACTTATGACTGACCTCCTTCAGTTCATTCTCAGCCTGTGAACGAATGCGCTCCAATTCTTCTTTGTGATAAGCTCGAAGCGTTGACTCCTTATGCTCACTATCCTGTTGAATTCTTGCCACCTGGATATGGGGAAACAACCTTAATTGTCATATCAGAAGAAAAATTGCTCTACTGTTCATCTATACTGTTTAGCATACAGTGCTTCCGTTAGTCCTGACAGACTTATACCACGCAAAGAGCCTTTTGGACAAGAGTAATACTGGTGATACAATGAAGGATTCTACTGATAGCAATATGATTTCTAAAGCTCCATGATTAACAGCAACATATTTTTACTTAGATTTTCTCTCTGCACGTATACTAAATGGCATCTCTGAACTGCTGTGAAGCAAATGGAATGTCAAAGTTCTATTACTAGAGAAATTTCTAGAAAGTAGTCTATGATGCATTTTCCGCTTCAAACATCACATGCATTTCATTGCTTAAGAAGCCATGTTTAAATTAATACATAGTCTAAAGATCTTTAGCAATGTACGTTCGTAAAATATAGTGTCAACTACTCAGCTCTCAGACTTTTCGTGAGTATATTACAGCTAATTAAATAAAAGATAAAGGTGGTGGAAATGTTACCCTAAAGCCCTTGAGGATACTTTGAACTTACTATACATCAAGTCTATTTAGAGCAAGAAGAAAACACGTGCCAAGGAAATTCAGTAGCTTTTGGGTAATAATGCCTCTTCAGCAGTGAGCATTGTGCATGAAAGAACTTCCTCGGAAGTCTGGCAATGCAGTTATTTATCCATACTATCTGTAGCTGAGTACTATCTGTAGCTGACTGTTCAGCTTACTTTGTTTAACTACTCCAGAACTAACATATTCAGTTGAAATGGACACATTTATTGTCATCAAAACTAGATTGTAACCTTCATTTGTTTCAACATAAATGTAGCATTTATTGAGAAACCGAACAAGTTCTACATACCACTGCGCCATGTTCCTCCTTAAGTCGTGTCAAGCACCTCTCAGATTCTCGCTTGTTCTCTAATAACTTTCCATTACACTTATTCTCCATTTCCCTTATGAGCTTTTCTGCCTGAATGTTGAACAGACAGATAAACAGAGAGTAAGAAGCATATTAACATATCAACTATCTAGCATGCCGAAATTCCTTAAAGATGATATTTACCTTCTCTTTTTCAGCACTAATGATTTCTACCTTTTCTAATTCATATTTCTTACGGATATCATTGATTGCCTGCAAAATGATTCGCAAACTATCATTTGTGATTGAAAACGAAAAGTGATATGCAATTAATAGAAATGTAATACCTGATCATTTCTGAGTGATAACTCTTTCAAATGCTTTGATAGCTCTATCTGTTTACCCACGAGCATGAGGTCATACTGTTTTTTGGCCTCCGTAAGTTGACATTCTGTTGCAGCAAGTGATGCTTGGACCTGAGCAAGAGGTGAAGGTTATATGGTGTCTTACAGAACACTATATCATGAGACTTACAAGAATAATAAACACAAACCTGCAACTTCTGTTCCTCCAAACTCTTTTCTCTTTCCATTGAAGAAATATACAACTGTTCCTTCTCGTCAAGAAAACTGCGGAGCTCGCTGATCTGTTTTTCAAATCTGTCTGCCTGAAGGTCACGCTTAGTGATCTCGTGTTGCAAAGACTCTGTATCAGTACATTTCTCATCCAGAACTGACTGCACTCTGCCTAGAAGCTCCTGATTATCTGATTCTAGCTTCAAAGTCTTCTGTATCAACTCTTCCTGCAAAATTCCAATCACATGAGTATGGAAGCATACAGGTTAAATAGCAATTGTTCGTTTATTCTTAACCAGCTAGTTCACGAACCTTTTGATTTTCAGCGAGGGTAGAATCCTCCAGTAACTTCTGAACTCTCCCTTGTAGTTCAGAAGATAAATGTTCTAAGCGATTCACATTGGAGGCAGATATTTCTGCTTCAGACTCCAATCTTCTGATTTTATCTTCAGCCACTTGGCATTCTTCTACATGTTGAACCATAACAATTTCTTGAGTTTTCTGTAACTCTGTGATTCTGGACTTCAGTTCCCCAATTTCAATTTTGAGACCACTGTTTTCTGATGTCAGATTTACAAACTGGTTTTGAAGATGTTCCAGTTTGTCCTTAGCAGATCTTGTTATCAGCATTTTCTCCTCTTGGACCATTCCATAGTACTTCTCAAATGAAGAAAGTAATCTGGAGACGTGATTTGACATTGATGCATGCTCTTTATCTAGCTCAGCTACTTTGGCCATAAAACTCCTAAGCAGTGCATTAGCATCCTTATTGTCCTTGGACAGTCTTTCCATTTCCAGACTATATCCCTGATTCCTAAGCTCCAAGTCACTTTTTTCTTTTTCAGCACTTGCAAGGTTTTCTTTCAGGCCAGCGCAAACATCTTGTTTTAGCTTCAACTCTTGTTCCATGCATTGCAGGCGGGAGTCAGCACACAACAAGCGGGCTTTATTTTCTTCAACTGAAACCTCCAACTGTTTGATGAGAGAATCTGCATTTAAAAAGCAAACATGGCTTACTGCTTGTTATTACTATTGTTGGACTGAGGGCATCTTGAATTCTTGACGGTACAAGATGGAAATTGTTCAATAAAGTAGCATACATTAACTTCCCAAACTTTCCCAACAGATTTCACAAATAGATAAACTCGTCTCCTTAGTGAAGTTCTAATGTTATACTCCCTCCGACCCATATTACTCTTCGCTAATATGGATGTATCTAGCACTAAAATGTGTCTAGATACATCTATATTAGTGAAGAGTATTATGGGTCGGAGGGAGTAACAACTTTTCCATACATACTCATAATTCAATTTAAGCAGACCACCAATACTATTCTTATTCGTATAATTGGTGCAGATAAACTAACACATACCTTTTTCCCTTATGGTGGTATCATTTGCATAGATCTGTTCTTTGTAACTCCGGTCCATTTCTTCTTTCTCTTGTTTAATCCGCAACATCTCCTGTTGACCTGAGTTAATGGGACAATGTTATTATGTAAATATTTAGCATACTGCTAATTATTTTATCTATAAGCGTGGAATTGCAAACGACATTAGTGTCTCGATGACGTAACAACAAGATAGCATATGGGGGTACCCTAGCAGATATGCAGAGCCTGGCAGTGAGGTAACTAATAGTCGGCATGCTAGAGTACTACATATGAACTGAGAAGAGACAGACCAACCTGACATGATATTTTGTTCTGCACATTCCAATTTTGCCGAGGTATCATGCAGCGAGCAGTTGAATTCATCTAAAGCTCTGGAGTTTTTCACAAGCGTCTCCTCGAAAAACTTCTTATCTTCCTCAGCTGCCATTGCATTGTTTTGACAGTTAGGTCTGAACAACAGGTGTGCATTACAAAACGCCAGCACAGACATTACCTCTTTCTGCCTGACTTGCTAACTGCTGGAGAGTTTCAGTCAACTGATCGCACAGGGTCTTTGTTGAGGAAACCTTTGAATCTAATCCCTGCCAGAGCTTCGAATCTTCAGTCTGCTTCACCTTAAGCTTCACGTTTTCATTGACAGCTTGTTGAAGTTTTGCTTCTAACATATTTATCTGTTCTGTTGCTTTTTTCAGCTTGGTATGCTGAAGTCACATAAAGCATAATATGTATCAGTAATAAGATATTCTGTGTGAGACCAAAGTAAGATGTTGCTGCGGAAAAATGCTGCTACATGGTGATAAATCTGTTATGCACTTGAGCCAATTTGCAATACATAACCACAATACTGGAACATCTAACCCGTTAAAAGTAACTGTGTTGAACTGGTAATGAAACTTACAAGCAAAAACCTGAAACTTACCATGCCATTCTGAATTTAATAGAACTAGATGCAAAGTAAATAGTCCCTTACTGTGACATGGTAGTGATTCTAAAGGACAAGTTCATGTTTAATCACGTTCAGAGTAGCTATCTCGATGATCTTACAGAAATAAGCTTACTGAAATAAGATAAATGACAAGCGCTGAAATTGGACTTTCACCTAACGCATGTATTTAGCAGAAACTACGGAGGGCAACATTGTCATATTTTGCAAGTGAGAAATATACAGAGCTCTGTCACAGGTATAGTTCAACATTTGAAAGGATGCATACTTCCAGAGAGGAAAAACACCGTGTGTATATCCGTTGATACTAAAACATGTCACAGGTAGACCTTTTTTAGCACAGCTGCATATATAGTCTCCGGGGGAACAATATGGAATCTAAACACCTCAGAAAGACACGTAAAATCATGAGATTCTTACAAACTATAACACGTGCAGGCCCAGAATGATGACATTTTACATTCGTGTGCTGCCTATTCTGGTTTAATATTCTACTGCCATGTTGATGCTGCATACGTGATCACATCATGGCCTACACGCAGTTCATTTGTTCTGCCCACAGAGTACTAAGAAGTTACCACAGGATTCCAGGACAAAACCAGAAACAGAAAACTACCCTTGTGTACAAGCAGAATGACACAGTTAATACAGCCTTAAATAACATAAAGCTATGCGATTATGGCATTGATCAAGCCGCAGAAGACAGCTCTTTCTATTTGTACCACCGAGACAGATACCAAATTCAAACGTATGCAGAAACCTAAATAGTGGCACAGTAACATGCTGTCCGGCTAAATTTCAGGAACAATTCGCAGTTCATACAGTCGAACGATAGGAATCCGTTCAGCCAAGTGCTCGACAGTCACAAAAAACTGCACGATGTTCAGAAATATACCGTCATTTCTAGATCGGTCTTCACCGAAGCCTGCTCCTTGACTAATTTCTCTGCGAATAGACATACATTGAGATGAATCAGTGCAACGAACGAAATAGACAGCCTCGAGTCAAACCCGGGGAGGATGGTGGGGGGAAATCAAATCGGTACCTGCTGTCATCTTAAGGTTGGCGAAGCTCCCGTACGTGCCACCCCCAGCATCCGACGAGGGCTTGGGGTTCGCGGGCTTCCCGTTGGTCGAGGTCGGTCCCGCGAGGGATCGGAACCCCTCGAGGCTCCTGAGCCCCGAGAGCCCCAGCTTCTGCATCCTGTCGCCGAACCCTAGGTTTTCGCCGCAGGCGGGAGCGGGAGAACTGCGGCCAGAGACGGGGGCGGATTCAGATGCTGTACCCGAAATTCTGGCGGTCGATGGGGTCTAACTAACCACTGGATGGTGGAATGCTCGTACCTCAGAAACCGATGGCCGAAATCACGGACGGGTTGAGGCAGCAGGGACGCGACGATGTAGAACGGGGACGGCGGTGGCGGTGGCGACGCGCGGGAGAGGCGGGGAGGGGCGGGGTCGAGGGCGATGCCGCGGCGGCGGCTCTAGGGCTCGGCACGGAGATACTCTGGTGAAGAGGGAGAGGGAGAGAGGTGGAGGAAGAGGGAGAGGAATGGAAGGTACGGGACGGCACAGAGACGGTGGGGAGAATGGATTCTATGGAACTCCGTACTCGGGGGTTTCGCGCGCATCGCCGCGCCGCCTTATTTGGGGTTTTTTTTTAGGCGAGTACTGAGGATCCTCGCGGCCTGGAAACTTTCCAGCCTGCTTTAGATTCAGATGCTCACACTTGTCCTACTTAGACTTTCAATCCCACAGGTTGCTGCAATGGTGCAAAAATGTATTGATTGAAGCAAAAAAATTGTGTAATTGAAGCAAAAAATATTTGACCTCCAATTCCCCAGATTGCTACAATGGTGCAAAAACGTGTCGATCAGAGCAAAATATTTGTGTAATTGTAGCAAAAAATATCCCACTTTTGCACTATTGTACTATTGTAGCAAAATAAAATTATGCTATGTAGCAAAATCCGACTTCACGAGATACCTCGTAGCAAAACTTTGTGCTATTGTAGCAAAATCATAGAGGTGTGGTAGCAAAAAATATATGCTATTATAGCTTTCGAGTAGCAAAACAATTTGGACAAGGACCTCCAAAAAGACTTCTGATGCAAAACCGCATTGCAATGCGATTGTAGCAATAAATAATTCTAATAATGCAAATTTACAAAACCTATAGAACAGAAACTAGGAACCATCACTAGTAGCATTGCATCGATGCCCAACAGCATCGCGCCTGCATCTTGTGTAGCTCTGAGCACCACAGCGGAGAGGGGAGGCAGGGGAGGATCTCCGGCCACGACGGCGGATGATCTCCGGCCACGGCGGCGGGAGGCGCTCCGGCCACGGCGGGACTAGGAAGCGCGGTGGTGACCAGGTCCGGCGGCGATGAGCTTGCTCGGCTGCCGCCTCACCGTGCTTGTCACCGACGCAGGCGCGCAGCGGGATCTAGCGTGGGGCGCGATGGCGACCGGTTCTGGCGGCGAGGGGCGCTGGGGTCCGGCGATGAAGGAAGCAAGGGGCGCTTTGCCTCGCCGGATAGAAGCGGTCATGGTCTGTAATATCCCAGGATTTAGAGGTTATAAAATAGAGGCAACAGATATGTGGATTGCATTCATGCATAAGAAAATCCGGGTAATTTTCGCGCATTTAAATAAAACATATCAAAGTGATTGGAGTTTCACTTGAGTTGACGGAATTGAAGTACCTCATCAACTAGCGCGCGATAAACTTCAATATGGCCTTTGATAAAATCCTTGTTTTGGGTAGTGATAGTCACACCAACTAAAAGAGATAGTGAGGTAAAACTAAAATGCTTGACACATCATTTTAGGACCAAATATATATTCACTCAAAGATCATCATGGTATTCTTTAAACCCTGCCTCTTTTATGCTAAAGAAGTCAACACAAGTCTTATTCTTAAATCATGATCTATTCTATATACTTATGTCCTAATCTAGTGAGTCCAAATGTGAGATGTGGAAAGGTTAACTCAATGCCTGTTTGATTATAAAAATTACCTTAACTCTAGGTGAGATAACTGAAGAACATTAGAGCCATTCCTATAAAGGCCAACTAGGAGACTTTAGACAATACTCAAATTCTAATTAGGACAAGTCATTTGATATAGGGGAGATCACATCATAAACCCTAATTCTGGTTTAGACTAGAACCATCATTAGGAAGTATATCCAATACCTAGACTTATGGAGTTATGAAGTGGAGTAGATCCTATATGAACCACACAATGGGGAGATTATATTCTTAATCTCATAAGGTTGATACAACCTAGAATAAATCCATGATAAAGGGAGTTGATGAAGGAAATAGTATGATCATGTCAAGTACATGACTATGCTTGCTGATGAAGATAATTAGGTTAGTCATGAAACCCAATCTGATAAGCAGATATCATCCTAAAACCAAGTGTGGAGTAGAAGTCCAACTGAAGCACATCTCAATTAGGAGATGACCGTCCTGTTAAAGTTATAGGAGATAACCATCTTGTTCAAAGTCATATGAGAAACCTTGATCTGTGTATAAGTTTCCATTGAGTGAATTATCTGGATATAGGTTGAGCAGGTCCTAAGCTTTGGCCTAGAAACTTATTTAGTCTAATAGAGCCTTTGTTGCATTGATCACATCTTAGAGGGAACACTAATTCCTTGATGAGTGTGATAGCATTCTATCCAATTCCATAACCTCTTATTCATTTACTTGGGGATTTATACCCAAGCAACATTCCAACTTACGCATCACTATGTGATCATAAGATATATTTATTCCATGCCCTAACCTTGAATTTAGAAGTTATGTTCTAACCACAATTCTTATTAGATAAAATAACCAAGTCTTTAACCTTGTGACCAAATCACATACCATTAGGTGTTTTGGTCTTAATACCAAACAAACACTTTTTGTGGGGATTGTGTAGCATTTTTGTGTTACATAAAATTATCAAACCACTAGTGATCTTGGAATGCTCCATGGGGCATGTCCAAGTCATCAGAAGCCAAAATTAAGATGAACATGGAACCTTGTATGTTCATTTGGACACTTACTCAAATATGAAGTTTAATCAAATAAAAATACCAAGATACCTATTATGATCCCATCCAAGAACCTAATAATAGTTTTTATAAACAATTATGGGATAAACAATTACCAATAAAGTATTTCAAACAAGTAGAGTATGACATTCAAATTCATCTTTATTTAAATTTTTTACTCAAACCTTAATGGAATACAAAGTGTTTTAGGTGCAAATACATACTATAAACATATTGTTTCTGTATGGTACTGTTGAGCACCTAAATATAATTTAGGAGAAAACCCAAGTTCAATACCTGCAAAACAAAGTAGCAAATTTGAGTTAAAAATGAAAACAGAAATAGAAAAGAATTAAACAGAAGAAAAAATAGGAGGAGAGGTCAACGGACTGGAGCCCAGCCGCACGGCCCAACTAACCGGCCCAACCAACGAAGCCAGGCCACTTACCGTTTTGGGAGGGAGTCATCGTCTTCCTCGAGCAGGGAAACAGCTCGGTGGAGGGCTGCCTGACGCCCGATCCACCGCCGCTCCTCGATGCCCAGGATGAAGGCCACCGACCTCCGCTCCCTATAAAAAGGTGTACCGCCGCCGGAAACAAACCCTAGGTTCCCCAGTCTTCCTCAAACCGTCTGTGTTCGTCGTGCTCCGAAACCCTAGCTCCGGCCGAGCTTCCTCGCCGCCGAATGAGGTCACCCGAAGACCCGCTGGGTATCCTTGAAGCTCCGCCTCAACTCCTAGGACCTCCAGGTGGAAGGAATCGACAAGTGGAGGTCTGAATCGCTGGGAATCATTCGTTCCCTTTCGCCGGAGTTCGTCGGGGAACTCCACCGCACACTCGCTCCTGACTCCAATCCTCGACGTCTACCCCACCAGAGGAATCCCGGTGAGCTACTGGTCCTCTAGGGTCTCTCCTAATTCCTTCTATCATTCTGTACCGAGCTCACGCCGTGCGCCACCATCCGCCATCATTCGGCCATGTCGCCGGCGTGTTCTGAGTAGTCTTTTAGCATCGGCGATCCCACCAGTAGGTTGGCCTTGTTCTTCTAATCCGATGTGTGTAATCGGGCATGCGATATTCGTGCTGAAATTGGTCTCCGGCGATCGCCGATGCACAGCCGCCGTGTTGCCGCCGTCCTGGCCCAGTCAAACTGTTTGACTGGGACTTTGCCTAGGTGGCAGTTGACGTGGCCGGGACCCGCTAGTCAGTGTCTGCGGCTAGCAGTACTTAGGTTAGAAAAGTTATTCCCTGTCAATTAGAAAATTCCAGAAAATGTTTAGAACTTAGAAAATTCATATCTAGTTCAAATAAAATCAGAAAAATGCAAATAATATATCAAAATGATCACAAAAACTTAATCTTTCTATTTGTATTATAATCTAATGAGCTTATGTGAAATAATTTTGAACTAAATTTTCAAACTTGATTAAGTAGTATTTGAACCTTGAATTCAAATCCAACAATAATAATTTAAACAAAACTTTCTAATACTAAATGAAACTTTTAAAACTTAAATAAGCTTATTCTAATTAATATTTTGTTACTATTACATATTAATCCTAAAACTTTACTATTAGAATTTTAATCCCTAAAATGATTTTTCCTAAAAACAAATTCAACATAGCAAAACTTGGGAAAAATCATAAACTTGAAAAATAATTATTTCCTAACTCTAACCTTGTTTCCCAATGTTTGTTTCATTGAAAGTTAATTTGAAAACTTATAGGACAATTTTAGAACATCTAACATTTGACTTAAACCCTAAAAATTATTTTCTTAAATGATAAGAAACTAGGATAAACCTTAATGAAGGATTAATTTGTGTTTAGACTTCATTCTCAACTATAATCCACTAACTGAATCTTGCTTACTTAAGATTCATATTCCATTATAAGAAGTGCCTGTATCACATTGTTGATCATTAGAAATTAAATTCCAAACTTTAGCAATTAACACTAAATGGATTTGTGCTAGCCTTGCTATACACCCTAATTCAACCACGAGTGGTTAGTTTGATATTCTATTTCAACATGGTATACCTTAGTCAACTAACTACTTGCAACACCTTTGTTGTAACTTAAAAACGGTTACCCTCCGAACATCACCTAATTATCATTCCTTTAAGTAATAAAAATATCCATTAAGGATTGTGTTCTTCAAAAGTAATTCTTTTTAAGAACATATCAGATAAGCATCACATCAATTCCTATGTCCTAAGTTTAGCAAAGACCTATGCATGTTAAGATTATTAACAACTCTAGAATCAACCATAAACTGTTTACTTTAGCACTACTGGCTCATGACTAACTATTTGAGTGTATATGCTAGTTTAGATTGTTATCAATTTTAGAAACAACTATTTTTGGTAACAACAGACTAAACTATCTTGAATGTCCATGCTTTACTAAAAACCTTTTAACATTGAATGAAACTTAGCTTGTTCCCTTGGTATGTTCATCTATTAACTACTCTCTGGTTATGATAGAATCATGCTAACCACTAGAACACTAAACCTAGGGTGTAGTGCTTCTAATCAATGATAAACATGTTCTTCAAAAGTTATTCTTTCAAAAGACATTGAAAGTAGTAACCAACTATTCCATTAAACTTCAACATAAATAAGTCTATTTGTGTGTTAAGATTGTTGTCAACCCTAAGATTAACTGGGTATTCTTATCAAATAAGAATTACTTCAGCTTTGCTTGCCCATAACCAACTACTTGATTGCTAATAACAAGATACCACTTAAAAGTGTTACTATCAAGTCTTCACCTATTGCTATACCTATCTTTTGCAATAACTCTTGTTTTAAAGAATTATTCTACTGCTTTAGAAAAGATTGTCAGTCAATCTAAAATCCTTAACAACTTTGTTGTGGAGTGGATCTAAAAGTGCAACTCATTATAAAGAAATCATCACAACCTTGTATACTAAACCATCGGGGTTAGGTTACGCTTAGAATGATGCATAGCATATATGATGCATATCATGCTGCAGTTGTTTTAACATCATCTGTACCAGATGATGGTGCTATTTCAGAATTTGGATTTCTTACGTATCGAAGACCTTGACTTGCATAATCTTGCAGTCAAAAAGGCAAGTTCACTCTTGCTCATATCTCTTGATTATGTTTATCAAATTACTTGCAAATATACCTGTGGTATTACTACTGCATCTAAAAGCAAAAAGTTCTCTTTTCATAATTAATATGACTAGTGGTTATCGAACCGAGTGGTGATAACCTAGGAAGGCTGGCAGGTGGAACCACGGTAAGATTGTTGTGGTGGAGGTTCCACTTGCACGGGAAAGTAAACCTAGGATTAACTACCAATGCCACAGTTATTCTTGTGCCGTAAAAACCGTGTCGTCCAAGAGACTTGGAATGGGATGGGAAAGTCATCTATATCTTCTCTCGTTTGCATGTCAACGGACACTCAGCTACCGTCTGCCGTATGTCTTGCAAGAATACATGCACATGGGTGGGACCCCTTAGTGCCCACGGCCACTGGTGTTTATGATGGTCCGCAAGGGACGCCTAGGTACTTCATCGTTGGGGTGAATATCAGGGGCACAACCTGCTTGCGTGAATTGGGTGGGCATGCGTTGTGCGGAGAAGGTAGTGAATGGCTTGGATCAATGTCTGGGCCCCACACCAAGGAAGTGTGGACGGGAAAGATCGCCCGGTTGTCCAGCAAGGCTTTGATCTCTTTTGGAAGGACACACCTCTGCAGAGTGTAAAAGGATGTGACATGTTACCCCTTGTTCCGGGAAGGAGCTGCGAACGCGGCAGGAAAGGTGCTCTCAAGGCACTAATACCCTGTGTTGGCTGTCGGGCATAGTTTTCAGAATAAAATCAACCTCCTGAAGAAATGTTTACGAAAACTTGCATTGCCTAATGACTCTTGGGTCTAAGGCTATAGTTAGTGCATCAAACACCTTATACTCTATATGAACTTGCTGGGTAACGCTCGTTACTCACCCCACTCCCTCGTAACCCTTGCTTAGATGGAAGGCAACTCAAGGAGACAACCTCAAGACCTAAAGATGAAGATGAAGAATTCTACCAACGGCAGGATTATCAGCGGAGTCGACAATTATTGCGAAGCTTGGTGGAAAACTATAATAGGGATAGAAGGGAACCAGTTTCCCTATTCCTAGAACCTAAGTAGCTAGGATATTTCTCTAGCTAACCAACTGCATTAGTTGTAGTTTAGTCTTCCTTGTTTCTTTCTCGTTTGTAGACGCCAGGACTAAACCTCTACCTGTTGAGGAGGTTCTGAAGATCTTCTGTATGCTGAAAATTGTAATCCTATAGACATACCGTGGACCTGCGATGTTTCTATTGTACCACTCTGATGGATGTAATACTAGTGAGACGGTGTTTCATTGGTGTTATGTCAACGACTTGCATACTACACATGCAGTGGTATGCTGGGTCACCACAGCTGGTATCAGAGCAAACGCTTTGACCCTAGGATTAAAACCCTTTAATAGGAGACCTGTAGGTTTGGCAGTGACTATAGGAAGCCATCTTATCTAAACCAATTCTTCTTAGAACTTGGGATGGATATTCAACAAAAGAATAATCCTGACACACTCGAGTTAAATGTTCTTACCTGTATTCTTAAGTGAAGTTAGACATCTTGTTCCATACCTAGTAGTATTACATCATTAAATCCTTACATAAAGGAGGGAAGTGGATCATATTTGGTATATAATACATGGTAGTCCAAAGAGAGGTTACAACCGGAATGGGAACTATCCTATTGGAAGAAGTATACCAAGGGCAAAATGTTAAATTTAAATCATCTGAAATTGTAGTAGGATGATGTTAAGTGATGAAGTGAGACTATATGAGGTAGTAGGCCTCAGGTTTTAGTCTTGTATATGGATACTCAAGAATGCCATATACAAGTACAATGTACCGACAGTTTAAATATTTTAGTTATGTTTGATTCCCCTAAGAATCTTTGCATGATGGAGTAGAACTTTATAGTAACCCGCAATTTCAAGCTGAGGAGGAAGATGCTTAAGGAGAATGGTGAATGAAGTCTTCCAAACCATGGTAACTAGGTTAAGTGTACCAAAACCATAGTTTTTAGTCGGAGAAGTTTGACCAAAGCACAATGGAGAAGCTCTATGGAAGTCATGAAGATGAGTGAACCATGTTTAGTAAAGTATGTGTGGGGTATAGGAATGCCAGAAGTTTTGAGTGATCATGTGAGATTCGTCTTCAATAGGACGGAAGGTAAGCAAGAAATAGTAGTCTTAAAGGAATATGAATCCGTTAGAACTGTTTCCAAACCCCTTTGCTCAAATTTATTCGATTGCAACTTGGCAATTGAGGTAAGTTTTGAGACAAAGAGTAGTAGTCCACCACTACGTGCAATATAGCACAATATAAGCCTATAATAATTGGTGCTATAAGGTACACATCTAAGCCTAAATTCTAGAGATGTTTTACTCACGGGCTTATGATGATGTATGTTGCCAGCACAATTTTGTATTTTCTTGGATTTTATTGTGTGACTAGATCTATGCATGAAGTATGACTTTGATATGCAAGTGCATGTTGCAGTATAAAGTTCTTACTTGATGCTATAGTTCTAGAGGGTTAAGGGATTCGTGTGAGGGAGAGACGAATTCCTAAGGCAATTAAGCCAGAAGATGAAGAATCATGAGACAAACGAAGCCAAAAGAAGGAAGCTATCAAGTGATCTTCATGGAAGCATCATGAAGTGGTAGTAAGATGAAGTATTGGAATTTAGTAGTAGTACTCTAGGTCTTAAAACACTAGAGGTAACTCTAGGTTATTGAGTAGAACCACTAATTAGGTAACCGCAGTTGAGTTTAAGGTATTTGAGCTCGTTGTTATGCAGCCATGGTTATGCTTAGTACATCACGGGTTGATTGAGGTGTTGTGATACCGATGATCCATTCCGGTATTGCCTGCTGCTTTATTCAGCCTGGGAGTGGTAACCCCAGTAACCCTCATTGATAGCGTGACTAAGACACATAACATTTCTGTATAACATTGATCCCTAGTCCCGAAATCTTGAATTGTTGATTGGTGGTTAAGACTTTAGCAATACCTTTCCTTATCTTAGAGTTGTAGTCTTTGTCTATGGATCAAGACTTGTGAGTACTCATGCCCAACAATGATCCGTTGTGACCATCGGTTCATTTATAGCCTTGTTACTTCATATTTTGTTCAGCTTATACAAATGTCTGTCGTGGATGTCCTCCGGTACAAGAGAAACTCTGCCGGATTTCTCCCGTGGCTTTGTATATAACCTACCGATTGAATAAGGATAGATAGCGATGGGAAAACCCAATTCTCATCAATCTTTAGAACCTTTGGGTAAGTACAAACATCCAGAAGTGGAATATAACACCCTACTTAAATACATAATCAAAGAATTCGTACCGGATATCCACAATTGTGTGGGTACACCGCAGATTTCTTCGAGAAAACTATTAGAAAGACGTAGTAGTATGACTGACTAAGACCTATAGTTTGACCATGGACCCCAAATGATTAGAAGACAAGGAATTTAGAAACCATTAGGAAAAGTCTAAGGGGAGAGTCTAGGGAACTTAAAAGTGTTGAAAGTTGGATGAAGTATGTCAGAAGTAAATTCTTTTCAGGATTTGTCGTAACCTTATGGAGTTCGGCAAAGGAGTGAGATGATTTTGACCATAATCACACCAACTATGAACCGCAATTGGTATCATGAACCGCAGTTGGAGAAGTTTGAGATTAGAGTTAACCATAATCTTGAATCTAGAAGACCAAATAAGATCTATAGTGATGGATCAGAAAACTTGAATGGATTCACTACATTTGTTGAATCCGTTCTTAGGTGGTAAAACCAAGAGCCAATTAGGAAGATATGTTGGAACAACTAGTAGGACCCTATAAGCCATGGAAGGTGTTGAAAACATGGATAATCCAAGAGAATGACCAATAAGAGACCAAGATGGATGGAGTTCAAGAGACTATTGTTTGGAGTTAGACAATAATAGTTTTGAGTATCACTCTGGACAAAGGATACCATCTATATCCCAATTAGTTGGTGAAGGAACTTCAAGACATTTGATACAACCAACAAGTTCGTCCAACAACGTACGAGAGCGAAAACTTCAGGACAAAGTTTAGTTTAAGGGGGGGAGACTGTAATATCCCAGGATTTAGAGGTTATAAAATAGAGGCAACAGATGTGTGCATTGCATTCATGCATAAGAAAATCCGGGTAATTTTCGCGCATTTAAATAAAACATATCAAAGTGATTGGAGTTTCACTTGAGTTGACGGAATTGAAGTACCTCATCAACTAGCGCGCGATAAACTTCAATATGACCTTTGATAAAATCCTTGTTTTTGGTAGTGAAAGTCACACCAACTAAAAGAGATAGTGAGGTAAAACTAAAATGCTTGACACGTCATTTTAGGACCAAATATCTATTCACTCAAAGATCATCATGGTATTCTTTAAACCCTACCTCTTTTATGCTAAAGAAGTCAACACAAGTCTTATTCTTAAATCATGATCTATTCTATATTCTTATGTCCTAATCTAGCGAGTCCAAATGTGAGAAGTGGAAAGGTTAACTCAATGCATGTTTGATTATAAGAATTACCTTAACTCTAGGTGAGATAACTGAAGAACATTAGAGCCATTCCTATAAAGGCCAATGATGACCCACAAGTATAGGGGGTGTATCATAGTACTTTCGATAAATAAGAGTGTCGAACCCAACGAGGAGCAGAAGGTGTTGATGAGCAGTTTTGATCAAGGAATCACTGTAAATACTAGCAAACAGGTTTTTAGGGGTATTTGGTAATACGAGTAAATAAAGTGCGAGTAAATAAAAGACAGTAGTAACAATTGCAGCAAGTGGCCCAATCCTTTATTCAGCAAAGGACAAGCCGGTTGTGTACTTATAATAACCAAACGTTCTCGAGGACACACGGGAGTTTCTGTCAAGAGCTTTCGCTTCATAGAGCCAATAGTATTCATTGGTTTGATAGGTGTTATGGGGGTGAACCTGTGCTAGCGCACTACCCTTACTAGGATAAATACACACTTGTGATTATACCCCTTGCAAGCATCCGCAAATACAAGAAAGTAATTAAGATAAATCTAACCACAGCCTTAAACTCTGAGATCCTACGCTCCCTGGTGCAATGGTTTCCCAACGGAGGTTTAGGTTTCTGTCACTCCAGCAACCCCACAATCGGTAGCCAAATACACAATGCATCTCACTAGGCCCATAAATGGTGAAGTATCATGTAGTCGACGTTCACATGACACCACTAGTGAAATAGCACCACAACAATATCAAACCATTAAATATTTCTCAACAATAATTCACTACTAACATCTTGACTTCTCCCATGTCCTCAAGAACTAAACGAACTACTCACAAGACATCATATGGATCATGATCAGAGATGAAATAATGGTAAATAACAATTTGAACATAAACCTTAACTCAATGGTTCCACTCAATAGCATCAACTACAAGAGTAATCAACACCGGGAAAGTTTCCCCTATGAATATAACAAGATCCAACTCAAGATGTTACAGCGGGATGGCATGGTGATGGTGAAGATGAAGGTGCTGGTGATGGAGATGATGATGATGATCCCGATGAAGTCCAGTGCGATGATGATGACGATGGCGACGATCTCCCCTCTCCGAGAAGGAATTTCCCCAGCAGATTTCTCCCTGTCGGAGAGCTTTCTCTCTCTGGTGTTCTCCGCCCCGCAGAGGTGGCAGTGTCTAACTCTCCGCACCCCCCTTTTGCTTAGGTTTTCGGGGACGATGATGTACGCGGAGGGGCGAGACCAGAGGTGGGCCTGGGTGGCCTCACGTAGGGCCCGCGCGGCCAGGGTTGGGCCCGCGCCACCCTGGCATGTGGAGCCCCCCTGGCTCCTCTCGACTCCCCCTTCTGGCTTCCTGAGTCTTCTGGGAAATTATAATTTCTGGGTATTTTTCTGGCATTTTCCTGATCTTCAAAATATGGTCTCTTGATGGTCCTTTTTCCAGCAGAATCCTGACTCTGGCAGCAACTCCTCCGATGATCATCAAACATGTGAAAGCAAAGGAAATAACATCAGTATCATGTCTAAATATGAAATATATCAATGAATAACAGTAAATTATGATACAAAATAGTGATGCAAATTGGACGTATCAACCCCCCCCCCAAGCTTAGACCTCGCTTGTCCCCAAGCGAAAACGAAACTCGGTAAACATGACCACAAGTTTATGGAGTGAAGTGTCGATAATCAAAATACGGGCAAGAAGCATCACATTTACCAAAGGCACAAATTATAATAGACAGCAATTTCCCTTTATAAGATGTAGACTTGCAATAGGTAAAAGGAAATCACATGTAAAGATGCACAAGGTAAACTATAATTGGCAATGGCAAACCTTAGTTCTTGGTCAGAGAACGATGAACAAGCTATTCTTTCTTTTAAATGGAGCCTTTAAAAACAGAGCTAATATAGCAAAGACTATATGCTCAACAAAGTAAACTTTTGCATTCATAGAAAGCTTTCAAAGATGTATTCCTTCAGATAAAAGCATTATACAAAACAAGGAAGATAATAAACATGATTAAACGGATCAACATATGGATGAGTGAAACATAACAACTCAAATGCTTGCTTGAGACAGAGGGAAATAGGTGTAACGACCCAGAAAAAATCCCCAATAGTAGAATTGTTTGTTCTTTTTTCTTTTTTTGCATCATCGTGACGTCTTGCATCATCATGCATCTATAACCTTGCATGTTTTATAAAACTATAAATTATTTTATCTTAAAATCCTATTTTTTATTTTCCTCGTATGGTTTATTAAACCCTCCCCTCCTTTTCTTATTTTGGAATTAAAAGCTAAAACTATATTATTTGAAAACCTCAAAATTTGCATGGAATCAAAATAAAGTTTTCAAAAGTTGGTTTGATCTTTTCTCCGCTCTTTTGTTTTTCCCTAAAAAAATGCTGTAAGAAAAAGAAGAAGAAATTACAAGATGAAGAAAGAATCCAGTCAGGCCCGTCCATCGAACCGAAACGGCCCATCTACTCCTGAGCGAAGAGCAAAGAGGCTCCTCTCGTTCTGTCGTCTCCTTCCTGATGTGCGGAGCTCATCCCCACGCTCCACGTTGCCGAGTCCTCGATGGGACGGCTGTCCTCTTCTTCCCCTCACTATAAAACTCCCCTGCCTCTAGCCCTGCAAACCTAACCCGTCACCTACTCCTTCCCAGCGCCGCCGCCACTCTTTGTTCCCTGCAGTGCCGCCGTCCTCTATGCCCCTACGAGACCCTAGCTCACCTCCTCTCCAAGGACGTCCTCGTCACGCGCCGCGGCTGCCCGCTGCCGTTTCATCGTTTTGGCCGTCGCCCTCTGTCAGCAATTCCAGCGTTCTCGGCTGGCCCTCGTCTTTTCCAAGAACAGCTTCTGCTTCCAGGTGACCAAGCGCACATCGCAGACCTCTTCTCGTTCGGTCTCTTCCATTCAGTTGCTCTGCGTGCGTTGAACGCCGCCGTCCTTCCCCGCAGGTCCTCGTCGCTGGCTGCCCTCCAGTGGTTCAAAGTCTCTGCGATGCCTGGTTCTAGTACTACGCATCAGGGCGTGTCTTCTCTGCCAACTCTCGCTTCCCCGCTCGCTCAGCATCGTCGATTCGAAGTTCACCGCAGTGCCTCGCCTTCCCAGGGACTTCCCCGACGTCGAGCTCGCTCGCAGGTTCCGGCCATCATCCACGTTCCTCGTCCCCAAGCTTTACAGCCACGATAATCTCATGCAGATCCCGTGCTGTCTATTCAAAATAATGTGCTCATTCTTTAGTTCAAGATCTGCATCATAGCCCAGCTGGTCAGCTCCTTTGCTTGCCTCCGAGAGATCCCAGGGTCGAATCCTATATCTGGCGAAAGCCAACCCCTTTTTGACTAATTTGTTCCCTGTTCAACTGACAGCCGGACCCCGCCTGCCAGCCTCTGCCGGCGCCACATCCGCTCTCTGCCTCGTCAGCGTCCCTTGGCCCCGCCGGTCAACTACCTGGGCTGGGATCTGATTCGGTGAGAAAAGTTCCAACATTTCTTTGTTTTTCTGAAAACTCCTGCAAGTGTGTTAATCTTGCATAAATCATATCTTTAAAACCCTAACTCGAAATAAAATGTTTTCTATATGAATTTTGATCAGAAAAATGTGTAGAATCTGAAAATGCCATCCATATACTTGTTTGCATCTCGCATCATGTGGTGATGTGATAGTTTGCATTACACCTAATAAGTAACATATGGAGTAATTGGGAATTACCATATAAGGTTTCCCCACTTCATTTAATTTTGAGTAGATCACCCATATCTTCTTTTGCCATGCTAATTAACCTTTAAATTTGCCAAGTAGTAATACAACTTGAACCATATGTGTGTGTCGGAATTCCGGTTCCGCTTAATTTTGGTAAGTTGCATTGCATCATAATTGCCATATCATGCATGCATTCACATGCTCATGCCGATTCTTTTGTCGTAGTAGTAAGTGTTGCATCCGTTGTTTGTTGTAGCGATTTGCTTCTTCTTGGATAGGACGCTTTGTGGTGATGTGAGCAACGACAAGTTCTTCGGGTGTTCTTCGATCATCTTTTCAGGCGAGCCCTTTTCTCTCTACCCATTTAACTCTTTTGCTCTCGCTAGCTCTATATTCTAGCCTTGTGTCACGATGCTTTGTTCGAGTCACGTGTCCTATCCACCTGTTTATCCAAAGCAAACCCATAGAACCTTTCATACATCCTATTACCCGTGTGCTTGTTGTTCAAGTTGGCCTTGCGAGTCGTAGGCATCTTTAGGTTGTTGGAGTTGTTTTATCTTATTGGGTTGGGAAAGTTATCACTTGCTCTACTTTATGGATATATGTTGTTGGAAATAATCATGGCTTACTTTATTGTAAATAAATTAAAATTGAATTAAGCAGAGGCATCGGTGAGTCATTTTGCCAGTTTTCCGACGGCTCACTTGTGTCCCCTAGGACCCCGAGATCGCATGAACTGTTCTGAGAATGAGCGCTCTAATCACACGTGGGTACGTTTACGGGCCTCCCCTCGATCACTGCCGAAATCTACATGCTTGTCCAGTGGCCACAACTAGTTCGATGTGTTTCCATTTGGTTTTTGTCGGGCGTGCAGCTTGTATCTTATGGTCCGATTTTATTTGGGGGAAGCCCAGTGAGCCTTGTAACCCCTTGTTCTGCACGTCCGTATAGGTGCGGTATGACTGCAAGTGGACAACCTCCCCAGAAGAGAGGCTCCGGTTCGCTCTGCAGAGTAGGCGCAAACAGCTAAGTCCGTTCGGAGATTCGGCCGGACTCTTGATACGGGTTCAACTTAGTTAGGTGGCTTTCTGGACTTGTTTGTAGTGAAGGAGAGTGCGAGTCGTGACTATCCTAATGGCGCGCCTGTTTTTATTAAGGGTGCGAGACTTGCCGGAAGGATTGGTCGTACGTGTGGGTACATTTGGGCACCCCTGCAGGGTTAAATCTTTTCGAAAAGCCGTGTCCGCGGTTATGGACGACTTGGAGCTGTACTACTCGATCATAGAACAACTTGCACCTGCTATTTCAATACTAATAAACTTGTATAGTAAGCTAGCACAACTAAAACAATAAACCTGCAATAAAACTTGTTAACTGGGTGAGTGCCTTTGATATTGCTTCTTCGTGCGGGCGCGATGAGGTGATTCATCGGCTGGGTTATGTTTGGTGTTAGTATCTAGTTGGTTCTTTTATGCGCTCTCTTAACTTATTCTATCTAGACGAAAGTTTTAGTGTCTCTGTAGTAAAGTTCTTTTGTTGCCGCTAAGTCCACCATATAGCCTGTAGGCGAGCACAGCTGAATTCCAGTCTCGCGAGTACGTGCCTCGGTACTCACCCTCGTTTTTTTTTCTTTTTCTCTTTCTCCCTCCTTGTTCGGCAACCATTGGCCCGACGATTTTGACAAGTATGGGAGCGACGACGTTAGCAAGGTTACCCTTCCGGCTTGGCCTGGGCAGGGTTATGGACGCCATCGTTTATCTTTAGGCCTCTTAGGCCCATTTGTATTCTTATCCGTACTCGGATGCTATTTGCTTTATGTTTGATTTGGATCTTTGTATGTATATTTGGATATTTTGACTCGTGGAGTCTTCGTGGTTATATTATATATTCTTTTGGGGGTTCCATCGTGAACTTGTGTAACTGTTGCTACTCGATTCCACCCGCATAATGTATGTGTTGCGACGTGCACATTATGCTTGGTGGTGCGTTTCCAAAGCGACACCGTGTAGATTGTGGCATGATGACTATAATCTGCAAGGTGCCGGTTTTGGGGCGTTACAATAGGTTGACTCAACATAAAAGTAAAAGATAGGCCCTTCGCAGAGGGAAGCAGGGATTAAACATGTGCTAGAGCTTTTCATTTGTAAAACAGAGGTAAAAATTGTTTTGAGAGGTGGTTGCTTTTGTCAACGACTAGCAACGGAGTTCTTGATATCTTCCATACTAAACAAGTGAGAGCGGTTCCGAGATGTTTGATTAATTGGCACTTTGGTGCTCTTTTATAGCTTTGCACTCCTCCCCACCTTTTTCCTTTCTCAAACCATGGCTAACCGATTCCATCGGGTGCCGACCAACTTTCACATTCCATTGGAGGAGTGCCTTTTTCTTTCTTTTTTTCTTTTTAAGATTATAATGGTCTGACCAGCTCCCTTGCAAAATTAATGACGAGCAGATGAAGCTGCCTAGTCGAGGGATACTTAATTTAGTATGGAAGATAACAAACCCATCCACTACGTCCTCATGAGCTAAAAACAGTGGCACAAAATGAGAAGTGTTTGAAAGTTTTTGAAAGGTAGCACATGAAAATTTACTTGGAATGGCTTGAAATACCATGCATAGGAATTTATAGTGGACTCTTTGGAAGTGACTTGGCTTTTGGGATTTGGATGCACGAGAAGTATTTCCTCTCAGTACAGGTTTTTGGCTAGCAAGGCTGGGTAGTAAGCATAAGAGTTGCATGAAACAAACAAACATACATATAATAAGAACAATCATGCAAACTCCCTTGAAAGCGCAACGATTTTAACTTTAAGAATAACAATGCTTATAAGCCAAACATAAGGGAAAACTGAAGTGATGAAACTGCAAGCACTTCTTTATTCTTTTCTACTCAAACTTCAAGGTAAAACTGCTACTGACCAAGCTAGGTTTGCCAAAACCAACTAAATCTACTCATGCTCCCAATGTGATACCAATACCAATCAACAAGACTAGTCGCATAAAAGAGATTGCAGACTAACATAAAGTGTGCGAAAAGTAAACGATAAAACTTCTCATTAATATTTCATTACCGCAACTCACACCAAGGGATACATAGATAACTGACTAAGGAGGATACTTCCAACTGCAAACTATTCTATATGATAACTTCTCTATTCATGATATGACTCTACTTGAAAAGTAAATGAGCAAAAGGTAATGATGTGATACCGCGGCACTCCCCCAAGCTTGGAACAAGCCAAGGAGATGCCTAACCCGATGACAAATTACTCCTTTGGTGGTGGCGGTGGATCTTCATCGTTGACGTACTTCCAAGGCAGAGGTCCTCCATCAAGGAAGGATGTCTTGGTCTCCAAAATCCTGAAACTTGCAGCAGCACTCATCTATTGAAATCTAGCTTCATACTCACAATTTTGGTTCTGCACGTCGTAGAGTTGTGCTTGTAATTGGCTAGTCGTCTCCTGGAGTGAGAGGACATCCTTCCAAAGCTCTATAGTCTCCTTATTGTACTTGGCGATAAGCTCTTGATTAATCCTATAGATAATGTCCACCTCGCGTTCTGCCATCTTCTTGTATTTGAAAACTTCTTGTTCCAGTGCTTCCATCCTTGCTTCGAGACTTCCTTCTCCCTTGGGTCCTTGGACATCTTGAATCTGCAACTCCCCATCCTTGAGTGACAACTTCTTCAGATGCATCTTTAGCTCCCTCATATACGGATTGGTGGAATCCGCAAGAGGGTTCTCTTTAGATGAACCGGACGAAGACATTATAACTCCAAAGTTGAGGGCAATCCCTGACAGAAACAGCTCGAAACAAAACACGACGAGAAAATGATATACAGATCTCGGGGACTCCGGGGGGTTAAATAGGCGAAAATTACACATCGAAACGAAGTAACATGAGGAAACCGGGACGGAAAAGAGTTCCGGGGTGTTCTCACACCCAGGTGGCGCGGCTAGGGGTGGGCCCGCGCCACCTGTGTGTGAGACACACACGGACTCTTTTTCCTCCCCTTTTTCGTCTCGTGATTTTTCATATTTAGTAAAAACAGCAAAAATATTAAAGGAAGAACTTTTCGCGAAACTTTTCTGACTAGAACTGTTACCTATTCGAAAGCGAACTCTGCAGGTTCCTGCAATTTGTCTTGGATGTAATCTTCCGGAGAAACTGTTTCAATAACGTCAACATCTTCATTATAAGAATCTCCAGAAATATAATGCTTGAGTCTTTGCCCATTCACCACTTGTGTAGAATCATCTTTCAATGAAGCAATCTTAATAGCACCTGAGCGATACACTTCCACAATAACATATGGTCCTTCCCATTTAGAGAGTAATTTTCCTGCAAAAAATCTGAGACGAGACCTATACAAAAGAACTTTCTCACCAACATGAAACTCTCTCTTAAGAATTCTCTTATCATGCCATTGCTTGACTTTCTCTTTGAAAAGTCTGGCATTCTCATACGCTTCGTTTCTCCACTCATCTAGAGAACTCAAATCTAACAACCTTTTCTTACCGGCTAGTTTAAAATCTCTGTTAAGCTCTCTCACTGCCCAAAAAGCTTTGTGTTCTAATTCTAAGGGCAAGTGACACGCTTTTCCATAAACCATCTTATAAGGGGACATACCCATGGGATTCTTATAAGCAGTTCTATAAGCCCATAAAGCGTCGTTTAACTTACTAGCCCAGTTTTTCCTAGATCTATTGACAGTCTTCTGCAAGATAGACTTGATCTCCCTATTTGAAAGCTCTACTTGCCCACTAGTTTGGGGATGATAAGCAGAAGCAATTCTATGATTGACATCATACTTAGCAAGAGTTTTTCTAAAACTACCGTGAATAAAATGAGAACCTCCGTCAGTCATAAGATATCTAGGCACTCCGAACCTAGGAAAAATAACATCCTTAAGCATTTTTAACGAAGTCTCACCATCGGCACTCTTTGTGGGTATGGCTTCTACCCATTTAGTAACATAATCAACAGCAAGAAGTATATGGGTATAGCCTTTTGAAGGAGGAAAAGGACCCATAAAGTCAAATCCCCAACAATCAAACGGTTCAATAACAAGAGTGTAATTCATAGGCATCTCATTGCGTCTAGAAATATTACCAACTCTTTGACATTCATCACAAGATAAAACATACCTTCTGGCATCTTTAAAGAGGGTTGGCCAATAAAAACCTGATTGTAGAACCTTATGCGTGGTTCTATCTCCAGCATGATGCCCTCCATAAGCACTGCTATGGCATTTTCTTAATATCTCTTGTTGCTCATATTCCGGTACGCATCTTCTCATAATACCATCAACTCCTTCTTTATATAAATGTGGGTCATCCCAAAAATAATGCCTCAAATCATAGAAGAATTTTCTTCTTTGCTGAGCTGTAAAGGTTGGAGGCAAATACTTCGAAACAATAAAGTTAGCATAATCAGCATACCAAGGAAGGTCTCGCGAAGTTACATTTATTGCAGCCAACTGTTCATTTGGAAAACTATCATTAACAGGAATAGGATCAAAAGAAATGTTTTCCAATCTAGACAAGTTGTCAGCCACAGGATTTTCAGCACCTTTCCTATCTACGATATGCAAATCAAACTCTTGTAAAAGCAACACCCATCTAATAAGCCTAGGCTTGGCATCCTTCTTAGTCATAAGATATCTAATAGCAGCGTGGTCAGTATGAATAGTAACTTTAGAATCAACAATGTAAGATCTAAACTTATCACAGGCAAAAACAACAGCAAGAAACTCTTTCTTAGTAGTAGCATAATTCTTCTGAGCAGCATCAAGAGTCTTACTAGCATAATGAATAACATTCAACTTATTATCAACGCGCTGTCCAAGAACAGCACCAACAGCAAAATCACTAGCATCACACATAATTTCAAAAGGTAAATTCCAATCAAGTGGTTGAACAATAGGAGCAGTAGTTAAAGCCTTCTTAAGAGTTTCAAAAGCTTCCTTACAATCATCATCAAAGACAAATGGTACATCCTTTTGAAGAAGATTGGTAAGAGGCTTTGAAATCTTAGAGAAATCTTTAATAAACCTCCTATAGAAACCAGCATGACCAAGAATACTACGAATACCTTTAACATCTCTTGGACAAGGCATTTTCTTAATTGCCTCCACTTTTGCTCTGTCAACTTCAATACCTCTTTCAAAAATTTTATGTCCAAGGACAATTCCTTCATTTACCATAAAGTGGCATTTCTCCCAATTAAGAACAAGGTTAGTTTCTTCGCACCTCTGCAAAACTTTATCAAGGTTGTGCAAACAATTATCAAAAGAAGTTCCATAGACGGAGAAATCGTCCATGAAGACCTCCACAATTTCTTCACAAAAACCATGAAAAATAGCAGACATACATCTTTGAAAAGTAGCAGGAGCATTGCATAAACCAAACGGCATACGTGTATAAGCATAAGTTCCATAAGGACAAGTAAAAGTGGTTTTCTCTTGATCATCCTTCTTAACAGCAATTTGAGAAAAACCAGAATAACCATCAAGGAAACAAAAATGAGTCTTCTTAGACAACCTTTCTAGCATTTGATCTATAAACGGTAAAGGGTAATGATCTTTCTTAGTAACTTTGTTTACCTTCCTATAATCAATGCACATTCTATAACCAACTACTACCCTTTGAGGAATAAGCTCGTTATTCTCATTAGGCACAACAGTCATACCTCCTTTCTTAGGAACACAATGAACAGGACTAACCCATCTACTATCAGCAATAGGATAAATGATACCAGCATCAAGGAGCTTTAATACCTCATTTCTTACCACATCCTTCATCTTGGGAATTAGGCGGCATTGATGCTCCACAACTGGCTTTGCGTCTTTCTCCATATTGATGGCATGCTGACATAGAGTGGGAGAAATCCCTTTTAAATCATCCAGAGTATATCCCATAGCTCCTCGGTGTTTCCTCAATATCTCCAATAATCTTTCTTCTTCCTTTCCTGAAAGTTTAGAGCTAATAATAACAGGATATATTTTCTTATCATCTATATAAGCATATTTGAGGTCATCAGGCAAAGGCTTTAATTCAAACACAGGATCTTATTTAGGCGGCAAAGTGGTACCAAGATCCTCCACAGGTAGATTATGCTTGAGTAATGGCGGTTGACGAAGAAGAATGTCGTCAATCTCTTCTCTTTCCTTGCTAAAAACATCACTTTCGTGATCTTCCATGAATTGCTGCAAGGCATTATTAGGGGCAAGAGCAATAGAAGCAAGCTGCTCAACTCGAAAATTTTCATTAGGCGTGTCATTTTCATAAGCAGTCTTAGCAAACTTGGAAAAATTAAACTCATAAGACTCTCCATTAAACTTAGTAAAAAAATTCTCCTTCTTACAATCTATCACGGCGCCACAAGTGTTCAAAAATGGTCTACCAAAAATAATAGGACAAGTTTTACTAGCCTCCTTACCAAGTACTAGAAAATCAGTAGGGTATTTAGTCTTACCGCAAAGAACTTCCACATCTCGGACAATACCAAGAGGCCAAACTGTCTCTCTGTTAGCAAGCTGAACAACCACATCAATATCCTCAAGTTCACAAGCGCCTATCTCGTGCATAATTTCTTTGTAAAGCTCTAAGGGAATAGCACTTGCACTAGCACCAATATCACATAAACCATAATAGCAATGATCTCCAATCCTGACAGAAATAACAGGAACACTTGCTTTCCTGTGCTTTTTAGGATGTGAGAGAATGTTAGAAGCATCTTCACAAAAAAGAATATATTCATCCCCTACATCTTTAGTAACAAGATCCTTCAATATAGCTACAGGAGACTTAATAGTAATTTGCTCATCAGGCTCTACAGCTTTCTTAGTACTTTTATTAGACACACTTACCAAAGTAGAATACTTCTTTACCTTAGCAGGGAAAGGTGTCTTCTCAAAATAAGGTTCAGGCACAATGCTATCAACAGTACAAACTTCAGTAGCTGCAGCAGGAATATGACTAATAGAATCTTTGTAAGGCGCATGATATTTGTTCCAATCTTTCTTTGGAACATCAATATAAGAGGCAAAGGCCTTAAGACAATTAGCAAGTATTTGGGAATCAAGACCATATGCAGCACTAACACCATGAAAGTCATCGGTCTCCATAAAAGATTTAATGCATTCATAATCATAGTTTATACCTGACTTCCTACCTTTGTCGTTTTCCCAACCTTCAACATTCTCATGTATACGGTCAAGAAGTTTCCACTTAGCATCTTCTTTCATATGAGTAAATGATCCAAAGCAAGAAGCATCCAAATAATCCTTATCAGGAAGAGTAAGCCGCGCATAAAAATTATTAATAACAATATTATTGGGGAGCTCATGAATGGGGCATTTGAGCATTAGTAACTTCAATCTCCCCCACGCTTGGGCAATACTCTCTCCATCATGAGGCCAAAAATTATATATCCGGTTACGGTCTTTATGAATTTCACTTGGAGGATAAAACTTGGAATAAAAGAGAGGCACAATATCTTCCCATGCCATAGATGGACCATCTTGGAGTAGTCGATACCACTCTTCAGCTCTGCCTTTCAATGATAATGAGAATAATTTCTTCTTAACCTGGCTTGGTGAAATACCTGCACATCTGAACAACTCGCATAATTCATGTATAAATAATAAGTGATCACCCGGATGGACAGTTCCATCTCCTGAATAGCAGTTATCCATAATACGCCCAACAATTTTCATAGGTATTTTAAAAGGATCAATTTCAGCAGGCGGTGGCGGTGGTGGTTCCTCCGCATGTGCAGCAGCAGCAGTAGTAGTAGATGTGTTTCCAAATAGGAAACCAAATGGAGAGTTCTCCATAGCAGAGTAAAATAAAAGACAAAATAAAAACAATACTCACAGCGACGGTTACCTTTACCAATTCCACTCTTCAATAGCGCTACACTCCCCGGCAACGGCGCCAGAAAATAGTCTTGATGACCCACAAGTATAGGGGGTGTATCGTAGTACTTTCGATAAATAAGAGTGTCGAACCCAACGAGGTGCAGAAGGTGTTGATGAGCAGTTTTGATCAAGGAATCACTGTAAATACTAGCAAACAGGTTTTTAGGGGTATTTGGTAATACGAGTAAATAAAGTGCGAGTAAATAAAAGACAGTAGTAACAATTGCAGCAAGTGGCCCAATCCTTTATTCAGCAAAGGACAAGCCGGTTGTGTACTTATAATAACCAAATGTTCTCGAGGACACACGGGAGTTTCTGTCAAGAGCTTTCGCTTCATAGAGCCAATAGTATTCATTGGTTTGATAGGTGTTATGGGGGTGAACCTGTGCTAGCGCACTACCCTTACTAGGATAAATACACACTTGTGATTATACCCCTTGCAAGCATCCGCAAATACAAGAAAGTAATTAAGATAAATCTAACCACAGCCTTAAACTCTGAGATCCTACGCTCCCTGGTGCAATGGTTTCCCAACGGAGGTTTAGGTTTCTGTCACTCCAGCAACCCCACAATCGGTAGCCAAATACACAATGCATCTCACTAGGCCCATAAATGGTGAAGTATCATGTAGTCGACGTTCACATGACACCACTAGTGAAATAGCACCACAACAATATCAAACCATTAAATATTTCTCAACAATAATTCACTACTAACATCTTGACTTCTCCCATGTCCTCAAGAACTAAACGAACTACTCACAAGACATCATATGGATCATGATCAGAGATGAAATAATGGTAAATAACAATCTGAACATAAACCTTGACTCAACGGTTCCACTCAATAGCATCAACTACAAGAGTAATCAACACCGGGAAAGTTTCCCCTATGAATATAACAAGATCCAACTCAAGATGTTACAGCGGGATGGTGTGGTGATGGTGAAGATGAAGGTGCTGGTGATGGAGATGATGATGATGATGATCCCGATGAAGTCCAGTGCGATGATGATGACGATGGCGACGATCTCCCCTCTCCGGGAAGGAATTTCCCTGGCAGATTTCTCCCTGCCGGAGAGCTTTCTCTCTCTGGTGTTCTCCGCCCCACAGAGGCGGCTGTGTCTAACTCTCCGCACCCCCCTTTTGCTTAGGTTTTCGGGGACGATGATGTACGCGGAGGGGCGAGACCAGAGGTGGGCCAGGGTGGCCTCACGTAGGGCCCGCGCGGCCAGGGGTGGGCCCGCGCCACCCTGGCGTGTGGAGCCCCCTGGCTCCTCTCGACTCCCCCTTCTGGCTTCCTGAGTCTTCTGGGAAATTATAATTTCTGGGTATTTTTCTGGCATTTTCCTGATCTTCAAAATATGGTCTCTTGATGGTCCTTTTTCCAGCAGAATCCTGACTCTGGCAGCAACTCCTCCGATGATCATCAAACATGTGAAAGCAAAGGAACTAACATCAGTATCATGTCTAAATATGAAATATATCAATGAATAACAGTAAATTATGATACAAAATAGTGATGCAAATTGGATGTATCAGCCAACTAGGAGACTTTAGACAATACTCAAATTCTAATTAGGACAAGTCATTTGATATAGGGGAGATCACATCATAAACCCTAATTATGGTTTAGACTAGAACCATCATTAGGAAGTATATCCAATACCTAGACTTATGGAGTTATGAAGTGGAGTAGATCCTATATGAACCACACAATGGGGAGATTATATTCTTAATCTCATAAGGTTGATACAACCTAGAATAAATCCATGATAAAGGGAGTTGATGAATGAAATAGTATGATCATGTCAAGTACATGACTATGCTTGCTGATGAAGATAATTAGGTTAGTCATGAAACCCAATCTGATAAGCAGATATCATCCTAAAACCAAGTGTGGAGTAGAAGTCCAACTGAAGCACATCTCAATTAGGAGATGACCGTCTTGTTAAAGTTATAGGAGATAACCATCTTGTTCAAAGTCATATGAGAAACCTTGATCTGTGTACAAGTTTCCATTGAGTGAATTATCTGGATATAGGTTGAGCAGATCCTAAGCTTTGGCCTAGAAACTTATTTAGTCTAATAGAGCCTTTATTGCATTGATCACATCTTAGAGGGAACACTAATTCCTTGATGAGTGTGATAGCATTCTATCCAATTCCATAACCTCTTATTCATTTACTTGGGGATTCATACCCAAGAAACATTCCAACTTATGCATCACTATGTGATCATAAGATATATTTATTCCATGCCCTAACCTTGAATTTAGAAGTTATGTTCTAACCACAATTCTTATTAGATAAAATAACCAAGTCTTTAACCTTGTGACCAAATCACATACCATTAGGTGTTTTGGTCTTAATACCAAACCAACACTTTTTGTGGGGATTGTGTAGCATTTTTGTGTTACATAAAATTATCAAACCAGTAGTGATCTTGGAATGCTCCATGGGGCATGTACAAGTCATCAGAAGCCAAAATTAAGATGAACATGGAACCTTGTATGTTCATTTGGACACTTACTCAAATATGAAGTTTAATCAAATAAAAATACCAAGATACCTATTATGCTCCCATCCAAGAATCTAATAATAGTTTTTATAAACAATTATGGGATAAACAATTACCAATAAAGTATTTCAAACAAGTAGAGTATGACATTCAAATTCATCTTTATTTAATTTTTTTACTCAAACCTTAATGGAATACAAAGTGTTTTAGGTGCAAATACATACTATAAACATATTGTTTCTGTATGGTACTGTTGAGCACCTAAATATAATTTAGGAGAAAACCCAAGTTCAATACCTGCAAAAGAAAGTAGCAAATTTGAGTTAAAAATGAAAACAGAAATAGAAAATAGAAAAGAATTAAACAGACGAAAAAATAGGAGGAGAGGTCAACGGACTGGAGCCTAGCCGCACGGCCCAACCAACGAAGCCAGGCCACTTACCGTTTCGGGAGGGAGTCGTCGTCTTCCTCGAGCAGGGAAACAGCTCGGTGGAGGGCTGCCTGACGCCCGATCCACCGCCGCTCCTCGACACCCAGGATGAAGGCCACCGACCTCCGCTCCCTATAAAAAGGTGTACCACCACCGGAAACAAACCCTAGGTTCCCCAGTCTTCCTCAAACCGTCTGTGTTCGTCGTGCTCCGAAACCCTAGCTCCGGCCGAGCTTCCTCGCCGCCGAATGAGGTCACCCGAAGACCCGATGGGTATCCTCGAAGCTCCGCCTCAACTCCTAGGACCTCCAGGTGGAAGGAATCGACAAGTGGAGGTCTGAATTGCTGGGAATCGTTCGTTCCCATTCGCCGGAGTTCGTCGGGGAACTCCACCGCACACTCGCTCCTGACTCCAATCCTCGACGTCTACCCCACCAGAGGAATCCCGGTGAGCTACTGGTCCTCTAGGGTCCCTCCTAATTCCTTCTATCATTCTGTACCGAGCTCACGCCGTGCGCCACCATCCGCCATTGTTCGGCCATGTCGCCGGCGTGTTCTCAGTAGTCTTTTAGCATCGGCGATCCCACCAGCAGGTTGGCCTTGTTCTTCTAATCCGATGCGTGTAATTGGGCATGCGATATTCATGCTGAAATTGGTCTCCGGCGATCGCCGGTGCACAGCCGCCGTCCTGGCCCAGTCAAACTGTTTGACTGGGACTTTGCCTAGGTGGCAGTTGACGTGGCCGGGACCCGCTAGTCAGTGTCTGCGGCTAGCAGTACTTAGGTTAGAAAAGTCATTCCCTGTCAATTAGAAAATTCTAGAAAATGTTTAGAACTTAGAAAATTCATATCTAGTTCAAATAAAATCAGAAAAATGCAAATAATATATCAAAATGATCACAAAAACTTAATCTTTCTATTTGTATTATAATCTGATGAGCTTATGTGAAATAATTTTGAACTAAATTTTCAAACTTGATTAAGTAGTATTTGAACCTTGAATTCAAATCCAACAATAAAAATTTAAACAAAACTTTCTAATACTAAATGAAACTTTTAAAACTTAAATAAGCTTATTCTAATTAATATGTTGTTACTATTACATATTAATCCTAAAACTTTACTATTAGAATTTTAATCCCTAAACTGTTTACTTTAGCACTACTGGCTCATGACTAACTATTTGAGTGTCTATGCTAGTTTAGATTGTTATCAATTTTAGAAACAACTATTTTTGGTAACAACAGACTAAACTATCTTGAATGTCCATGCTTTACTAAAAACCTTTTAACATTGAATGAAACTTAGCTTGTTCCCTTGGTATGTTCATCTATTAACTACTCTCTGGTTATGATAGAATCATGCTAACCACTAGAACACTAAACCTAGGGTGTAGTGCTTCTAATCAATGATAAACATGTTCTTCAAAAGTTATTCTTTCAAAAGACATTGAAAGTAGTAACCAACTATTCCATTAAACTTCAACATAAATAAGTCTATTTGTGTGTTAATATTGTTGTCAACCCTAAGATTAACTGGGTATTCTTATCAAATAAGAATTACTTCAGCTTTGCTTGCCCATAACCAACTACTTGATTGCTAATAACAAGATACCACTTAAAAGTGTTACTATCAAGTCTTCACCTATTACTATACCTATCTTTTGCAATAACTCTTTTTTTAAAGAATTATTCTACTGCTTTAGAAAAGATTGTCAGTCAATCTAAAATCCTTAACAACTTTGTTGTGGAGTGGATCTAAAAGTGCAACTCATTATAAAGAAATCATCACAACCTTGTATACTAAACCATCGGGGTTAGGTTACGCTTAGAACGATGCATAGCATATATGATGCATATCATGTTGCAGTTGTTTTAACATCATCTGTACCAGATGATGGTGCTATTTCAGAATTTGGATTTCTTACGTATCGAAGACCTTGACTTGCATAATCTTGCAGTCAAAAAGGCAAGTTCACTCTTGCTCATATCTCTTGATTATGTTTATCAAATTACTTGCAAATATACCTGTGGTATTACTACTGCATCTAAAAGCAAAAAGTTCTCTTTTCATAATTAATATGACTAGTGGTTATCGACCCGAGTGGTGATAACCTAGGAAGGCTGGCAGGTGGAACCACGGTAAGATTGTTGTGGTGGAGGTTCCACTTGCACGGGAAAGTAAACCTAGGATTAACTACCAATGCCACAGTTATTCTTGTGCCGTAAAAACCGTGACATCCAAGAGACTTGGAATGGGACGATAAAGTCATCTGTATCTTCTCTCATTTGCATGTCAACGGACATTCAGCTACCGTTTGCCGTATGTCTTGCGAGAATACGTGCACATGGGTGGGACCCCTTAGTGCCCACGGCCACTGGTGTCTATGATGGTCCGCAAGGGACGCCTAGCTACTTCATTGTTGGGGTGAATATCAGGGGCACAACCTGCTTGCGTGAATTGGGTGGGCATGCATTGTGCGGAGAAGGCAGTGAATGGCTTGGATCAATGACTGGGCCCCACACCAAGGAAGTGTGGACGGGAAAGATCGCCCGGTTGTGCAGCAAGGCTTTGATCTCTTTTGGAAGGACACACCTCTGCAGAGTGTAAAAGGATGTGACATGTTACCCCTTGTTCCGGGAAGGAGCTGCGAACGCGGCAGGAAAGGTGCTCTTAAGGCACTAATACCCTGTGTTGGCTGTCGGGCATAGTTTTCAGAATAAAATCAACCTCCTGAAGAAATGTTTACGAAAACTTGCATTGCCTAATGACTCTTGGGTCTAAGGCTGTAGTTAGTGCATCAAACACCTTATACTCTATATGAACTTGCTGGGTAACGCTCGTTACTCACCCCACTCCCTCGTAACCCTTGCTTAGATGGAAGGTAACTCAAGGAGACAACCTCAAGACCTAAATATGAAGATTAAGAATTCTACCAATGTTAGGATTATCAGCGGAGTCGACAATTATTGTGAAGCTTGGTGGAAAACTATAATAGGGATAGAAGGGAACCAGTTTCCCCTATTCCTAGAACCTAAGTAGCTAGGATATTTCTCTAGCTAACCAACTGTATTAGTTGTAGTTTAGTTTAGTCTTCCTTGTTTCTTTCTCGTTTGTAGTCGCCGGGACTAAACCTCTACCTGTTGAGGAGGTTCTGAAGATCTTCTGTATGCTGAAAATTATAATCCTATAGACATACCGTGGACCTGCGATGTTTCTGTTGTACCACTCTGATGGATGTAATACTAGTGAGACGGTGTTTCATTGGTGTTATGTCAACGACTTGCATACTACACATGCAGTGGTATGCTGGGTCACCACATGGTCGGAGGGGACAAGCTCATGGGCTGCCGCGCCACCGTGCTTGTCACCGACGTCGGGCGCAGCGGATTCCGGCAAGCGCAGGGAACGTGCGTGGATGGCGTCGATGGCGGCTGTCCATCGCAGGACTACGGCATGCGGAGGTGGGGCGGCGATGCGTTGGTGGGCACTGGGCAGTAGCGGGACGAGCGCGATGGTCTGTGTGGTCTGTGGTGAGGAACAAAAAAGATACAGTTGAGGAGGAAGATAAGGTGGGGCCCAGGACGATGCATCGTCCACTTGATCCAGAGGATCCAACGACGCAAGACCCGGAGGCTCGTTTGCGTCGCAGCCTCCGGCTGAATAGAAGCATTTTCCTTTTTTTAAACGGAGACGGGTGCGTCAAATATAGAAAGTGAAAGGACATGTTCCTAGCTTCCAGTTTTTGGGTGTTTGATTACAACATAAGGAAATTAATCTTGTGCTAAGCATTGCATGGATTCTCCAGGTATTGCACAAGACTGATGGTGAAGAGAAGTGGGAAAGGGGACTACTATAGAAAGACTCAAAATCACCCAGAGGAGTGTCTTTAAGAAGGCCGAAAATTTGCTTTCAGGGCCGGAAATTCCACCCCTAGGGCCGGAAATTCCGCCCTTGGACAAAATTTCTGGGGGCCGGAAATTCAGGAATTTCTGGCCCTTCGAAATTTGGCTAAGTCCTTTACAAAATGTTGTGGTGCAACGTTCTATAAAGGGGCCAGAAATTCTGGTCTGGCAGAATTTTCGGGGGCCAGAAATTCCATAATTTCTGGCCCTCGAAAATTTGGCTAAGTCCTTTACAAAAGGCTGTGGTGCAGCTTTCGGGAAGGGGCGGGAAATTCTGAGAAACCAGAATTTCCGGCCCTGCGAATTTTCGCTAAGTCCTTTCTCCCAAGTTGTGGTGCAACCTTCTATAAAGGGCTGGAATTTCTGGACGGAATTTTTTGAATGAAAATTTCTGGGGGGCCGGAATTTCCGCCCCCAGGCCGGAATTTCTGCCCCCATGCCGGAATTTCTG
Source organism: Dactylis glomerata (assembly GCA_007115705.1). Taxonomy (NCBI): domain Eukaryota; kingdom Viridiplantae; phylum Streptophyta; class Magnoliopsida; order Poales; family Poaceae; genus Dactylis; species Dactylis glomerata. Next base: position 5,414,479 of record QXEO01000625.1, on the reverse strand, counting down.
CCTTAAGTGAACCCCGGAATTTCTGCCCCCCTGGCCGGAATTTCTGGGGTAAGTCACCTCCAACGGACAGATTTCGAGCTGGCCTATAAATAGTCATCCCCTACCTCAGATCTGAGCTACCTCGTCCACACTCTCTCTCTTCCATTAATGCAGAGCTTCAAATCCGAAGTGATTTGTGTTTGCTTCACTCCTCCTCCGTGGAACTTGCCTTAGGCAAGAGAGGTCACCTCAAAGCTTCCTCCGTGTAAAAGCTTTATGGTTTTCTTGTTGGGAGCCTCCAATTGAGTTATGGAGTTGTGCCCCAACCTCCGTGTAAGGGTTTCGGTTGGTGCCCCCAATACCACCGCTTAGTGGAAACGAGCTAGCCTCCGTGGCTTGCTCACCGGAGAACAAGGTGAGCCTTTGTCGCGTTGGTGGACTCTGTGTCGCCACACCTCTCCAATGTAGACGTACTTCCCCTCAAAAGGAAGGAACTATGAGAATACATCCTTGTGTCTCCAGTATCCGCTTTTCGGTTACTTCTTACCCTTACTTGCATCTTGTTTGTATCTTGCTTACTTGCTTACTCTCCTACTTGCTTGCTTGTCACTATTAGGAAATTCACCTAGTTGCACATCTAGTGAATTTACTTTGTGTCAAGCCTTAAAATTGAAAAAGGTAAAAAAATTGTGTAGCGCCTATTCACCCCCCTCTAGTCGCCCTTAAGATCCTTTCAATTGGTATCAGAGCAAGGGCTCTTTGATTGGGCTTAACCGCCTAAGAGATTATGGGCGACGAGGAGCCCGCCACTAAGGCGGATCTTAATAACCTAATGATGGTAGTCATGGAAAGCCAAAAATCTCAACTTGACGCCCTCACTAGTGGGGCCTCGAGCTCCACTCCTCCAACTCCGGTTGAAACCTCGGATAAGCCATCCTTAGGCGAGGTTGATCTGGAGAAGGTTGAAGAAGTTGAGGGCGACGATGATGCCTCCAAAAAGGGCAACACTCCTAGGGAACATGGCACGGAGACTCCACCTTCGGTGAGCTATGTTTCCGGTAGACACCTCCAAATGCCACACCTTGCTTCATGCGGCCCACCGCCACCACTTGATGCTTCTAGCTTTGCCAATTGGCAAGATAACATGCACTCTCACATAAACTTTGTGTCTATTGAGCTTTGGAGAATCATTGAGCAGGATTTTCATCCAACTTCCAAGGACTTGAACAACTTGCTTCCTTGGGAGCAAATCGACAAGCAACTCAATGCCTCCGCTTTGCATCTCATCCACATGGCTATCACCGAGAAGGACAAGGCGTTCGTCCACAACATCACCTCCGCTAAGGAAGCTTGGGATACTCTCACGAACCTCTTCATCGGCAATGAGAGTATTCAAGAGTCCAAGTATGATGAAGCTCATAACAATGCGGACAACTTTGCCATGCTTGATGGTGAAAGTCCGGAAGAACTCCATAGGCGCCTCTCGGTACTCCAAGTGAAGCTACTGGATCTTGGGTCTACTCAATGCGATTGGAAGTGGATGAAGAGAAAGTTCATTCAAGCCCTCTTGCCCTTCTTCAAGGAAACCGTTGCTTGATGCCGAGTAAATGACCGGCCCATTGGGAACCCCAAGAGGACGGTGTGATGAATATAGCAGCAAGATTTTCCCTCAGTACGAAACCAAGGTTTGTCGATCAGGAGAGGAAAGAGCCAAACGACTGAAGGTGATGCTTGCTAGCTTGCTACAGCTTCGGATAATTTATAGGGCGCCTCGTCCAAGCTTTGCTTTGCTAGCTGCAACGCGGAACCTGCACACAACACAACCAAATACTTTGTTCCCAACTTACGATGAGGTTGTCAATCTCACCGGTTTGCTTGAAACAAAGGGTATGAGCGTATCGAGTGGAGAGTGATAATAGTATGCGAGTAAAGTAAACAGTGCGAGTAAAGTAAATAGGTGATGGCAATATAAAAGAAATAGGACCGGGATCCACAGTTCACTAGCGGTGTCTCTCCATAAGATAAAATAATACATGCTGGGTAAACAAATTACAGTTGGGCAATTGATAGAATAAAGACAACGTGCATATGATGAGAGGATCACTGTCGGTGTTCTGGATACCGGGGTATCCCGGTCCACCTGCTCCTGGGCCCCGTCATCGGCCCATCTTCAGCCCAGGAGATAATCAGCGGTACAAGTCACGGAGAAGACCCTCACGAGGAGGCGCCTCGTGAGGAGAACGACGACGGAAACTGCTAAGGACCAGAAGACCTCCTCACGAGCCCCTGCTGGTGAGGAGAGAAGGTACGCCCACGCTAGCTCAGCACGTTTTCGTGCAGAGCAAGAAGCTAACGGGCAGAAGACCGCGTACCGCCCACGCTACCCCCGACAGGGAGGAGACCCACTTTTGCTGTGCCTGCCTAAAGCGGCACAGTGGTTGTTGGCCACCCCCCTAAATATAGCGTGGACGGTGCAGGGCGCCAGAGGAAGACGTCAGCTTCCTCCACCCACTCCTGTGGACCGGCGCCGCTACCCTGCGAAGACTGAGTCTACAGAAGAGTGTAGTCTACAGCTGTCCTCCCTCCTTGGCCGTGTGTGGCAACCCCTTCCCCAAGAAGATAAGGGGAAGGAGGACCTTGGCGCTATAAAAGGAGGGGGAAGCCCTCCCTTAGAGGGGATCGGATCTTCATCTTCTTCAAGCGGCTAGCTGGGCACGCAGGTTCTTCAACCTCTGGCCAGCTAGAGCTTTGTAACCAAGGCCTTGTACTCCTCGCGAGGTGTCGCGTTGCAATATAGGAAGGCAGGAAGTAGGGGTTTTACCTCACCACGAGGGCCCTGAACCTGGGTAAAGCTCGGTCTCCCTCTCTGCAGTGCGTTGCGCGTTCGACAATCGAGGCTTCCATCACCGTGTTTCGTTGCGATCCGAGATCTCACACGTTCAGCCCCCTGCGTTTGAATCTTTGGGTCCGTCGCGTGGTACCCCGTGTTCTTGCGACACGAAATCCATCGACATTTGGCGCGCCAGGTAGGGGGCTGTGGTGTGTTTTCTTCTAGATCTGCTTCGACATGGCCGACGCCAACGCAAGGCTCGAGCGTCTTTGCCGTCGCAACGCTGTTCGGGGGCAAACCGAGCCCATCTTCCGTCGTCATGAAGCTTCGGCCGAGGAGGAAGATCTGGAGTCCTCCTACCTCCCGTCCGGGCGGACAGAGCCTTCGCTCTCCTTCACCGCCACCGCCACTTCTCGCGCTCGTTCTGGGAGTCAGCTGTCTCCTGCGCAGGCACTCGCCATGGCGCAGGAGCTGCTGCGCTATCAACCCACCGACGACGGGCGTGAGGGGTGGCGCGCTCGAATCGCCGAGCTCGTCGCCATCGCCAACAAAGACCCGGCCTTGGGAGGAGCCCAGGGCGCGGGGAGCCCAGATCCGGCGGCGGGGCATCGCGCCCCGGGCGCCGGAGATGGGGTGGCCAACAAGGCCAAGAGGGTGGTTTCCCGCGCCGCATCTTCGCCGCGCGGGGAGCCCAGCTGCCAAATCGTCCAACGCGCTCCAGAAGACGCACGCGTATCCCTCGAGCGCCGCCGCGAAAATCATGACCGCGCCATCGATGACATCGGCGAAGCTGGCAAGAACGTCAGGACCCCCGGCGTCCCGATCTACAACCCCGGGTGTCTTGCCCTCACTCGCCAGCAGCGCTACGTCGTCTGGCCTGACAAGTTCAAGCCAGACATCAGCGCGCGTTACGACGGGACCACAAATCCTGTCGAATTCCTCCAACTCTACGTCGTCGCCGTCCAGGCTGCGCGTGGAGATCAGCGCGCCATGGCCAATTGGTTCCCCATGGCCCTCAAGGACGCTCCGCGAACTTGGCTCATGAATCTTCCTCACGAATCCGTGACGTCGTGGAAGGATTTATGTCGTCAGTTCGTTGCCAACTTCATGCCCACGTACGAGCGCCCCGCAACTAAGAACGATCTTAAAGCGGTGCGTCAGTACAAGGGCGAGACGCTTCGTCAATACATCCAGCGCTTCAGTCAGATGAGAAACAAGATCCCCAGGATCTCCAACGAGGAGGTCATCTCCGCGTTCTCCACGGGCGTCTCCGACGTCAAGATGCGGGAGAAGCTGTCTGTGAATGATGAGCTGACTTCCGTCGTCAGGCTCTTCGAGATCGCCGACCGCTGCGCCAAGGCTGAGGAGGGGAGGCTCTTCGTGCACAATCTACCGGAGGTGCCTCCCCCAAAGCCGAAGTCCAAGGACCCCAAGCGAAAGGAGGCTGCTGCCCTCGCGGCGGAGCCAGATCACAAGCAACGCCGCGGGGACCGCTCCGACCGCGATAAAGGTCGACGTCGCCGCTACTGCATTATCCACAAGAAGGACACCCACAATACCGAGGATTGTTGGATTGTCCGGAAGTTTCACGAGGAAAACGGTGTCGCCAAGCGTCGCGGGGGCGGCCGCAGCAACGGCAAGAGTGGATCCCGGGGCGATCGCCGCGACGACGACCGCGAGGAAGGTCGCCGCCGTGGGGGTCTGTCTCGAGACGATCCCGAGCCGCTGCCGCTGCTTCCACCAGCAAACGATCGTCGGGAGGAGGACCAGGGGGGCTATCAAGAGCCGCGAGACTTCGCCGCTTGCCTCCTGGGTGGAGCTAAGGCTCCTCTGTCAAATCGACACTTCAAGCAGCTGTCGCGAGAAATCGCGGCGGCACAGCCCAGCGTCGGCAATCGTCTAATGAAGTGGTCGACGTGCAAGATTGGCTTCGACGAGGAGGATCATCCGGCTTCCACAAGGGGTGTGGGCACACTCCCCCTCTTGTGCACGCCAACCATCAACAACGTCGCCGTCAATCGCACTCTCATCGACGGAGGGGCGGGCCTCAACATCATCTCGGTCGAGATCTTCGAGAAGATGCAGGTGCCGTACCATCGGCTCATGCCGACTCGGCCGTTCTTCGGGGTAACCGAGGGATCTACAACGCCAATTGGGCAGGTAAGCCTGCCCGTCACCTTCGGCACCCGAGACAACTACAGGACGGAAAGCCTCGACTTCGACGTTGCCTACATCGCCCTGCCATACAATGCCATCCTCGGCTACCCAGCCTTGGCTAGGTTCATGGCAGCAACGCACCATGGCTTTAACGTCCTTAAGATTCCGGGCGCCAACGGCACGATCACCGTGCGCTGCAATGAGAAGGACGCTCTCCGATCAGTTGAGCATGTCTACCGTGAGGCCGCCACCATGTTCCCCGCCGACGAAGATCTACTGGAACACTCCGGCGACCTCACGAGGAAGAAGCAGCTCGTATCCCAAGAGCGGGCTGCTGCGAAGAAGGCCTCTCTCGAGCCCCACATGTTGGGTTCGACAGGGAAGAAGTTCGCCGCCTCTGCATCACCTACTCCAAGCGAGGACCTGGTCCATCCAATGCTGGACATGAGCATTGGGGAAGCTGCGGTACCCTCAGGCCGGAGGCCCCAGTTTACCCAAGAGCGCTCGGCAACCAAGAAGGTCCCGCTACATGCTGGGGGCTATGAAAACTTTGTCACCATCGGGGCAGGACTTTCCCCCAAATAGGAAAGCGCGCTCGTCACCTTCCTGCGGGCAAATTCTGACATGTTCGCTTGGACTCCGTCAGATATGCCCGGCGTTCCCAGGGAGGTGATTGAGCACCACTTAGCCGTGTGCCCTCAGGCACACCCCGTGAAGCAGAAGACTAGGAAGCAAGCGCAAGAGAAGCAGGACTTCATCGTCAAGGAGATAGAGAAGCTGAAGAAGGCCAAGTTGATACGCGAGGTGGCCCACCCCACCTGGATTGCTAATCCGGTGGTCGTCCCAAAGGCTAACGGTAGTGGGCGCCTCTGCGTGGACTTCACAAGTCTCAACAAGGCCTGTCCCAAGGATCCATATCCTCTCCCGAGGATAGATCAAATCGTCGACTCCACCGCCGGCTGCGACCTCCTTTGCTTCTTGGATGCTTTCTCCGGCTATCATCAGATCAAGATGGCAAAGGAGGACGAGGAGAAGACCGCATTCATCACGCCCTGTGGGGTGTACTGCTACGTCTGCATGCCCTTCGGCCTGAAGAACGCAGGAGCCACCTTCCAGAGGCTCATGCGCAAGGCCTTGGGGGCTCAGATGGGAAGGAACGCGGAGGCCTACGTCGACGACATCGTCGTCAAGACTCGCGAGGGTCACACCTTCATCGAAGATCTGGAGGAAACGTTCGTCAACCTGAGAAAGGTAAACATCAAGCTCAACCCCGCCAAGTGCGCCTTCGGCGTACCGTCGGGAAAACTGTTGGGGTTCCTCGTGTCTCACCGCGGGATAGAGGCGAACCCTGACAAGGTCAAGGCCATCGAAGAAATGCGTCCTCCGCGCAATCTCAAGGAAATGCAACGCTTCGCGGGGTGCATGGCAGCCCTGGGGCGCTTCATCGCGAGGAGTGGGGAAAAAGCTTTGCCCTTCTTCAAGCTCATGAAGCGCACCGGGAAGTTCGAGTGGACTCCGGAAGCCGACAAGGCCTTCGCCGAGTTGAAAAGGTACCCCACGAGCCCACCGATCATGGTTGCCCCAACAGCTCGCGAGCCCTTGCTACTCTACATCGCGGCAACTCCAAGGACTGCAAGTGCCGTCCTCGTCGCGGAGCGGGACGCTAAGGTGATCGACAAGGTCAATCCTCCCGGCCAGGGGGCTCCTCGCGAGGAAGAGGCCACTTCGCCTCCTGTCCCTCAAGAGTAGCCGCACGCGGCATCTTCGCCGACCAAGCCGCTCTCCCAGAGCGACGCTCAAAAGCCTCCTGAGGAGGAGCCTTCCGAGGGTATTGTCAAGGTGCAAAAGCCTGTGTACTTCGTCAGCATGGTACTGCGCGACGCGCGGGAACGCTACACCATGCAGCAAAAGCTGCTCTACACCTTGCTCATCGCCTCGCGGAAGCTACGCCACTACTTCCAGGGCCACCCGATCAAGGTGATAACCGATCGTCCCCTGGAGACCATCCTACGCAATCCCAACGTCACCGGGCGGGTGGCGGAATGGGCCATGGAGCTTCAGCCTTTCGAGATCTCCTTTGAAACTACAAAGGTAATCAAGAGCAAGGCTTTGGCCGAGTTCACTGCGGAATGGAATGATCCATTCGTCGATGAGCCTCCAGAGGTGGAGTCAACACTCCCAGGAGAGGAGGCCCCAGGCCTTCGGATCATGCACTTCGACGGCGCTTTCAACCTCCCCGGCGCGGGAGCAGGTGCTGTCCTAACCTCTCCCTCTGGAGACAAGCTCTTCTACGTTGTGCAGCTCTGCTTTGGGCCTGGGCACAAGGTCTCCAACAACATCGCGGAATACGAAGGACTACTCGCAGGCTTAAGGGCAGCGAATGCTTTGGGCATCAAGCGCCTCATCGTCAAGGGGGATTCACAGCTGGTTGTGAACTTCTCAAACAAGAGCTACACTCCAAAGGATGAGCACATGGCGGCTTATCTCGAGGAGCATCGAAAGATGGAAAAACGCTTCCAAGGCTTGGAGCTGAAGCACATCCCGAGAGGAGAAAATGTGGAAGCCGACGAGATTGCCAAGCGCGCCTCTCATCGCCTGGCACAGCCTGCCGGCGTCTTCGAGGAGCGTCTCTTCAAGCCGTCCGCTTCTCCGTCGACATCCGAACCACCTCCTCCTTCTGCTTTGCCGCCACCACCGGAGCAGGGAGCTCCGGATTGCGGGCCTCCTTCGGGTGACCATGTCCTTCTGGCATTGGCACGGCAGGAGGGAGTGGATTGGATCATCGAGCTCAAGGCCTACCTCACCAGCAGCAGGCTCCCCGAGGATGAAGAGGAGGCTGAGAGGATTGTGCGGCAAGCTTCAGGCTACTGCGTCAAGGACGGTGACTTGTACCGGCGTCGCCCAAATGGCGTCGCTCTGAAGTGCATATCTACTCACCAAGGCCAAGAGCTTCTAAGGGACATCCACGCCGGCGAATGCGGGCATCACGCCTCTGCTGCGACTCTAGCCGCGAAAGCATATCAAAGCGGCTTCTACTGGCCTTCGGCGCTCGGAGATGCGGTGGAGATGGTCAAGAGGTGCGAGGCATGCCAATTCCACGCCAAGCAGATACATCAGCCGGCGCAAGAGCTGCGAACCATCCCACTCACTTGGCCCTTTGCAGTTTGGGGGCTGGACATCCTCGGTCCATTTCCCAGAGCGCAAGGAGGCTATCGCTACCTCTACATCGCCATTGACAAGTTCACCAAGTGGGTGGAGGTGGAACCGGTGTGCACAATCCCTGCCAGGTCCGCCGTCAAGTTCATCCGTGGACTGGTCTGTCGCTTTGGTGTGCCTAACCGCATAATCACCGACAACGGCAGCCAGTTCACCAGCGGCTTGTTCTGGGAATACTGCACATCGACCGGCATCAAAATCTGCTTCGCCTCTGTCGCCTACCCCAGGAGCAATGGTCAAGCCGAGCGCGCCAATGCTGAAGTGCTCAAAGGACTCAAGACGAAAAGCTTCAACGCCAAGCTCGAAGCCTGCGGCAAAAAATGGTTAGACAACCTCCAATCCATCTTGTGGTCCATCAGGACTACCGCCACCAAACCCACCGGAGAGACCCCTTTCTTCTTGGTCTATGGGGCGGAGGCTGTTCTTCCCACCGACGTCAAGTTCGGGTCGCCAAGGGTGCTCGCCTTCGACGAAACTCGCCAAGAGGACCTCATCCAGGACCGCCTCCTCCTACTCGAAGAAGCTCGGTGCCAAGCCGCGTTACGCGCCGCGAGGTACCAGCAAGGACTACGCCGCTACCATAACCGCCATGTCCGAGCAAGAACTCTGGAGGTCGGCGACCTGGTGCTGAGGAGAATACTCTCTCGCGAGGGCCTGCACAAGCTGTCTCCAATGTGGGAAGGACCCTTCAAGGTGACGCACATCGCCAGGCCTGGCTCGGCGCGGCTGGAAACCGCGGAAGGCGTGCCCATGGGGAACCCGTGGAACATAGCTCATCTGCGAAAGTTCTACCCTTAGGTTCCTCATGAGGAGAAAAAGACCGTTTTCACGGCACTTGTAAGAGCTCAAACTGCTCTTAAGCACTGATATTAAGTTAATGCGCAATATAGCGCCTCTGCTTCGGCATGACATCAAAATGGCATGAAGTCCATTTATTTTCTGTTGTACTCCTCGCGGAAGGGGGCTAGGCACGGTGTCTATGCTGGGGCCTTCGCCCGGAAAATAGCAAGCCCGAAAAACCCGAAGGGAGCGAGCTCTGGTCGGGGGCGACGGCCCCGTTAACGATCACCTCTGGATGCCCATGGTGCTTAGTTCCTCGCGAAGTACGCCAGAAAATAAAAAATCTTCGAGGAAAAGTCCAAGGTGTGCCCATGGCACCCGCTAAGGACCTACCCCTTGTGAGCAACCCTCACGAGGGAGCAAAGACGCGTCGATGCACCAGCATCCGCAGGAGGATTCCCTCTGACGAGGAAGGCCTAACGTGGCAGGATTATTGAAGACCAAGGCCGCTCCGATCAATCTTGCGAAGGAGACGCAGATCTGGAGGTCCGCGCCAGGCCCTTCACCTCATGAGCAATCCTTGTGAGGTGTCGACGGTCTCTGGGCTCTCTTAAGCGTCGACGTTTTCACGTCCGTGAGGGTCCAGCTTCCCTCAACGACGAGGAAGGCCCCGTGAATCGCCACGCGCGGCAATTTGCTCTTAGCTGCTGGCACAGATAGTGCCGCGCTCCTCCACGACGGAGAAGGTCCCTGTGCCGGTCACAGGGGCATCTTATTCGCCTTCTTTTTTCGTTTGTTTTGTCGATTTGTTTTTCCGTTTTCGGGGATTTGGGGTTTTTTGTTTTCCAACTCTTTCTCCAACTTCTTCTCTCAGGAATCGTCCAATGTGTCGCCAATGCCGAACCCACTTCGAGCTCTGAGGCGGAGGGAGGCTTCCTGTCGATGCCAACAGCTCACTAGGGCTCTCGAGCGAGCAAATGACCAGGACGATGAAGAGCGACAAGGCGATCGACAAGCGGATTTCTTTAAAAATCCCCCATTGGGGGAAGGAGCAAAGCACGATGGGGCATACCCCGCCGGCAAGGACTACAAGGCAAAAGAGGGGAGGAGACCAGCTCCCCTCCCCAGAAGACTATCGCACCAGGACCTCCTCTTCACTGCGCCGCGAGCTGGGGGTAGGTGCGGCGGACGCCGTCGGCGGTGAAGATCCGCACCGTAGCCTCCAGGGTCCCCAGCTTGAAGCAGAAGACGAGGCGGTCGCCGACGCGGAGGCGACAGCCGAGGGCGAAGGGCCTCCAGCGGCCGGAGAGGACGACGTTGCCGTTCGCCCCGAAGAGGATGTCCATAGGCCAGAAGAGATCTGGCCTGCTTTGCTCGCCCAGGGCGATCTCCCCGGCGGCCGGACTGTGGGCGTGAACCGCCCTCCGGATGGCGTCGGGCAGCCGGAGGGAGTTGAAGCCCGGGGCATCGACGACGACGAGGAGCTCCAGGAAGCGGGACCCCGGGGCGATGAGGGGTCCCAGAAGCGCCGCCGCCAGGTGGCGCGGAGTGGCAACCACTCCATTCACCGGCGGGGCCGGAGGATCTGCAACAGCGGGAGGAGGGCCCAGGGCGGCCTCCACCTCCCGGAGAGCCCAATCGACGCTCCCCGAGGCGCGGGGAGCAGGCGCCGCCGCTAGCGGCGACGGCGAGTTCAGGGCGCCGCCACACGCGGGGCCCCTGAGGGCCAGAGCGCCGGAGGTCCCCGAGGCGGCGCGAATCGCCTCGTCCTGCCTCGGCGCGCTGATGCGGAGGGGACCCCCGGCGCCGGGCGTCCACTGGGCTGGGATTTTCGCCCTGCTCCCACTGCCCGGGGGGCGCCCACGGCGCTTCGCCCCAGAGCTTGGACCGGCGGCGGCGGAGTTGGAGGGGTCCATGCTCTCAGGGGAGAAGAAGCAGAAGTGGCACTGGAGGAAGGAGGTGAAGTGCCGAAGGTCTCGAGGAGGACCTATTTAAGGGGAGCGTCCAGCGTCGATGCGTCAAATCCCAGCGCGGGAATCGAAGCGTTGGCGCAGCGCTCTGCAGTCAAGCGACGCATCATTATGATGGTTGACGCCTCGGAGACAGTAGCGTCGCCGCCGTTTCGTCTCACCAGCTGCGGCCACGACACGTGTCCGCAGTCTCTGCCTCTTCACATGGTCCTCTGACCGAGCAGTTGACGCGTGCCGTTGGAGGGCCCAGCAGCTTCGGGGGCCCCCGACCCTTCGCTTCCTCAAGAGGGTGCGTTCTTGGGCCGGGCTCCCGGGGGCTACTGTCGGTGTTCTGGATACCGGGGTATCCCGGTCCACCTGCTCCTGGGCCCCGTCATCGGCCCATCTTCAGCCCAGGAGATAATCAGCGGTACAAGTCACGGAGAAGACCCTCACGAGGAGGCGCCTCGTGAGGAGAACGACGACGGAAACTGCTAAGGACCAGAAGACCTCCTCACGAGCCCCTGCTGGTGAGGAGAGAAGGTACGCCCACGCTAGCTCAGCACGTTTTCGTGCGGAGCAAGAAGCTAACGGGCAGAAGACCGCGTACCGCCCACGCTACCCCCGACAGGGAGGAGACCCACTTTTGCTGTGCCTGCCTAAAGCGGCACAGTGGTTGTTGGGCACCCCCCTAAATATAGCGTGGACGGTGCAGGGCGCCAGAGGAAGACGTCAGCTTCCTCCACCCACTCCTGTGGACCGGCGCCGCTACCCTGCGAAGACTGAGTCTATAGAAGAGTGTAGTCTACAGCTGTCCTCCCTCCTTGGCCGTGTGTGGCAACCCCTTCCCCAAGAAGATAAGGGGAAGCAGGACCTTGGCGCTATAAAAGGAGGGGGAAGCCCTCCCTTAGAGGGGATCGGATCTTCATCTTCTTCAAGCGGCTAGCTGGGCACGCGGGTTCTTCAACCTCTGGCCAGCTAGAGCTTTGTAACCAAGGCCTTGTACTCCTCGCGAGGTGTCACGTTGCAATACAGGAAGGCAGGAAGTAGGGGTTTTACCTCACCACGAGGGCCCTGAACCTGGGTAAAGCTCGGTCTCCCTCTCTGCAGTGCGTTGCGCGTTCGACAATCGAGGCTTCCGTCACCGTGTTTCGTTGCGATCCGAGATCTCACACGTTCAGCCCCCTGCGTTCGAATCTTTGGGTCCGTCGCGTGGTACCCCGTGTTCTTGCGACACGAAATCCATCGACAATCACTATGAGATTTACTCTGGGCATTACAACAAAATACATAGACCACCATCCAACTGCATCTATGACTAATAATCCACTCACAGGGATATCGTCTGAACACCCCATGAGTATTAAGTTGCGAACAACAGATAATTGCATTAAGCAAAGTGTGTAATGTAAACAAAGCATATGCCCTCGAGCATATGAATGTTGTTTTCCCCCTAGTAGCAACAGCACATCTACAACCTTAGATGTTTCTGTCACTCCCCCAGATTAAATAGAGGCATGAACCCACTATCGAGCATAAATACCCCCTCTTGGAGTCACTAGCAACTACTCGGCCAAGATAGCTACTAACAACGGAGAGCATGCAAGATCATAAACAACATAGAGATAACATAAGATAAATTTCAGTTCATCAACTCAAGCATAACACCAATATTCATCGGATACCAACAAACCAAACATGTAGAATTACATAACGGTGATCTCAATCATGTAGGGCAGCTCATGAGATCTAAACATGAAGCACATGGTGGAGAAGACAACCATCTAGCTACTGCTATGGACCCATAGTCCAAGGTAGACTACTCACTCATCGCGCCGGAGGCAAGCATGGCGATGAAGAAGACCTCCAGTGGCGATTCCCCTCTCCGGCAGGGTGCCGGAAAGAGCTTCTAGACCCTCCCGATCTTCGGGTCGACGGCGGCGGCGGATCACGATGTGTTCTAGAAAACTGATCGGGTACTTAGGTTTTTCCCATCAGGGGGTCTTTATAGGCGAAGGGGCATCGTCAGAAGTGGACCGAGGCGGTCTCACACATAGGGGGCGCGGCCAGGGCCTGGGCCGCGCCGCCCTGGTGTGTGGCCACCTCGTGGCCCCACTCCGTCTCCTCTTCGGTTCTCTGGAAGCTTCGGTGAAATTATGGGCGACTGGCTTTGGTATCGTCCAATTCCGAGAATATTTCCTGCGTAGCTTTTCTAAAACACAAAAATAGCAGAAAACAGGGAACTAGCACTGTGGCGACTTGTTAGTAGGTTAGTTCCGAAAAATGCATAAAAGTGCCATGAAGTGTAACGAAACACTAAGCAAATGGTGTAAAAACAAGCATGGAGCATCAAAAATTATGGATACGTTGGAGACGTATCAGCATCCCCAAGCTTAACTCCTGCTCATCCTCGAGTAGGTAAGTGATAACAAAAGAAATAATTTTTGCGGTGACATGCACCTACACAATCTTGATCATATATGTAAGCGATGTGCGCTGGGATCAAAAGAACTTAAAACATGGGCATAAGAGACATAATCTTGACAATAAAAACTTAGCAACCATGTTATAACATGAAAAGAAACACAAATGAAAGATCATGAATAATGAAACAATGAAAGTCAAACGTGTGTTCAAATCATATGGAAAAACATAAAAATGGTTTTCAGCTTGTCCTTAATGAGAGAGCAAAACATAAATGCATAGGACACCTTCAAGTTTAAGAGGGCGACTAGATACAAATAATTTGAGAACAAGTGAAACCAACAATATGAATCAATCAATGAAAACTTTGGGACAATGCACATTATACTAAGAATGACAACTATGCTCTCTTAATGGTGCATAAAGATAGAAGGTGGTGACTCAACATAAAAGTAAAAGAAAGGCCCTTCGCGGAGGGAAGTAGTGATTGCAAGTTTTATAAACCTTCAAAAATTATGGTACTTACCGGCTTTGAGCTCTCATTGCCCCCAGCATAAGCATCTTGAATGGTTAAAGTTAATGCGAGAACACTCATGCTGCATATGCTTGACAAATCATAAGTTGAAAACCTCGTGTCCCGTGAATACGAGTACCCAAACCTCATGCTACTTTATTTAGAGTCCCAAGCAAGGCTCTTGTCATTGTAAGTATATACGTATCATCGAGAACCGCCAATGGGGTACCTCCGTGCCTGATGACATGGAACAAGCCCACATCAAAATGATAGGACAAGCAGACAATGAACACCTCGACATCTCTTTTATTTACCATTTCTTTAGCTTTTTATTTTGAGATGTGTCATCGAATGTCCACTATGGGCATGCTGCAAATTTCCACCATGATTTATGCATGGCTTAGATTGGCGGCCCAGGCATTTCCCTAACACATATACAAACTCCATGATCCCGCAAGATTCCCAATTCATTTCACACCACGAGTATCCATAAACAAAAGATCACGATATCAACTCAAATAAGAAGTGCAATGTTGAAAGCTTGCCCCATGACGGCATGGATGGGCTAATTCCCAACTTTCAACTTGCATGCATAACAACTCAACATAAGAGACCACAATGTCAAATTTTTAAGAACGAGAAAAATAAAGTGTGCCTTCCGGTTCGTGAGAGCTTTACTGACCAATTTTCGCATAACACTGGTAAGAGTTTAATTTGAAGAGTAGATAAAAGCAAGTCAAATGTACTTTGGAATAGCAAATTGCTAATAGGTATGTATGGTGGACACTTTGGCAAACTTGGTTTTTAGGAGTTGGATGCACGAGTAGAGCTCATACTCAGTACAAGGCGAGGGCTAGCAAAAGACTGGGAGCGACCAACTAAGAGAGCAATAATGGCCATAATCATGCAAAGCGACAAAGCGACATTAAAAGACGCATAAGATGGCCTCAAAAGTCAAAAACTAAATGATCATAGAGGCTATTGGCGACTTTGTATGAGTCTAACATGTGTGAGCATGTGCTAAGTCAACCCAAATAAAGCATCAAGGTGAAAACCAAAATAATGCTTCCAAACGATAAAAACAATGCATGATTTTTTCAAAGGCTCATTAAGCAATCTCAGTTATTTGAGACAAGTCATGCTACAGCAAAACCACTAAACATACTATCAAAAAGTCATCAAGCACGACATGCAAAAGCATAGGCCGTAGTCTACACAAGCTCCTTCTTGTACCACTTTTTTGCATAAAGCTTTTTCTCTTTTCCAACACCATTCAAAAAATTTATAAACACCTCTTTTGATGAAAACCAATAAAGACCAGAGGCAAAAATACACCTTGATGAAAAGATATAACAAGATCTGAACGCATATCAAGGCGAAAACAAAAACTAAATGCAGTTATAGAAAAAGAAAACACTCGTTGAAACGAATAGAGTGAAAAACGAAGTGTTCTTGGCAAATAAAAAGCAAGGCAACTTCTCCAAAAGGAATTTGTTGGGGTCCAACCATTTATTGCAGCAAACGAAACTAAACTAAACTGAAAACTAAAAACAACTGATGCTCCAAGAAAAATGCATAATGCATGAAGCAATAAAAATATAGTGTCTTGAAAGGTGACCTGATTTTTGCCGATGAAGAAGGGGTGCCTCGGGGGCATCCCCAAGCTTTGAAGCTTGTACTTCTTGGATATTTCTTGGGGTGATGCATGGGCATCCCCAAGCTTGAGCTTTTTTCCATTCTTCAACTCATCTCATCACTCTCCGATCCCTACACTTGAAAACTTCCTTCATACAAAACTAAACACAAATCTATTAGCAACATTAGTGCAAGCACAACATAGAATCAACCTCTTTTTGCTTCAGGTTTCAACCTAAAACCACCCCATATTAAGCATATACTACTGTAGCAACTTCCCCAAAAGTTCTGTGATCAAAAGAACTCAAAAAGAAAGCGATAAAGCGGCAAACACAAATATTGGCAGAAATCTGTCAAAACAGAATAGCTGACAAAGGTCGAATTTTTGAGGGGTTTTCTGTTGCTCAAATCAAAAAGTGTTCAACTAATGAAAGTTTGGATATAACCCGGGGCATATGCACAAGAAATCGCAGGTCCAAAAGATATACAGAGAATTTTCACGAATGTTTATAGTGCAGCACCGAAAACTGTTTCAGGACAGCAACATCCCCAAATCTTACCTCACTCAAATTAGAGGCTTCTCTTGGCACAACAACGAAATAAAAAGGATAATGAGAGGTCATTACAGTAGTAATAACTTCCAAGACTCAAATAAAAGAAAAAGAACTGAAAGTAAAAACATTGGGTTATCTCCCAAGAGTGCTTTTCTTTAAGGCCTTTGAGCTAGGCGCAGAAAATTGCGAATCAAGTAACATCAAGTGATGAAGCATCAAGCTCATAATTTGCTCTAAGAATAGAGTCAAACACTAATTTATTTATTTTCCTAGGGAAGTATTCCATACCTTTCTTGAGTGGAAATTGATATTTGATGGTGCCTTCCCTCATATCAATGATGGCACCTATAGTTCGAAGAAAAGGTCTTCCCAAAATAATAGGACATGAAGCATTGCATTCAACATCCATGACAAGAAAATCATCGGGAACAAGGTTATTGTTAACCATAATAAGAACATCATGAATTCTTCCCAAAGGTTTCTTCTTAGCAACATCAGCAATAGGAACATCATAATAACACTTTTGAAGTGGTGGTAAATCAAGCATATCATAAATCTTTCTAGGCATAATAGAAATTCTAGCACCTAGATCACATAAAGCATGGCAATCAAAACCATTAACATGCATATCAATGATGGGTTCCCAACCATCTTCTAACTTCTTGGGAACAGAAGCTTTTTGCTTCAATTTTTCATCCCTAATTTTCATAAAAGCATTGGTAATATGCTTAGTAAAAGCAACATTTAAAGAACTAGCATTGGGAGTCAAAGCAAGCTTTTGCAAGAACAAAATAACTTCAGATATATTGCAGCCATCAACATCAAAATCATTAAAGGAAATAGAGCTATCATCTCCTACACTCCGAAAAAATTTAGCACTCTTTTGAGAAAAAGTTTTAGCAGTTTTAGGCTTTTTAACACAAGGAGTAGGAGTTTTCTCTACACCAATCAAAGTAAGAGGATTGCTAGCATTAGGAGCAACATCATTAGAGGTAGTAATGGTAAATACCTTCATTTCTCTAGTCATCTCATCTTCTCTTTCCCACCTGGCATGCAATTCTGCTAGCATCCTAACATTTTCATCAATTCTAACTTGGATAGCATTAGCAGTAGCAAAAGGATCAGGCTTAGCGGACATTCTATTAACCAAAGAAGATTGCACATTAAACAAAGATGAAATATCGGTTTCAGCTTTGGAAACCTTAGCTTGCAATTCAGGAATAGCCTTGTTCAAATTTTCAAGTTGATGACTAATAGTCCTCAACAGAGCTGATTGCTCTTCCATAGTCTTGGTGAAAGCCCTGTTCTGCTCATATTGCACCTGCATAAAATTCTTGGTAGCCTTTTCAAGTTCAAAAATTCTTTCTTCACTAGGCATTTTAGGTCTACCAAGATAGCTATTATCACCATTAGAAGGAAACGGCCTATAGTTGTTACTAGCAAAATTGTTCCTATAAGCATTGTTGTTAAAATTATTATTTCTAATGAAGTTTACATCAACATGCTCTTCTTGAGCAACCAAAGAGGCCAAAGGAACATTATTAGGATCTACCTGAGTCCTATCATTAGAAAGCATAAGCATAATAGCATTAATCTTATTACTCAAGGAAGAGGTTTCCTCAACAGAATTTACCTTCTTACCTTGTGGAGCTCTCTCGGTGTGCTATTCAGAGTAATTTACCATCATATTGTCGAGAAGCTTTGTTGTGGCGCCCAAGGTAAGGGACATAAAAGTGCCTCCAGCAGCTGAATCAAGTAGGTTTCTCGAAGAAAAATTCAGTCCTGCATAAAAAGTTTGAACAATCATCCAAGTATTCAGTCCATGAGTGGGACAATTCTTTATCATAGATTTCGTTCTTTCCCAAGCTTGAGCAACATGTTCATTATCAAACAGACTAAACTTCATAATATTGCTACGCAAAGCTATAATCTTAGCAGGAGGATAATATCTACCAATAAAAGCATCCTTACACTTAGCCCATGAATCAATACTATTTTTAGGCAAAGACAGCTACCAATCCTTAGCTTTTCCTCTCAAAGAAAAAGGAAATAACTTAAGCTTAATAATATCACCATCAACATTCTCATACTTTTGCATCTCACATAGCTCAACAAAATTGTTGAGATGAGCTACAACATCATCTGTACTAGCACCAGAAAATTGCTCTTTCATAACAAGGTTCAACAAAGCAGGCTTAATCTCATAAAAATTTGTAGCAGGAGCAGGTGGCGCAATAGGAGTGCAGATAAAATCACTATTGTTCGTGCTAGTAAACTCACACAACTTGGTGTTTTCAGGAGTAGCCATTCTAGCAAACTAAAAGCAGACAAGTAAAAACAACTACAAAGGATTCGAATTTTTTTGGGTTTTTGATAAAACAATGCAAGTAAAAATAAAGTAAAGCAAAACAATAAATAAAGTAAAGGATGTGTGTGCGAAAACTCCCCTCGCAGAAGTCTTCTTTTTCCTCCCCGACAATGGCGCCATAAAATATTGCTTGATGCCGAGTAAATGACCGGCCCGTTGGGAACCCCAAGAGGAAGGTGTGATGAATATAGCAGCAAGATTTTCCCTCAGTACGAAACCAAGGTTTGTCGATCAGGAGAGGAAAGAGCCAAACGACTGAAGGTGATGCTTGCTAGCTTGCTACAACTTCGGACAATTTATAGGGCGCCTCGTCCAAGCTTTGCTTTGCTAGCTGCAATGTGGAACCTACACACAACACAACCAAATACTTTGTTCCCAACTTACGATGAGGTTGTCAATCTCACCGGTTTGCTTGAAACAAAGGGTATGAGCGTATCGAGTGGAGAGTGATAATAGTATGCGAGTAAAGTAAACAGTGCGAGTAAAGTAAACAGGTGATGGCAATATAAAAGAAATAGGACCGGGATCCACAGTTCACTAGCGGTGTCTCTCCATAAGATAAAATAATACATGCTGGGTAAACAAATTACAGTTGGGCAATTGATAGAATAAAGACAACGTGCATATGATGAGAGGATCACTATGAGATTTACTCTGGGCATTACAACAAAATACATAGACCGCCATCCAACTGCATCTATGACTAATAATCCACTCATGGGGATATCGTCCGAACACCCCATGAGTATTAAGTTGCGAACAACAGATAATTGCATTAAGCAAAGTGTGTAATGTAAACAAAGCATATGCCCTCGAGCATATGAATGTTGTTTTCCCCCTAGTAGCAACAGCACATCTACAACCTTAGAGGTTTCTGTCACTCCCCCAGATTAAATAGAGGCATGAACCCACTATCGAGCATAAATACCCCCTCTTGGAGTCACTAGCAACTACTCGGCCAAGATAGCTACTAACAACGGAGAGCATGCAAGATCATAAACAACATAGAGATAACATAAGATAAATTTCAGTTCATCAACTCAAGCATAACACCAATATTCATCGGATCCCAACAAACCAAACATGTAGAATTACATAACGGTGATCTCAATCATGTAGGGCAGCTCATGAGATCTAAACATGAAGCACATGGTGGAGAAGACAACCATCTAGCTACTGCTATGGACCCATAGTCCAAGGTAGACTACTCACTCATCGCGCCGGAGGCAAGCATGGCGATGAAGAAGACCTCCGGTGGTGATTCCCCTCTCCGGCAGGGTGCCGGGAAGAGCTTCTGGACCCTCCCGATCTTTGGGTCAACGGTGGCGGTGGATCGCGATGTGTTCTAGAAAACTGATCGGGTACTTAGGTTTTTCCCGTCGGGGGGTCTTTATAGGCGAAGGGGCATCGTCAGAAGTGGACCGAGGCGGTCTCACACATAGGGGGCGCGGCCAGGGCCTGGGCCGCGCCGCCCTGGTGTTAGGCCACCTCGTGGCCCCACTCCGTCTCCTCTTCGGTTCTCTGGAAGCTTCGGTGAAATTCTGGGCGACTGGCTTTGGTTTCGTCCAATTCCGAGAATATTTCCTGTGTAGCTTTTCTGAAACACAAAAACAGCAGAAAACAAGGAACTTGCACTGTGGCGACTTGTTAGTAGGTTAGTTCCGGAAAATGCATAAAAGTGCCACGAAGTGTAACGAAACACTAAGCAAATGGTGTAAAAACAAGCATGGAGCATCAAAAATTATGGATACGTTGGAGACGTATCAACCGTGAACTCAATCAAGGGAAATGCCAACTTCCAGAAGATGTCCGCTCATGATATCTTGCAAGAGATGATGGCAAGAAATATCTCTGAGAAGAATGCGGATGATGCTCTCGCCCATGCTCGTGGTGTTTGTGCCCCCAACCTTGCTTTGAAGGCCAAAGTCTCTCTTCATGAAGAAGCAAGTTTGGTGGAAGAGGAAGAGCCAATGAGTGGGAGTCCCGAGGACATGAAGTATGCCCATGCCGAGCACATGGCTCTTGCTCAAAGAGCATTCATGAAGAAGTGGAAGTCATCTAGTCCCTCCAAGCCTAAAGCCACAAGTAGAGTGAGGACTTGCTACAATTGTGGTAATCCACACCACTTCATTGCGGATTGTCCTTATGAAAGAGTGGAAGATCATAATGGAAGACTCGTTCGTAAGGAGATGAAGGCCAAGTCTTACCCGCCAAGGAACTTCGACAAGAAGAAAGCCGTTCCAACACATGCTTTGACGACTCAAGAAGAATATCCATCCGGTGATGATGCAAGTGATGATGAAGAAGTAGGAAGGGCCGCCCTCGCCATTGCCAAGCCTACCTCTTTGCCATCCCTCTTCGCTTCCGCAAACGAGTCCAAGCGCTCCAACTTCAAGGGGACATGTCTAATGGCTCACGCTACAAAGGTATCACCTACTTTCACACCCATCATACCTAGAAGCCTATCTTTGATGGATTGTGTTGATACTAGTAATGACAAGGATGAGCCTAATGAATTGGACATGTTCATGTCAACCTTGCATGGGGAGACCAAAGCTCGCTTTGAGATTCTCCTAGATCAATATAATGAGTCTCTCCAACTTAATGATAAAAATGAGGAATGCATTTTTGAGCTAGAAGGGCATGCTCGTGAGTATGCCGATGAAATTTCCACACTCACTCAATCCCTTGAGGTTGAGCAAGACCTAAGGATGGCACTTGAGGCATCCAAGTTGGGTCTTGAAGAGTCTCATAATTTGGACATTGCTAGGCTTAAAAGTGATCAAGACATTGCTCAATCCGTTGCCAATGAACTTAGGTTGCAAAATGAAAAACTTAATCTTATAATTGCTAAAGAAGCAACCAAGTTCCCTTCTAGCACTTTTGTTGCAAGTACTTGTCACACTAACCCTCTTTATGAGAAAGATTCCCCCAATGGTGACACAAGGCTTGATGAGCTTTTGAGTGCTCAAAAGCAACATGGTGACAAGACCGGACTTGGTTTCATCTCCAAGTCTAAGAAGAAGAACAACAAGAAGAAGAAGAACAAGAAGACGAAGTTTCTTGTGCATACTCCTCCTCCTAAGAAGCGCATCCCAAATGACATATGCTTTGATGAGGACGGCAATGTTTTTGAGGAGGAGGGGGAGCTAGTGAAGGAGGTGATTGGGAATGCTAAAAAGGCAATGCCCAATCACAACAACTTTGCGGGAAAATATAACCCTTCCTATGTTCTTTGCCGTGCTTATGATGGGCATGTTTATGCCAAATTTGTTGGTTCACCTAATGAATGCATTGCTTGGTCTATTTGGGTTCCTAAGACCCTTGTCACTAACAAAAGAGGACCCATTGAAAAATGGGGACCTAAAAACAAGACTTGATTTCTTGTAGGGCTTTGCTTCCAGTGCGAGACAATGGATAATTGATAGTGGTGCTACCAATCACATGTCCAGAAGCAAAGAATTGGTGAAGGAGCTTCGCACCGGTTCATCTAGTGCGGGCTACGTCACCTATGGAGATTCCTCAAGGTCAAAGGTATTGGGTCTTGGTAAAGTTGTCATCTCTCAAGATGTTACCGTGGAAGATGTCATGCTTGTTGAGACTCTCTCTTATAATTTACTTTCCGTAGCTCAACTTGCCGATATGGGCTTTGCAACTTTCTTTGATGTTGGGATTGTGGTTCTTTTGTGGAGCAAGTCTCTTAAAGTAACCTTTGTTGGGCATGTTGAAAATGGATTATATGTGATTGACTTCTCGGAGAAGGTCACTAAAGCCGCGACTTGCTTAATAGCTAAAGTTGATGTGGGATGGCTTTGGCATCGCCGGCTAGGCCACATCAATATGAGAACTTTGCAAAGTCTCTACAAAGGTAACCACATCCTAGGACTAACCGATCTAACCTTTGCCAAAGATCGTGTGTGTAGAGCTTGCATTGACGGAAAGATACATGAACTTCCTCATCCTAGCAAGACGATCATTTCTTCTAAGAGGGTCTTATAGCTCCTCCACATAGACCTCTTTGGCCCTCCATCTCACGCAAGTCTAGGAGGAAAGAAGTATTGCTTGGTGACTGTTGATGACTACTCAAGATATTCATGGGTCTACTTCTTCAAGCACAAATACGAGACCCAACAAACCGTCAAGGACTTCACCAAGGAAGTGGAACGTCAATATGGCCAAGATATCTTGATGATTCGAAGTGACAATGGGACGGAGTTCAAGAACTACACATTGAATGAATTCTTGAGTGATGAGGGGATACGTCATCAATACTCAACTCCCTACACTCCGCAACAAAATGGTGTAGCCGAGCGGAAGAACCGGACCTTGATGGACATGGCTAGGACAATGTTAGCGGAGTTTAAGTCTCTATATAACTTTTGGGCCGAAGCTATCAATACCGCATGTCATGCCTCTAGCTGGTTATATCTTCGCAAGGGCTTGAACAAGACTCTGTATGAGATCCTTGCTTGTCGCGGCACGGTGTTGATGTAAATCACCGTCCAGTTGGGAACCCCAAGAGGAAGGTATGATGAGCACAGCAGCAAATTTTCCCTCAGTAGGAAACCAAGGTTTATCAGTCTAGTAGGAAAAAGCCAAACTCCAGAAGGTGATGCTTGCTAGCTTAATGACACTCCAACAAGGGCGCCGTTAATGATACTTGTTAGCGCATCTTCAACTAGTAGCAACGTGGAACCTGCACACAACACAACCAAGAACTTTGCTCCCAACTTACGATGAGGTTGTCAATCTCACCGGTTTGCTGTAAACAAAGGAATGAGCGTATCGAGTGGAAAGCAATAGTAGTATGCAAGAAAGTAAACAGTGCGAGTAAAGTAAATAGGTGATAGCAATGTAAAGGAAATTGGACCGGGGTCCATAGTTCACTAGTGGTGTCTCTCCATAAGATAAATAACAACATGCTGGGTAAACAAATTACAGTTGGGCAATTGATAGAATAAAGATAACGTGCATATGTCAAGAGGATCACTATGAGATTTACTCTAGGCATTACAACAAAATATATAGACCGCCATCCAACTGCATCTATGACTAATAATCCACTCGCGGGGAATCATTCGAGGACCCCAAAAGTATTAAGTTGTGAACAACAGATAACTGCATTAAGCAAAGTGTGTAATGTAAACAAAACGAATGTCCTTAGACACAAGAATGTTGTTTTCTCCC
Source organism: Dactylis glomerata (assembly GCA_007115705.1). Lineage (NCBI taxonomy): Eukaryota > Viridiplantae > Streptophyta > Magnoliopsida > Poales > Poaceae > Dactylis > Dactylis glomerata. Next base: position 5,390,886 of record QXEO01000625.1, on the reverse strand, counting down.
TAGTGGCAACAGCACATCTACAACCTTAGAGGTTTCTGTCACTCCCCCAGATTAAATAGAGGCATGAACCCAACTATCGAGCATAAATACCCCCTCTTGGAGTCACTCGTATCTACTTGGCCAAGATAGCTACTAACAACGGAGAGCATGCAAGATCATAAACAACATAGAGATAATATAAGATAATATTCAGCACATCAACTTAATCATAACACCAATATTCATCGGATCCCAACAAACACAACATGTAGAATTACATAACGGTGATCTTGATCATGTAAGGCAGCTCACGAGATCTAAACATGAAGCACATGGTGGAGAAGACAACCATCTAGCTACTGCTATGGACCCATAGTCCAAGGTAGACTACTTACTCATCGCGCCGAAGGCAAGCATGGCGATGAAGAAGACCTCCAGTGGCGATTCCCCTCTCCGGCAGGGTGCCGGGAAGAGCTTCTGGACCCTCTTGATCTCGGGTCGACGACGGCGGCGGATCGCGATGTGTTTCTGGAAAATTGATCGGGTACTTAGGTTTTTCCCATCGGGGGGTCTTTATAGGCGAAGGGGCAGCATCAGAGGTGGACCAGGGCGGTCTCACACATAGGGGGCACGGCCAGGGGCTAGGCCACGCCGCCGTGTTGTGTGGCCGGCCCGTGGCCCCTCTCCGTCTCCTCTTCGGTCTTCTGGAAGCTTTGTTAAATAATAGGAGGTTTGGCTTTTGTTTCGTCCAATTCTGAGAATATATCCAGTGTAACTTTTCTGAAACACAAAAACAGCAGAAAACAGGGAAATGGCACTGTGGCATCTTGTTAATAGGTTAGTTCCGGAAAATTCATAAAAATGCCACGAAGTGTAACAAAACACTAAGCTAATGGTGTAAAAACAAGCATGGAGCATCAAAAATTATAGATACGTTTGAGACGTATCAAGCATCCCCAAGCTTAACTCTTGCTCGTCCTCGAGTAGGTAAGTGATAACAAAGAATAATTTTTGAGGTGACATGCACCTACACAATCTTGATCATCTATGTAAGCATTGTGTGCTGGGATCAAAAGAACTTAAAACATGGGCATGAAAGACATAATCTTGATAGAAGAAACTTAGCAACCATTGTCGTGGGGATGACTTCAGGGGTATGCCAAGGGCAGCGTAGTCTTCCGGCTGGCGTCCTAGGAGTCTCCACGGTGTCAAGTAGGGAAGACCGGCTCCGGCTAAAGGGCCGGCTGCGCCAGCAGCCGGCTGGTGACTCCGCCGAGGAGAGCCAGAGCCGGACGATGAAGACAAGATTCCTCCAATGGCTGTGTCACCAAAAGCGGCCTGGCCCCGACAAGATCGACAGAGGCAAAGGACAGGAGTGATGCCCGCCATGACCGGACTCCACCAACCAGCAAGCAGGGGCCTTCCCCACGAAAGGATCCGAGGCAAAAGGGAGGGCATATGCCTCCCAGATGCCGGTCCAAAGGGGAAAAAGGCGCTTTATAAAGTGGACTGTCAGAAGAGGACAGAGGAGGGCCAGAAGATCACGCCGAAGACGTAGCCGCGGGGAGCCGGCAGCCGGGCAGCCGGCCACCTAATCTGTAAACCAGACCCCCACCTATATAAGGGGGTCTGGACCCTTAGCCTAGGGGATCGAATCCTTCTCCTTCTTCCTCCTCTAGACGAACAGCTCAAGGAGCATTGTAACCACTGTGAAGCTAATAGAAAGCAGGCAGGAAGTAGGGGTTTTACCTCCGGCGTGGAGGGCCCTGAACCTGGGTAACCGAGGTGTCTCCACTGGCACAATCCTGAGCCGGACCCATCGTCACCACCATCGAGCCCCTCCGTTAAGCCATCCCCATGGCTACTGTCTCTAAATTCCCACGACAACCATGTTATAACATGAAAAAGAACACAAACAAAAGATCATGAAAATGAAACAATGAAAGTCAAACGTGTGTTCAAATCATATGGAAAAACATAGCAAATGGCTTTCAGCTTGTCCTTCATGAGAGAGCAAAACATAAATGCATAGGACACCTTCAAGTTTAAGAGGGCGACTAGATACAAATAATTTAAGAACAAGTGAAACCAAAATCACGAGTCAATCAATGATAAACTTTGGGACTATGCACATTAAACTCAGAATGACAATTATGCTCTCTTAGATGGTGCATAAAGATAGAAGGTGGTGACTCAACATAAAAGTAAAAGAAGGGCCCTTCGCAGAGGGAAGCAGTGATTGCAAGTTTTATAAACCTTCAAAAATTATGGTACTTATTAGCTTTGAGCTCTCATTGCCCCCATCATAGGCATCTTGAATGGTTAAAGTTAATGCGAGTACAATTATGAAGCATATGCTTGACAAATTATAAGTTGAAAACCTCATGTCCCGTGAAGTACGAATACCCAAACCTCATGCTATTCGACTTAGAGTCCCAAGCAAGCTCTTGTCATTGTAAGTATACACGTATCATCGAGAACCGCCAATGGGGTACCTCCGTGCCCGATGACATGGAACAAGCCCACATCAAAATGACAGGACAAACAGATAATGAACACCTCGGTATCTCTTTTATTTACCATTGGTATAGCTTTTTATTTTGAGATGTGTCATCGAATGTTCACTATGGGCATGCTGTAAATTTCCACCATGAATTATGCATGGCTTAGATTGGCGGCCCAGGCGTTTCTCTAACACGTATACAAACTCCATGATCCCACAAGATTCCCAACTTATTTCACATCGCGAGTATCCATAAACAAAAGATCACGATATCAACTCAAATAAGAAGTGCAATGTCGAAAGCTTACCCCATGACGGTATGGTTTGGCTAATTTCCAACTTACAACTTGCAAGCATAACAACTCAACATAAGAGAGCCACAATGTCAATTTTAAAAAAAACGAGAAAAGTAAAGTGTGCCATCAGGTTCGTGAGAGCTTTACTGACCAATTTTCGCATAACACCAAAAGAGTTTAATTTGAAGGATAGATAAAAGCAAGTCAAATGTACTTTGGAATAGCAAATTGCTAATAGGTATGTATGGTGGACACATTGGAACAACTTGGTTTTTAGGAGTTGGATGCACGAGTAGAGCTCATACTCAGTACAAAATGAGGGCTAGCAAAAGACTGGGAGCGACCAACTAAGAGAGCAATAACGGCGATAATTATGCATAGCGACAAAGCAACATTAAAAGAAGCATAAGATGGCATCAAAAGTCAAAAACTAAATAATCATAGAGGCTTATGACGACTTTGTATGAGTCAAACATGTGTAAGCATGCGCCAAGTCAACCCAAATAAAGCATCAAGGAGAAAACCAAATTAATGCTTCCAAATAATAAAAACAACGCATGATTTTTTCAAAGGCTCATTAAGCAATCTCAGTCATTTGAGACAAGTCATGCTACAGCAAAACCACTAAGCATACTATCAAAACGACATCAAGCATGACATGCAAAAGTCTAAGCCGCAGTCTAAACAAGCTCCTTTTTGTACCACCTTTTTTTGCATAAATTTTTTCTCTTTTCCAACACCATTCGAACCTTTTTGAAACAACTCTTTTGATGAAAACCAACATGGACCAGAGGTCAAAATACACCTTGATACAAAGATATAAGAAGATCTGAACACAAATCAAGGCGAAAATTGAAAGCTAAACACAGTTCTAGAAAAAGAGAACACTCGTTGAACGATAAGAGTGAAAAATGGAGTGTTCTTGGCAAATGAAAAGCAAGGCAACTTCTCCAAAAGAAATTTGTTGTGGTCCAACCATTTATTGCAGCAAACAAAACTAAAGAAAACTGAAAACTAAAAACAAGACACTCCAAGAAAAACGCATAGTGCATGAAGCAATAAAAATATAGTGTGTTGAAAGGTGACCTGATTTTTGCCGATGAAGAAGGGGTGCCTCGGGGGCATCCCCAAGCTTTGACGCTTGTACCTCTTGGATATTTCTTGGGGTGCGTGGGCATCCCCAAGCTTGAGCTTTTGACCATTGTTCAACTCATCTCATCATTCTCCAATCCCTACACTTGAAAACTTCCTTCATACAAAACTCAACACAATTCTATTAGCAACATTAGTGTAAGCATAATAATGAATCAACCCCTTTTTGCTTCAGATTTCAACTCAAAACCACCACATATAAAGCATATACTACTGTAGCAACTTCCCCAAAAGTTCCGTGATCAAACGAACTAAAAAAGAAAGCAATAGAGAGGCAAACACAAATAGTGGCAGAAATCTGTCAAAACAGAACAGCTGACAAAGGTCGATTTCTTAGAGGGTTTTCTGTTGCTCAAATCAAAAAGTGTAAAACTAATGAAAGTTTGGATATAACCTGGGTCATATGCACAAGCAATCACAGGTCAAAAAGATATTCTGATAATATTCACGAATTTTTACGGTGCAGCACCGAAATCTGTTTCAGGACAGCAACATCCCCAAATCTTACCTCACTCAAATTAGAGGTTTCTCTTGGCACAACAACGAAATAAAAAGGATAAGGAGAGGCTATTACAGTAGTAATAACTTCCAAGACTCAAATAAAAGAAAAAGAACTGAAAGTAAAACAATGGGTTATCTCCCAAGAGTGCTTTTCTTTAACGCCTTTGAGCTAGGCGCAGAAAGTGCGAATCAAGTAATATCAAGTGATGAAGCATCAAGCTCATAATTTGCTCTAACAATAGAGTCAAAAAGTAATTTATTTCTATTTCTAGGGAAGTGTTCCATACCTTTCTTGAGTGGGAATTGATATTTGATGGTGCCTTCCCTCATATCAATGATGGCACCTACAATTCGAAGAAAGGGTCTTCCCAAAATAATAGGACATGAAGCATTGCATTCAACATCCATAACCAGAAAATCAACGGGAACAAGGTTATTGTTAACCATAATAAGAACATCATTAATCCTTCCCAAAGGTTTCTTCTTAGCAACATCAGCAATAGGAACATCATAATAACACTTTTCAAGAGGTGGTAAATCAAGCATGTCATAAATCTTTCTAGGCATAATAGAAATACTAGCACCTAGATCACATAAAGCATGGCAATCAAAACCATTAACATGCATATCAATGATGGGTTCCCAACCATCTTCTAACTTCTTGGGAATAGAAGCTTTTTGCTTCAACTTTTCATCCCTAATTTTCATGAGAGCATTGGTAATATGCTTAGTAAAAGCAACATTTATAGGACTAGCATTAGGACTCAAAGCAAGCTTTTGCAAGAACAAAATAACTTCAGATATATTGCAGCCATCAACATCAAAATCATTAAAATAAATAGAGGTATCATCTCCTACACTCCGAAAAATTTCAATACTCCTTTGAGAAAAAGTTTTTGCTGTTCTGGGCTTTTTAACACAAGGAGTAGGAGTTTTCTCTACACCAATCAAAGTAAGAGGATTGCTAGCATTTGGAACAACATCATTAGAGGTAGTAATGGTACATACCTTCATCTTTCTAGCTATCTCATCTTCTCTTTCCCACCTGGCATGCAATTCTGCTAACATCCTAACATTTTCATCAATTCTAACTTGGATAGCGTTAGCAGTGACAAAAGTATTGTTCTCCTTCACATCATTAGGCAACACTTTTATTTTCAGAAGTTCAACATCATGAGCAAGGCTATCAACTTTAGAAGCAAGAATATCAATTTTGTCCAACTTTTCCTCAACAAACTTGTTAAAAGCAGTTTGCTTACCGATGAAGTCCTTGAGCATGACTTCAAGCTCAGAGGGCGCAGCCCTAGTGTTGTTGGAGGAATCACCATAAGATTTACCATAACCATTACCATTGGAAGAAGGATACGGCCTATAATTGTTACTAGCAAAATTGTTCCTATAAGCATTGTTGTTGAAATTATTATTTCTAATGAAGTTTACATCAACATGCTCTTCTTGAGCAACCAAAGAGGCTAAAGGAACATTATTAGGATCAACATGAGCTCTATCATTAGAAAGCATAAGCATAATAGCATCAATCTTATCACTCAAGGAAGAGGTTTCCTCAACAGAATTTACCTTCTTACCTTGTGGAGCTCTCTCGGTGTGCCATTCAGAATAATTTACCATCATATTGTCGAGAAGCTTTGTTGCAGCGCCCAAGGTAAGGGACATAAAAGTGCCTCCAGCAGCTGAATCCAATAGGTTCCTTGAAGAAAAATTCAGTCCTTGCAGAAGTCTTCTTTTTCCCCGACAACGGTGCCAGAAAATTGTTGCTTGTTGCGGCACGGTGTTGATGTAAATCACCGTCCAGTTGGGAACCCCAAGAGGAAGGTATGATGAGCACAGCAACAAATTTTCCCTCAGTAAGAAACCAAGGTTTATCAGTCCAGTAGGAAAAAGCCAAACTCTAGAAGGTGATGCTTGCTAGCTTAGTGACACTCCAACAAGGGCGCCGTTAACGATACTTGTTAGCGCGTCTTCAACTAGTAGCAACGTGGAACCTGCACACAACACAACCAAGAACTTTGCTCCTAACTTACGATGAGGTTGTCAATCTCACCGGTTTGCTGTAAACAAAGGAATGAGCGTATCGAGTGGAAAGCAATAGTAGTATGCAAGAAAGTAAACAATGCGAGTAAAGTAAACAGGTGATAGCAATGTAAAGGAAATTGGACCGGGGTCCACAGTTCACTAGTGGTGTCTCTCCATAAGATAAATAACAACATGCTGGGTAAACAAATTACAGTTGGGTAATTGATAGAATAAAGATAACGTGCATATGTCAAGAGGATCACTATGAGATTTACTCTAGGCATTACAACAAAATACATAGACCGCCATCCAACTGCATCTATGACTAATAATCCACTCGCGGGGAATCATCCGAGGACCCCGAAAGTATTAAGTTGCGAACAACAGATAACTGCATTAAGCAAAGTGTGTAATGTAAACAAAACGAATGTCCTTAGACACAAGAATGTTGTTTTCTCCCTAGTGGCAACAACACATCTACAACCTTAGAGGTTTCTGTCACTCCCCCGGATTAAATAGAGGCATGAACCCAACTATCGAGCATAAATAACCCCTCTTGGAGTCACTAGTATGTACTTGGCCAAGATAGCTACTAACAATGGAGAGCATGCAAGATCATAAACAACATAGAGATAATATAAGATAATATTTAGCACATCAACTTAATCATAACACCAATATTCATCGGATCCCAACAAACACAACATGTAGAATTACATAATGGTGATCTCGATCATGTAAGGCAGCTCACGAGATCTAAACATAAAGCACATGGTGGAGAAGACAACCATCTAGCTACTGCTATGGACCCATAGTCGAAGGTAGACTACTCACTCATCGCGCCAGAGGCAAGCATGGCGATGAAGAAGACCTCCGGTGGCGATTCCCCTCTCCGGCAGGGTGTCGGGAAGAGCTTCTGGACCCTCCCGATCTCAGTCGACGACCGCGGCGGATCGCGATGTGTTTCTGGAAAATTGATCGGGTACTTAGATTTTTCCCGTCGGGGGGTCTTTATAGGCGAAGGGGCAGCGTCAGAGGTGGACCAGGGCGGTCTCACACATAGGGGGCGCGGCCAGGGGCTGGGCCGCGCCGCCCTGTTGTGTGGCCGGCCCGTGGGCCCTCTCCGTCTCCTCTTCGGTCTTCTGGAAGCTTTGTTAAATAATAGGAGGTTTGGCTTTTGTTTCGTCCAATTCTGAGAATATTTCCTGTGTAACTTTTCTGAAACACAAAAATAGCAGAAAACAGGGAACTGGCACTGTGGCATCTTGTTAATAGGTTAGTTTTGGAAAATGCATAAAAATGCCATGAAGTGTAACAAAACACTAAGCAAATGGTGTAAAAATAAGCATGGAGCATCAAAAATTATAGATACATTTGAGATGTATCAATCCTCACTGGCAACAAGCCTAACATCAAATACTTTCGAGTATTCGGTTGTAAGTTCTTCTATCTTAGAAAGGGTGTCCATTTGTCCAAGTTTGACTCTAAAGCTCTTGAGGGTATCTTTGTTGGTTATGCCACCAAATCTCATACTTTTAGAATCTTTGACAAAGAGTCCGCTCGTGTTGTTGAAGTTTCTAATGTGAGATTCGACGAGAATGACGGCTCCCGTGTGGAGCAAAGTGGTGTTTGTGATATAGGTGACGAAATACCTCCTCAAGCCATAAGAAGAATGGGTGTGGGTCATCTCATACCCATTGAGGATCACCTTTTGGCGGAAGGAGAAGGACTATGCTCTACTCAAGTGGATCCTTCATCTTCACAAGCTTCACAAGGTCCGATTGATGCTAACCAAAGACAAGCTCTAGACCCTCACTCAAGCAAGCAAGGCCAAGATCAAGACCAAGTGGACGGTGGTGATTCTTCACCAATGGTAGATCAAGGCCAAGCCCAAGATGATGAGCATGCTCATGTTGATGATCAAGCTCAAGTTGAAGGTCAAGGCGAGGACCAAAATGGTGGTGATGACCAAGTGGCTTCTCAAGAGTCTTTTGAATAAGCTCAAGCTTGCCGTGCAAGGAAAGTGGAAGAGGCTCTTCGCAAGGGGAGCCATACCTTGGATAGTGTGATTGGAAGTGTGAGAAAAGGGGTTTCTACAAGGAGACAATTAGCCAACTTTAGTATCCATCATGCCTTCGTCTCTTGTGTGGAACCCCAAAAGGTGTTTGAGGCACTTGAAGACCCGGATTGGGTAGAAGCTATGCACGAAGAACTCAACAACTTCAAGCGCAACAAAGTTTGGTCTTTGGTGGAGAAGCCCAAGGATTGTCGCAACATCATCGGAACCAAGTGGGTGTTCAAGAACAAACAAGATGCCAATGGGATCGTTGTGAGGAACAAGACTCGCTTGGTTGCTCAAGGATACTCTCAAGTTGAAGGCATTGACTATGGGGAGACCTACGCTCCCGTGGCTTGCCTCGAGTCAATCCGTATCCTCCTTGCTTATGCCTATCACCACAATTTTAAGTTGCATCAAATGGATGTGAAGAGTGCTTTTCTCAATGGTCCTCTTCATGAATTTGTATATGTAAAGCAACCACCAGGCTTTGAGGACCCTCATTTCCCGAACCATGTCTACAAACTCGATAAGGCGCTCTATGGCCTTAAACAAGCCCCATGTGCGTGGTATGAGCATCTTAAAGAGTTACTAGTGGACCGTGGCTTTGAAATAGGTCTCATTGATCCAACTCTTTTTACTAAGAGGGTCAATAGGGAGCTTTTCATATGCCAAATTTATGTAGATGACATCATATTTGGCTCTTCTAACAAAATCTTCAATGATGAATTTGCAAAGCTAATGACGGACAAATTCGAGATGTCCATGATGGGAGAGTTGAAATTCTTTCTTGGCTTTGAAGTTCGGCAATTGAGAGGTGGGACCTTCATCAATCAAGCCAAGTATATCCAAGACATGCTCAAGAAATTCAACATGGACTCCGGAGTTAAGGGAGCCAAAACCCCCATGCCGACTAAGGTAACTCTTGATCTCGATCCTAATGGTAAAGAGATGGATCAAAAGCTTTACCGTTCTATGATTGGCTCGTTACTCTATCTTTGCGCATCTAGACCCGATATCATGCTTAGAATGGGAATGTGTGCACGATACCAAGCTGCCCCAAAGGAAAGCCATTTGATGGCCGTGAAAAGAATCTTTCGATATTTGATTCATACCCCAACTTTTGGCCTTTGGTACCCGAAGGGATCAAGCTTCGAGCTTGTTGGGTACTTGGATTCTGATTGGGCGGGAGACAAAGTGGATAGGAAATCAACTTCCGGGGCTTGCCAATTTCTTGGTAGGTCCTTGGTTAGTTGGTCTTCCAAGAAGCAAAATTGCGTGTCTCTCTCCACCGCCGAAGCCGAGTATGTGTTCGCGGCAAGTTGTTGTGCTCAACTCCTTTGGATGAGGCAAACGTTGAAGGACTATGGAGTTCATTGCGACAAGGTTCCACTCTTGTGTGACAACGAGAGTTGTAACACCCCACTTTTGTTGCCCAAGTTAAAACCTACTTAAGTGCTATTTGTGGGTAATTAAAAAAACTTTTCCTCGGCAAATGCTTATGTGCCCTATGAGTGCATGAGTGCTTGTGTGTGTGTTAGCATGGGTGTTATCTTGAGAATGCTTGATTTCATGTCACTATGCATACCTATGATTTCATGTGAGATTGTGAATTAATTAAAAGCTTGTTTTTCCTCTTTCAACGCATGGTTTCTACATAGGAGTGTGCTATGATTTTATGTAGCATGTATTAATCTTCGTTCATATTTGTGTGCCCCAAAAGCCCTAGTGTATAGCATTGGTGAGATCACCTTTCTTTTATTTTCTTTTTCTTTTCTTTTACTCCCTTAATCAAAAAATAGGAGTTCCTTTAAAAATCCTAGCCTAGCTATTCAACAATTTCCTCAACCCTTAGCTTAGATCCTATGACCATGTTTGAAACCCCTGGGTTCTATTTTCAGAAGGTTTTCAAAAAGCATTGCAAACAAATTCGAATTTGGATTTGTTATTCAAACACAAGGACCCTAGGCTTGTTGCACCACGTTTCTCTTCCCTCTTCTACTAACTGACCAAGAGGAGGGAAGTGGCCTGCTAGGGTCTTCTCTGGTGTCCAGGAGATCTTCAGGCTATCCTTCTTCTTGTCTTATTCAGTTGGCATCGAGGGAAAAGAGAAGCCCGATGCAAACTTTCTGAGTGAACCCCCCTCTCCCTCTGAACTCAACCAGCCGCCGCCCTAAACCCCCAGTGATCATGCGCCACCCTGCAGACGACCCTCCACGACCCCACCTTGCAGCCTCACGCCAGCAACACCCCACACCGCCTGCACCGTCGCCATGCTCACCGAGGCCACCCCAGCCCAGCCAGCACGCCACCGTCCACCTCCCGTGCAGTCACCTCGCCGCCAGGCTCTACTGGACACGAGGAACCAATTCCCCGAGTCGGATCTGCACGAGCGTGGCCGTAGACCGCGCCCCGACCTTGTCAGTGTCATGCCATCGGGCCGCCCAGAGCGCCCAGAGCGCCGCGCTGTTCCCGTGTACCTCGACCTCGCCTGACCCCGCAGATCACGCACGCTGGCACGGCATCGAACCCACGTCACGACGCCACCTTCGCCCTGCCCCGCCACGCGCTGTCACGCCCCCGCCATGCTCCGTTTGGCTAGCAACGTGACTGAACTCGACCCGTCTCCGTGCAACACAACTAGCCACCGACACCTTGCGCTTGCTCCCTGGACTCAGCGCACGACGCCGTCCAGGAGCACCGCCCCCGCCGTCCAATCGCGTCCAGCTAAACCCACCCTAGACCGAGACCATGCCCTCTGAATATATACCGGGGAAGCTCTCTGGAAACTGCTTTTACCCTCATTTGCCTCCCTCTCCGCTCTCTATCCTCTACAGTAACTCGCCGCGGATAAGCCGAGGAGAACGCGACGTGGGAGAGCTCGAAAGTTTCGGCTAGATCGTCGACGGCAACGGTGAAGGTTGCCATCACTCAGCTGTCCTCTTTGCCCTCTCTCTCAGGTCCCCTCGCCCTCAGTAGTCACTCGGATCTCACCCTTTACCTTGTCGATCCAGGCAATGTCGTAGGCCGCCGACGACGCCGTCCATCACCGGAGCTCACCGGAGACGCCTTCGTCTAACTCGCGACCATCGCCGCCTCTGCATGCGAGCCCCCTGGCCGAGAACCCCCTCCTGAGCATCTCCGCCATCGACCCATCCGCCAGCAACCACCGCAGCCCGCTCGGTAAGATTCGCCGCACCGAAACCCTAGCGAGTTCGTCGCCAGCGCCTGCATGCGCTGTACGCGCGAGGGAGACGACGGCCGCGCCGTCGGATCTAGATCCGACGGTGGCGTACCGTTTCGGCCGGCCAGGCTCTGGGCAGGCCGCGGATCTGGGCCGGCCTGGCCAACGCGCCACCGCCCCGGCCCGTCCAGCCTTTCTCCTTTTTCTTTTCACTGTTAAATTTAATCCTTAATTGTATGCTATGCTTTAATTCGTTTTAAAAATGTTTTAAGCCTCAGAAAATTGTGAAACAAATTTTGTAGGATTCATTACAAAGTTGTTAACCAACTAGTGCTGCATGTTTGATTTTTAGGATGATAAATAATATCTGAGATGTATTATTGCTAGATCTATAGATTTTTACCATTATCTACTTATATGTGGTTCTGTTTGTTGAAAATTGGTGAAACCAATTTTCACAACTAGCTTACTGTTTCTCTGACCTATAGAAACTAGTTTTACTATTTTAGGATCTATGAATTGCTTGCAGTAATTATTATGGTGTTAATGATGTCTTGCAGTAATTGATTTATTGTGCTAAAAATATTGTTTATTTTGAAATTATTCCACTTCTGGATTGTTGTGCATCTGATTAGCTTTCCAGATTGGCCTCTGAGAGAATTTTAGGACCTACAGAGAGTTTTAGAGGATTATTTTGCTATTCTAGTGATTCCTAGAACTAGCAAATCCTTATTAAATCACCATTATAGTATTTTAGTGTATTTCCAATTTTGTTGCTACTGTAATGTTATCAACTACCTGTAAGTGTGCTGATGCCATGTTTTGTTATGCTTGGTACATGCAAGTGCTTGCTTGTGTTGAATAATACCATGCATCTAGAAATTGCTTACTATTATGTTGGTGATTATTTTCTTTAGTAAATTAGTTAAGTGTTCAGAAACCTAAACTTGTTTGCTTCTGATACTCAAATGCTTGAGTTGTTTGATGTGTTGAATGAAACCACATGTATGCATGAATGCTCATTGTATGTATGTTTCTTTTCTTTTTCCGGCGATAAATTCGAACGACGACTGTGCAGAGGAGGGGGAAGTGTTTGAGTACCAGGAGGAGGGTGATCAGGGACAAGCCCATCAAGGCAAGCCATCTATTTGACTCATATCTGAATCCTATCACAGCACTATGCATTATTTCTACTCTTACTCTTACTATTATGCATTGTTTTCCTATATTGCTAATTATCCCTAGTTAGCAATAGATGGTGGCTTAGCTCCACGGGTCACATTGTTATCATCCAGGAAGGATGACACCCTTAGCACCTACTCTTTACCCCTGAAAGTAGAGACTCGATGATTAGCATCGACGTCTTTGGGAAACACTTGTAGTGGAGCCAAAAACTCTAGGATGGGATAACTTCCGGAAAAGTTTTCGAAAGTGGTTACGAAAACCTTGGAGTAGTACCTACTCCACTGAAATGTTTTCTAAATGATTTTTAGACAAATGGACACTTGGGTTATGGAGAAAAAGGAGTTGGTGGATTTAGAAAAAGGCATCGGTGTTTCTTTGTAGTCGCTCGAAGCAATTAAACAGTGCAACCACATTACCCGGTATGGGACGGTCTTAGTTTGAAGTTTATTTGCCTTAGTGCGGGGAGCCTCATACTATATAGGGGTTTGCAGGACTCCAGAATCCGGGTTGCCGCTAGTTTATGGGCAATAGTAAATCGGGATCCTTCGGGATTTATCCGACCGGAAGACACTTGGGTTCTCCCACCGTGGCGCCGGAGTGACACTCTGAAGGAGGTACTGTCGGGGCGTGCCGGGGAGGTAAACTCCACAGGGTAGGCACCCATACTAAGGGAGATAGATGGAGGCTTTGATCGATTATCCGAACCCCGCATACTTGTGTATGACGGTCCGTGGTGGTATCCCGGCGGATTTATCGTTTGGTGTGGGTAAAGTGTACAACCTCTGCAGAGTGTAAAACTATTCGAATAGCCGCGTCCTCGGTCATGGACGGTTGTGGAGATCACTACATTGCCCAATGCTAGGTTTTGGTTTATAAATGGATTTCTGGGAAAATGGAGTTTTGTGCCAGGCGACTTGGAGGGTACTGCCGTGGCACGGAGATGGATCAGAGTACTTGGAGGGTACTACCGATGGTTGGAGGTGGTCATGTTTGATTGACCACCGGTCTAATCTTTAAAGGAGTTTCCCCCTTTCCTAGAGATTTTACTAAATGCTTCAAAGAGTCTTCTTTAATAAGGATATAGATATGTCGTGGGACATGCTATATCGACACGAGAAGTTAGTAGCACATAGACACTAAAACTAAGCCAACCCTTGCTACAGCCATATAGCATGTGAATCAATTCTCTCTCTTAGATGGTTTGCGAGTACAATTCCAAAATGTACTCACGGCTTTGTCCCTGGCTATTAACTTGGCCAGACTTCGGAGAGGACTACGATGAAGACGATGAGGAGTATGACGACGCCGGTGCAAACTAGGAACGTCTCCCAGTCAGTTGCCTGTAGGGTAGTAGGCATGGCTTGGGTCATCAACGCTGCTTGGAATCCGCTGCTTAGTTATAGACTTGCCCTGCGTGGCAATATCATGCTTGGTCATGTGACCAATTGTAAGTATATTATTCGATACTGTAAAGGATGATGTAATTCTGTTATCAACTCGGATATGTGGATTCACGACACACTGATCATGGGATCATGAATTGTATGCATATCGGGTATTCCGGATGGGTAATCCGGGGTCCCCACAAGAGTGCCATCAAGATTGCTCATAATCCGGTTCAACACAACAAGACGAAGCACATTGAGATCCGGCATCACTTCATCCGGGACCACATCAACCGAGGTGATATTAACCTATCTTATGTAGGTACAAATGATCAAATCGCCGACATCTTCACAAAGCCCCTTGATGAAGCAAGATTCCGAGAGTTGAGGCATGAGTTGAATATCATTGATTCTTGCAATGTGGCTTGAAAGTGTGCACTCATTCCCATACGATAGCACGTGTTCTAATCTAGATGTGGGCATGGATATAGGGGGAGTGCGTTCCTAATTCATTGGACTATCCCTCCCCCCATAATGCTGAAAGTAATGAAATCATCCTCTTAATATCATTTTGTGATATGTGAGCTTTAATGATGAGTATTGGTTATGGACCCAAGATATATCTTCGTGGTCCAATGCCAAAACACTCATATATGGTGGCTTCGGCCACCGACCTCTTCCTTTGAAGAGTTAATTCCTTGAAAATCATTTTGAGTTTGATTGAGCTTTCTTGGTTTTGTTGCTCTTTGATATGGGAAGGCACTTATGTTGGTTTTTACCAAGTCGTTTTGTTGTCTCTTGCAACATTAAGTGCCGAGAACCACTCCATGCTTGTTTCTCTAACCTAAGCCCCCATCGTCTCTAAAACATGTCTTTCTAACACACAAGTCAACCTCTTGTTTTACCTTGGTTCTTGATGAGATGACCGGACTTTCCTTGTGCAAGTGATAGAATTTTTCCAAAGGGTGGAAACCCTTATTTACTGTGCAAAATTTCTTGCTTCCATGTACTTCCACGAAGTGGTGCACTTCTCAGTACATGGGGCGGAAATTTGCCCCGGAAATTTGGGCGAAAATGTTAAATTTCCGCCCCCCGGAAATTCTAGTCACTTACCCCGGAAATTCCGGGGGCCAAAAATTCTGCCCCAGGGTCAGAATTTCCGCCCCCAGCGGTTAGCCTATAAAAGCAGGGGGCCGGGGTGAAGATACCTCTTGGCTTCTTCTTCCACCCCGACCCTCTCTCTCCAAACCGCAGACACCCTCTCATCAAGCACCTCTCCGGCGACTCCCTAGCCGCTGGAATCCCCGGATCTCGCCGGCCCGTGCTCTCCTCGGCGTGGGGTTTCCTTTCTTCCACGTGGTTTTCACCATGGATGACGGTATTGTCCCAAATCTCTCTCCCTAGGTGCTCTTGCCCTAGTTCTAGATTTGTTTGGGCCGATCTGTTTTTCCATTGAAAGGAGCATGTTTCTATAGGTAGTATCCTGTCTAGGGAACCTAGAATTGAACTTAGTTTGGTGCCGATCTACTTTTTCCAGAGATTTTTGCATCTATTTCGTAGTTCTCTCAACAGGCCGGAATTTCCGCCCTCGGCGTCGGAAATTCCAGGAGGGGGGGCGGATATTCTGTCCTTCGGGCCGGAATTTCCGCCCCCTGGCCGGAATTTCCGCCCCTTGATGCCGACGGTGTTGATATATAGATCACCGACCAGTTGGGAACCCCAAGAGGAAGGTATGATGAGCACAGCAGCAGTTTTCCCTTAGTAAGAAACCAAGGTTTATCAGTCCAGTAGGAGAAAGCCAAACTTAAGAAGGTGATGCTTGCTAGCTTCGTGACACTCCAACAAGGGCACCGTTTACGACACTTGTTAGCGTGTCTTCAACAAGTAGCAATGCGGAGCCTGCATACAACACAACCAAGAACTTTGTTCCCAACTTACGATGAGGTTGTCAATCTCACCGGTTTGATGTAAACAAAGGAATGAGCGTTTCGAGTGGAAAGCAATAGCAGTATGCGAGAAAGTAAACAGTGCGAGTAATAATAAAACAGTGTAACAATGTAAAGGAAATTGGACCGGGGTCCACAGTTCACTAGTGGTGTCTCTCCATAAAATAAATAACAACATGTTGGGTAAACAAATTACAGTTGGGCAATTGATAGAATAAAGATAACGTGCATATGTCGCGAGGATCACTATGAGATTTACTCTGGGCATTACAACAAAATACATAGACTGCCATCCAACTGCATCTATGACTAATAATCCACTCGCGGGGAATCATCCGAGGACCCCGAAATTATTAAGTTGCGAACAACAGATAACTGCATTAAGCAAAGTGTGTAATGTAAACAAAATGAATGTCCTTGGACACAAGAATGTTGTTTTCTCCCTAGTGGCAACAACACATCTACAACCTTAGAGGTTTCTGTCACTCCCCCAGATTAAATAGAGGCATGAACCCAACTATCGAGCATAAATACCCCCTCTTGGAGTCACTAGTATCTACTTGGCCAAGATAGCTACTAACAACGGAGAGCATGCAAGATCATAAACAACATAGAGATAACATAAGATATATGATTCAGCACATCAACTCAACATAACACCAATATTCATCGGATCCCAACAAACACAGCATGTAGAATTACACAAAGATGATCTCGATCATGTAAGGCAGCTGAAGAGATCTAAACATGAAGCACAAGGTGGAGAAGACAACCATCTAGCTACTACTATGGACTCATAGTCCAAGGTAGACTACTCACTCATCACGCCGGAGGCAAGCATGGCGATGAAGAAGACCACCGGTGGCGATTCCCCTCTCCGGTAGGGTGCCGGGAAGAGCTTCTGGACCCTCCTGATCTCAGGTCGACGATGACGGTGGATCGCGATGTGTTTCTAGAAAATTGATCGGGTGTTTAGGTTTTTCCTGTCGAGGGGTCTTTATAGGCGAAGGGGCAGCGTCAGAGGTGGACCAGGGTGGTCTCACACATAGGGGGCGCGGGCTAGGGGCTGGCCGTGCCGCCCTACTGTGGCCGGCCCGTGGCCCCCCTCCGTCTCCTCTTCGGTCTTTTGGAAGCTTCGTTAAATAATAGGAGGTTCGGCTTTTGTTTTGTCCAATTCCGAGAATATTTCCTGTGTAGCTTTTCTGAAACACAAAAACAGCAGAAAACAGGAAACTGGCACTGTGGCATCTTGTTAATAGGTTAGTTCCGGAAAATGCATAAAAATGCCACGAAGTGTAACAAAACACTAAGCAAATGGTGTAAAAATAAGCATGGAACATCAAAAATTATAGATACGTTTGAGACGTATCAGCATCCCCAAGCTTAACTCCTGCTCGTCCTTGAGTAGGTAAGTGATAACAAAAGAATAATTTTTGAGGTGACATGCACCAACACAATCTTGATCATCTATGTAAGCATTGAGTGCTGGGATCAAAAGAACTTAAAACATGGGCATGAAAGACATAATCCTGATAGAAGAAACTTAGCAACCATGTTATAACATGAAAAAGAACACAAATAAAATCTCATGAAAATGAAACAATGAAAGTCAAACGTGTGTTCAAATTATATGGAAAAACATAGCAAATGGTTTTCAGCTTGTCCTTCATGAGAGAGCAAAACATAAATGCATAGGACACCTTCAAGTTTAAGAGGGCGACTAGATACAAATAATTTAAGAACAAGTGAAACCAAAATCATGAATTAATCAATGATAAACTTTGGGACTATGCACATTAAACTCAGAATGACAACTATGCTCTCTTAGATGGTGCATAAAGATAGAAGGTGGTGACTCAACATAAAAGTAAAAGAAAGGCCCTTCGCAGAGGGAAGCAGTGATTGCAAGTTTTATAAACCTTCAAAAATTATGTTACTTACTAGCTTTGAGCTCTCATTGCCCCCATCATAGGCATATTGAATGGTTAAAGTTAATGCGAGTACAATTATGAAGCATATGCTTGATAAATCATAAGTTAAAAACCTCGTGTCCCGTGAAGTACAAATACCCAGACCTCATGCTACTCGACTTAGAGTCCCAAGCAAGCTCTTATCATTGTAAGTATACACATATCATCGAGAACCACCAACAGGGTACCTCCGTGCCCGATGACATGGAACAAGCCCATATCAAAATGACAGGACAAACAGACAATGAACACCTTGGCATCTCTTTTATTTACCATTGGTATAGCTTTTTATTTTGAGATGCGTCGTCGAATGTTCACTATGGGCATGCTGTAAATTTCCACCATGAATTATGCATGGCTTAGATTGGTGGCCCAGGCGTTTCTCTAACACGTATACAAACTCTATGATCCCGCAAGATTCCCAAATTATTTCACATCGCGAGTATCCATAAACAAAAGATCACGATATCAACTCAAAATAAGAAGTGCAATGTTGAAAGCTTACCCCATGACGACATGGTTTGGATAATTTCCAACTTACAACTTGCAAGCATAACAACTCAACATAAGAGAGCCACAATGTTAAATTTTTAAGAACGAGAAAAGTAAAGTGTGCCATCAGGTTTGTGAGAGCTTTACTGACCAATTTTTGTATAACACCAAAAAGAGTTTAATTTGAAGGATAGATAAAAGCAAGTCAAATGTACTTTGGAATAGCAAATTGCTAATAGGTATGTATGGTGGACACATTGGAACAACTTGGTTTTTAGGAGTTGGATGCATGAGTAGAGCTCATACTTAGTACAAAGTGAGGGCTAGCAAAAGACTGGGAGCGACCAACTAAGAGAGCAATAACAGCCATAATCATGCATAGCGACAAAACAACATTAAAAGAAGCATAAGATGGCATCAAAAGTCAAAAACTAAATGATCATAGAGGCTTATGGCGACTTTGTATGAGTCAAACATGTGTAAGCATGCGCCAAGTCAACCCAAATAAAGCATCAAGGAGAAAACCAAATTAATGCTTCCAAATAATAAAAACAACGCATGATTTTTTCAAAGGCTCATTAAGCAATCTCAGTCATTTGAGACAATTCATGCTACAGCAAAACCACTAAGCATACTATCAAAACGACATCAAGCACGATATGCAAAAGTCTAAGCCGCAGTCTAAACAAGCTCCTTTTTGTACCACTTTTTTGCATAATTTTTTTTCTCTTTTCCAACACCATTCGAACCTTTTTGAACCAACTCTTTTGATGAAAACCAACATGGACCAGAGGTCAAAATACACCTTGATATAAAGATATAACAAGATCTGAACAAAAATCAAAGCAAAAAATGAAAGCTAAACGCAGTTCTAGAAAAAGAGAACACTTGTTGAACGATAAGAGTGAAAAATGGAGTGTTCTTGGCAAATGAAAAGCAAGGCAACTTCTCCAAAGGAAATTTGTTGGGGGTCCAAACATTTATTGCAGCAAACAAAACTAAACTAAACTGAAAACTAAAGACAAGATGCTCCAAGAAAAACACATAGTGCATGAAGCAATAAAAATATAGTGTGTTGAAAGGTGACCTGATTTTTGCCGATGAAGAAGGGGTGCCTCGGGGGCATCCCCAAGCTTTGACGCTTGTACCTCTTGGATATTTCTTGGGGTGCATGGGCATCCCCAAGCTTGAGCTTTTGTCCATTCTTCAACTCATCTCATCATTCTCCAATCCCTACACTTGAAAACTTCCTTCATATAAAACTAAACACAATTCTATTAGCAACATTAGTGTAAGAATAATAATGAATCAACCCCTTTTTGCTTCAGATTTCAACTCAAAACCACCACATATAAAGCATATACTACTGTAGCAACTTCCCCACTAGTTCTGTGATCAAAAGAACTAAAAAAGAAAGCAATAAAGAGGCAAACACAAATAGTGGCAGAAATCTGTCAAAACAGAACAACTGACAAAGGTCGATTTTTCCGAGGGTTTTATATTACTCAAATCAAAAAGTGTATAACTAATGAAAGTTTGGATATAACCTGGGGCATATGCACAAGAAATCGCAGGTCAAAAAGATATTCTGAGAATTTTGACGAATTTTTACGGTGCAGCACCAAAATCTGTTTCAGGACAGCAACATTCCCAAATCTTACCTCACTTAAATTAGAGGTTTCTCTTGGCACAACAACAAAATAAAAAGGATAAGGAGCGGTTATTACAGTAGTAATAACTTACGAGACTCAAATAAAATAAAAAGAACTGAAAATAAAACAATGGGTTATCTCCCAAGAGTGCTTTTCTTTAACGCCTTTGAGCTAGGCGCAGAAAGTGCAAATCAAGTATCATCAAAAGAAGCATTAAGATCAACTGCAGAGGTCTTTTCAATAAGGCATTGTATTGTATCCACATATGTTTTTGAAGACCCCTTGTGATCACGCTTTGGGTCACTCAAATCACTAAAAAGATTTCTAGGACAGATCCAATCAAAATTGTTTTCAAAAGCCTCATGCAATCCCAAGAGTTTGCTAGGTATTGGTACTTGGGTTTCTTCATTGTTTGTACCAACAACTTCTACATGCAAACCAAGCTTATTAAAACGCTTAAAAACTTTCCTAGCTTCAATGGCAACATCTCTAAATTCTCTACGCAAAGTCTCCAAGATAAAATCTTTCTTTTCGGAGTCTTCAATATCATGAAGCTTAAGAAACATGTGTTGCATAAAAGGATTAAGGCTAGAAAATCTAGCTTCCAACATGTGAACTAAATAAGCAGAAGCAACTTCGTAACTAGGAGCAAGCTCGGCCAAAGATTTATTCTCAACATCTTTATGCATGCTAATATGATTAAAGAACTCCTCAATGTTACTTTTCCCAATAATAGAACCACTACCTACTGAGAGGTCCTCCAAAACATACTTAGGGAACAACATAATGAACTAAAGTAAAGAAATAACAACTATAAAGGAAACTAATTTTTTTGTATTTTTTATAAAACGATGCAAGCAAAAATAAAGTAAAGCAAAACAATAAACAAAGTAAAGGATGTGCGTGCGAAACTCCCCTTGCAGAAGTCTTCTTCCTCCCCGGCAACGGCGCCAGAAAACAGCTTGATGCGAACGGTGTTGATATATAGATCACCGACCAGTTGCGAATCCCAAGAGGAAGGTATGATGAGCACAACAGCAGTTTTCCCTCAGTAAGAAACCAAGGTTTATCAGTCCAGTAGGAGAAAGCTAAACTTAAGAAGGTGATGCTTGCTAGCTTCGTGACACTCCAACAAGGGCGCCGTTTACGACACTTGTTAGCGTGTCTTCAACTAGTAGCAACGCGGAACCTGCACACAACACAACCAAGAACTTTGCTCCCAACTTACGATGAGGTTGTCAATCTCACCGGTTTGCTGTAAACAAAGGAATGAGCGTATCGAGTGGAAAGCAATAGTAGTATGTGAGAAAGTAAACAGTGCGAGTAATAGTAAAACAGTATAACAATATAAAAGAAATTGGACCGGGGTCCACAGTTCACTAGTGGTGTCTCTCCATAAAATAAATAACAACATGTTGGGTAAACAAATTACAGTTGGGCAATTGATAGAATAAAGATAACGTGCATATGTCGCGAGGATCACTATGAGATTTACTCTGGGCATTACAACAAAATACATAGACCGCCATCCAACTGCATCTATAACTAATAATCCACTCGCGGGGAATCATCCGAGGACCCCGAAAGTATTAAGTTGCGAACAACAGATAACTGCATTAAGCAAAGTGTGTAATGTAAACAATACGAATGTACTTGGACACAAGAATGTTGTTTTCTCCCTAGTGGCAACAGCACATCTACAACCTTAGAGGTTTCTGTCACTCCCCCAGATTAAATAGAGGCATGAACCCAACTATCGAGCATAAATACCCCCTCTTGGAGTCACTAGTATCTACTTGGCCAAGATAGCTACTAACAACGGAGAGCATGCAAGATCATAAACAACATAGAGATAACATAAGATATATGATTCAGCACATCAACTCAACATAACACCAATATTCATCGGATCCCAACAAACGCAACATGTAGAATTACACAAAGATGATCTCGATCATGTAAGGCAGCTCACGAGATCTGAACATGAAGCACAAGGGGGAGAAGACAACCATCTAGCTACTGCTATGGACCCATAGTCCAAGGTAGACTACTCACTCATCGCGCTAGAGGCAAGCATGGCGATAAAGAAGACCTCCGGTGGCGATTCCCCTCTCCGCAGGGTGCCGGGAAGAGCTTCTAGACCCTCCCGATCTCAGGTCGACGACGATAGCGGATCGCGATGTGTTTTTGGAAAATTGATCGGGTGTTTAGGTTTTTCCCGTCGGGGGGTCTTTATAGGCGAAGGGGCAGCGTCAGTGTAACGTCCCGACCTCTGGATCAAGGTGGAACAACTGTGTTGAGTGCTATTCCCTGGATCAATGATAGCACCACAGATCAAAATGAAATATTCATTGCATAGTATCAAGATTACAACGCGGATCCAGATACAAAGTATTTAATTCTTACAATTTTACACAGTGGGAAAAACAAGGTGGCAGGGAGCCTCCATCTTCATCACATGCCACAGGCAGCCATGTTGGAATGTAAGCTCGAGATCCTAATCCTGGTTCCTTACTCGAAGTAAATCCTGCACGTTGAATATGCAACCCCAAAAGGGGTCAGTACAATGATGTACTGGCAAATGACACATATTTGGTGGATGTTGTGAGGAGTCTATCTAAATGAGTATTTGGCTGGTGGATCTCACAGGCTAATTTGCATAAAGCTAGTTTTATCCTATGGTTCTTTCTCAAAGTTTTTTTTTCTGTCAAGGTTTTATATTTTCAAGGGTCGAAATAACCCCCAATTGCCACATACTAGCTAGGCATGTAGCACTAGGCGAAATTCAACAAAGTCAGAACCTCAGGCACCACCACCCCTCGGAGTGTATGGTCCTTAGTTCCTACCTAAGGGTTTCTAGACAGATTTTAGTCATTCAGAAACGGTGATGAGATTCTTCCGTACATTCCATGTCTAGAGACTCAATTGTCCATAACCAGGGACACGGCTAATCGATTAGTTTAAAACACCTTGCAAGGGTTGTGCACTTTCACCTTACGATTCATTTTATGCCCATACATAAAATGAAACGAGACCTTTTAGAAGGAGAGGGCAACTAACTTGGCAAGCTCCGCTCCCAACCTACAATTCAACTACCACCACTTCTTGCCGACAAGTTGCACTCCCACATTCTAATCAGTCAAGACAGAGCCCATAATGTCATAAGGCTGCACTGGAAGTACACTAAGCATGGAAGATATAGCCATCTCTTTGTTCCTGGGTGGCAAACCACAAGTGTACGCCCAGGCAGCAACTACACAAGGTGTAGCCCCAGGTCGCCACTCAACATCGCCTCCATCATCAAACCAATCCACCCAGGTGTTTCATTTTAGTTGAAGTTCTTAATTTATTCACAAAACACTTTTAACAAGTGATCAAAGCATGGCAACAATATTTTTCAAAGTATTTAGCATCCTAACAGGTGGGGTTTGAGGGATTGCTACACACTACTAGGATCTAAGCATTTGACAAAACAGTTGAATAAAATCACCTATCATGCATACTACAAGAGGTGAATATACTAATGCATAAGAAAAATGGGTAAGGGGACATGTGTGTCACTTGCCTTTTGAAGAACACGGTGTTTCTCTTCCCTCAACTAAGTGTGTAGTTCTCCGCACCAACTATAATATAGAAGGGACACAACATAAACACTCCAAACAATCACAAACAAACGATTTAAACAATCGAAGGTATTCGTCTAACCATTTAGCTTTATTGAGATGTTGTGAGTTGGAGGGCATGGTAAAAGATCACGATTTATAAGGTATGAGTTTGAGGGCTTAGTTGGGAAGGATCAGTATGATTTGAGAGGGAAATGGTCTAGGCAACTTTAAGAATGCTTGTACTACTCGAATAGCACATTTGCAAGTTGAATAGTTCAATACATGAAAACAAAACTAAGTGGGCATTGGATTGGGTATAGAGGGTTGATATTTGAGGACATGGCTCAATTGGTTCATTGTTCAAAAAGGTGTATGACACATACTATGGTATTGGTTATAACGACACCACATTAATAAAATCTAGGTTTGAGATGAAATCATATTCTACTCAAGTAGCACAATTGCAATTTGAATAAATATGTGAATTTGTCAAGAATAATGAGTGAGATCTTTATGCTTTATCAAAGCATATTGAATCTTGGAATATCTCATGTGGGTAATTCACATGAGAGACAAAATGGTGTAATAGCTATACTATTGAATAAGTGTGACAACAATTATTCTTAACTAGTATATATTACACTTAGGCAATGGGTTAGGATTCATGAAGCATTGAGTTACTCAATTAACTCATTTGTTAATTGAATAGTTCTACACATGAATTCGGGATCAATAGGATTGAGTAGGGATAGATAACATTTGAGGTTATGGTTTAAGGTTTCTATAGGGTACATGGGGTATTGGATAGGTGCTAAAATGTGGAGTTAGATCAATACCACAAGGATAGCAAGAGTAGAACTTACGATTGAGATGTATCACACTTTACTCAAACGACCCAATTGTAATTTGAATATGTGTGAACAAATCATGATGTACTTAGATGGACATGACATTGGATCAAGGTGATCCCAAGATGATATTTGATAGCTAGGTATGAGTATAAGATTTGCTAAAGTAGAAAAGGAAACATTACTGAACAGAAATTGATTTATCCTTATAATGGAAATTACTCAAATCCTCATATTAGAATTTGAATAATAGTGAAGTGTTTCAAACAGGTATGGGAGTGATACTACTGGATAGCTTGCAGTAAAGCAAGGCCACTGCAAGTGGATTCATTCTAAAATAAATTTTAGAACTCAAGATATGGTCAAATTTGTGATTTGAATAGATTTGGATGCACAGAGTGTGTGCACGTATCAAGTTTGGATTTTTTTGATCCTATGATGTTCTACAAGTTCTAAGGAATCCAGGGACTACAAATTTGTAATTTTTGGACTCTTGGTTCTAAGGATATGAATTAAACAACTAATAGGAGGTTCAGTCCCAATTTGAAAATGGTTTCAAATTGAACCCATGAAATTTGAGATTTTATTGTAGTACTGGATTCTACAGGTTTCAAGGATTCCAACGGTATATCATTTGCTATTTTTGGACCTACAGATCCAAAGATATGAATTTTGCAAGATTGGGATCAAATCTGGTTTGAATTTCTAATTCAAATTTCTGTTTAAACCAGAGGCTGACACTTGGCGCATCCTGACAGGTCGATACCGATTCGGGTGGATCAAGGTTGTGGGCCGCTAGATCTTAAGTGGATCGAACGTACCAGATCTACTGATACCTCTTCGTTTAAGTGAAGCGATCTGGGCTTTTGGATCTTGATCGGACGGACGATAAGAATCAGAGAGGAGAGAAGCTCACCTAGGGTTTCCTGTGCGTCGCCGGCGGCGAGCTTGCTCACTGGAGGATGACGTAGCCAACTAAGCGGAGGGTTCTGGAGGCAGCGAAGATGCGGACGAGGATCAGAACGATGAGGCGAGCCCGAGAGCGTGAATCTCCACCTCGATTGCTTCCAGATGAAGGAGTAGAGGACGGTTGGAGGGTGCACGGGCGTCGGTGACCTTCTGTTTGCACTGGAGAGCTCGATTTTCTGCGAAACGATTCAGTCCGTGGGCATCAAGGGGTGCGCCAGAGTAGGGGAAGACGATAGGAGAGAAGAGAGAGGGCGGGGCTCACTGGCTATGGTCGGAATCGACCGGAGATACCTGCAGATGAGCGGACCTCCGACGAGGGATTTGAGCAGCCTGGCGGCCCGGTTCGAGGAGAGGTGGGGAGGGGAGTGAGAGGAGGGTGCGAGGTACTTATAGGCGTGGTCTTGATGGCCATTACTCGCGAGAAATCAACGGGAGAGGTTTACTCCGGCGACCGTTTCCAGAAACGGAGAGAGAGGGAGAAGATTGCGGGAGGAGGGGGATGACATGCGGGGCCCACATGTCGGCGTGCAGAAGAAAGGGAGAGGATACCGGTTTGGGGCGGGGCGTTGCTAGGCCGTGGGCTCGTTCTGGCCGTGGGCTGGAATGGTTCCCGGGGTCCAGTTTCATATTTTTCCTTTTCTTTCTCTTTTTCTTTTCTGATTTTCTTATTTCTTTCATAGATTTTGCAAAAATGCTCCAAATCAAATCAAACCACTTTCAGAGATTTGCAAATTTCACTGCAAGGTTTTAAATCAATAGGAAACAAGTTTTCAGAATCAGAACAAGATTTTTAATAGAAATATGGATTGAGGCCAAAGGTTTTTGCTTGCATAAAGCTGAATAGGATTTGAAAATAAATCTTTTGAAAATAAGAAATAATCCTTTATAAAATAATGTTTGAAATTATCTTTCAAACTTAGTTCTTGAAATACAATCTTTACTAAATAAAACACCCTTGGTATTCACTCCTTAGCAAGCAAACTTGCATAGGTTTGAATAAAGGATAGAAAAAGGAGTATTTTGATAATTGATTCTTTTCTCAAAAAGGTCTTCAAGAATATAGTAGAAAGTTTAAAACATTTTCTAATAAAACTTTCAAATAGACTCAAAAAGTTTTAAATCCCTGTGAAATTTCAATCATCTCAAGTAAAACAAAAGCAAAATTCTCCCCCAAAATTTGACAAAGTCTTGGGATGTTACAGACTACCACCCTTAAAAGAAATCTCGTCCTCGAGATTGGAGAAAGGTTACAAGGTTTAAGGATCCTAATGGAACTAGGGTGCTACCACCCTTAAAAGAGGATTTCACTTGGTGACATCTTGATGCTTCCCTAGGCACTTGCATTTTGTTCCCAGCTTGAATTCACTGTTGCGCCATCTTTCCTGCAATCGCTCTTCTCAGAAGTGTCGATGTTCGTCGCTATGTCCAAAAGTGGACATTCCAAATGTTCCATCCAATTCTGGTGATAGGCAGATATCATCCATCGCGTTGTCTTCAACAAGGTAGTCCACATCGTCCAAGAATGTGTATCTAGCCTTTTCTTGGTCGGTCCTCACCAGGGCCAAGATAGCATACAGGCCATCACCATACTCCTTGTTGCCTTTTAGTTGATTTTTATTACCGAATCTCAAAAGTTGACCCAGTGCCAAGTACTGCATGCTTGCCCCACGAACATGATGGGACCACACATCCCAATGAGTTAGGATGGCATCTTTTTGCAGTCTTCTCAAGCATTTCATGTGGGTAAACAAGGTGGACTCTGTAAGAGGTACTGGCACCTTTAAGGGACGAAAGGTCGCCTTATAACCAGCATTGTTGAACCCATTTAAGTTACCGGAGCAAGTCATGTTGCTTGCCACAGGTACCAGATGGTCCTTAAGAATTCCTTTAGCAACCGTCTTCATAGTTGTTGAAAGGCGCTGAACAACTCGGTTATATCTCGAAGATGAACTCTTTCTCAGGGAAAGGGAATCTGACGACGCTCTCGTGGGCAGGAACATGGTTCCATGGATTTGGAGAGTTGTCTCATAACATCGTAGGTCGGGATGAGGTAGACTTCGGTGGCGCTGGGCTTTGGAACTAGGAGGAAATCTCATAGTTGGTGAAATCTCATAGTTGGTGGTGGCAGTCTCTGGTGTGACTCTCTGGAGAGGGGTGAACTCTCTCTTATAGGCTCAGGGGTAGCCGAACAGGCCGTGTGGGGAGTCGAAATGAAAAGTCGGGGAATTAAAGTCGAAGTTGAACCGTCTCCGCATTCAAGGTCCACTGAGAAAACGCTTCTGAAACGTGTAGTCGTTCCTCACCGTATTCTTACGTTTTGGCCACACTGGCACACTATGAAGGGTGTAGCATACTATCCTCCTAGGGTCATGGTTTAAAGACGTCGTCTCTCATGTTGGTATGTCTCTCTAGGTATGTAAAACCAATATTACGAGAGCGAATAATAAGAGTAGTAGGAGTGGTGATCAATCCATCCTGCACCCAAATCATTACTTCATACATGGTTTTGCAAACCTCGTATTCTAACTCTTGGTCAACCTCACTAGTTTTTAGGTAAAAAAAATTTGTCGAAAATTTGGGACCTAGATCCCAATTTTTTTTTCAATTTGAAAACAGAGTCTAACGTTTCCTAACTAGGGTTTTGGGCAAACTCGGCCGTAAGGCGATAACTTCTTGCGCTGTAAAACTTTCAGCTTGCTGAATTGAGGAGAAATTTACATCCATACAAGGAGTTACTCATTGGGCTTACAAGTCCAATCTTTATTTATTACAGGTAATAATCGAATACAATTGCTCCTAGGTCGACCGTACTTTGTTGTGTCTTCACCTTGTACTGGCGGCATCCTTCAGTCATACAAATTTTTACTGAGGTCTTGGAGCACCCTTCTCCGAACATTTATCCGCGTAGTGTCCCTTTTGTTTGCACTTGTAACAAGTGATCAAACGGAGGTCTCTCTTCACGCTATCTTGCATGTTTACTTTATGGTACTTTCCTGGACATTTGCTCACATAATGTCCTAGCTCTTTGCATTGGAAGCACATCACCTTGCTGTTGTCCTTCTTCCTTTTTGGTCTTTCTAGGGCTAGAAGATCTCTCACTTCATTTTCTTCATATTCCACTACAGTTGTGGGAAAACTTTCTGATCACTCTAAGATTTACACATATATCTGAACCTTGCAACCATAAATCTTGTCTGTTTTACCTCATTTCTACCTGTGTTGCACCAACATTTTACATCATTTGATCCTTTGTCACAGATCAGTGCGCCAAGGCACTTAATTCTACAAGTCAGAGTAATTCAAACCAAAGACCAAGCCACCAGGAATGGAGGAGTACATCTTGAGGAGCAAGAAAGAAGCCAACGGCAGAAACAGTCTGCCACGGCACATGAAGACAGGAAAATCGGCAAAAGCAGAAAAGCCGATGTTGCAGAAAAGCCGATGCCGCCACCAACTTCCCACTACTCCTCTACGCCGCAGCAAGAATGCCACAAAAAGCCTTTAAAAGGAGAGGTCTAGGTTCACTCCCAAAAAACAATCCATCCATCCATCGCCACTCCAATCCATGGCCACACAGCCACTCCATCCACCACTCCACCAAAACTTTCCTCCTCCATAGTCCAACACACCGAAAACCTTCACTTTTTCCACCAACTTTTCCCTCTACTCCTCTGCTGCAACAAGAACAGATCGACAACGCAAGCAAGAACACCATGAACAACACCAAGAACACCTCCAAGAACGTCAAGATGGACAAAGCTCGAAGGATTTGAAGGCCAAGCTCTCCCTCAACCTCTTCAATCTCTGCCATGACAAGCCTTCGGTGACCAACAACAACCTCTCTCTCCTCTCACCTATGCTCTGTGATGATTTGTGTTGATCTAGCACTGTAAAACAGTTTGAACCTTGTCCTGGATCTTTGCTATGGTTTGAGTGACACACTCCATTGTAAACTCCAAGATTACTGTGATTTCTGTGTTGCATCTGCTTGATCTGTTAGGTGTAAGACTAGTCTCTGCACCTAGTCCCAAAAATGCATCCCTGCCTCACTTGCTCGTTTGTCCTTTGTTTCCTTGCCTGACAAACAAGAAACATTGGATTTGTTATGTTAAAACTTCCAACCTAAAACCTCCTTTTATTTTCCTGTTTACAAAACCAAAAACCCCACTTTTCTGCTTAGCTTCTGGAAAGAAGGAAATAGTCTCATTTGTGTTGATCCCTGTGGAGACGACTAGAAAAACCCCCCTATATCTCACTCTGACCAAAATTGGCGCCGTTGCCGGGGATCAACTTTTGATTGTTTCCTTAGATTACAGTAGACTAAGCTGTGTAAATACTTGTTCCAATTTGCAATCTTTGATTGTCTGTTTTAATGACTTGTCTGTGATCAAGCTTAGAACTTTTATTAGGGGATTTAGTTCACTAACCCTTGATCAAGTTCTTGTCTGTGATTGTGTGTAGAACAATGATTTCATCTAATCTCCGTGGGAATTCAGTTGATGCAGTCCTCTGAAGATTCTCCACTAGCCCCATTTGATCCTGAGCCAGAGAGGACTTTGTTTGCAAGAAAGAGAGCAGCTTCTGAAGTTTCTGCTGAAGATTTGGAAACCTCTGCCTCAGATTTGGAATCGTCATCCTCAGATTTCAGCATGGGTGATAAGAAGTTGAGAGATTTGTGGATTCCCAAGGACCAGATCAGCAATGCAGATGTGATTATGCCTGCAATACAAGCAAACAACTGGGAAATCAAGCCAGCTCTGATCAATATGGTGCAACATAATCCCTTCAAAGGTTCTGCTTTGGAGAGCCCCCATGAGCATATCAGAAACTTTCTGGAGTACTGCAACACTTTGAAGCACAATGGTGTTCCTCCTGAAGCCATCAGGATGCAATTGTTTCCCTTCTCACTGTCTGGGCTTGCAAAAGTTTGGTTCCACTCTCTTCCTATTCACTGCAGAGACACATGGGAACATGTTCTTCAAGCCTTCTTTGAGAGATACTTCCCTCCAACCAAAGCAGCCGAGTGTAGAGACAAGATAACAAGATTTGTGCAATATGAAGGAGAAAGCCTGTATGATACTTGGCAGAGATACCAAGGTCTCATCAGGATGTGTCCCAACCATGGCCAGGAGCAATGGCTTATCTTGCAAACCTTCTATAAGGGTTTGACAGAGCAAACCAGATCATTTGTTGATTCAGCTGCTGGAGGTGGAATCATGAACAAGACCCTTGATGAAGCTACTGAGTTGATTGAGAGCATGGCATCACACAACTTCTCCTGGACAAATGAAAGAGCTGTCCACCCCAACAATCAGCTGCAGATTCAGTCAAGTGGCCAGAATGCTTTGGAAGCCAAGTTGGAGAGTTTAACAACTCAGCTTGCCCAGCTCATGACAGAAAGAAACAGCCAAGCTTTGGTTCCTGTCAACCAAGTTACTTCTGCCTGTGCAATTTGTGGAAAAGAAGGCCATTCTCTCATGGAATGTACATTGTCTGCACCTCCTGAAGCCATGATATCAGAGGTGAACTATGCCCAGAATCAAGGGCCATATTCCCAAAGTTACAACCCCTCTTGGAGAAACCACCCTAACCTTTCTTACAAGAGCAATAATCAGCAAAGTTACCCAGCACCAGGGCAGCAGCACTATGCCCAAGCATCCCAGCAGAGTTACCATCAGCCTGGACAACAAAATTTCAGACCCCAAGGTCAAGTGCAACACCCACAACAACAACACCACCCAGTACATCAGCAAACTACTTCATCCAGCAGTAGCAGCCAATCTGAGCTTGGAGAAATGATGAAGCTACAGAAGGAAATGTTCAGTGGAATGCAAGAAACTATGAAAATGCAATCTGAACTTTTCTACAAGACTATGCAGCAACTCACTGCTGGAATCCAGACCAACAACATTGGAAAACAAGCTGAAGGAAAACTGCCAGCCCAAACAGAGAAAAACCCAAAACAGTGTGGTGCCCTTTCCACTACTGAAGTTATTGATGCAGTCACCACTAGGAGTGGGGTGAACACTGGACCCTTACTCAAAACCCCACCAAATGTCACTTATGTTGCTCCACAGAGAAGACCCACCGTGCAACAACAAACACCTCCAGAAATTGTTCTGCCAAGGCAGGAAAAATCAACAGGACAGTCTGCCCAGACGGAAAACCCTGCCAAGGCACAGATCTCTGCCACAGAACCAACAGAGAAGCCTTTGTTGATGAAAGTACCATTTCCAGAGAGATTGGACAAGACCAAGGAGGAGAAGCAATACTCTAAATTCCTTGAGACCATGAAGGAAGTGCAAATCACCATCCCCATCTTGGATGCAGTGTTGCACATTCCCCTATATGCAAAGTTTTTTAAAGATCTGATCACAAGGAAGAGGACTTTGGACAGCCCTGAGTTAGTAGCCTTGACAGAAGATTGCAGTGTTGTGATCTTGAACCACATGCCCAAGAAGCTACAAGACCCTGGAAGTTTCAGCATTCCCTGTGTAGTGGGAAGAAAAACCTTCACAGCCCTTTGTGACTTAGGTTCCTCTGTGAGTGTGTTACCCTCTGCTGCAAGCCAGATTCAGCAGCTGGGAACGTTGAAGCCTACCCCAATTACACTTCAACTTGCTGATAGAACCTTGAGAAAACCAGTAGGAGTCCTTGAAGATGTGCCAGTCCAAGTTGGCAACTTTGCATATCCTGTGGACTTTGTTGTGCTTGAGATGGAAGACAATGCTGAATCAATGATTCTAGGCAGGCCATTCTTGGCAACTGCTGGTGCCATCATTGATGTCAAAGGTGGAACCCTCAAATTACAATTTGGATCAGAGCAAGCTGAATTCAGCATGAAACATGCCACTCACTTACCCAATGTTCCTGAACACTGCCATTCCATTGATATTGTTGAAAGAAGTGTGCTAGAAACTTTGCCAGAACCTGAGCAAGAAGAGCCTGAAGCTCAAGTCTTTGTTACTGCTGAAACCACCAATGTACAGCAGCTCGGTGAAGTGAAAATTTGTGAAATTTTACCTGTGTCAAGTGCAAGAGAACCAGCTCATCTAGCTCACCATTCTGTTGTGGAGCTCAAAGAATTGCCTTCCCATCTGAAATACTCATTCTTGGAGAAGGAAAAGTTACACCCTGTGATTATTAGTTCTGCCCTTTCAAGTGAGCAAGAAGAAAGTCTTCTGTCTATTCTGAAGCTGTACAAGAATGTCATTGGATATTCCATTGACGACATCATTGGCATTAGCGAGAAAGTGTGTTCTCACAGGATCCACTTGGAAGAAGGCAGCAAGCCAACAAGAGAAGGACAGAGGAGACTAAACCCTGCTATGCAAGATGTAGTAAAGAAGGAAGTTCTGAAATTGTTAAAGGCTGGAATGATATACCCCATCTCTGACAGTGAGTGGGTGAGTCCTATCCACATTGTGCCCAAGAAAGGTGGCTACACTGTTGTTGAAAATGAAGAAGGAAGGCTCATGACCACAAGACCTGTTACAGGATGGAGGATGGTGAATGACTTCAGAAAATTGAACAAAGCTACAAGAAAAGATCACTTCCCTCTGCCATTCATGGACCAAATGCTAGAAAGACTTGCTGGCCAGAAGTACTACTGCTACCTTGATGGTTACTCTGGATTTCTGCAGATTCCAATCCACCCTTCTGACCAAGACAAGACCACATTCACCTGCCCTTATGGAACCTTTGCTTACAAAAGGCTACCATTTGGCCTTTGCAACGCTCCAGGCACCTTTCAGAGATGCATGATGTCCATATTTTCTGATTACATTGAGAAGATTATGGAAGTCTTCATGGATGATTTCACTGTGTATGGAAAAGACTTCGAAGCCTGCTTGAAGAACCTCACCTTAGTCCTTCACAGATGCTCTGAGCAAAATTTGATCCTGAACTGGGAAAAATGTCACTTCCTTGTCACTGAAGGCATTGTGTTGGGCCACCTTGTGTCTGCTAGAGGAATTGAGGTGGACAAGGCAAAGGTAGATGTGATTGCCAAGCTATCTCCTCCTGAAAATGTGAAGGGAATTCAAAGCTTCCTGGGCCATGCTGGCTTCTACAGGAGGTTTATCAAGAACTTCTCCTATCTTGCCAAGCCACTCACCAATCTCCTGAATCATGAAGTGAAGTTTGTGTTTGATGACACTTGTTTGCAAGCATTCAACCAATTGAAAGATGCTCTCATCACAGCCCCTGTTGTTCAACCTCCTGACTGGACACTGCCATTTGAACTTATGTGTGATGCAAGTGACTTTGCTGTTGGAGCAGTCCTTGGCCAGAGAAAAGACAAAGCTGTACATGTTATACATTATGCAAGCAAGACTTTGGATGATGCTCAAATCAATTACACCACCACAGAGAAAGAGCTGCTTGCTGTTGTGTTCTCATTTGATAAGTTTAGACCATACCTGGTTGGACACAAGTGCATTGTCTACACAGACCATGCAGCAATCAGATATTTAGTGAGCAAAAAGGATGCTAAACCAAGGCTCATCAGATGGATCCTTCTGCTCCAAGAGTTTGACATAGAAATTAGAGACAAGAAAGGGTCAGAGAACTCAGTTGCTGATCACTTGTCCAGAATCAACATTGATGAAAACAGAGAGATTCAAGACTTGATGCCAGGAGAACAGCTCATGGCAGTCAGTGCCACTTCACCTTGGTATGCTGACTTTGTGAACTTCCTAGCTTGTGATATTGTGCCAGCAGATCTCTCCTACCAGCAAAAGAAAAAATTCCTCCATGATGTCAAGAGTTACTATTGGGATGAACCTTTTCTGTACAAACATTGTGCTAATGGCATTGTGAGAAGGTGTGTTCCCTCTGATGAGAAAAGTGATGTGATGTTCCAATGCCATTCAGGATTGTATGGAGGACATGCTGGAGTGTTCAAGACTCAAGCCAAGATTCTGCAAGCTGGTTTCTTTTGGCCAAGTATGTTCAGAGATGTTCATGAATACATAATGAAGTGTGATCCTTGTCAAAGAGCAGGAAAGATATCAAAGAGAAATGAAATGCCTCAAACAGGAATCTTGGAAGTGGAATTGTTTGATGTGTGGGGAGTCGATTTTGTTGGACCCTTGCCATCTTCTCAAGGCTACAAGCATATTTTAGTTGCTGTTGACTATGTGTCAAAATGGGTTGAAGCCATTCCCACTGTTAATGCTGATGCCAAGGCAGTTTGTAGAATGTTCAAGACTGTCATTTTCCCAAGATTTGGAATGCCAAGAGTTGTAATCAGTGATGGTGGTGCTCATTTCAACAATGACCAGTTTGAGAAGCTTCTGACCAAGTATGGAGTGAAGAATCACAGAGTGACAACTCCTTACCATCCGCAGGCCAATGGCCAAGTGGAGTTGTCAAACAGGGAAATCAAGCAAATCTTGGAGAAAGTTGTGTCCAAGACCAGAGGAGATTGGTCAATGAAATTGCCCGACACTTTGTGGGCTTACAGGACAGCATACAAGACACCCATTGGCATGTCACCTTTCAGAATTGTCTATGGCAAGGCTTGCCATCTGCCAGTCGAATTGGAGCACAGAGCGCATTGGGCAATCAGGAAGCTGAACTTGGACATTAGCAAAGCAGGAAACATGAGGAAACTGCAGTTGTGTGAGCTTGAAGAGCTCAGGAATGATTCCTATGAAAGTGCAAAGATTTACAAGGAGAAGACCAAGAAATGGCATGACTCCCACATTCTGAGAAGGGAATTCAAGGAAGGGCAGTCAGTGCTGGTGTATGATTCCAAGTTACACTTATTCTCTGGAAAGTTCAAGTCCAGATGGTTTGGCCCTTGTGTTATCAAGAAAGATCTAGGCCATGGTGCCTTTGAGGTTTATAGCTCAGCCGAGGGAACATTCAAAGTAAATGGCCAGAGGTTGAAGCACTACAGGATTGGAGATTTGATTGAAAACCAAGATGAAGAAGACGATGAACCAGAGGATGGCTCCAATGCATCCTCTATCCGTGCAAACCAGTGATGATGAAGCTATAGTCAAGCTAGTGACTGTAAACAAGCTCTCTTCCAGGAGGAAACCTGGTATCCCCTGTATCATATATTTCCCTTTCACCTTTTTATGTTTTTGCCTTGTGTGTTTGTTTCTTTTTGTTGTTTCAGCAAGAACTTGGATAAGGAGAAGGATTGCTGTTGATTGACAAGGCAGAGAAGCAGGAAAACCACCAGGTGAACACTTTCCATTTCCACACATTTGTTAAAATCTGAATCAGAATATACTATACTGTTGGTTGATCTTGTGTGAAAGTACGTTGTTAAGGAATGAATCAATTTTGCTTGCTTGGACCTGAAAATATCACCTTGCATGCTATGAAGAACTTTGCTTTGAATCTGCTTATAACTCTTGCAAATGCTGTGTTCAGAGCCTAGTTCCACTTTAGAACTTTTGTATGGCTTTACTCAAAGAACCTGTGAAACATCAGCATATTTGTTAATTGCTCTAAGAATGAAGTTCATGATCCATTTCTTAGCCCCTAACCAATTGCATCTGTTGCATTTTTTGCATTAGCAAACATGATCTCTGGATTGTGACTTGTGAAGCACTAACATACTAACATATTGGCAGAAAGGAAAAAGTTTAGCATTAGCAACCATGATCTCTGGATTGTGGTGTGTGAAGCACTAACCTGATAATGCTAAGTAAAACTTGTTGTAAATATCCAAAGCACTAGCACCTATGATCCTGGGATTGTAGTGTGTGAAGCACTAACTAAGTTGACCCATCAAGCTAAGTTACTAACTGACTAACTTGTCTATGCATTAGCCTATTATGTTCTTGGGAACTGTAATAGGTGAAGCACTAATTTTGCATTACATATTGGGCTATGTACTGGATCTTGAGTTTTCAATTTCAAAGTCAATTTCTTTATACTCATGTGTCCATGTTGTTTGATCTAGACATACTCAAATTCTCTTGTGAAACTTGTTTTTGAATTGGCAATTTCAGGATTTATCTGCATTGAGTCAGCAATGTCCCTCATCATGCTCTGTTACATTTCGTTTGGTACAATGCACCATTCTTTACTTGAGGACAAGCAAAGGTTTTGGTCTGGGGGTTTTGATCACTCTAAGATTTACACATATATCTGAACCTTGCAACCATAAATCTTGTCTGTTTTACCTCATTTCTACCTGTGTTGCACCAACATTTTACATCATTTGATCCTTTGTCACAGATCAGTGCGCCAAGGCACTTAATTCTACAAGTCAGAGTAATTCAAACCAAAGACCAAGCCACCAGGAATGGAGGAGTACATCTTGAGGAGCAAGAAAGAAGCCAACGGCAGAAACAGTCTGCCACGGCACATGAAGACAGGAAAATCGGCAAAAGCAGAAAAGCCGATGTTGCAGAAAAGCCGATGCCGCCACCAACTTCCCACTACTCCTCTACGCCGCAGCAAGAATGCCACAAAAAGCCTTTAAAAGGAGAGGTCTAGGTTCACTCCCAAAAAACAATCCATCCATCCATCGCCACTCCAATCCATGGCCACACAGCCACTCCATCCACCACTCCACCAAAACTTTCCTCCTCCATAGTCCAACACACCGAAAACCTTCACTTTTTCCACCAACTTTTCCCTCTACTCCTCTGCTGCAACAAGAACAGATCGACAGCGCAAGCAAGAACACCATGAACAACACCAAGAACACCTCCAAGAATGTCAAGATGGACAAAGCTCGAAGGATTTGAAGGCCAAGCTCTCCCTCAACCTCTTCAATCTCTGCCATGACAAGCCTTCGGTGACCAACAACAACCTCTCTCTCCTCTCACCTATGCTCTGTGATGATTTGTGTTGATCTAGCACTGTAAAACAGTTTGAACCTTGTCCTGGATCTTTGCTATGGTTTGAGTGACACACTCCATTGTAAACTCCAAGATTACTGTGATTTCTGTGTTGCATCTGCTTGATCTGTTAGGTGTAAGACTAGTCTCTGCACCTAGTCCCAAAAATGCATCCCTGCCTCACTTGCTCGTTTGTCCTTTGTTTCCTTGCCTGACAAACAAGAAACATTGGATTTGTTATGTTAAAACTTCCAACCTAAAACCTCCTTTTATTTTCCTGTTTACAAAACCAAAAACCCCACTTTTCTGCTTAGCTTCTGGAAAGAAGGAAATAGTCTCATTTGTGTTGATCCCTGTGGAGACGACTAGAAAAACCCCCCTATATCTCACTCTGACCACTTTCTCTCTTCTTCGAGCAATTTCTAGACAAGTGTCCTTCTTCTTCACATGAGTAGCAACACTTAGTGGTAGGGTGGTGTGTTGTCCCCATGTCTTTATCTTCCATCTTTCTTTTGAGTCTTCCATCTTCAGGGGTCCTTCCTGGCATTTGGCTCACTCTATCCTTGGCTTGTTGATTCATTCGTTGCACTGTGGAATAAAACTTGCATTCAGCAGGAATGTGATTTGTTCCTTCACATAGGAAACAGGTAACTAGGCTCATGGGACACTCTTCAACTGGGTGACTCACATCACAGTAAGGGCACTCTCCACGACAGTCTTTAGAGGCGTGTCCTATTTCTCCACATCTTTTACAGGCTTGACATATTATCTCAGTATCAACTTTCGTTGGCTTTTCTTCATGCTCATCTTGCGGCAGGCTAGCGTTGGCACTGGTCAAAATCTGGGACATCATTTGTACTATCCGTGAATGGTTGTCCAGTACTTGCTGCACTTCCAAAGGTAATTCTCTACCCTCATGACTAGCCGTATTCTGAGTCATCATCTGTGAAATCCTTGTATGCGCTTCAACTAATTGTTGTATCGCAATTTCCAACTGAGTGTTGTTGCGATTAAACACATGTTGAGGTTGCATTTGTTTGGGTTTTAGGACAGGCTTAGTGATTAGCATAGATGAGGGTTAGACAGAAGAGATCTAAGGGAGATCCTACCCAAACACTGCAGGTCAAGAGAAAACATCTTTCTACCAAACTCTAACAAACATTGCAACCAGCACTTAAAAGCATGGATTATCACATCAAACATAGATCCTTAAGCACAAACAAGTTAAACCACAGGTTTTAGGAAAAACAGAGTCTAATGGGGCCATACCACCAGGTGGCACGACTAACTATTACAAGATCGTCGATTTATTACATAATGCGGTGGTCTCACTACTTGAACTGTGCAAGATATGCTCTAGTGTTCCCTGTCTTGCGTCACTTCACCACAGGGCTAGGTGGCGCCGCATGAACCTTCTCCACAGAATCTCCCTCTACCGTGGTCTGGCAAGGCTCTAGCTGCTCAGGCCCTGCTCCAACCTGCTCCGAGGTCGACTCCTTCCTCTCTTCAGTATGTGTTGCTCCTTTCTTGGGCGGCCAAGGCTTGTACTTCATCAGGTCCTTGTGAAGATAAATGCACTGTCCTCGAAAGCCTACAATCTGGGCCTCCTGATCCTCGACCTTGCCTGACAGCTTATCATTGGCGGCCTCAAGGGATTTGTTCTTCTCCTTCAGCTTCTCTATCGTGTTCTCTAGTTGCTCTATCTTCTCATCTTTCTGCAGGAGCTGATACTTGGCATCATCAGTGGCATCCATCTCACTGCGCAGCATGTCTTCCAGGTTGAAGGCATAGGATCCCATGTCCTCTAACTGCACCTCGGTCCATGGTAAATCCTCACGATGCCCTGGAGTCCTCAAGGCCCAACCCTCGTGGTTGCGTCTCCCAAACTGGTAGATGGAGTTGTCCAACTCTGATATCTCCTGGACGTACATACCACATATGCGAGCTAGTGCCTCCTCCATGGCCATCATAACACCGGTCTCCCAACCTGGGTACATCCTCGAGTACACCACTGTCTCTGTGGGAGTACCAATGGTGCGACCCTCAATCCTGGTCTCAATCTCCCAGCGGACGATCTCGGGAACCACACAAGGTATCACTCTACCACAAAAAGTGGGAGGTGACAGGTTCAGCATCCGAGAGAGGCGAGATAGCTGATCACTAAACAGCTTGTCGTCATCGTCGTATGGGACCTTCAGCTTGGTGAACGTCATCTATAATTTTGAAAGAAGAACAGTGTAAGTAAACGAAGGTGATAAGTCTTACGAGGAGGAATAAAGCAAACTGTAATTATAAAGCAATAAAAAAAATTCAAAACATATCCTAAACGCAATGATATCCATTTGATATCATTTTAGGGTTTCCTAGTCTAATTCCATACCTAGGGTCTCGATCCTACAGGCAACACTATGCTCTGATACCATTTTGTAACGTCCCGACCTCTGGATCAAGGTGGAACATCTGTGTTGAGTGCTATTCCCTGGATCAATGATAGCACCACAGATCAAAATGAAATATTCATTGCATAGTATCAAGATTACAACGCGGATCCAGATACAAAGTATTTAATTCTTACAATTTTACACAGCGGGGAAAACAAGGTGGTAGGGAGCCTCCATCTTCATCACATGCCACAGGCAGCCATGTTGGAATGTAAGCTCGAGATCCTAATCCTGGTTCCTTACTCGAAGTAAATCCTACACGTTGAATATGCAGCCCCAAAAGGGGTCAGTACAATGATGTACTGGCAAATGACACATATTTGGTGGATGTTGTGAGGAGTCTATCTAAATGAGTATTTGGCTGGTGGATCTCACAGGCTAATTTGCATAAAGCCAGTTTTATCCTATGGTTCTTTCTCAAAGTTTTTTTTTCTGTCAAGGTTTTATATTTTCAAGGGTCGAAATAACCCCCAATTGCCACATACTAGCTAGGCATGTAGCACTGGGCGAAATTCAACAAAGTCAGAACCTCAGGCACCACCACCCCTCGGAGTGTATGGTCCTTAGTTCCTACCTAAGGGTTTCTAGACAGATTTTAGTCATTCAGAAATGGTGATGAGATTCTTCCGTACATTCCATGTCTAGAGACTCAATTTTCCATAACCGAGGACACGGCTAATCGATTAGTTTAAAACACCTTGCAAGGGTTGTGCACTTTCACCTTACGATTCATTTTATGCCCATACATAAAATGAAACGAGACCTTTTAGAAGGAGAGGGCAACTAACTTGGCAAGCTCCGCTCCCAACCTACAATTCAACTACCACCACTTCTTGCCGACAAGTTGCACTCCCACATTCTAATCAGTCAAGACAGAACCCATAATGTCATAAGGCTGCACTGGAAGTACACTAAGCATGGAAGACATAGCCATCTCTTTGTTCCTGGGTGGCAAACCACAAGTGTACGCCCAGGCAGCAACTACACAAGGTGTAGCCCCAGGTCGCCACTCAACATCGCCTCCATCATCAAACCAATCCACCTAGGTGTTTCATTTTAGTTGAAGTTCTTAATTTATTCACAAAACACTTTTAACAAGTGATCAAAGCATGGCAACAATATTTTTCAAAGTATTTATCATCCTAACAGGTGGGGTTTGAGGGATTGCTACACACTACTAGGATCTAAGCATTTGACAAAATAGTTGAATAAAATCACCTATCATGCATACTACAAGAGGTGAATATACTAATGCATAAGAAAAATGGGTAAGGGGACATGTGTGTCACTTGCCTTTTGAAGAACACGGTGTTTCTCTTCCCTCAACTAAGTGTGTAGTTCTCCGCACCAACTATAATATAGAAGGGACACAACATAAACACTCCAAACAATCACAAACAAACGATTTAAACAATCGAAGGTATTCGTCTAACCATTTAGCTTTATTGAGATGTTGTGAGTTGGAGGGCATGGTAAAAGATCACGATTTATAAGGTATGAGTTTGAGGGCTTAGTTGGGAAGGATCAGTATGATTTGAGAGGGAAATGGTCTAGGCAACTTTAAGAATGCTTGTACTACTCGAATAGCACATTTGCAAGTTGAATAGTTCAATACATGAAAACAAAACTAAGTGGGCATTGGATTGGGTATAGAGGGTTGATATTTGAGGACATGGCTCAATTGGTTCATTGTTCAAAAAGGTGTATGACACATACTATGGTATTGGTTATAACGACACCACATTAATAAAATCTAGGTTTGAGATGAAATCATATTCTACTCAAGTAGCACAATTGCAATTTGAATAAATATGTGAATTTGTCAAGAATAATGAGTGAGATCTTTATGCTTTATCAAAGCATATTGAATCTTGGAATATCTCATGTGGGTAATTCACATGAGAGACAAAATGGTGTAATAGCTATACTATTGAATAAGTGTGACAACAATTATTCTTAACTAGTATATATTACACTTAGGCAATGGGTTAGGATTCATGAAGCATTGAGTTACTCAATTAACTCATTTGTTAATTGAATAGTTCTACACATGAATTCGGGATCAATAGGATTGAGTAGGGATAGATAACATTTGAGGTTATGGTTTAAGGTTTCTATAGGGTACATGGGGTATTGGATAGGTGCTAAAATGTGGAGTTAGATCAATACCACAAGGATAGCAAGAGTAGAACTTACGATTGAGATGTATCACACTTTACTCAAACGACCCAATTGTAATTTGAATATGTGTGAACAAATCATGATGTACTTAGATGGACATGACATTGGATCAAGGTGATCCCAAGATGATATTTGATAGCTAGGTATGAGTATAAGATTTGCTAAAGTAGAAAAGGAAACATTACTGAACAGAAATTGATTTATCCTTATAATGGAAATTACTCAAATCCTCATATTAGAATTTAAATAATAGTGAAGTGTTTCAAACAGGTATGGGAGTGATACTACTGGATAGCTTGCAGTAAAGCAAGGCCACTGCAAGTGGATTCATTCTAAAATAAATTTTAGAACTCAAGATATGGTCAAATTTGTGATTTGAATAGATTTGGATGCACAGAGTGTGTGCACGTATCAAGTTTGGATTTTTTTTTGATCCTATGATGTTCTACAAGTTCTAAGGAATCCAGGGACTACAAATTTGTAATTTTTGGACTCTTGGTTCTAAGGATATGAATTAAACAACTAACAGGAGGTTCAGTCCCAATTTGAAAATGGTTTCAAACTGAACCCATGAAATTTGAGATTTTATTGTACTACTGGATTCTACAGGTTTCAAGGATTCCAACGGTATATCATTTGCTATTTTTGGACCTACAGATCCAAAGATATGAATTTTGCAAGATTGGGATCAAATCTGGTTTGAATTTCTAATTCAAATTTCTGTTTAAACCAGAGGCTGACACTTGGCGCATCCTGACAGGTCAATACCGATTCGGGTGGATCAAGGTTGTGGGCCGCTAGATCTTAAGTGGATCGAACGTACCAGATCTACTGATACCTCTTCATTTAAGTGAAGCGATCTGGGCTTTTGGATCTTGATCGGACGGACGATAAGAATCAGAGAGGAGAGAAGCTCACCTAGGGTTTCCTGTGCGTCACCGGCGGCGAGCTTGCTCACTGGAGGATGACGTCGCCAACTAAGCAGAGGGTTCTGGAGGCAGCGAAGACGCGGACGAGGATCAGAACGACGAGGCGAGCTCGAGAGCGTGAATCTCCACCTCGATTGCTTCCAGATGAAGGAGTAGAGGACGGCTGGAGGGTGCACGGGCGTCGGTGACCTTCGGTTTGCACTGGAGAGCTCGATTTTCTGCGAAACGATTCAGTCCGTGGGCATCAAGGGGTGCGCCAGAGTAGGGGAAGACGATAGGAGAGAAGAGAGAGGGCGGGGCTCACTGGCTATGGTCGGAATCGACCGGAGATACCTGCAGATGAGCGGACCTCCGACGAGGGATTTGAGCAGCCTGGCGGCCCGGTTCGAGGAGAGGTGGGGAGGGGAGTGAGAGGAGGGTGCGAGGTACTTATAGGCGTGGTCTTGATGGCCATTACTCGCGAGAAATCAACGGGAGAGGTTTACTCCGGCGACCGTTTCCAGAAACAGAGAGAGAGGGAGAAGATTGCGGGAGGAGGGGGATGACATGCGGGGCCCACATGTCGGCGTGCAGAAGAGAGGGAGAGGATACCGGTTCGGGGCGGGGCGTTGCTGGGCCGTGGGCTCGTTCTGGCCGTGGGCTGGAATGGTTCCCGGGGTCCAGTTTCATATTTTTCCTTTTCTTTCTCTTTTTCTTTTCTGATTTTCTTATTTCTTTCATAGATTTTGCAAAAATGCTCCAAATCAAATCAAACCACTTTCAGAGATTTGCAAATTTCACTGCAAGGTTTTAAATCAATAGGAAACAAGTTTTCAGAATCAGAACAAGATTTTTAATAGAAATATGGATTGAGGCCAAAGGTTTTTGCTTGCATAAAGCTGAATAGGATTTGAAAATAAATCTTTTAAAAATAAGAAATAATCCTTTATAAAATAATGTTTGAAATTATCTTTCAAACTTAGTTCTTGAAATACAATCTTTACTAAATAAAACACCCTTGGGATTCACTCCTTAGCAAGCAAACTTGCATAGGTTTGAATAAAGGATAGAAAAAGGAGTATTTTGATAATTGATTCTTTTCTCAAAAAGGTCTTCAAGAATATAGTAGAAAGTTTAAAACATTTTCTAATAAAACTTTCAAATAGACTCAAAAAGTTTTAAATCCCTGTGAAATTTCAATCATCTCAAGTAAAACAAAAGCAAAATTCTCCCCCAAAATTTGACAAAGTCTTGGGATGTTACAGTCAGAGGTGGACCAGGGCGGTCTCACACATAGGGGGCGCGGGCCAGGGGCTGGCCGTGCTGCCCTATTGTGTGGCTGGCCCGTGGCCCCCCTCCGTCTCCTCTTTGGTCTTCTGGAAGCTTCATTAAATAATAGGAGGTTCGGCTTTTGTTTCGTCCAATTCCGAGAATATTTCCTATGTAGCTTTTCTGAAACACAAAAACAACAGAAAATAGGGAACTGACACTGTGGCATCTTGTTAATAGGTTAGTTCCGGAAAATGCATAAAAACGCCACGAAGTGTAACAAAACACTAAGCAAATGGTGTAAAAACAAGCATGGAGCATAAAAAATTATAGATACGTTTGAGACGTATCACCCCTCTGGCCGGAATTTCCGCCCCTCTGATGAGATTAATACGACATAGATGAATCATCTCTAGAGTGTTTCTGCCCTTCTAGTTCCCTTCTATGTTCTATCTAGCTATCTTTTCGACTTGTGTGTTCTCAACCCCTGCTATTCTCCCTATTTCTTTCACAGGTGGCTCTAGCTCTCGT
Source organism: Dactylis glomerata (assembly GCA_007115705.1). NCBI lineage: Eukaryota > Viridiplantae > Streptophyta > Magnoliopsida > Poales > Poaceae > Dactylis > Dactylis glomerata. The sequence continues at coordinate 5,345,989 of QXEO01000625.1, read as the reverse complement.
CCTCGTCGTGACCAGCGTGGTCGTTCCGCTACTCGCAAGCGGAACTTTCGGTTTGCCTCTGAAGGAACCTTTGAGGATGAGTACTTATCTCGCCAAGCTGAAGAGGAGGCTGCACAGGCTAAAGCAGTCAAGAAGGCTGCACGTCGCCAAGCAAGGGCGCCCCAGGTCAACTTTGAGACCATGAGTTCTGTAGAGTACAGTGCGTTAAGGCAGCTTGACTGGTTTGCTGAGGCTAGAGATGAAGAACTTGAGGACAGCAGGTTCTGGTGTCTGAATCAGAAGCTTATCTATGAGCAGGTTTATCGCATTATGTCTCAGCGGGTTTGCTACATGCATGTGTTGGACCGCACTCATCTCCGGAAGAAGTCTGAGTACTTTGGTGATGCTCTGTAGATTATGAAGAGGCTTGGTCTATTTCACCTCATGGACATTCAGTGTCACTATAATGAGAAGATTATTTAGCAGTTCTACGCTACTCTCTCCTTTGAGAAGAATGAGGCCCTCACTTTCAAGTGGATGATAGGAGACGAGATGCGTCAGTCCGACTTCTATGAGTTTGCTAGGTTGTTGAACTATGGGTTCCAAGGTTACAGTGTGCCAGTTGGTCATCGCGTGCATCAGCATGGAGCTCATCCGGACAAGAATCGTTTGGCTCCTCTTTATTCTTCCAATGGGAAGATTGGTACCATTGTGGGTCTGCTCCCTCTCTACAACATCTTGCTTCGTATGTTCCGGGAGAGTATTTCACCTGCTGGAGGTAATCGGGATGCTATTCGCTCAGCTCTTGTTGAGCTCATGTACCTCTCTCACCGCTGCTATATGAGTGAAGACCCCAATGAAGATTTCAGTTTGGATGTGATGCACTACATCTTCAATGAAATGCATGATGCCATGATCTCCAAGCGTACTCCTCCCTATGCTCCCTACATCATGCTACTCATTCTTGAGAAGGTCAAGGACATGGATTTCTCCAAAGGAAACTCCGAGCACAAGATCAAGCGCATGAATGTGATCAAGCCCAAGGAAGAGAAGAAGAAGAAAGAGGCCCAAGCTAAAGGAAAGAAGCAGGTTCCTGAAGATGATGATGATGTTGATATGGATGATCCTAGTTCTCCTGTGCACAAGACTTCAAGTGCAGCTGGTTCATCTCGCAACAAGAAGAAGCTCTCTTGGTGGCAACACACTCTCTTGTGCATGAATGTTGCCATCCACAAGGAAAACTATGCTGCGTATGAAGAGAGGAAGGTCATCATTCACAATCAGCGGTCGCTCCTCCGTGAGATTCAGCTTATTCAAGACCCCTCTGCTCAGCTCTCTCCTGTTCCTGAACAGCCTACCTACATCCCGTATGCTGAGTGGCAAGATGACAATGGCGTGGATTGGGCTCAGTTGGAGGCTCTCGCTCAGGGTGATGACATTGAGGAGGTCTTCGAAGACGATGAGGATGGGTCCGATGATGAGTGATCTTCTTGTGGGGAGTAGCATCGCTCTTCTCCCTTTTTGGTGTCTCGATGCCAAAGGGGGAGAAGTAGTTCTATTTAGGATTTTCTTCGGGTTGGGTGTTAGTTGTGTTTTTATTTGCTTTTCGTTCTCATGAACTATTTGTGTGGAGCTTTGGTTGAACTACTCTTATTGTAATAGGCTAGACGAACTTCGTGCTCTTCGTTATAATATCGTCTCCTCCTAGTGTGTGCAAATTGTTTCTTGTTATCTTGTTTCTACCCCGCACATGTCTAGGGGGAGCACTTGTATTTGCTCTATATTGCAAATCCTTGTATTGTCATCAAACACCAAAAAAGGGGGAGATTGAAAGGACATGTTCCTAGCTTCCAGTTTTTGGGTGTTTGATTACAACACAAGGAAATTAATCTTGTGCTAAGCATTGCAAGGATTCTCTAGGTATTGCACAAGACTGATGGTGAAGAGAAGTGGGAAAGGGGATTACTATAGAAAGGCTCAAAATCACCAGAGGAGTGTCTTTAAGAAGGCCGGAAATTTGCTTTCAGGACCGGAAATTCCGCCCCTAGGGCCGAAATTTCCGCCCCTGGACAAAATTTTCGGGGGCCAAAAATTCTTGAATTTCCGGCCCTCCGAAATTCGGCTAAGTCCTTTACAAAACGTTGTGGTGCAACGTTCTGTAAAGGGGCTAGAAATTCTGGTCTGGCAGAATTTCCGGGGGCCGGAAATTCCATAATTTCCGGCCCTCGAAAATTAGGCTAAGTCCTTTACAAAAGGCTGTGGTGCAGCTTTTCGGAAGGGCCCAGAAATTCTGAGAAACCAGAATTTCTGGGGGCCAGAAATTCCAGAATTTCTGGCACTGCGAATTTTTGCTAAGTCCTTTCTCCCAAGCTATGGTGCAACCTTCTGTAAAGGGCCGGAATTTCTGGCCGGAATTTTCTGAATGAAAATTTCCCGGGGGCCGGAATTTCTGGGGTAAGTCGCCTCCAACGGACAGATTTCAAACTGGCCTATAAATAGTCGTCCCCTACCTCAGATCTGAGCTACCTCGTCCACACTCTCTCTCCTCCATTAATGCAGAGCTTCAACTCCGTAGATCTCCTTCCCTAGCCAACCAAATCCCTCAAGATTTGAAAGATTGGGAGAGGAGCCCTAGATCTACAATCCTACCAAAGTGATTTGTGTTTGCTTCACTCCTCCTCCGTGGAACTTGCCTTAGGCAAGAGAGGTCACCTCAAAGCTTCCTCCATGTAAAAGCTTTGTGGTTTTCTTGTTGAGAGCCTCCAATAGAGTTGTGGAGTTGTGCCCCAACCTCCGTGTAAGGGTTTTGGTCAGTGCCCCCAATACCACCGCTTAGTGGAAATGAGCTAGCCTCCGTGGCTTGCTCACCGGAGAACAAGGTGAGCCTTTGTGGCATTGGTGGACTCTGTGTCGCCACACCTCTCCAACTTAGACGTACTTCCCCTCAAAAGGAAGGAACTACGGGAATACATCCTTGTGTCTCCCGGTCTCCGCTTTTCGGTTACTTCTTACCCTTACTTGCATCTTGTTTGTATCTTGCTTACTTGCTTACTCTCCTACTTGCTTGCTTGTCACTATTAGGAAATTCACCTAGTTGCACATCTAGTGAATTTACTTTGCGTCAAGCCTTAAAATTGAAAAAGGTAAAAAAATTGTGTAGCGCCTATTCACCCCCCTCTAGTCGCCCTTAAGATCCTTTCAGAAAGGTCCCCAATGAAAATGAGAATTGCATCATAGCCCTAAATTTTACATAGAGGACCCTGAGAAGACCGCAGAAACGCGATCGAGTCCAACTCTAACACCTCCACATCATCGACAGTGCCGCACGCACAGCAAGCCGGACCACCGCCGTAATCACGTCGAGACGAAGCAAGCACAGAGGGAGCGACTGCCCTACGGTCGTTTGGTCTGGCGAGACCACGGATCTAGCCGCTGAAGGCCATCAAAGAAGAGCCCCCGCACCGCTCCACCGCCAGAAGACATCACAGAAATGGTCACCTGCAACTTGAAGCCTACATGGCTCACCGGAGGCAGGCGAGCAGATCCAATGCATCCGAGATGAGGAAGCCCACAAACCGCCTCCCATCCGTTGCAGAAGAAGCAGAGAGCACCGCATCTCATCCCCTGTCACCACGGCCATCCAGGAGAGGCGATGCCAGCCGCGCACCGCCCCACTTCACCGTTCCTCCTCACCACCATGGCCGGCCAGGAGCGGAAGAAGCAGGGACGTGACTCCACAACAGAGAGAGGCCACCAGCGACAGCCTTATTCAAAAAAGATGATGGCCCTCCCATATCGAGCTCCTCCGACTAGAGGAGGAACCGATGCCAAAGAGAACCCTAAGAGGTAGATCTAACCGCCGACATCTGCATCAAGCTCCAAATACGGGGCAAAAAGCCCTAGACCTACTCTAGAAACTACTTTGGCGCCTCTCCTCTGCCATCTTTGGCTAGCAAAGCCGCCGGAGAGGCTCGAGATCGGCCCGTCAGCGACGGGCGCTCTCGGTTACTATAGGCGAAGAGAGAGAGAGAGAGAGAGAGAGAGAGAGAGAGTGTGTGAGGGGGAAATGGTTGGGCATATTTGGGCCTATTGGTTTGTTCTCTTCTCGTGGGCCCCTTTCGGAATAAATTCAATCTATGTTGCTCCATGGACTGGTTTGCCTTTTTCTTTGGATCCATAATAAGTGTAACTTAACTTGTAATAAAAGGTCAACAACACTTAATATGGATCGAAGGGAGCGGGGATCTCTCGAGTAGCCTCCCAAGTCCCACCCTACCCTACCTCCCTCTTAACCATTTCTTCTTGTTCTTCTCACAGCGGTATTTCTCCGACTACTCTCACTTCGCAAATCCAATATGGTCGCTCCTTACTCTTGAGGCACCTGACACTCATCATAGTCCTTAACAAGATTCACCACACAAGCATGATTCTTTTCTTTGAAAGGGCTAACAAGAATTGCAAGATCTTGGCCTTCCTTGTTTAGCTCATCGTCACTATCATTCTCATCACACATACGTCTCAAACGTATCTATAATTTTTGATGCTCCATGCTTGCTTATGCTCCATTTGCTTTGTGTTTTGTTTACACTTCGTGGCGTTTTTATGCATTTTCCGGAACTAACCTATTAACAAGATGCCATAGTGCCAGTTCCCTGTTTTCTGCTATTTTGTGATTTAGAAAAGTTACACAGGAAATATTCTCGGAATTGGACGAAACAAAAGCTGAAGTCCCTAATTACCTGACACGAAGACGGAGTCCAAAGGAGAGCAGGAGATGGACCAGGGGCCAGCCACACCCTGTGGTGGCGCGGGCCAGGGCTAGGCCGCGCCACCAGGGGTGTGACCGCCTGGTCCACTCCCTGACATCGCCCTTCCGCCTATATAATCCCCTCGATGGGAAAACCCTAGGGGCCTGAACTCTTTTCCAGAAAACATACTGTAAGCCGCCGCCGTCGTCGACGCGAGATCGGGAGGGTCCATAAGCTCTTCCCGGCATCCTGCCAGAGAGGGGAATCACCACCAGAGGCCTTCTTCATCACCATGCTTGCCTCCGGAGTGATGTGTGAGTAGTCTACCTTGGACTACGGGTCCATAGCAGTAGCTAGATGAATGTCTTCTCCTCCATGTGCTTCATGTTTAGATCTTGTGAGATGCCTATCATGATCAAGATCATCTTTATGTAATTCTACATGTTGTGTTTGTTGGGATCCGATGAATATTGAGTACTATGTCAAGTTGATTTGTGATTTATCATCTCTATGTTGTTTATGATCTTGCATGCTCTCCGTTGCTAGTAGATATCTTGGCCGAGTAGATGCTAGTGACTCCAAGAGGGAGTATTTATGCTCGATAGTGGGTTCATGCCTCTAGTAACCTGGGAGAGTGACAACAACTTCTAAGGTTGTAGATATGCTGTTGCTACTAGGGAGAAAACAAAAATCTTGTGTTCAAGGACATTTGTATTGTTTACATTACACGCTTTGCTTAAGGCGATTGACAAGGGTATAGTTAATAGAGCCCGTTAGTTGAGTACCCCTAAGGCCCGTATAGCTAGGCCCAATTGTAATGATAGTCGAATACGAGTTCTTACCGTATGTCGATATTGTAATCTGTATCGGACCCTACCCGATCCTCGAGACCTGGCCACCTATATAAAGGGGCCAGGAGGGGACGGTGTAGGGCAGATTGAAAGCAAGCCAGGTTGAACACCCAAGTTTACTTTCGACACACACCTATTTCGACTAACTTTACCTTCGAGTTCATCCGATGCCCTATCTCTCCGATCCTAAGTCCTTCATCTAGGACATTTGTCGAGTTAACCCCTCGTCAATTGGCGCCGACCGTGGGGATCTTGGGCGTTGGAATCATGAATACGACGGCTTTTTCGCTTTTAGCCAACAGCAGCGCGGAAGTCGACGAAAATCAAGAGATGGGGTTGACAATTGGAAGTTTGAGCATCCTCATTGGGCCATCGGGTTCATCTCGCCTTTCAGATCCGATGAAACAAAATCCGTCGGCAAGTGAGCCCGAAACAGTAGCAATGATGGAGTATTCCGATGGCTCATCCAGCGAGGTAAACTCGCCGGTCAGCCTAGAGGAAGAGCTAAAAGAAATCGAAGAAGACAACAAAGCAAAGGAAAAACTCGACGAAGGAGTCCAACTCAATGATCTCATGATCTACCTCGACAATATCTCAGACAAATCAACAGACACATGGAAGACAGGGTTAGAGCTTTCTGAAGATGGCGACTCGATCTTCTCAAGCTTCAATAGTAACATCGGCAAACAATGCCAGGTGCTCGCCATTGTGGGAGACAACTCAGAGGAATTCGATGAAAATGACAACCCAGTGCTAAACCTAGCAAATATAGACAGAGGAGCAAATCACCTAGCAGAAGGGCAAACAGCAGAATCTCTCACAGCCAGGGAAAAAATTCGACTGTCAGTCGACGAGTGGAGGATAATAAGAGAAGCCGTAGAACACGGCACGCCAATACCATCAAATTCTAGCAAAGACATGCTTTTGGGATATCATTACGCCCTAAGGCAGCAGGCAAAGCAATTAGCAAAGGAAAAAATAGAGATACAAAGAAGAAAAGATTCAGCCATTGCAGCTAGTGAAGCTGCTCGTAAAGCACGAAGCGACGCATCATACAGCAACGCAAGGAAAAATCGTCGACACGATTCAAGGTACGATAACCTCGAGTACTCCGACAGGCAAAGTATTTCTAAAAACCTCGACTCGTCCTTCCTATCGGTCGACGAGCAGGGAAACATCCTACCGAAAACTCCTGAAGCAGCACTAGTGGCAGCGCAAGCATATCTACTTACAACTCGACCAAGTCCAGGAGATCCTAGAGAACATATGCATAGAGCAGCACTGAACGGACTCAACATGGTGGGCCACAAACTATCAGCAAAAGGAGAAGAAGCATACCACCATAAGGAAGTGCACAAAGCAAGGTCACCTCGCCGTCACAACAGTCCTCGGCATAGAAGCAGCAAGCACCGATCTCGATCGCCATCACCAAAATAGCACGGTGGAACTCGAAGATCGCGATCCCCAAATGAAAAACGCGACTATGAAGACGATGAAAAAGAGATGGGGGCATCGTGCTTTACCCGCAGGGTTCGCACCACTCCAGTTCCCAAGGGATTCAAGCTACCTCAGGATCAGCAAAAATACGACGGATCACAGGAACCACAATCATGGCTCACAGATTACTTACAAGCAGTTCAAATATTAGGAGGAACCAAAGAAACAGCAATGCAAAGTTTGCAACTACACCTCACCGGCGCAGCAAGGTCATGGTTGAGTAAACTAGAGAAAGAATCTATTGGAAGCTGGGAAGACCTCACAAAGCAATTTACAAGCAACTTCAGGTCGACATACAAACGACCAGCATCAATAGAAGAAGTCAAAGCATGTGTGCAACAACGCGACGAAACACTGCGGGCATACATCCAAAGATGGAGCCTTATCAAAAATTCAGCAGTCGAAGTTTCAGATGAAAGAGCAATAGATGCATTCATCATTGGATTAAGGCGAAGAGACCTAGTCGAGGAGATGGGTAGAATCAAGCCGAAAACAGTATCAGACCTCATGGACACAGCAAACAGATTTGCAGATGGAGAAGATGCGTGTAACAACAAGCGGACGAGATCTCCAGAGGACGACAGAAGAAACAGATATGGAAGTCAAAGGAGACGATCTCGAAATTATGACACCTACGGCTCCCATAGCCAAGTCGCCGCAGGATACAAAGACAACAGCTATCAGGGAAGTGATCGCAGAAGCTCGGGATATCGAAGCTACGGAAAGGAGGACTATAAAAAGTTCCCTACAAGAGAACCCAGAGAATACAACCCATCGCCAGAAGATATGCTCAACGGGCCTTGTCATATACACTCAGCGTTCGTCGATGGGAAGCGAGTATCAAGGCACGCAATGAAAGACTGCACAACATTCTTAAAACTACAAGAGGCAGCGCTAAACAAGCAAACCGAAGCAAGGCGACAAGGATTTGAAGGAAGCAACAACCCTTCGGCAAAACAGCAAGGACACAACGGAGCTCCTCAAGGACAAGACCAGCAAAACCGGGGACACGACGACGAAGGGTATGTCCCATCAAAAGGACACATCACAACAATGATACAACCTGTGCCCAAGTCGAACAAAGAAGAGAAGAGTATAACTCGACAAGTCAACCTAGCAGTCATCTCACCGCCAGCCACAACGGAGTATCTGCACTGGTCAGAACAACCAATCAAATTCAACAGAGAAGACCACCCTATAACAGTACCTTGGCCGGGAAACGCGCCTTTGGTACTCAAAGCTCAAATCGGCGCATATGATGTCGACAGAATATTCATGGACGCAGGGAGTGGAATTAACCTGATATACGCAAAAACACTCCGAGCAATGCATATATCACTAGAGTTCCTGAAACCAACAGATTGTTCCTTCCACGGGATCGTGCCAGGAAGTGCCAATTACCCACTGGGTCGAATAGCACTCAATGTTTGCTTCGGCAACCGACAAAACTATAGAAGAGAAAAGCTAGACTTCGAAGTCATGGACTGGCCATCTCAATATCACGCGATCCTCGGACGACCCGCGTTTTCGCGATTCATGGCAGTACCTCACTATACGTATTTGGTACTCAAAATGCCAGGACCAAGAGGAATAATTACAGTGAAAGGAAGTTTTGAAGTTTCAGATCTCTGCGACAGAGAGTTCCACAAGATGGCGCAAAATTTTGGCGTAATAGCCAACCATGGAGAAAAAGCAAAAAGCGCGATTACAGAGGGCGTCAAGCTACTCGAAGGACGCGTCGCGGAGCCCGAAATGAAGAAGCCGCGCACAGGAGTATCAGGAGAAGATAAAGACGCAGGAGAAGAAGGGAAGACCATGACGGCATAAGCATCATAAGACAATAGAGTAGAATAGAACAATAAGGCTATAAAAGCCACGAGTTATACCAGGGGCAATGCCCTCTAGATCCAGAACACAGGTCACAGGCCGGATCTCTTGGGTCACCCCATGTATCTTACATTACAAGTACAATAAAGACGAAACGTTCCTCATATTCGAGTTTACGAGTCTTTCGAAGGAAGAAATGCGGTAAACACACACAAACGCTTTGAGAACAAACTTTTTCGACATACAAGTCGCAAAATAAGACACTCTCGCGTTACAAAAATATTACAATAACGGGTTATCAGAATCATCTACGCCTAAAGGATCTAAATAATGGTACTCATGGAAAAACGCAGCATCCGCTTCAAGAAGCCTAGCTACGAGTCTTCGAGCAGGTTGCAGCGTGTTCTCCATATGTACCCGAAGGCTAGCCCCACCTGGAGCCAAACTCAGGGACATCGTGCTATAATTCAGCCTGGGGTGCCACTTGCGTATCCACCCGAGAGCAAAATTGGAACCTGCCACTAAGTTCAGCTCTATCAATCTATGAATACGATGGCTGGATCTGAAAGTATCAAGAAGAAGCGGGAAAGTCGCAGGCAACGGATTGCGGGGAAGCATAACAGAGTGCATAGTTGTGAGAGCTCGTCGGCAACCATCAACTGACTCGCCAATATGCTGGGCACGATCCTGAAGCAGTACAATGACACTCCGGCATCGAGGATCATACCACAAAGTCTCAAAGCCAGCCGACATTTTCTCCAAAGCCGCATTTCGCTCAGCAACCCGACGGTCCTCAGCAGCAAAATCCAAACAAGTGCCTATCGCGGCAAAAGGTGTCACAAAAACAGCAGGGGACAATCAGGGAAAGAAGGAGTCAAAAGAAAACTTACATCGCAACATCTCGCAGGCAGACTCAACAATGCCAAGAATAAAAGATTCGCATTCTTCATTATGAACAATCTTAGCCATCAAGCTGGAGACCTTTTCGTCTAGTGAAGATATTTGCTTCATATAACCACTGGCTTTGCTAGCTTTGTTAATAGCCATTTGTGCTTGACGCTTGGCTAAAGTCAGGCGAGACTCAAGATCGGAAATCCTGGAAGAGTATTCTGCGCATCGACTGCATCGACTAGGAGGCTTGCTCATCAAAACCCCTTGCGAAAGAATATCATGAAAATAAGTCGAAAAGACCAAGTCGAAGATTTAAAGATGTGAAGAAGTCGAAGAATTGATCAAATCGAAGATTTAAAGATTAGAGATTCAACCTGAATCTGCAATTCTGGTAGAATCTCAGGGGCTACTGACAAGGGTATAGTTAATAGAGCCCGTTAGTTGAGTACCCCTAAGGCCCGTATAGCTAGGCCCAATTGTAATGATAGTCGAATACGAGTTCTTACCGTATGTCGATATTGTAATCTGTATCGGACCCTACCCGATCCTCGAGACCTGGCCACCTATATAAAGGGGCCAGGAGGGGACGGTGTAGGGCAGATTGAAAGCAAGCCAGGTTGAACACCCAAGTTTACTTTCGACACACACCTATTTCTACTAACTTTACCTTCGAGTTCATCCGACGCCCTATCTCTCCGATCCTAAGTCCTTCATCTAGGACATTTGTCGAGTTAACCCCTCGTCAGCGATAATCTGTTGCTTGCAACTTAATACCCAACGGTTGTTCGGATGATATTCGGCGGGTGGATTATTAGTCATAGAAGCAGTTGGATTACGGTCTATGTATTATGTTGTAATGCCCAAGTGAATCTCATAGTGATCCTCATGACATGTACATGCATTGCTTGCATTCTTTATTCTGTCAATTGCCCAACTGTAATTTGTTTACCCAGCATGTTATTTATCTTTATGGAGAGACACCTCTAGTAAACTGTGGACCCCGGTCCATTCTTTTATATTCATATTACCATTTACTTTCTACAAGCATTATTTACTTTCTTGCAAACAAATATCTTTTACCACACGATACATTTAATCCTTTGTTTACAGAAAACCAGTGAGATTCACAACCTCACTGCTAGTTGGGGCAAAGTACTTTGGTTGTGTTGTGTGCAGGTTCCACGTTGTTGCTGGCACAGAGCTACGCCCAGATAGGCGCCATAAACAAATTGTCTGGAGTCGTCCCCAAGTTAGTTAGCATCAACCTTCGGAAGTGGTTTCTTTCTCCTACTGGTTTGATTAAACCTTGGTTTCATACTGAGGGAAACTTGCCGCTGTGCTCATCATACCTTCCTCTTAGGGTTCCCAACTGGGTGGCTAGCACCGCCAATCAAGCATTTTTCTGGCGCCTTTGCCGGGGAGAAAGAGGATTTCTGCAAGGGTAGTCTCTGGCTTCCAATCTTTTTACTTTGTTATTGTTTTGCTTACTTTCTTTACTTTATTTTTGCTTATATTTCTTTTTTATCAAAAATACAAAAAAATATAGTTCCTTTATAGTTGCTATTTTTGCTTGTCTGCTTTTAGTCTTGCTAGAATGAGTAATCCTGAAGTTGAGGTTCATACTTTTAAGCAACAAGGGGGAGAAAGTTTGAAGGATGCTTGGTATAGAATAAGTAATGCCCATCATAGATGTACAAAAAAGTATTCTATCATGATCCTTCTTAGGAATTGTTATGTTGGTATATCTAGTTGGAATAGGTATGTTCTTGATACTCTCGCAGGGAGTAATTTTTTGGGTACTCCTGCTTTGGAAGCATGCACTTTAATTGAAAGTTTAGTGGGAGTACCACCTATTATTGTTGTTAAAACCGAGATCACTTTGGAGGAAGTTATAGATAAACTGAGCTCTCTAGAGAAAAGTTTGCCAAATCTCCTTGATAACGCTAGCCAGGTTAATGAATCGATAGAAAGTATCGGTAAAAGAATCACTGTTTTAGAGGCTAGCACCATCCATGATAGTCAAAACCTTAGGATTGGTAGACTAGAGGAGTCTATGGAAACTTTAAGTTCAATTTTCTCTTCTCTTAAATTTAAAAAGGAGAAAGCTTTTGTTGGAAAAGAGCAGAAATTTATGTATGTTCCCAAGGTGTATGTGCCAAAACCGCAGAATGTTTTTAAGATTGGTAAAACTTTTAGTTCAACTAAGAGTGATTTGCAGGTTGAATCACCTTCGGGGGCGTCTAAAGTGCCTATTGTGACAAGTGGTGTTTTCGAGGAAACGATTGATCTTAATGCTCCTTCATTTGAAAATACTTGATTTCGACTTTTTGCGCCTAGCTCAAAGGCGTTAAAGAAAAGCACTCTTGGGAGATAACCCAATATTTTCTCTTTAGTACTTTTTCTTTTTGTTGAGTCTTGGAAGTTATTACTACTATAATGACCTCTCCTTATCATTTTTTATTTTTTTTTGTGCCAAGAAGAACCTCTAATTGGAGGAAGGTAAGATTTGGGGAAGTTGTTGTCCTGAAACAGATTTCTGCGTTGTACCATAAAAAATCGTGAAAATTCTCAGAATGTATTTTTGATCTGCGATTTCTTGTGCACATGCCCCAGGTTATTTTCTAACTTTAATTGGTTTTTCACTTTTCGATTTGAGCAATAGAAGATTTTCAAAAAACTATCTTTACCAGCTGTTCTGTTTTGACAGATTTCTGCCACTATTTGCGTTTGCCTCTTGATCTCTTTCTTTTTGAGTTTTTTTTCATCACGGAACTTTTGAGAGAGTTGCTACAGTAGCTTATGATTTAATGGGTGTTATACTTGAGTTGAAACTAAACCAAAAGTGTGGATTTACTATCTTGCATGCACTAATGTTGCTAATAAGAATTGTGTGAAGTTTTGTATGAAGGAAGTTTTCAAGTGTAGGGAAAGGAGAATGATGAGATGAGATGAAGTATGGACAAAATCTCAAGCTTGGGGATGCCCATGTCACCCCAAGAAATATCCAAGAGGTACAAGCGTCAAAGCTTGGGATACCCCGAGGCACCCCTCCTTCATCGACAAATATCAGGTCACCTTTCAAGACACTATATTTTTATTACTTTGTATTCTATGCATTTTCTTGGAGCATCTTTATTATTTGCTTTCAGTTTTCTTTTGTTTGCTGCAATAAATGGTTGGACCCCAACATATTTCTCTTGGAGAAGACGCACTCCGTTTTTTATTGCCAAGAACACTCTAGTTTTCACTCTTATCGTTCAACGAGTGTTCTCTTTTTCTAGTACCGCATTTAGCTTTCGTTTTTCACCTTGATTTTTATTCAAAACTTGTTAGTTCTTTGTAGCTAGGTGTGTTTAGACCTCAGGTCTTTGTTGGCTTTCATCTTTAAGAGTTGTTTCAAAAAGGTTGATTGTTGGAAAAGAGAAAAAAGTTTCATGCCTATAGTGGTACAAATGGGAGCTTGTTTAGACTGTGGCTTAGACTTTTGCATGTCATGCTTGATGTTATTTTGATTATATGCTTAGTAGTTTTTGCTGTAGCATGACTTGTCTCAAATGACTGAGATTGCTTAATGTGCATTTGAAAGAATCATGCATTGTTTTTATTATATGGGAGCATATTATTGTGGTATTCTCCTTTGATGCTTTATTTGGGTTGACTTGGCGCATGCTTACACCATGTTTGACTTTAACCAGTCACCTCAAGCCTCTATGATCATTTGGTTTTTGACTTGTGATACCACTTTATGCTTTGGTTAATAATGTTTTGTCGCTATGCATGATTATGACTGTTATTGCTCTCTTAGTTGGTCGCTCCCAGTCTTTTGCTAGCCTTCATCTGTATTGAGAGGGAATACTTCTCGTGCATCCAACTCCCAAAAACCAAGTTATTTCAAAGAGTCCACTATAAATTCCTATGCATGGTATTTGCAAGCCATTCTAAGTAAATTTTCATGTGCTACCTTTCAAAAAACCTTCAAAATACTTCTCATTTTGTGACACTGTTTTCAGCTCATGGGGATGTAGTGGTCGGATTTTCTATCTTCCATATTGTAACCTTTCAAAAAATAAAAAGAAAAAGAAAAAAAGGCACTCCTCCATGGTATGTGAAAGTTGGTGGGCACCCGAAGGATTCGGTTAGCCATGGTTTGTGAAAAGAAAAGTGGAGAGGAGTGCGAAGCTTTATAAAATAGCACAAATGTGCCAATTTCTCTCAAAACTTGCTTAGTATGGAAGATAGTAAGAACCCCATTACGAGTCGTTGACAAGAACAACCACCTCTCAAAACAATTTTTATCTCTGTCTTACAAATGAAAAGCTCTAGCACATGCTAAATCCCTGCTTCCCTCTGTGAAGGGTCTTTCTTTTACTTTTATGTTGACCTTCTACCTTTATGCACCTTCTAAGAGAGCATAGTTGTCATTCTGAGTATAATGTGCATGGTCCCAAAATTTATTATTGATTGATTCATGATTATGGTTTTGCTTGTTCTTAAATTATTTGTATCTAGTCGCCCTCTTAAACTTGAAGGTGTACTATGCATTTATGTTTTGCTTCTCCATGAGGGACAAGCTGAATACCAGTTTGCTATGTTTTTCTATATTCTTGAAACAAATAATAGACTTTCATTGCATTATTACTCATGATCTTTTGTTTGTGTTACTTTTCATGTTATAACATGGTTGCTAAGTTCTATTGTCAAGATTATATCTATTATGCCCATGTTTAGAGTACTTTGATCTCAGCACTCAATGCTTTACATCGTTTGATCAAGATTGTGTTGGTGTATGTCACCTCAAAAATTATTGTTTTGTTATCACTTACCTACTTGAGGACGAGCAGGAGTTAAGCTTGGGGATGCTTGACACGTCTCAAACGTATCTATAATTTTTGATGCTCCATGCTTGTTTATGCACCATTTGCTTTGTGTTTTGTTTACACTTCGTGGCGTTTTTATGCATTTTCCGGAACTAACCTATTAAAGAGATGCCAGAGTGCCAGTTCCCTGTTTTCTGCTGTATTTGTGTTTTAGAAAAGTTACACAAGAAATATTTTCAGAATTGGACAAAACAAAAGCTGAAGTCCCTAATTACCTGACACGAAGACGGAGTCCAAAGGAGAGCAAGAGACGGACCAGGGGCCAGCCACGCCCTATAGTCGCGCGGGCCAGGGCTAGGTCGCGCCACCAGGGGGTGTCACCCCTTGACATCGCCCTTCCGCCTATATAATCCCCTCAACGGGAAAACCCTAGGGGCCCAAACTCTTTTCCAGAAAACATACTGCAAGCCACCACCGCCGTCGATGCGAGATTGGGAGGGTCCAGAAGTTCTTTCCGGCACCCTGCCGGAGAGGGGAATCACCACCGGAGGCCTTTTCTCATCACCATGCCTGCCTCCAGAATGATGTGTGAGTAGTCTACCTTGGACTACGGGTCCATAGCAGTAGCTAGATGGATGTCTTCTCCATGTGCTTCATGTTTAGATCTTGTGAGCTGCCTATCATGATCAAGATCATCGTTATGTAATTCTACATGTTGTGTTTGTTGGGATCCGATGAATATTGAGTACTATGTCAAGTTGATTTGTGATTTATCATCTTCATGTTGTTTATGATCTTGCATGCTCTCCGTTTCTAGTAGATATCTTGGCCAAGTATATGCTAGTGACTCCAAGAGGGAGTATTTATGCTCGATAGTGGGTTCATGCCTCTAGTAACCTGGGAGAGTGACAACAACTTCTAAGGTTGTAGATGTGCTATTGCTACTAGGGAGAACAACAATCTTATGTTCAAGGACATTTGTATTGTTTACATTACACACTTTGCTTAGGGCGATAATCTGTTGCTTGCAACTTAATACCCAATGGTTGTTCGGATGATATCCCGCGGGTGGATTATTAGTCATAGACGCAGTTGGATTACGGTCTATGTATTATATTGTAATGCCCAAGTGAATCTCATGGTAATCCTCATGACATGTACATGCATTGCTTGCATTCTTTATTCTGTCAATTGCCCAACTATAATTTGTTTACCCGACATGTTATTTATCTTTATGGAGAGACACCTCTAGTGAACTGTGGACCCCTGGTCCATTCTTTTACATTCATATTACCGTTTACTTTCTACAAGAATTATTTACTTTTTTGCAAACAAATATCTTTTACCACACGATACGTTTAATCCTTTGTTTACAGCAAACCGGTGAGATTGACAACCTCACTGCTAGTTGGGGTAAAGTACTTTGGTTGTGTTGTGTGTAGGTTCCACGTTGCTGCTGGCGCAGAGCTGCGCCCAGATAGGCGCCATAAACAAATTTTCTGGAGTCGTCGCCAAGTCAGTTAGCATCAACCTTCGGAAGTGGTTTCTTTCTCCTACTGGTTCGATTAAACCATGGTTTCATACTGAGGGAAACTTGCCGCTGTTCTCATCATACCTTCCTCTTGGGGTTCCCAACTGGGTGGCTAGCACCGCCAATCAAGGCTACCTTGATCTCTCTTGCCATATGGCATACATGTTTTAAGTCGGAAAACTGGTGGTGAAGAGTGACCAGCTTGATGAAGAGTATTTAGTCGATAAAGTTCTTGCTTGCGTTGAATTTGATGATGAAGCCTTTGTCTGTGGAGTGCTTTCTTGAGATGAGCTTGAAGAAGCAATAGCCATACCGGCCATTCCTTCTTATCTTCATCATTGGAGGAGTCGAAGCAATCGGGCATACCCAAGAAGGTTTCTCCTTATAGTCACTCTTGAAGTAGATCTTTCTCTTTCTGTCCTTGCTCTTGTCCTTAGCACCTCTCTTCCTGGGGTATGGGCATTCATATACAAAACGATCTTTGCTCCCACAACCATAGCAAAACCTTTTGGGCTTCCACTTGTTATAGGTTTTGGTGAACTTGCCCTTGAATCTTGGCTTGAACTTTTTATAGAAGGTCTTGGTAAATAGGGCAATTTCTTCCATCCCTTCCTTATAGAACTTGGTGGCCTCATCATCATCATATTATTCTTCACTTAGTTCTACCATAACATTCTCTCTAGATTTGAGAGCTAGGCTTGGCTTTTGAACTCTTGCTTGAGCGGCCTCGGTGAGTTGACAATGCACACACATCTCTTGAGCGATCTCTTTGAACTCACGGTGAGTCTTGAAGGATTGATAAGACACCGGGAGTGAGTGTGGCAAATTCTAGGCTTCGATAGATTTGAAAAGTCATATCTTCATGGGTTAACATAATGACCCAAAGTAATTTCTTAACCACTTCATGATTCTCTAACAATGAAAGCCCACTCTTTAAGCTCTTCAACTTGATCACAAGGTCATTCAACTAGATATATATTTGCTCGGGAATCTCATCCATCCTCATTGAAAATGACTCATACTTCATCCTTAGCTTCTCAAAGTTGAAACCCTTAATGTTTTCATCTCCCTCTCATGAATCTTTTTGATATCCCATATCTCCTTGGCGGTGTTGCAAAGGCTTGTACGGATGTAAATCTCATCCAACATGTTCTTCCAAAGAACCATCTTTGCTCGGAAATTGAGTTGATGGGCAACAATCTCATGGGAAGTCATGTGATCTAGATCTTTTGGTTCTTCATAACCTAAATAATAAATCCCCACAAGCCAGAGTTTAATCCACAAAAATGGTCTTGCATTTGAACTTTCCATATAGCATAGTTGGAGTTAGTGAGAGTGGGTGCATGCTCGGTGTTATGCAAATGAACATTTTGGGAAGCCGTGTCATATGAGTAGTTTGCATTTTGGAGATCCAGAAAATGTCCTTCTTAGTTTTGGATTTCAACTTATCATTGTCATCATCCACCTCAAGTTGAGTATTCAAAGTCTATTAAATGGATCAAGAGAAATTTTCTCTTTCGCATCTGGGAGCTCATGAGACAATGACTCCACCATTGCGGTGAGTTTCTTAATTTGCTCGTCCATCTCCTCGGGGCTCATCTTTGCCCTTTAGGCAGCGAAGCCTAATTAATAAGAGAGAACCTAAGCTCTGATACCAATTAAAGGATCAAATATGGTGCCTAGAGGATGGGGTGAATAGGCAACTACAAATTTTAATTAATTTGTTTGTTTTTCGGGATAGTTGCAGATAAATAAAGTGACCCTAAAATAACCAGGTGAACAATCCTATATGATGCAAACAAAATACAAGATACAATAACTAAAGGCAAGGATAGAAATAATTGAAAGTAGAGGGAGTGATGACACGATACTTTATCCCGAAGTTCAAGTCCTTTGGGAGGACTCTAATCTCCATTAGAGAGGCCATGGCAAACAAATCACACATGGTCCCTCATGGGATCTAGCCTTATTCTCCCTTGAACTCTCCAAACAAAGTGATAGCCCTTGAGCCCTCCACACACAGTGAGAGCCCTTCCACTATCCAGGATCTTGTGGTGATCCTCACATCTTTTACAAACTCCTTGATGGTAATCAACATACCAGATCCTCTCAAGGCAACTCCGACTGTCTAGGGTTCCCCACAAACTCAAGAGTAACAAGACTAAGTGGAGGAATCAAAGGTTTAAAGCTCAACAATGAAGGAGGCTCAAGGAGATGTAAAAATGGTGACCTTCCCAAGGTTGAAGAAGGCTTTTTATATGGGCCACAAAATCCGCCTACTGGGAGAAAAATCTGTCAAGTTGGACGCGTATGGAAATATTGGATGAGCTGACACGTCGGACAAGTATACATGTCCGACCCATTTTGAACCTGCGTCCGACTGGGCATCTGCAAGGAAATGGCTCGAGAAGATCAGCTGGACAAGAAAAATCACGTCCGAACCTGCGTTTGATTGTGTCCGAGGTGACGTCTGAGACCATCCAAACATGAGTCCGAGACAATCCAAAGATGTGAGCAAGAACCAAAAACTATGGCAAGGGAATTTAGGCAAACCTTGTAGATTTAGGATAGACTTTTTGGTGAGAAAAAATTGGATATGTACGTGGAACTCAAAGCCCATCTTTAATAAGCTTGGACCCTCTTTATAGTACGGCATCCTAGGACTCAAAAAGATAAGAGAAATGATGGAAAAATAATACGTCGTATTCTCAAGTTCCCTTTTATGTAGGGGTTACCAATCACCTCTCTTCAATCATGAGAGGAACTAATGACTGTGTATAAGACTTGGAAATACATTACTTCCCTAATTTAATTATCATTAGCACCAAAATCCATATATAGGGTATGATTTGTCCCTTTAAAACTAACATATGAAGACAATTTATCAATAAAACACGCAACAAGCACACATATAACATAACACACACACACACGTAACATACACACATCCAACACACACAGATGCATAAACCTAGGGTTGCACGCGACGTCCTTCACACCGTCTCACAAAATTAAGGCAGGATTAGAAAAAACGTATCTCCAGTATCCCGCCCGCTTGCATTCGTACACGCATCACACACACCCAACACATACTTGCCGCACACACACGCACACGCATACATCACGCGCACGTGCACGCACACACACACATCCAAACACACACCCGCATAACACAACACACACATGCACATCAAAATCACGCATGCATGCATGTCAAAATCATGCACACACGACATAACCCACATGTCAATGGAATAAAGCTGATGATTGAGAACACTTTTAGCAAAGATTTAGAAAAAGTGGAGAGAATAAACAAATGTGCTCATCTAGCCACAATTTTTACTCAACTTTCTATATTGTTTTGAGAGTGGACTACTTATAGGAATGCCAGAATGCTCTTCAAGCAAGGTTTTTACTCTCAGTTGCTTAAAAATAGTTTTTAGCAATTTGCAGAGAGCGATATGCCCTCGAAGATGCTCCAAGAGCATCTCTAATAGATGGTGTATATTTTGGTGATGTAAACAGGTGATGTAAATTTTTTACATCATCGAAAAGTGGCTTTTACAAGATGATGTATTCTAGGGCACGCCGGCTGCACTAGGTGATGTAATATAAGCCAAACTAAGATCCGACGATTGGGAGCGAGGGAGGCAGATCGGACGGTCACCAGGTGCCAAATTTGATTTTGGCCGGCGAAGGTGCGCGACTGATCATCTCGACTGAGGAGGACTACTGCCAGCCACGGGAGCTGGCGAGGAGGTCGAGGAAGAGCTCGACAGTGCTGACTCGATGGTGGAGGTGGTGCGGAAGTACGCTGGAGGCGTGGGTAGAACAGTAGCTCGGCGACGAACATTGGCAGCTAGCGGGGGTCGCGTGTGATTGCGGCGGAGGCGCTACACAACCAGCAACTCAATGACGACCTACAGGACCACCGACGACGGCGCCCTCAATGAAATTGAGCTCCAACGATCTCCGATTTAGATCTACGGCGGCTCGGCCGCGAGCTTCCGATTCGCCTCGGAAGAAGCGGCGGAGCGGCGGACAACCGTCAAACAGGCCAGCGAAAGGCAATTTTAGGCGGCAAACGGGCCGGCGGGAGGCGATTTTAGGCGGCACCGATTGATTTCTCCTCGACGAAAGCTAAAAGAAAGTTTTAGGGCGGCAGTTGGCTCTCGCACGCAGCTGCTACATTTTATAGGAATGCCAAATAAATGATGTATCATCGCTTGGAATTAAAATTAAGGGCTTCCTAAAAATATATATCCCCTAAACATTTTACATCACCTATCTATACTTCTTATAAAGCAAAACCCCACTAAGGGTTCATTTAAGTTGTCTATCTCAACATGGAAGATATTCACATCACACACTATATTAGCCAATCAATTATCCATATCATCCCACTAACATTAATTAATTATAGTATATCTTTGCATGCAACATATCCACCTCATCAATTCTTTTAAGCCAAACAATTAACCAATTCAACATTTTGTTAGCAAATACACAATAAATTTATGTTAATTACATGTAGCCCTTTAAATATTATAACCAATTGAATCTTCAAATTTTAACAGATAATTTCACATTTTATGAGTCTTATATGTAATAGAGTTTTTAAAGAGATTTCAGCTGCAACGCGCGCGGGATATTCTTTTAGTTGGAGAGGTTTTTTTTTTTTTGAAACTTGAGAAAACTCCATTAAACCTGTTGAGCAGCAAGATTGCTGTCAACCAGAACACTTACAAACTCAGGGACAACATCCATCCATCTGGATGAGATAGCGTCATCCTGGTACCCAAATTGTGCCAATCTATGGGCTACTTTATTACATTCGCGACGACAAAACAGAAAATCAGCAGTATCAAAATACATTAACTTTAAACTTCTCGCCTCCCGATAAAGAACTCCGATGTCTGAAAGGTCTTGATCGCCATCCTTGATCGCCTTGATCAAGTTTGAGCAGTCAGACTCAAATTGCACCCGATACAAGCCCAGGTTCGCAGCTAGTTGGGTTTTTTGACCTTACGTGATGTAAAAGTTAGTTTTAGAGATGCTCTAATAGTTTAATCAACCCATTTTTACATATGGTCAAATCCATCGTCTCTGCCCCTAATCCGCCACCAATCATGAACGCGGTTTTTGCACAGCCTTATGGACGTGCGGGGCTTATCCTGGCCCTAGGATGATTGGAGATCTGTGCTATTCTGTGTCTGGCACCCACTCCCCTCCTAGGCTAAACGGTGGAAACTGTCCAAGCGGTTCCTAAGTACATTTTTATGTGGGCACTGTGGCTGACACGGGCACACCCTTCTTCCCGCAGCCCGCCTCTCTCTTCTCTCGCCCGCAAAAGCTGCGCGGCAAGATCCGCCATGGACGGGATTGGAAGCTTCACGGAGCTTCTCGGGAGGGTCTCCGCGCCTGGATTCCTGAGGTATTCACGCCTCCCAGAGCCCCCCTCCCCACCTGAATTCCCTCTTCCCGCGTTTGCAGATTCCAGATCGAGATCTGAGGAGACTAACTTTACATTTGTTCCTCTTCCTACCATGATAGCTTGCACAGAAGCCTGGGAGAGCTGGTGTACGATCATGGCTCTGGCGGCTCGTCCTCTGATGGAGGGGGCGCTGCACCGGAAGAAGACAGCAAGGAGAAAGATTCCTCCTACCAGGAAGAGGAGCAAGATGGCGGCGGTGCGCCGCCAGACCCATTTGAGGACGACCCGGAGCTGCCTGTGCTAGGGGAGGGCAGCTCCGGCGTCTACTCGCCCGCCAAATGGGGCGATGTACCAGAGGAAGACGACGAGGAGGGCGGCGCCTCCGAGCAGGACGAGGAGCAAGATATGTACGGCGCGCCTCTAGTTCCACATGAGGACGATTATTTTCCTTCTGATGGCGACCAAATTCAAGATGATGACGATGATTTCATCGGTGGGGAGGCATACGCTGAAGCCGCTAATTCTTTCAACGTCGAGATGCAACGCGCTGCAGTACCTGAGAGGCCAGAAATTTACGTCCCTCCTCCATCGCATTATGTCAAACGGTAAGCACACCTCCAAAAAGCACAAGAAAAAGATCCTATAAGATTTAGAAATCGTTCAGATTCCCGTAGCTACAAGCATCTTTAAAGATTTAGTCATTGTTCAGATCTTATGCCTCTAGCTGGTGTATACGGGTACAGGCGCATATTTGTTTGTTTGGCCGTGAAAAGATTTCCTTTCTTTATTGTCAAAATTGTTACAATTGCCTTTATTAGACGATGCTGAATAAGACTTATAATGTACCTGGAGCAAATGTAGCTTTTGTCGTCCTGGAAAATGTGTTCAAAATCGAAGCAGATATCAGTGTTTTTTACAGCGAGCTTCGTCACTTGTATATTGTGATGGACATGTATTTCGTGCTGCTAGATGGCAGCGAGTTTTTTACAGCGCTCTGTATGTTTCAGTTCCCTTCATTTTTTACAGCGAGCTTCGTCACTTGTACATTGTGATGGACATGTATTTCGTGCTGCTAGATGGCAGGCTGTACATCATGTGTAAAGATACAAAAAATACTGAAAACATGAATCCTGTTTACTTCTGATACAGTATGCCCAGTCTGGAAGTTGAAGGATCAAATTGTGATTTAAAAACATGATACTTGTTTTATCCTTAAAACAAAATGTTCAGTGCTACCATCCATTTGCATTTTATTTGTACTCCCAGCTAAAAATAATTTCACTAAAACAAAATGTTCAGTGCTACCATCCATTTGTAATTCTACCCCACAACTGGGCTTGTATTTGATTCTGTTGAAGAAGCGTATGAGTTCTATAATTTGTATTCCTGGGAGGTTGGTTTCGGAGTTAGGTATTCATCATGGATAAAAGGGACGAGGCAGATGGTGGGCCGGCAGAAAGGTGGTGTTTACATAATCGACAAAAAATATTTTGTCCCCCTTATGACTCTGTTTATCTTGTTTTTTACTTGAGCTGATGATTTTTCTTGTTTGTAAACAATGCAGGGTGTGGTTTCGCCATTCTGAACCAAATGAGATTGCCATCACATGTTCGGAAATGCTTCGTGTGTTTTACAGAAAGGGTAGGTATTCTGTCCTAGTGGTGGATGGATTTTTGAGGCCCTACACAATACTGGACATGCAGATGTACAAAAGCAAATGGCATGTTAGATAACATGTGGAGGCACTGGATGCCAGGCTCCTTTGCTGTAAGTGCACTTGTTTACTGTGTTTTTTCACTAGCAGAATTTCAAACATGCCTTTTGGGAACACTATGCTTGTGACAAGAAATAATTCTATGAAAATTTGCAGGCTACTGTGCTAGATGGAGAGGACTGGCTATGCCCGAGAGCCAGGGACATGATCATCGGGAATCACCTAGGCTACTCTGTAGCTAATTGCAGAATGGTGAGAATGTTTTAGGGTTTGCATAAATTGCAGCAAAATTGTGTTGCGACCAGAATAAATTCCGTTCTTTGAGCATAACCATCCTATCTTTTTTTCGTCTTTTATGGCTGATCATGCCTCTATCGAAACATGGCTGTTGGTCCGTCTATGTTTGGGATTTTCCCGGAGAGGGCTGTAACTGTTCTTGATCCTTATATGCAAGCATACCATCAATCCAAGCTGAGACTGGAGCATGCTGGCTGTTACTTTGTGTTACAGCACACAGACTGGAGCATACGCAATGCATTATGCCTTGTATTTTGATGCAGATGGGGTGACCGACGTGTCAGTTCAGGTGGCTAAAATTTGAGTACTACTTATATACTTAGTTAAAGATTTCTAGAGCCGGCGGATTTTACATGGCCTCAATGCTTTTGCTGCACAGGATGACGATCAGATCGTGATGGCAGATCAGCTATATCAGATGTTGCAGGCGTCGGGGAACAGTGGGAATGTCCCGGATTTCGTGTGAAGATTCGCCGCACGATATACATGATACTCCTCTATGGATACCGTTGGTTGTTTGTTTGCTATGAAACTATGTGTTAAGTAGGTGTGTCTGTTCGGTTATCAAACATCTAGGAGTCCTCATCGGCTTCCTGTGTCTTGCCCCATCATATGCAAGACTACTTTTGGATGTCTTCTACAAAACTACTATTGTACTTCATGGGATTACTGTGACTTGTTATTTGGTGGATTTCATTTGTAGATTCTGTTTGTGACTGAATGAGAAATGCTTGTTTTTTTCCGTAGTTGGAAGAAAGCAAAATTGCGTGGAAACGTGGAGAAAAGGCAGGAACTTACTCAGCTCTGCTCTTTTTTTGATGTTCTAGTTGGCTTTGATGCTTCCCCTTGTGTATCGGCATCAAAAATAAAAATAAAAACGAGTTATGTTTTCAAAGTTTTTTTTTTTGAAAACATGTTTTCAAAGCTTTTGTTAGCAAGAATCAGATTAGGTGCTGACACCGCAAGACAAGTTGATGGATTAGACAAACGATATAGTTTTACCATGTCCTCGTGTAGAAAACAGCAGGTCCCCAGCGCCTCTAGCATGGTCCATTTTGTTTCTCTCTCGAGGTGAACAAATGTAGTTCCCATTCGAGGCTCAAGTTGTCAAACGTGACACATTCTATATGAGTGTGAAGGAGGGCAGCCAGTGGTCGGGTCATGTTTCCAGAATGTGACCAGCAATCAAAAATCCACAGTACTCTAAATTCACTAACAGAAAAGAAAGTCTTTTAACAAAATGCATGGTTCGTAAAAGACAGTGTTTTCAAGCTTGCTTATGAGTACATAATGGTAACATAAAAACCCAGAAATTGGGCTTACATACATCAAGGATCCGAATTCAAAATATAATGGGGTACATGATACAGGTGGATTGAGTCTTAGCAGACAACTCAATCTATTTGCCAAACACAGAGAAGGGGCATGAGTCTTGGCTTCTTGTCTTCAATAGTGTGGACGAAAATTGATGGCACCTGGCCCTTGTTCTCCTCGATGGACATCAAGTCATAGAGCATGATTTCTTTGAATTTAAGGACAGCTTCCTGCAGTGTTTAGATGCATTCAGAGTTTCGGACATGACAGCTAAAGTAACTTCTATGTGCCAGGGGTGGGTAATGTTTGGCAGGTTAACAACACAAATCGTATGTGGGATAAACTAGTCTAAGTAAGTAAAAAGGTAACAAGCTGCAAATCTGAATCAAGAAAAGATGGCATCTAAACTACACAAATCGAAGATACGTAGACCTGGTGCTTGCATCTGTGGAATCTTTTTCCGGAATTGAATCCTTTATTACAAACGAATGAAACCGTATCACTCTGACAGACACACTGGAGCGCGGGGGAGCCAGGCCGGTCTGGGTAGAGAAAAGAATGAGCGGGAGCTCGACCTGCCTGTCATCTCCTTGAAAGGTGAGGCTCGACCGCCGACGTGGGGCTCCGGGCTGGACGGGAGGAAGGTGGTTACGGTGGTAGCAGGACGCAACGCGGCGGTGCTCCGTGTGGGGGCGACAGTGGCGGCGCAGCGAGAGCGGTGGAGAGCGGCGAGGCGTGAGCGGTGGAGGGCGGCGAATCGAGGTGGAGGGCGGCGCTCTGAGTGGGCACGGGAGGAGTGCTCCGAGTGGGGCGAGAGTGGCGGCGCAGCGAGAGAGTGTGAGGAGGGCGGCGCGGGGAATCGCGGTGGAGGGCGGCGCTCTGAGTGGGCGCGGGAGGAGATGATACGGTGGGTGGTTCTGAACATTTGGATGTAGGCGAGCGCAGCATGTGAGGCAGCAGTGAGGCAAATCACAGGCAGAATAGCTAAGAGCATATCCAGCAGTCGCGCTAACCGGGCTGTATCCAAAAAAGTGACTAATTTAGCGCGGGAGGCGCAAATTGATGCTCCAGCAGATGCTGCAACCGGCGCTGTAAAATGGTGCGCGGGGCAAAAGCGCTATCTCGTGCACTATATCTACCGCGCCGAATGAAACGCGCGGCACAAATTGCGCGCAGGAATAACTACCCATTTTTTACAGCCCAAACATTTAGAGCTTCTGGTGGAGGTGAATATGGCCTCACGCGCGAAACACGGATGGAGCGCGCTGCAAAGTGCTTTTACAGCGCCAAAATTTAGTGCGACCGCTGGAGATGCTCTAACACGTCAGGTAAGGGCGCGAGTGCGCTGACGAGAAGTCAACAAACCGAATCTTAGGGCGCAGGTTAGACTGTCTAGATAAGCCCGGAACTTCCGTAGCTATGTGGTTTTTGTTTGTCGCACCAATCATGCCAGGGAACGATCCGAGCCATCCAAACACATCTCCTCCCTCCCTCAGCACAGCAGCCAGAGACTTTTTCTCTCCACCATCCCCACCTTTCCTCTTCTTCCCCGATCCAGTCCCCTCCCACGCTGCTCTCATGCTCTGACCTACCCAAGCTCCAATCCAAACCCCAAGTCTCGAGAATCTCTCCTACACTCCACCGCCGCCGTCCCCTAGAGCTTGCCCCCCGGGCCGTAGCCTAGCGTCGCCGCCGACACCGCACGCCCCAAACCCATCGCCCCTCACGCGCTTCCCCGCCATCGCCGTTCCCGTTCCGCCTCATCGCTTCCTCCGCCGACTCTACCCCGCCCGCTTATCTGACATCGGTTTCTGAGGTACGAGCCTTCGCTCATCCAGCGGTTACTTAATCCCATAACTAAACTTCCACAAAATTTGGGCGCGGACGCCATCCAGATCCGCCCTGGCCTCTTCGGCGGCCGAGAGGAGCCGCTCCGGGCTCGGGTCGGGTTTCCGGTACCTCACCGGAGCCGCCACCGGGTGGTGGGACCGGTGGATGGTCATGGGAGCCAGCGGCTCCAAGCTTGAGAAGGCCCTTGGCGACCAGTTCCCCGAAGGCGAGCGCTACTTCGGCCTCGAGAATTTTGGCAACACCTGTTACTGCAACAGTGTACTCCAGGTCTGCATATCCTGTCCCGGAAACCAGTAGCTTATAGATTTGATGCGTCTTGTATGCTGAGTGGTAATCTGCACAGTATACGTGTGTAAGTGGTTCGATTAGGTTGCATGTTCCGATGTTCGCTAGCCTCTGAGACACCTTTGTTTGTTTGCGGTTGATGTGAATATGCTCTTTGTTATGTCGGTATAGTAGAATGCTCACTAGATTCAAGGTCGTGTGGGTATAATGTGGCATATATATGTCGACAATGCAACTGTACAAACTGTTCTGAGCTATGCGACACATGGATGTTTGGAATTGATATGATCAAACTATGTTCAGTAGTCACGTTCTTAGCATGCTTACAAATTTTACAACCAGGTGCGATAGCAACAACTTAACTTTTGAAGAGAAAGTACAAGCTTGCGTTTTATGAATTACCATGCATAGGATACATCAATACCTCCAACATCTACCTGATGTAACATTTGTTTTTGTACTCCCTCCAATCGGAAATAAGTATCGGTGACTTAGTACAAACTTTGTACTAAGTACAAAAGCACCGACACTTGCTTCCGGTCGGAGGGAGTAGTATATTAGTATGCCTTTTGCATATAAACACTGTTTTCTGTAACACTTAAAACCTCTCAGCAAAATATTATTTGTAAGTTAGATGTGTGTCATTATGCCTTTTTAACTTTTCATTTGCTTCAAATTTGGAGCGTTTACTTGTTTGTCTGTCATTTTTAATTTGATCATTTGCCTTGATAACCTGTGTATCTATAGTCCAAAACTCCCTAACAGAGCCCAAGTCACCAGCACCAGGCTGTCATGCTTGAAAAAAGCTTTGAATATCTAGTCGAGCGATATGATACACTCCTATTTTCCATTCGTGTAGGCTACTAATATTTTTTATTTTAGTTCATTTAGGTAAATAGAGGTAGCATCGGTGAGCTGAAACCCGTGACAAGTTGTATCATACAAAGACAATTTTTTTCTTCTATTTTTCTACAATGAAAGCATTATGTCCCTAGGCGGTGGCAGTGAAAGCTGCAACCACAACTCATTGTTTGTAATGTCTATGGCTGTTTATACACTTCAGAATGTTTGTGTTATTTGGTTCAAGGTTTTGTCGTTTTCTGTGTTATTTAAATTTGAAAATTATGACCATGCCGCTTGGATTCTAATTATTAAATGAGAAATGGAAGACACACTGAACTAGAATCTGTGTTGTATTTTTTATATAATATTGCAATAATTTACTGTCTTTTTGGAGTAAATAGCGGGCCGGCTCACTGATACAGTCATACAGGAGGGCCAACATGTACACTATATTGCCTCCTAATTATTTATTTAATGGAAAGAGAAATGGAGGACAACAGTGAACTAGTAAATCTGTGCTGTATCTTGATATAATATACTCCCTCCGTTCCAAAATATAAGATGTTTTAGCCCATCATTGCCATGCATGTATGTAGACATCTTTTAGTGTGTAGGTTAGAAGCAAAAGGAGTGAACCTATATACTAAAAAGCATCTAGATACATGTGTGGCAATGATGGGCTAAAACATCTTATATTTTGGAACGGAGGGAGTATGTTGCAATAATTCACCATCTTGTGGAGTAAATAGTGGTCAACCCACTAAAACAGCACGGGCTATTTTATTATACCATGGTACAGTATATTGCAACAATTAGCTATGTGCATGTAGTTATTACTTATTGCCATTGCATAAGACATGTTTCTCTAGGCCACAGATTATTATTCCAACACTTATCATCTGTGACACACCAAGCAATCCTGTTGTTAATCAATGAGGTGTACTTGTCTTTTGTTACTCCACCGTAAATACACTAAAAGTCGCTTCTCATCACTGGAGAAGAGCCCTACCTATGTTCAGTGTAAAATAGATTAGTACCTCCAATACTGCTTTGGTGCATATTGCAGATGTGCAGGTAGGTTGGACTATATATTTTTAACTATCATCATCTCCATGACATTGACCAGATCCAGGAGTAAAATTAGTCTTGTTTAATGCCTTTTCATGCTTGGAAAGAAATCCTTTTTGTGTATATGGCTATTCATGCATACACTATCTTACCACGAGCTGCTGCATATCCCACCTTGCTATTTGTGCAGAATGATGTAGTTAGAATGTAATATTGTCTGGCTAGGATGAACTTCCACAGTTTGCTAATTTGGCTTTTCTGGTAGGTTTGTACTATTTGTAAATTGTTATCTAATAATGTAATCTTTTTTACGACGTATCAAAGGCTTCAAAGCCCAGTTAAGTTCTGTCCTCTTTATTTTTGGTGACAGATGTTTCGTTATATCCTGCTCTTATCACATGCAGTAGTTTGTCATGCCTGTGCAATTGATGGTTCTAACACACATGTTAAGTGCATTGTTTACATAAACCTTACCTATACTTTTTTTTTGTTTCAGGCACTTTATTTTTGCACTCCGTTCAGGGAGCAATTACTGGAATATTATACGAACAATAAAAATCCTGGGGATGCAGAAGAAAATCTTTTGACTTGCTTGGCGGATCTTTTCATGCAGGTAAAGTGGACAGTAAGAGATTTTTGACCTAGTTATCTGATATGTAATTGTGTTTAAGCAAGCTGCTACTTTGCAAATTGACTTGGAATGAATGGGAGTTTGGAAACTGAATCTGCGCATCCAGTCTTATGCAATCTATATTTCTTAGATATTGGATGTCTTACACGGAGTGATGAACACCTAGGGACTGTGATCCTTTATATCAAGCTGTAAACTAAAGATCGCAGAGGTGTCTTAGCCACCAATTCACTATTACTCTGCATCAACACAAAAAATTATTAGTTTTACCGCAGTGTTTATGTGACATGAAACTATCAGCATTATATTTCTGCTGGTAGTGAATTAACGACATTTCATTATATTTCAAGAAAGTAATGATAGCTCTAATATATCGTGCAGGTAAGCCAATCCAAGAAAAAGACAGGTGTTATTGCTCCAAAACGTTTTGTCCAAAGAGTGAAGAAACAGAACGAGTTGTTTCGCAGCTACATGCACCAGGTAACGTGACGCATTGTAGCAGTACATTTCTTTGGTTGAGCCATGATGTCCTTACACGATGACCTGATTTAATGTTCCAGTTATTAGATCCAAGTGATGGCAGTTTCTGTATAATATTTTTTTTGATTTTTCGTGACGGTAACCTCTCATACACATGCATTATCTGCTATGTTGCTTTAGTTTTAACGTACTAGGTTCCAGAACTGTCTCTTAGAAATAATCTTCAAACCTGATATTTGGTAGTACTGAAGACTACAAAATCAAGTGATATTTTGGAATAAATTCGTTGGATCAACCTTAAGACACATATGCAGGCAAGGTTATAATACACCGGAAAGAACTGATGTTATAGCTTTTTCTTGGGCAACCTTCGGTTTTGCATAGAACCTGATAATATCATCGATGCTCTCTATAGTAATATATTTGTCCATGATTACTCTGCAGGATGCACATGAGTTCTTAAATTTTCTGTTGAATGAGCTTGTTGATATTCTGGAGAAAGAGTCTAGTGCTGCGAAGGACTCACCCCAATCATCATCTCCTGAAAAAGTTCCAAATGGGATAGTTCAACCTTTGGCCAATGGAGTTAGAAAAGAGCCACCGGTTACCTTGGTCCATAAGAATTTTCAGGTTACTGAACTTAATGAAATTGACTTAATATATTATGTGTACCTAGTTACTTCCCTTCAGGATCCACTTTATTTGTTATCATTGTGTACTTACTACAACCTATACAGGGCATACTGACCAATGAAACCAGATGCTTGAGTTGTGAAACAGTAACTGCAAGGGACGAAACATTTTTTGATCTGAGTGTTGACATTGAGCAGAATAGTTCCATTACAAGCTGCCTAAAAAATTTCAGCTCCACAGAGACTTTAAATGCCGAGGACAAATTCTTCTGTGACAAATGCTGCAGGTATACCATATATCTTTTCTGCTGCTTTTCTTGTCGTCACCATGGAGGCATGTAGTATGGTCTGCTTTGATAAGTTGATTTGTGTTTTTTACTATTCATCTCCATTTTATGTCTTATGTACCCTTTTTCTGGTATATGTGGGCAACCTTATAAAGCCTGAGCGATCTATTTTCTTTCATTCCTGTGTCAAAACCCATTTTGTTCCGTAGATCTATGGGAGGAAACATCACCTTAACTTAATTAGCTGAACTTAAGTATTTGCTCTTGTTCCAGTTTGCAAGAAGCACAGAAGAGAATGAAGATCAAGAAGGCTCCCCACATATTGGTGATCCACCTAAAGCGCTTCAAGTACATTGAGCAGCTTGGCCGGTATAAGAAGCTTTCATATCGGGTTGTATTCCCCATGGAGCTGAAGATTAGTAGTACATCTGATGATGTAGATACCGAGTACTCTCTCTTTGCTGTCGTGGTCCATGTTGGAAGCGGCCCCAACCATGGCCATTATGTCAGCCTTGTCAAAAGCCACAATCACTGGTTGTTCTTCGATGATGAAAACGTGGAGATGGTTGAAGAGTCGACCCTGCAAACATTCTTCGGTTCCTCACACGAATACTCAGGCAACACAGATCATGGATACATCTTGTTTTACGAGGGCCTCGGTGGGAAGAGTTAGGTTGTTTATCTTCGCCTTCCCTGTTCCTTCTTTTTGTTTGGAGCATGCAAGTTCTACTGTTGTATGTACACAGCTATTTCATTACCTCCATGGAAAATTTGATCTCAGAGATTGTGAGTATGATGAACCTGGGGATGCCAGATTTTTGGTGGTTTTAGTGTACAGCGGAAATTGGAACTTTGCTCCCAGTGTTGAAATAAGGCGCAAGTCATCAAGTATGCCCCAATCAAAGAATGCAACATTGATAATTGGGTTCTGTATATTTGATTCTAGCTTTGAATTTTTGATACATTAGATGTAGCCATTTCCTAGTTATGAACTTCTGATGTAGTAGCAATGCCTACATGGGAGGGGCCTGGAAATAATACGCTCAGTTAGAATTGTGTTGAATGTTTATTCTGACTGTCAAGATGATGTTTGACTTTATTTAGGTACTGTTGATAGCTGAGGTTGCTTTGGATCCATGGTATCTTATGTATTGCCCCAGTAATGTGGCCGTTGGAGACAAAAATAAAATCATAGGAAATCTAACCTTTCTTTTCATTCGTTATCTTGTCGCTAAGAAAATTCAATACTGGGGCTATTGGAGTGCCGTCTGCACTGCAGTAAAACTCACGACATGGCATCTGTCAAACCGTATGAAAGCTACACGCCTACACTTCTTTCTGCTGCACACAGCTAACTGGATTCAGTCCCACTGTCCCAGCGGTCCTAACTTCAAATTCCAAAAGTAGAAATACTTAGTGGAGAATCTCGTGATAGTAGTCTACGCACTGATGCTTGTGTCTCAAACATATATACTCATCGCCCATCTGTCCATTCATCACATGTCGTCATGGTACTCTGATCGCTTTGGAGCTTGACATTATGAAGACTGCTGCGTGCAAAAATAATCCGCATTGCACGGGTGTAGAAGGTCAGGTCAATCTCTACTAATAATACGGCTTGAGGTCGTGATGGTCACAAAACCGTGATACTTTAGAAAATCGAGTGAAAGTTTGGTCTGTCAAAAAAAACCATCTCCGGGATCGCTAAGAAAACCGTCGTCCGTCGTTTCGTACGTCAGTGAAAATACCGGATATGGGCCTTCGTAAGTTGTGGACTAGCTTCTTACGTCCAGAAACGAGATCGGTAGATGATCCAATTCCGGACAGGACACAGAAGTAATCGCGTGCATCAAAGGTTAACCTTCCGATTGTTTCCGCGACAAGACAATGCGATCGAGTTGGTGGCTGCAGCGGCCCGGACGGCTTCACCTAAGCCGTCGAGGAAGGCGCCGGAGGCTGCGGCCACCGTGGCCAAGTAGGAGGAATAGAATGCGAATAATGATGACACCGCCGTCCATTGACCTTTGCCGCGTCTGTGGGCATGCGCGTAAGGTGCCAGTGGAGAATTCCGACGGTGTGGAGGTTGTCGCACCTGCGGTGTGACTCCTCGGTCCAGCGGTCTCTACGTAACTAGCTAATGCTTCCAGGCGCCGAACTCTTGGTCTCGATTTCAATCTCCGTTCCAGGGCCTGGTGGTCTCACCTCAATGGCGCCCAGGCGAATCCCCGATCGTAGACGGATCTCCTTCTGTTGCGCCGGAAGTTTTACTGCCCAGATCGGGAAGGTCCGACGAGAAAAATCATGGTTATGCCGAACGCCGCCGGCCATGATGGCCCGCGCATGCCGCCTGCTGCTCCACCCACAAGGAAGCCGGGGAGGACGCCCTCCATGTACAGCAAGTTCCAATCGTCAGCGGCTCAGCGCCAACTATGTCGTCTATCGCTCCGTCTCGACTGCTACTGCTACCTTGAGGACAATGAGGAGGCCATGTCGTTCTTTGGACCCCACCACAACCCTGCTGCCTGGACCGTCAGTTGCTCCAGTCCATGCCTACAGGTACATCTAAGATATACCTCGGCGCTAACACCACCGTGGAGGACATCCTGAACCGGACCGCCGCCGAGGGCGCCGTCTTCAGCATGGCCACCTACGAGGTCCTTGGCCGAGATCCCTTCGGAGGGCAGCCGCTCCTCTACTCTCTCTGACAACCTTCCCGGCTTCCCCCTCCTCTTCGCGTGCACCATGCCGCCGCTGGCGACGCCTTCACCCCGGCCGCCAAGTCCCAGCCTACTCGATCGGCCGCTTCTACTGGCTCGTCGTAGTCCACGCGCGCATGCCCTGCAGTAATCGTAGGCTGAGTGATCATGGCTCTCCAACAGCGCTCACATCTAGAGAAAATTAGTACTACACGCAAGCTACCAAGCAAACAAAGCTGGTGGCTTACGTGCATGAAGTTTGATGCACACATGCATGCCGCAATTAGCCAGACAGGTTGCTGGCATGGCATGTGCGTGCAGGTGTGCAGCGAGGCTTATGAGGACAAACATTCATCGCAAGAAGTAGTGGAGAAACATGGCGCCTTGCGCTGCGGCTTCAGGGCGTCATGTGAAGGCTCAAGCAACAAGGCAGGGGCATTTATGTTTCTGCAACAATAAAACTTCCGCCAAAAACACGAGCACTTGCCGTCGCAAGGCGCGCGGTGACATGATAACCCTGGGAAGATAGTAAGAGAAGCAAAAACATGAGCAATTCTCAGAGAGGCATGGGAAATATTCGGATCAAATGACGGCAGCCAAGCCGGTGATGTTAACGAGCTCATCTTGGACCACGCGGTCGACTTTGTCAAGTTTATAGGGCACGATCCAAGCGGCGATGAGATTGGCAATTTCGTCAAGTTCATAGGGCACGATCCGAACGGTGATGAGATCGGCAACTGCCCAAATCCATTTGTATGAAGGTTAGATTATAGAGGGAGCTCAAGACAAGAGAAAGAAGCTTCTCATGTATAATATTAACTAAAATACAGGTTCCACATGACCAGGCATGTAGAGAAAGAAGGACGTCAACTGTGAGGAGGTAAAGTCACACATAATCTTTTCATCTTTTTTCTTTTTCATACCATAATAATATTTTAACAATGTCTTCCCGGTATAACACACGGGCAATTTTTCTATAATTATGATCTAGGTAATTAATATTTTAATTGTCCGTTGCAACGCACGGGCATTGTGCTAGTATATACAAAACCATTCCAGTAACACAATTGTCAGAGTAGAGTAACCAAAGATCGCCAATCACACAGGGGAATTTACAGTTATAAACGTATAACACCTCCCCCTATAAAACCCTCATTGTGTGATCAATAATAATACAGATCTCTTTTCAACAAACTCTAACAAAGCTATAACACAACCATAGGTTCTAGAGGATTAGATTTACACGACTATTATCACGTCCAGGAAGATCCAAAGATGTCTTGCCTTGCACGCTCCTCGGACTATACATGAGCGCAGGTGGGGTGGGCAATTTACATATGAATTCCCGCGGCGGGAAAACCCTACCCGATGAAATTTGGCTGCACTGAATTTTCCACATCCCTGCCTGTTGTCCTGCAATTCAAAATTCATCGTATACCAATCAGATCATATAAGGATATAAGAATCATGCATGCTTGTCACAGTATAGTAAACGGCAAAGTAGCAATGTTGCTGCAACAGTGTTACAATATAGTGAGAACATCACGTTGGCTAAGGAACAATGGAAGACAGATGAGTAACTTGCTGCCAAATACTGAAACGGCATCGGTGGGGATTTTTATGTAGTGTGAATCCATATGTGGTGTGTACTCAAGAAAAACATACAATGGTTTGTTGCCCTTCCTAAAAAACACATATAATGGATTGTTTGGTTGGTATGGCAGTCAAGGCTACCAAAAATCTGTCTGGCATTGCTTTTGGTTGGGCAAGGTTCCCCAAAAGGGTCATGTACAAGCTGAGGTAAAAATATGCTGTCTCCTATTTCAATTGATTTAAGAATTGGAATTTTATAGGAGTAATGTTTTATGGCGGTCTAGTAGCTAGATTCCTTAGCTTCAAGAATATTTGGTTCATGCCAAATTTGATATACATAATGATTGCGTCTGTAGGTATTATTGCGTGATTTAGCCCATATACTGCTTGATACATAAAACATACTTTTTTCAGATACTTTTTAGTGTTTGTTTTTTTGCAGGGATATACTTTGTTAGCATCAGGTACCACTAATGTAATCTTCGATACTATCCTGAAAGTTAACTAAATTGCAACGCCATGGCAACATCAATGCAGTTTACTGAGAAAAAATAGTTACCGTGTGTGTGACTTACAATGACTGTGATAGCTGACTCCAGTTCATCATCAGGTGTGACTGAGGATGCCTATCCAAATAACTCCTACTAGAAACATCATCTTCATCAGCTGCATAAGTTTCGGAGTGGCCTGATGCTGCAGGAGGCGACCAAACTGGGACCACACCACCTTCTCTCCCGGTCCAGCTACTTGACGCTTCTGACACAGATGTCGCGAAAACATTTCTCATACGGTGCTGCGGTTGCTGAAAGTTATTGTGATGGTGAATGCCATTGGTTCTAACAGCATTTCCTGTGCTACGGATCATTTCCTCCCTCTCAGTTCGTGGCTCAAAATGCATGCGGGACGGTACCTCTGCCCTACTATCCTGGCTATTTCCCAAATCAGCAGAAATTTCTGTTTCAACCCTGTTCAGTGAAGCTGTCATGGTAGGCACCATCTGATCCTGTCGTCTCTGCGCAGTCGTGGCCACATTGGCAGTTACCCGGGCTGGTTCCCAATGAACTTCCATCTGTAAATCTTGGGGAAAATCAATTAGCGGCACATCTGAGGAGTCGCCAAGGCCTTCCTCCATTCCAGTGTCCATTGCGGCCCTGGATGCTGCCTCAAGCTGCCACATTTCTGATAGGGCTTCTTGCAGCCTGGCTTTGGCTGCATCTAGCTCAACTATGGGGAGAGGATAGTTGGAGCCTAACTCAACTCCTGCAGCTTGCAGCACAGACGCAGGTGCATCCCATGGGTGATGTATCCATTCTGTTGGCAGCCTTGCAAGTTCAGGAAGCCACCGTCGGACGTATTCCCCATGGGGATCAAACTTGTAGCCTTCCAACTGATAATGCATGGTAGATTCACACAAGAAAGCATCAGTATTCAGTACTATTTTTCATCACTGAATTGTCGCCTTTTTTGTATAATTTAATAGTTGCACATACCTGAGGGTTGTCAATGTGGTCGAGCTCTCGGCTATCAGGGAGAGAGCCAGAGATGTACTGCCAACCTAGTGCGTCACTCTCGAGATCAGCATCTAGTAAAGTGTCCCAAAAGTACTTCATCCCCCATCGCCATGGTAGTTGAAGGACCTTGACAAAAAAGCTTGACACCACCACACGTATACGATCATGTAACCACCCTGTCGCCCACAGCTCCCTCATGCCGGCATCAACAAGAGGGTAACCAGTCCTTCCCTGGCGCCAAAACTTGAAGGTGCACTCATTGACGATCCAGGGGAAAAACCTGAGGTGCGCAAGGAGGGGCTTCTCATGGCTGCATGGATGGTTGAAGCAAAGATACCGCGAGTACTCCCTGAGACCAATGGATCGGAGGAACAGGGTGCAGCTCTCCTCGGCTGCGTGGTTGCCCTCATTGCTCCATACAAGTTGCTTCATTCGAACAAGATGGAAGACCTTGCGGACACTCAGCTCACCAAAATGCAGGTAAGGTGATAAGAGGGAGGTGTTTGCGCTATCTGCTTTCTTGCGGTTCACTGAGTAGTCAAACAAAGGACCATTAAGGAAGGCAGTTAGTGCCTTATCTGCGTTCTGCCAGCCTGGAGACCATGCTCGTGCGAGAAGCGCATTGCTTCCCCTCTCGGAGTCATCCTCGAAGATCAGATCGTCTGATGGGCACATCGATAAGTCACCTGTTGATTTTTTTTTGCCAGTGAATCAAAGTGAGTACATTCCAATATCGACCGGTGGTGCAGTGCTTGTTAGAACCAAAATATTATGACATAAATACAGAAGACTGAACATAAGATTTGTAGACTCCATGTTCTGAACTAAAATAAACCACAACGTTTGAAATTGGGCAATCACCTGAGTTGATCTTCTTAGGGGGCAGCAGTGGTGCGGGGGGATCATATGGCATACTGAGGCACCTGTTCCAGAACGGCATGAACATGTTGAACGGATTGCCTTCATCATCGTTGACCTCCCATGGATCATACAGAAGATCCGCATTGAAGGATTGCACGACGATGCCCTCCGCCGTCAGCATCTCCTTCAGCTTGTGGTCCCTAACCAGCGAGAACGGATCTGAAAACATGGCCATGACACAGTAATTGTTGTGTTAGATGAGGGCATGATGCTTTCTGTACGGGAACAGCCCATATGGTATCTACAATCAGGACAAGCAATTAACTGAGACTAGTAGAAAGTGCAACTGCTCAAGTGCCTGAAGAGTAGAGCTATATTAGGTAAGTGCTTCATTGAATTGGTTGATTGGGGGCAGCAGAAAAATATTCTGAAATGTTCATAGTTTACGTAATGGGGAAAGCGTAATCGCAGATTGCCAAATTGGGAATCGCTACTCCAGTTGACATGTACAGTAGAGGTTTTGGTAGAATCAAGACCATGACTGCCACACACTGGGAAGGACAATACATTAAGATATGATATGGTAGTTTAGTAGAATAGATCTGGTTTAACTTGGAACACATCAGCCCGGAAGCCGAAATAAGGAAAAGGTAGCTGGATTAAATTCCTACAAAAATAACTTGTTATTTTATATTCAGCTAAGCTAAGTTCAAGTTAATTTGGATCAGCTGAAAACTTAGCAAGAATGAAGATCTTGGCGAAGAAGAAGAGCTTCTTTCTTGTTTAGAGAACACGCATACGAGAGAAAACCACAAATCATAATAATTCAACCGAAAGGAAGCAAGCAAACCGTAGAGATGGTTGAAGAAGAGGTGCGTGGCGCCGGTGTCGCGGACGAGCTGGAGCAGCGCGACGACGGCGTCGGGCGACCTCCGGGTGACGAGCTTGCCGGCGCCGAGGCGTTGGAGCGAGGCCTCCAGGTGCTTGAGGCTCTGGCTGAGCCACCACCGTGAGACGCGGCCCGGGAAGTATGGGCCGTCCTCCTCCGGCGACCAGACGTACGCCGGCACCACCTCCCCGGCGGTGCGCGCCGCCGCCGCCAGCGCCGGGTTGTCCTCCACCCTGAGGTCCCTCCGGAACCAGACCACGCTCTTCATCCCGTTGGCGTCCCCGCCGCACATCGACGAGGACGAGACCGACATGGCCGGCCACCAATCCAATCCAATCCTATCCTCTCCAAGAAACCACCCCGAGTTCTCGGATCAAGGGGACGTCGGGGAAACCATGAAAGCTGAAGCTGGTAGCTCAGCCTCAGGCTCTCGAGAATCCCAGGAACAGTGTGGAGCTGCGCTGCGCAGCTGGATTGGATTGGGTTAGGTGATTCTTTTGGCGTCCTCGACGCAGGAGCCAGAGCTAGTTGCAGGGAGTCATTATTTGCGTAATTTTTGGAGTATTATTTGATTGTTTTTTCGTCTGGTGTTGTGTTGTTGCGGGCGGCGGGTTTTGGCCGTGCACTTCTGGTCCAATGGAGAGGGAGGCTGTGGATATCGGGAATGCTTGGTTGGGTTTCATCTAGCTTTTCCTCTCGTCCATTTGTCTTGGTGACCATTCTCCTCTCCCCCCGATAATATTCTTTGGTTTGTGCCAATCTTATTTGCTACAGAAATCTACCGTGCATCAAAGATTCCAAACAAAATCTGACCCTCCGATGGTTTATAAGGAGCAAATAGTGATAGGGCATCGCATCTACGATGTACAGCCAATACCAAGCTTTTTAAGTTGATACGATATTCCATACTTTTTTTGATCAGGATTCGCCTATATCCACCGGATCCTATAATGTGTTCGGTTATTCACATCCTCTGAAAACAGACTGAGTGACGGCAAAAATCGCTTGCTCGCATAAGACCCCGTTCTGTGAGGTTGCACCGAAGATACAAGATAGCTATCACTGGTTCCATATTTCAAGGTGAGCAACTCTTGTTTGTAGTTCATGACAAGATTTCATTACACTGAAACCTAACAATTTTTTCATGTTGGAATTGTATTGGGGCAATCATTCTTGCTGACAATTGTTGATTTCAATATGAAGTTCACATATGTATTAGCTGAATGTGAAGGATCAGCCCAAATGCAAACATTCTTGCTGATAGCTTGACTCGACCTAATGGACTAAATATCTCAAAAGGTAAGTTCTATCTAGGATATACAGAATATGCTTGTCATCTTCGTATTCTTCCACCCTTTAGGTCAACAAGGTACCAACTCAATGAGTTCTGTGTGCAAGGAACTATTCCAACATAGTCGGGGAACTTTTCAATCTCAGACACTCTAACCTTAGAGTCACGACAGTCACGACTCTGAGGGCATTTGTTGCTCTGGAGATTTAAGATCTTTAAGAAGCCATTTCGTTATTTCTCTACCTAAGTTAAGCTTCTTCTTGCATGTTGCATTATCCATAACTAGATCTTAGGATTTGGCATGGATGAGTTTGTCCCGAAAAAGGCCGTGGTGACACATGACATCGCCGTGCTATCTTGTCTTCTCCATTTCAAAACCAACACGATTCTTAATTTTCTCTCATGCATGCTTTGTGTCAGTGTTGAATATGCTATTTTATGCTATTTCTAAATGCCTACGATTTGCAGCGAGATCCTCTTGTATCGTCTTGGATGCACATAGTGGAGGCCTTATGCACGATTCGTTTGGTGAGGCCTATGACATCTACCAACCCTAAAGCCTACTTGTTGGTCAGCCAAAATTAATTGAGTAGATGATGTGAAGCCCACTTCTCAATGAACAAGAGATAAAATATTTTGGCAACCACTTTTTTGTACCACGATTGGCTAGTTTATGTAGAATGGTTACAATATGTGTCTATTTCTCATAGTCAACATCTGATGTAATATGAAAGGAACATTTATGTCGATAAAATTTCTCATAAAAAAGTACAAAAAAGGAACCATAGGTTTAATGTGAAGCAAATAAAACATTGGTAAATAAAAAGAGGTGTCAACTAAAAGCTCGGGAATCTTCTAAAGACACTATCATTTTTTAACCAAAACAAGAGATATAGAAAACCATGTAAATAAAGAGTGTGATCCATCGCTCAGTTTTCTCCTGAGATTGTTACTTGCCTGATACATAACGAAATCAATTACAATATATATGATGTTCATTAAAGGGTGTCAGTCCATTATTTTCCTTGACAAGGAATAGTTTGTTATTTCATTTTATTAGACACATAAAACAACTTCTTTGGCGAGTTGTGCTGAATAGCCATTTCCACGATCGAGTTTGCGAGGCATTATAATTCGTGCAGAAGTGCTACATTGCTATTTGACACTGATGCAATACCAATAGTCTCGACTTTTCGTTAGCTACTGGTAAGTGTATGTATCACACCTTCCAATAGTCAACTAAACCTTGACACGCATCGATCATGCATAAAATTAATCAGTGCATCTCCTTTTGAGCCACTGTTTGGAAAGTAGCAAGTTAACTTCTCCTTTTGATCCACTGTAGGAAAGTAAGTTGCTGATCAAGCGACGCGCACCGAACCTCCCGAGAGGCAAAAGCTGTGAAACTTTTCACATGGGTGCATGCACGCTAAGCTGGGACCGATGCACACGATCCTGTAATGATAGAATATATTTTTGTGTACTACCTCCATTCCGGTTTAAAGAGTCTACGCGTATCTCTAGGTTGTTAATTTAATTAATAAAAATATAATTTATGTAACATAAAAATTATACCATTAGAAATTAGAAGATCTAAAATTTGTAATAATATATACCTTACATTACGTTATTCAAATTAACAACCTAAAACTATGCGTAGGACCTTTAAATCAGAATGAAGGGAGTAGTGTAGGACTGTAGATAATAAGCCAAGTTTGATGTCTGAAGAACTTGGCCGCGGCACGTCATACGTTAAAACGGCCGTTGCTTGTCGCATCACTAAGGATCGAGCACTGTGAAATGTTGTTCCGGTAAACAAGGTGATCACTGGTGTGACATATGCTTCTGGGCCCTAGATCTACTGTCCAATCAAACGATGTCTGGAGAGTCCAGGCTAGTGGTAGGTCCGAGTGTTTGGAGAAAATGTTGGCATAACCATCCGTTCGGCCTCTACAAGAGGAAAAAAGAAGAAGACAACTGGACCACCTTGATTTGGTGAACATGGGTGTAGCCGTGATCTTTTTTTTTCAAAAAAAAAGTAAATACTTGAATACTTACTCGTGCAAAATACGACCATATGTGGTCTATATATATAAAAAGAGAAAATTCTCAAAACAGGCATATAGCAACCACACGAACAATTTCGAGACCACTGCTAGGGCAAACAACACAATCAATCCCAAGAGAAAAAAAACAAGAGAATGAAAGAGAAACTAATGCCAATAGCACCAGCGATGATGCCCACAACCACTGCGCCCTCCAGAGATTCCCACCACGCTTCTATGCCTTAGAATCACTGTGTACCAAGCAACACCTTCAAGAAGGAATGCGACGATGATGCCACTGCTACCAGGACTGATCCTAAGATTTCTCCTGGTACACGTAGGGGAGTGGGGAAGGGGTACACCCGACGACCTGCAAGAAGGAATGGTGGCGCCCGCAGGCCATCACAACGCCAATGTCGGCTGAGCCAACAGGGATTTCTCCCGACCCCAAAAAACCACAACCCCGGACAATCCTTCGAGCTCCACCAAACATGCCACCCACCATCTGCGCGAACATGGTCTTGCAGTCATCATCAATGTCTTAACATGGCAAACACTACAAGGCCGGCCGAAACAAGAAGACCGATCTGCCATCAGCTAGAGGCGCCATGTCCTAGTTCGCACCGGCACGCCCCGACTCACATCGGTCCCAGATCTGGGCTTGAAGGGCACCGTCGACCAAGACCAGAGCCATGGTGCTAGCATTGAAGGAAATATGCCCTAGAGGCAATAATAATATTGTTATTATCATATTTCTTGTTCATGATAATGTTTATACTCCATGCTATAATTGTATTAAGTGGAAACATTAATACTTGTGTGGTTTATGAACAACACCGTGTCCCTAGTACGCCTCTACTAGACTAGCTCATTGATTAATGATGGTTAAGGTTTCCTAACCATAGACATGAGTTGTCGATTAATAATGAGGTCATGTCATTCGGAGAATGATGTGATGGACATACCCAAATAAAGCAGAGCAATTAGATCGTGTCATTGTGTTCATCTTTGCGAAGCTTTTTCCTATGTCAAGTATTGTATTCCTTAGACCATGAGATAATACAACTCCCTGGTATCGGAAGAAAGCTTTGCGGTCATCAAACGTCATCCTATGATAGGGTGATCATAAAGGTGTCTCTTAGGTGATCGGAAAGTACTTGTTGGGTTGTATGTATCGAGATGGAATTTGTCCCTCCCGAGTCGGAGAGATATACTTCGGGCCCACTCGGTAATCGATATCAACACCGCTTGCAAGCATGTGGTTAAGGAGTTAATCACAAAGTGATATCGGATTACGGAACGAGTAAAGTACTTGCTGTGAACGAGATTGAACTAGGTATGGCGATACCGACGATTGAATCTCGGGCAAGTAAAATATCGCGTGACGAAGGGAATACATATACGAGATTAATTGAATCCTGGCATCGTGGTTCATCCGATATGATCATCGATGAATATGTGGGAGTCAATATGGGTTTCCAGATCCCGCTGTTGATTATTGATAGAAGATCATGTCTGCATATTCTCGAACCCGTAGGGTCACACACTTAACGTGCATCGACGCTAGGATAGAATGGATAATTGGTTTATGAGTTTTTGGTCGGAGTCTCGGATGAGATCCAGGACATCACGAGAGGTTCCGGAATGGTCCGGAGAATAAGATTCATATAAAGGAAAGCATTTTTTGGATTCCGGAATCGTTTCGGAGTTTATCGGTATTGTACCGGAAGGTTCTAGAAGGTTCCGGAGAGGGACCAACGTGGGCCCACTTGTCGGAGGCCTATGTGGGCCTAAGGGGAAGTGTCCTGGCCACTTTGGGCCAGGCGCACAAGGCCCCTAAGGCCCAGCCGACCAGCCCTTAGGGGAAACCCTAAGGGAACCTTCCAGAAGGAAGGGGGGAAACTTGCCCCCACTCTTCCCCCTAGGCCGCCGCCCTAGGGCTTGGAGGAGGGGCCAAGGCAGCCGGCC
Organism: Dactylis glomerata; assembly: GCA_007115705.1. Classification (NCBI taxonomy): domain Eukaryota; kingdom Viridiplantae; phylum Streptophyta; class Magnoliopsida; order Poales; family Poaceae; genus Dactylis; species Dactylis glomerata. The sequence continues at coordinate 5,302,158 of QXEO01000625.1, read as the reverse complement.
AGCCCCCCATATAAGGAGGGGCTGGGGCGCAGCCTCCCCCACTCCAACCCTAGCCGCCGGCCAACTGCTGCCCCTCCACCTCTCTCTCTCTCGCGACTGTGCGTAGGCGAAGCCCTGCCACAGAAACTCTCCACCATAAGCACCACGCCGTCGTGCTGCAGATCCAATCTATCTCTCCACCATACTTGCTGGACCAAGGAAGGAGGAGACGTCGCTGCACCGTACGTGTGCATCTCTCGGAGGCGCCGCCACTTGCGGCGTAGGATCGGATCGGATCGCGGGGAGGAGACGGCTAGTACGACTACATCATCCACGTTCTGTTGAATGTTTCCGCTGTGCGATTTCTTCAAGGGTATGAAGATCTCATCTACCTCTCTCGTTGATTACATCTCCTAGATTAGATCTTGGCTTTCTTGTTCGCATCCGTAGGAAATTTTTTGATTTACTATGCTGCGAAACCCTTCAGTGGTATCAGAGCTAGATCTATGCGTAGATGTGTTTCACGAGTAGAAAGCAACATGCTTGTTGCGGGCGTTGATGTTTTCTGTTGCAAACCTCTTTGTTTTGTATTTCTTATGGCGCGGCATAGTGAGATCGAAGCGGTCCAGGCCAACTTTACGCGACCTCGTTCGCGAGACCGGCTCCGCACTTGACGTGTGGCTTGTTCCACACATGCGGCTGGTGGATGCCAGTTTATCTCACTATAGTAGTCATGAGATTTACAACGGATGTTAGCAACCATAATATCACCGTTGTGGCTTTTCGTAGGTAAGAATCGTTCTTAACTTGTGACTCCCATAAGCCACGTAAAACATGCAACAACAAAGTAGAGGCGTCTAACTTGTTTTTGCGGGGAGTGTTTTGTGATATGGTATGGCCACAAGATGTGATGTGATATATGTGATGTATGCGATGATCATGTTTTGTAATATTTCACGACTTGCATGTCGATGAGTTCACAACCGGCAGGAGCCATATGGTTGTCTTTATAATTGTGTATGACCTGCGTGTCAACTTCTTATACGCCATGTAATAGCTTTACTTTATCGCTAAGTAGTTAGCAATAGTTGTAGTTGCTATTCGTGGTGGAGGCAATCATGGTGGAGTGATGGAGATCATGCCGGTGCGCACAAGATGGAGATCATTGCGTGGAGATTGGCTATACCATGTCACATAAAATTATATGCATGTGATGTTTATCCTTTTATGTATCTTATTATGCTTTGATCGCGACGGTAGCATTATAAGATGATTCCTCACTTAAAGATCAAGATAAAATTGTGTTCTCCCCTCGTATGCGCCGTTGCGAAAGTTCGTCGTGTTCAAGCATCTCGTGATGATCGGGTGCTATAAACTCTACGTTCACATACAACGGGTGCAAGCCAGTATTTGCACATGCGGAGATACTTGGGTTTGACTTGACGAGCCTAGCATGTACAGACATGGCCTCGGAACACACGGACCGAAAGGTCAAGCATGAGTCATATGGATGATATGATCAACATGTTGATGTTCACCATTAAAGCTACATCATTCACGTGATGATCGGTCTCGGTGTAGTCAATTTGGATCATGCTTCACTAAACAACTTTGAGAGATGTTGAATTTAGTGGGAGTTCATTAGTAATTTGATTAACTTGAACTAATTATCATGAACTAAATCTTAGTGTATTTGCATAAGTCGTTGTAGTCTTTGGCAACCGTTTTCCACCGACACTTAGTTTTAATTGAGTTAAAAGAACTATAGAATTCTGGATAATCACCTTTCGGACTAGTGCCGTTTAGTTAAAATATCAAGATCAAAGATTAAGTCTTATTGCAAACTTTAGCAAACCTCACTTGCTCCATGCGATTTAATAAGTTGTATTAATCTAAGAGCAATGATTCAAGTTTAGCATCTAAGATCATGTTTGCCTCCATGAGAAATTGATCTTCAAAATTGTTTGAGAATCAAAGTGATCTTGGAGCTGAAAGAATTGTTTCAGAAACTAACAAGAAGTGAAAGATATTTGATATCTAAAACTTTGATTGTTTGCAAAATGATTAAGTATAATTTAGTAAAAGAACATATGCTCATATTGTATGAATATATGCGAAGATTGAAGATGCTAGGCATCCCGATCACCCAAAAGTTTGGGAACTAATATTATAATTGCATTCATCCTTATAAGCTATAGTAGTTTCATCATGAAAGATGTCATGATAGGACGAATGAAAAGGTATCGACTAAATTGTTTTGCTATACCAAAAGAATACTAAAGAATGGAATCTGGAAGAATACCAATCATATGATGATGGCGATCCACTTCAAAGTGCAAAATCCAAGGCTATTAGTATTTGACTAAAAATCCTTTGGACTATGTGTCAAATGATTGACGCCACTATTGATGTCGATAGATTCTTCTAAAAAGAGAGGAAATGCTAAATAGGATCTGCAAAATTATTTGGTAGAAAAAGGAAAAGACTGGAATTGTCCAGCTCAGGTATATAAATGATATACATGTTATAGATGAATTCTTTTGCTCGTTAACAATGTAATTCTTGGGTATTCGATACTGATTTGTTGGTATGAAATGTCATACAAAGCAACACAATACAAGAAGTACAATTGCCTAAGTAACTAGTAAAAGAATATGGTAATGATGCATGTCGAGATACAAATAAAAGTGTTATTGTGCTTCTCGTCGGCATAAAACCTAGCCTTCTAGATATGTTAAGAACTTAATAATTGTTATTTTGTTCTAGTATTATGAGAGCAATGGTTGTTCAAATTATTACCGTCTTCCATAATCGATGGATAGATTATTATTATCTTGTTGGTGAAATAGACATTTATAACACTAATGCTAAAGGTCGCAAGACAAAACAAATTTCACTTATATGTGACACCGCCGTTTAAGTCATATTGGAAACAAAACATGAAAGAAATTCTATATTGATAGATTTTCGAGTCATTTGATTTTGAATTGATTGACGCTTGTGAGACTTTTCCTAAAGATGATTAAACTCCGTTCATGGGCCATAGAAAGAACAAGCGACTAACTACATGGAGATCGTACATGTTGATGTATGTAGTTCATATGTGAAGTCGAGCGTGGTATATTTTCTATTTCATCAATAACTCGAATAGATGTACGGTATATCTACTTGATGAGATAGAAGTATGAAATTGTTCAATTTATGAAGTGAAAATTGTTGTAACAAGAATATTCAAGTTGTATGATTAGATCATAAAGAAGAATATTTGAGTTACAAGTTTAGCAAACATCTAAGAGTTAGAGGAATTGTTCCACAAACTTGCATCATGATAAACACCATAGGAGTATGGAGTTTTCGATGGATGTAATCAAACCTTGTTTGACATGGTTAGATCAATGATGAAATAAACTACCAATATAATTTGTGGATTATGCTTTAGAGACTACCGCTTTTCACTGAATAGAGTGCCATCATAATCTGCCGAAATGACACCATACAAGTTATAGTTGTCTTTTCTTGAATTTTGGTATGCAAGGCATATGTGTAAAGTGTTTACAACCAAAATTGGATTAGTAAGTCTTTGTAGGGTTATCCCAAAGAATGTCGATGGGTGTTTCTTTTGCCATAAACCCAATTAAAAGTGATTGTCACTGAAAGAAGTGAACTTCTTATGAAGGAGTTTTTCGCGAAAGGTTTAAGTGGGAGGAAGATAGAACTTGATGAGGTTGTTGAATCTGAGCAAGATGATCAGAGTAGCGCAGCACCAGAAAATGTTCTAGAAGCGGCAACTACATTCATAGCTCACGCGTCTACAATATGTTGTAGTCACGACATCGAAGTTCCTATTTAACCAAGTTGGTCGTAATCAAATAGTAAGATTTGAGGACAAGATATTATTAGATAATAGTAACCAACAATATACAAAGAAGCGATGATGGGCCCTGACTTCGTCATATGAATTATTCTAGCAACAATTACATATTGAGATATGATAGTTGAATAAACGAAACAACGTTCCTCTACCGGAATGCACACCAAGGACGTGTAACTGACATGACCCAATGGGTTTTGTTGATTCAAAGGTTGCTAGATATGTATGCAAACTTCTATGGTAGAAGTAAGCATAGCGAAGTTGGAATCTTCAATGATGAAAATGTTAAAGTATTAATTTTATCAAGATATTTGAAGATGCTTGTATTTACAAGAAAGTAAGTGGGAGCGCTAAGACATATTTCTAATGCTTTATGTAGATAACATATCGTTCATTGGAAATTATGTGTTTTTCTTGATATTGTTAAGTTTTCATTAAAATTAGTTTTTGATGAAAGACTTAGGTAAAACCAGAATATTAAGCATCAATGTCTATGCAGATAGATTGAGGCACTAATATAGTTTTGCCAGAGTACATAGATGAAATATTGAATTTGTTCAATATGGAAACAATAAGAACGGTTCTTGTTGCATGGAAGAGGTTGGAGCAAGAATCAATTATTTTGACACTTGATGAGTGAAACCACAAGAATGATTTTATCAATCTTGTATACCATGATATGTAGATCCAGATGTGTCCAATGCTCTAAAGGTTATAGCATTCATATGATGATCATTGGACAATAGTAAAGATATTCTTATGCACTTTTGAAGAAGTAAGAATATGTTCTGTATGCAGAAGTGACAAATGGTTCATTGTAATGAGTTACATTGGCTTTGTCACACATACAAGTAAAATTTTATCTCAATTTTTAAGCTATTTGTTTTGAGTTAGAAGGTGGCATAATAAGATGGAAGAAAGTTCCATGATGACTTGGATGAGTTCCAATGTTAATATTGTGGCGGACACTGCAACGAGGGCTAAGTATATAATCGCTTTAGAAGCGGCATAAAAGATGCAAAGTAGATAGTGATAATCCAACTTATTTGTGGCACTGTCGTCCAGGTCATATTGGCGTAAAACGCATGAAGAAACTCCATTCTGATGGACTTTTGGAGTCTCTTGATTTTGAATCATTTGACACGTGCGAGCCGTGCCTCATGGGCAAGATGATCAAAACCCCGTTCTCCGGAATAATGGAGCGAGCAACAGACTTGTTGGAAATCATACATACCGATGTGTGCGGACCAATGAGTATTTCGACGCACGGTGGATATCGCTATTTTTCTAAGTGTGCTAGTACTATGTAGTTCTATTGTATGACAATAGTGACAACATAGTCTCGGCCAAGATACAAAGGTCTCACCAGAAGACCAAGTTTATACGATGCCATCTCATGTCAAGATGAGTAATGCGTGATGACGCAAAAGATATGCAAATACAAATGGACCTGAAAGTGTCAGACCCGTAGATAAGGTTTACCACGTGCAACGCGTATGAATAACACCAGAATGCCATAGGTGTTAAAGACGCAAGTATGACTAGATTATTGACTCTAGTGCAAGTGGGAGACTGAAGGAAATATGCCCTAGAGGCAATAATAATATTGTTATTATCATATTTCTTGTTCATGATAATGTTTATACTCCATGCTATAATTGTATTAAGTGGAAACATTAATACTTGTGTGGTTTATGAACAACACTGTGTCCCTAGTACGCCTCTACTAGACTAGCTCATTGATTAATGATGGTTAAGGTTTCCTAACCATAGACATGAGTTGTCGATTAATAATGAGGTCATGTCATTAGGAGAATGATGTGATGGACAGACCCAAATAAAGCAGTGCAATTAGATCGTGTCATTGTGTTCATCTTTGCGAAGCTTTTTCCTATGTCAAGTATTGTATTCCTTAGACCATGAGATAATACAACTCCCTGGTATCAGAAGAAAGCTTTGAGGTCATCAAACGTCATCCTATGATAGGGTGATCATAAAGGTGTCTCTCAGGTGATCGGAAAGTACTTGTTGGGTTGTATGTATCGAGATGGAATTTGTCCCTCCCGAGTCGGAGAGATATACTTCGGGCCCACTCGGTAATCGATATCAACACCGCTTGCAAGCATGTGGTTAAGGAGTTAATCACAAAGTGATATCGGATTACGGAACGAGTAAAGTACTTGCTGTGAACGAGATTGAACTAGGTATGGCGATACCGACGATCGAATCTCGGGCAAGTAAAATATCGCGTGACGAAGGGAATACATATACGGGATTAATTGAATCCTGGCATCGTGGTTCATCCGATATGATCATCGATGAATATGTGGGAGTCAATATGGGTTTCTAGATCCCGCTGTTGATTATTGATAGAAGATCATGTCTGCATATTCTCGAACACGTAGGGTCACACACTTAACGTGCATCGACGCTAGGATAGAATGGATAATTGGTTTATGAGTTTTTGGTCGGAGTCTCGGATGAGATCCAGGACATCACGAGAGGTTCCGGAATGGTCCGGAGAATAAGATTCATATAAATGAAAGCAGTTTTTGGATTCCGGAATCGTTTCAGAGTTTATCGGTATTGTACCGGAAGGTTCTAGAAGGTTCCGGAGAGGGACCAACGTGGGCCCACTTGTCGGAGGCCTATGTGGGCCTAAGGGGAAGTGTCCTGGCCACTTTGGGCCAGGCGCACAAGGCCCCTAAGGCCCAGCCGGCCAGCCCTTAGGGGAAACCCTAAGGGAACCTTCCAGAAGGAAGGGGGGAAACTTGCCCCCCACTCTTCCCCCTAGGCCGCCGCCCTAGGGCTTGGAGGAGGGGCCAAGGCAGCCGGCCAGCCCCCCATATAAGGAGGGGCTGGGGCGCAGCCTCCCCCCACTCCAACCCTAGCCGCCGGCCAACTGCTGCCCCTCCACCTCTCTCTCTCGCGACTGTGCGTAGGCGAAGCCCTGCCATAGAAACTCTCCACCATAAGCACCACGCCGTCGTGCTGCAGATCCAATCTATCTCTCCACCATACTTGCTAGACCAAGGAAGGAGGAGACGTCGCTGCACCGTACGTGTGCATCTCTCGGAGGCGCCGCCACTTGCGGCGTAGGATCGGATCGGATCGCGGGGAGGAGACGGCTAGTACGACTACATCATCCACGTTCTGTTGAACGTTTCCGCTGTGCGATTTCTTCAAGGGTATGAAGATCTCATCTACCTCTCTCGTTGATTACATCTCCTAGATTAGATCTTGGCTTTCTTGTTCGCATCCGTAGGAATTTTTTTGATTTACTATGCTGCGAAACCCTTCAAGCATCACCCCCAAGGAGCAGAACACCACTGGTCTTGGTGCACGGCGCCAGGTTGGGCTCTCCAAGCCGAGCCACCTGTGCCGAGTAGAGGAAGGAGTCGCCGGCCCCACAACAGCAACGCCCGACAGCGAGAGGGGGCTTGAGGTACGGGGGAAGGGGGGCCGCCCTGGTCGCCTTGCGTGGGGAGGCGGCACGGGGGGTATGAGAAAATTTGTCGGTCTCTCCTGAACCCAAAAAAAGAGAAGATAGAAATTTGTATTTTTTAAATTAGAAATCCAATCATGATAGTGTGTTAATGAATTTGGTTATTTCTTAGTCTGGAATAGGGATATGTCAAACAGAGCTCGCATACTTGTCAAGATCAGAGTGCCTGATATGCTGAATATCCCTATTAGCTTGGTTTTATCAGAAAACACTAGTGATGAAGGCACTGGCCACTCCTGGACTGTGGTGAATTATATTCTTCATGCTAATCTTTTGGGTGCCATTGGAGGAGATGATGATCCACTTCCACCTGATGGGGGCAATCCTCACCCTCTGCCTAACTTACCATTTGGTGGTATTTGGGAAGATGCTGATTTTGTTCATGATGCACCACCTGCTGATCAACATGTCCAAGCTCCTGATATTCCTATGGTGAACACTCCACCTCAGGCTGCACCTGATGCTGATATTCAGCCAATGATAGAGGATGTAGACTCTTTCAATGCTCTGCATTCTATGGTTCAGAATGTTCTGGATAAGGCACCTGACATTCTCAATGCCATCAATCCCACTGTGATCACTGGTGCTAAGGTTGAGTTTGTTGATGTAGGCAATGGTGATAATTCAGAAAGAAAATGCATGCTTAGAATTTTTGCTGTCACTGCTGCACCCAAGGAGGCCTCCTCTGTTTCCATCACTGAGATATCTGAGCCTGATGATCCTATGTTACTTGACTCTGCTACTTCTCATGCTGACTTATCTGGCTCTATCAGCATGAATCATCAGGCACCAGTCACCATTCAGCCTCCTCACGCTGATGAGACCACTGTTCACCGTAGCAAAAGAATTGTTGTCATCAATGCTGGATACAAGAATGCCTCTGCCAAGGAAATTGCTGAGAGAGAAAAAAGCCAAGACTATCAAGAAAAACAAGAAAGGAAAGAGCAAATCATCTGATTTCACTGCTATGATTATTGATGATGTTGCACCTCCTCCACCTGAGTTGCCTCTTTGCACCATTCAGGCCATTGCCACAAAAAGATGCCAGGTCCCTCCTAGTGAGGTGACTGAAGAAGCTCTCACCTCCACCAGTGGCTAAATGGATTTACACCACCTGTCATCTTATGCATATGGCATTAAGGGAACATGCCATGTGTCATACATCATATTTCACTTATATTATTTCAGTCCTATGGACAGACTCTGTTTTGTAATAAGTTCCCTATTAAACCTTCTGTGGTGTGATTTCTGTTATGATCAAGAACTCGGTTTATTGAGATTATCTGTTATCTGCAATTTTATTGATCTCCATCATATTCCCCCTGTGCCTATGAGATGCTTTTTCCAGTACATGAATATCTATGGTGTGATTTCACAACATGCTGGCATATTCATTATAGATAATTATTTTATCTATACCATATATCTTAAACTTTATACTGTTTCCAATGTTAAGAAACTGGAATATTCTTGATTGGAACATCCGAGGCATTAACTCACAGCATAGATGGGATGATATTAGACTCAAACCGAAGAAAGCAGCTGTGGCATTATATGTTTCCAAGATACAAAAAGAGAAACATTTGACCAAACATATCTCAGAAATTTCTGTCATAGGAGATTCAATAACTATGCCTATATTCCCTCCATTGGCAACTCAGGTGGCATCATCACCATATGGAATGGCAATCTTTTCACTGGCATTGTAACTAGTCAAAATTCCTACCAGATTACTATTGATTTTACATGCAATCTTTCTGGTGTTAAGTGGACTCTGACCAATGTTTACGGCCCTGCTCACAATGAGAACAGAGGAGAGTTCCTCAACTGGTTATGTAATATTGATACAACATATCTCAAATATTGGCTCATCATGGGTGACTTTAATCTGATAAAAGATCCACTTGGCAGAAGCAGACCAGGAGGGAATTATAACAATACGATGAATTTCAGTAGTGCCATTCAAGCACTTGATCTTGAGGAAATTCCACTCAAGGGAAGAAATTTCACATGGAGCAATATGCAGTATGATCCTCTTCTAGAAAAGCTTGATTGGATATTTACATCAGCTGATTGGACTAGTGACTTCCCTAATACCATGGCTTTCCCACTTGCAAGACTTGGCTCTGATCATATTCCTATTCATATTCAGGTGGGCACTCATATACCCAAGGCACAATTATTCAGAATTAAAAATTATTGGTTTGAATTTGATGGTATTATGGAATTGATCAATAAATCATGGAACATGGCACCTATCATGCAAGACTCTTCCCTGAATATTAATGCTAAATTCAAGTATCTCAGAGCTTCTCTGAAAAAATGGAGCAGGAATCATTCAAATCTCCACAAAATCATTGAGAATTGCAATTTCACTCTGGCTCTACTTGATGGGATTGAAGAACAAAGAAACCTTTCTATTATGGAAAAGAATTTCAGGAAAATCCTCAAAGCTCATACAGCAAAGCTACTGGAAACAAAAAGAATATATTGGAAAAACAGAACAAAAATGAGATGGGCCAAACTGGGTGATGAAAATACAATTTTTTTTTCATATAGTTGCCACACAGAGCTACAGAAGGAATTACATTACATCTATAAAGGATGATGATGGAAATTATATTACCAACCATGATCACAACGCAGCCATTATTTAGAACTCCTACAAGAATAGGCTGGGCCTCTCTAGTAACCCTGACATGAGTTTTGACCTTGATCATCTCATTACTAGATCTGAATTGTCTCATCTGGATGACCCTTTCACTATGGAGGAAATCAACACTGTACTTAAAGAAATTCCCCCAGATAAATCTCCTGGACCTGATGGTTTCAATGGACTCTTCATGAAGAAATCTTGGGATATTATCAAAGATGACTTTATTAGACTTGCAAATGACTTCTATACAGGCAATATGAATTTGGCAAGTATCAACACTGCATATATCACTCTGATCCCCAAAGTGAATAATCCAGAGACAATGAAGGAATTCAGACCTATCTCACTTGTGAGTATGCCTCTGAAATTTATCACAAAATTACTTGCAAACAGACTGCAAAAAGAAATCATTCCTATGCTGCACCAGAATCAGTATGGTTTCATAAAAGGGAAAACAATCCATGATTGTCTTGGATGGGCATTTGAATATCTCCATCTTTGCCATATATCAAAGAAACCAATTATTATCATGAAAATTGATTTTGAACAAGGATTTGACAAGGTTGAATTCAATGCCATTATTGCAATGTGCAAAGCTCTTGGCATTGGGCCCAGATTCCTCTCATGGATCACAAATATCCTTCATTCAGCCTCCACTTCTGTACTGTTAAATGGAGTTCCTCGGAAAAAAATATTATGCAAAAGAGGAGTCAGGCAAGGTGATCCATTATCACCTTTGCTCTTTGTGGCTACTGCTGAGTTACTACAATATATCATCAATCAAGCATGGTACAATGGTGAACTAGACTTACCACTTGATAATGACTATGGGCAAAAATATCCCATTATCCAATATGCAGATGATACCCTTCTCATAATGCCAGCTGATATTGGTCAAATTCAACACCTAAAGACACAGCTACTCCAATTCAGTGATGCTACTGGTCTCAGGTTAAATTTCAACAAAACCACAATGGTACCCATCAATGTTCCCTCTGATACCATGGAGAACCTTGCTAATGAGTTTGGTTGCAAAATCGAAACACTGCCTTTCACTTATCTGGGATTGCCTCTTGGCACTACCAGACCAAGTGTGGATGATCTTATGCCATTAGTCTCCAGATTGGACAAAAGATTATCAGGAATATCATCTATCATGACATATACTGGCAGATTGACTCTACTCAACACCACACTCAATGCCATCCCAATGTATGCTATGTGTGTTCTAAAGATTCCTATCACAATATTTGTTCACTTTGAAAAAAGTGGTAGACAGTTTTTATGGGCCAAGAAGGAGACTGACAAACATGGTAAATGCCTTGCCAAATGGGAACTTGTTTGCAGACCAAAAGACCACGGGGGCTTGGTGTATTAAATCTCAGACTTCAGAATCAAGCTTTATTGATGAAAAACCTGTACAAATTCTATAACCAACATGACATTCCTTGGGTCCAACTTATCTGGAGAGCATATCAGTACAATAATACAACACCACACTCTGGCACTCCCAAGGGATCATTTTGGTGGAGAGATTGCCTCAGCTTGATGGACAAATTCAAAGAGCTTACCACTTGCAATATTGGATCAGGAAAATCTATTTCACTCTGGACTGACAAGTAGGGAGAAGATGACATTGCTGAACTAACCTATCCACACTTACACTCTTTTGCTAAGGAGCCCAATAGCAATGTATGCAAGGAACTCAATGAAACGAATATCTATAATTTTTTTCATCTCCCTTTGTCCCACATTGCTCATCAAGAACTACAGGATCTCAAAATTGATCTGGAGGATGCGATTACTGATAATTCAGTGGATGCATGGAACTTTGAGTGGAGCAACCCAATATACTCAACAAAGAAAGTTTATAGGCAACTGATTGGAGAACATCACACTCATCCTGCAATATTGGATATATGGAAAACATGCAATCTTCCTCGACAAAAATTCTTTGCCTGGCTTCTCATGAATCAAAGATTAAACACAAAAGACCTGATGACGCATAAACATTTCTATGTGGAATTCAACGATTGTGTTCTATGTGACAATTGTCCACAAGAAACCTTGTTTTGAATGCAATTTCAGTCAAGCTTTCTGGTGGGCACTTAACATTGAATGGGATACTGATCGTGATTTACATGATTTGATATCTGAGGTCAAGAGAGGATACTCAATGGAGTTCATCATGGAAATTATCATCACTGGCTGTTGGGCAATTTGGGATCAGAGGAATAATAAGATTTTTAATCTAATCAGACCCACTATCCCAGCATGTATTACTAAATTCAAAATATACTGCTCAGTTATTATGCATAGGGCTAGGCCTAGTTTGAAGGATGGTATGCAAGCCTGGCTTGATACATTGTAATTGGAACTCCCCTTGACTTCCCCCATGTAATTATCCCACCCTATTTAATAAAAATTTAACACAGTAGGGAGTCTTTCCCTACTGTAATTGTGTCAAAAAAAATCATGATAGTGTTGTTTTGGACATTTTATCATTTCCGTGTAGACCACCTACAATAGTTATAGTGTTATTTGAAACTTTTAAATATCATTTTTATCGATATTTGAAAAACCTAGTGCTCGTACGCCCTGGTTTCACTTGCTTTCTTCGCATACTTGGACCAGTTTGTTTAGGAGAACTTGCTAGACAAACTTTTTTTTTTGAAACTAGACAAACTTAGAGGGAGAAGCCAGCAAGCCGCAAGCCCCATATCGATGACAATCAGAGTGGTGATCTGGTCTGGCGCGATTTCCGTACCTGAGCGGCGACGCATATTAAATTTCCTGGGGCGCGTTCTGAATGGGATCGTTGCCCCGCTGTTGGGTGGGCGTGGATGCAACTGGGGCGCCGTCGCCGTCGTCTCCCCGTGGGCTTTGGCGTGGGTCAGTGTGGTGTGGGCGCGCGGAGACTCTCGCGAGCGCGGACGAGGTCGACGGATTCGGCCGCGCCCGCTCGCGATCTCCGCGATGGACACCGCCGCGCGGCAGCGCCGTCTCCGTGGCCGATCTCGCCTTGCCCGGGGGGTCCCAGCGCAGCTTTGTCCCTCCGCCATTGATGATGCCGGATAAGGACCTGGTAGTGTGGTGCTCATCTACAGCTGCCCCATGACGTGCGAGCTCCGGTGTGGAATTTTGCGTCCTCGGAAATGGTGGCAGCGCACCGATTCGGCCACTCGGGTCTCTGCTGTTTTTTTTTTCCGGGTCCCTGTTGTTGCTGTTGACGTTTCGAAAGAAGCGAGAAGAAAATGCGACTGATTTTTTTTGCAAACGTTGGCAATTTCTATGCTCCGCCCATTAGCCCGGCTGAAACTCCGCTCTGCCCGAGTGAACGCTTTGTTGGGTCGGCCCGTTAACACAGTGGTTGGTGGGTTTTTCTTTTTTTGCGTGGTTTTTTCTTTTATTGTTTTCTAGGTTTACTGTTTTCTTCTGTTTTTTCGTTTCCTTTTCTTTTTTTGTCCTTTTTCTTTCTTAAAAATTCTAACATTTTTAAAATTTAAACTTTCTTAAAGTTGAATTTCAAATTTTTTATTTTTGAACATTTTTTATGTTTGAACTTTTTTGTTTAAATATTTTTTATGTTTGAATTTTTTTCCAAGTTTAAACAATTTTCGGAAATGTCTAAGATTTGAATTTAGTTTAGATTTTTTTTTAAAATATGAATTTTGTTCAAATATAAAATTATTCAAATTTAAATATTTACTTAAATCTAAAATAATGTAAGAAAGGAAAATAAAAATAAGAACTTCGCTCGTGGACCGGCCTAACATGAGCGGGCGGAGCTTCACTCGCTCCGCTAACGCACGGAACATAGGAGCTCCACTGAAAAGTTATTTCTGTTTTTCGAACAAGGAGTTGAGCTTTTCAGCCCAACAGGTAAGTGGCGCACGGAGTAGAATGGGCCCGTGTTGTTAGCGCGCGACTAAATGGGCTGTTAAAGCCTATGTAGCCCAGGCGTGAGGTTCTCGTCTTCTTCTTCCGTCATCGTCTGCGAGCCCATGCACGGCCTGGATGGACGAAGTTGACTTTTCTTCTTCGCTTCTTCTTTTAGTCTGGTCCTCTCGTTAATTTGGCAAAGAACCTTATGCCATGTGATGGAGCATATAAATATGTTTACTCAAAAGAAACCAAAACGAATAACGATTGAGTTCTGCAGAGAACAAGTGCCACCCACATTGATGAAAGAGAATCCTAGCAACTATGTGACGCCTCACCTAAAATATTTTGGCATACCTCTTTTGAAAAGGCCTAGATAAACCTTCCTTGAACAAAGTCAGTTTAGGCATATTCGATCCATTTTCCTACGTACCTCGAGAGCATCAGAAACCAGCATGTATCCTAAAGGCAAACGAGATGGTGGAGTGGTGGCGGTCTAGGAGGACTATGGCAGATAGGTAGGGAGTACTCCTACCTAAAGGCAAACAATCTCATAAAAACATTTGAAACTCCACTGAGTAAATTTCAGATGGTAATGGGTACCTAAAACCCGCTAACCCTTCATGAAATGGGGAGGGTTCGGTTATGAAAAAGCCCACCGATTTGCTTATCGGGTAAAAATCATACCCATCGGGTCTAACAAAGGTGGGTATGGGGGTGCCAAACCTGCACTTTCTAGCCCGCAGACCCGCTATTACATGTGGACCCCACATACCATTGACTAAAGAACCTTAAGAAACCCAATTCCTAAATCCCCCAGGTCCCATCGACCAACCATCCCAGCTTCCTACCCCCACGTGGTCGACTAGACCAGACGCCTTGCTTGCTCTCTCTCCTCCTCGCCTTGTCTTTCTCCTACGCCGTTGTCGGCCCGCATGCTCGCATACCATCAGCCTTCCAAGCTCCACCTCGCCCTCGTGGCCTTCCCTAGCCAAGGACACCTCCGTTGCTGGTCACCCACCTACGTCGACGCCTCATCCCGCTAGTTGGATGACAACCTCCTACACAACCTTGTACTCAAAGATGTCTTCATGTCCTAGATGGCCACCTGCACGACCTCATCCTCAACGCCCCCTCCACCGACCGCCGCCTCTGTACTCCTATCATGTCTTCCTATTAGGTAGGTACCCGTAGAGTCTCAAAAACCAGGCTGGTACGGGTATGGTGGAGATATAGACCTGGCAACGGATAAAATGAGGTGCCAAACCCGGCCCAAACCCAACGGGTGCCATCCTGAGGTGGGTTTCCCTAATCCAAAATAATCAGTGCGTTCTAAAATATAAGATGTTTTAGCTTTTTTTAGCGCATATGTATCTAGATGTCTTTTAATATGTAGGTTCACTCATTTTAAGTCTAACCTAAACACTAAACATTAAAATTTATTTAAATACATAGTGTCACAAAAAAATAAAAACATCTTATATTTTAAAACGAAATTGAGTATATTGGAGCAGTGAAATTACCGAAATGTACAGCGACCACAGCAACGCCGCTGGTAGTAATGACCACCCCAATTAATATTTCCCGGTCCAACCTCCCAGTCGTCGCCTGCCACTGCCGCCGAATTAAATTCCACATCGCGGAGGAGAACCAGGTCCACACAACCATTCCCCCATCGCTGCCACGAGTCACGAGGCCAGCTTCCTCCGGTCCATGGACCGGGTTCCCTGACAGACCAGACACCTGTTCGTTCGTTTCAACCTCCTAGACAGGCAAGTCAAACCGGGGCGCCCCACCTCCCCGTCCTTAACTTCCGCGCCGGTTTCGCCCCCGCCAAACGACAGCTCATGACTCCCCGGCCCCACGAAGGCGGGCCCACTGGTCGGCGAGTGGGGCTGCGTCTCCACGCTCACACCCATCAATTACGACCGTTTCTGCGTCCCCGATACGACATATGTTCACGCACCGCGTCCATAGACCGAACTCATCCTAACCGTCGATCATGCCTTCGACAGCTCGATCTTTGGTCCCGGTGCATGAACCGGGTCTACGCGCGCGTGGGCCAGCCGCCCTGTCCCCCCTGCTGCTGAGTGTTGACCCCCGGAAAGGCCCTCCCCATAGACTTCTTCGTCCCGACGCGCAAACCTGACGGAAGCAAAAAAATACCCCAAAACGGAGAGCTGCTCCGCTGCGACCGCTCAAAGCTCTGCACCTCGAGCTCCGTCGTCCTCTCCTCCGCGATTTCTCCGGGCTCTTCGGCCGCTGGATCGGTCGGTAAGCTGATCTGCTTCGCCGGCTGGAATCAGGATTTTTTTCCGGCGTTAAATTCTGCTTCTGGCTTCTCCGCTGGATCTGACGTGATCGAATTATCGCTCTATTTTTGCCGACAGGGTAAGAGATTCCATGAAAGGGGCGCGGTTCTGGGCCCAAAGCCGATCCGAGTGGTGTCCCGAGACGGGTCTCGGTGGCGGCGGGAGGCTCTGATTTTCTCTCTCTCTGCCTTCGGTCATTTTTATCCTGTTTTATTAGTTCTCGGATTGGAGCTGGGAGTTAATTTTAGAAGATATGGCGAAGTTTTGCTGCTTCGGTTCAGAGGTAAGTCTAATTTTGATCAGTTTTTGTAGTAGTATTTTGTTCGCTAATCACATGTTTTTTCTGTGATTTTTTTGCGAGGCTGTTTTACTGAATATTTCTCTAGTTTTGCGAATTACAAGTATATTATTAGTATCTATCTATTAGTGCAGATGGTACATGTTGCCGTATGAACATTAGCTTTTTTAGTCCTCTGGAATTTCTTCAAAATGACCAAAGCTCTACTTACGTGGCAACTTTCATCGCCTTTGATAGTTGTATGTGGTAATAGAAAATTCTGCGCAAAGTATGCTTTTTTGGTATAGTTGACTATGTTGATACGGAAGTCTATCATTCGTCATCATCTGTTGACGTTATTTTGTTAGGCATCCCAGAAGTAAAATTGCATCATGCTCGAAGCTTTTAAAATGAATTGCTGGAAACTTGTAATGAACGCATTCTCTAGTGTATTGTCATCTTACCACTTCAGGTATATTCGTTTATTTTTGCTGAGTGTTCTGCTTGAATTTAGGCGACAGGGCGTGCATCAGTCTCATCCGGTAAAGGGAAAGGCTGCCAGGGCCAAGTCAAGGTCAGCTATGGGTTTAGCCTTGTAAGAGGAAAGACAAATCATCCTATGGAGGATTTTCATGTCGCCGAACTCGCGGAAGTGAAGGGAAATGAGCTTGGCCTTTTTGCTATCTATGACGGCCATTTAGGAGATACTGTTCCTGCATACCTACAGAAAAACTTGTTTCCAAATATTTTGAACGAGGCAAGTTTTTCTTACAGCTGTTTCAATACGAAGACCCCTCATTCACTAGCATTTTCAGCGTTCTTATTATGTCGTGGCATTTCAGGAAGAGTTTTGGACACATCCGGACAGAGCACTCACAAAGGCTTACGAAAAGACAGATCAGGCTATCCTGTCACATACTCCAGATTTGGGGCCAGGTGGCTCCACTGCTGTAACTGCCATCCTTATAAACGGCAGCAAGTTGTGGGTAGCTAATGTCGGGGACTCTAGAGCTGTTCTGTTGAAAGGAGGTGAGGCCATACAGATGTCAATTGACCATGACCCGAATGCCGAGCGTGGCGCTATTGAAAACAGGGGTGGGTTTGTTTCAAACATGCCAGGTGGGTCACTAATTCATCAGCTTTAATTCACTCATCAATGTTGTGGACTATCAGGGTACCTCGAAAACACAATATTAGTAAAAAAGATTTATTAGTGAAAAGTCTTTAGTGATGTCAAATGACAAAGGTATCTGCTATGTAATGACTAGTGGTAATATTAGTGACATGCTTAGTTATATCCTCGTTTGTCAGTCTTTATCGTTAAATTATATGAAAATGTCCACACCATGTCGTTAGCTAATTGTACATTATCCAAAAAATTGTAATCACTTACTTCTTATTAAATATATATATACACATTTTCATAGCAAGTGGATACTCAACCTCATGGTTAATACCAACAGAAAGAAGATATAAAGTTTTAGTATCGTGATATTAATGCCATGTATATTATGTCATGTGTATCCAGGAATATCATTCAATCACCTTAATGTTTTCATTGAATCCAATAATGTTATTATAGCACTCCTCTATATTAGCTCATCTTAACAAACACGAAATCATGGTCTTAGAAGCCAGAAAGCTTTGTATATCCATCACTGTGGAGGCAATAGTTCACCACTACTAGCCATATGTCTTACTTTTCATGCAAGTTCCACCAAAACCTAACTTGAAAGGGCAATAGGGCATATGCTCTCCGGTGCGTACTAGAGTATCCATTTGTTCGTCAGTGTTGCCTTTTTCCACCATCATACACATTCTTACAAAATCAATTATTGATGCAGAGGCCGCGGTCCTCCCCCTTTTGAAAAATATCAATTATTGCTGTGATGACCGGACACTAGTGATGAATAGAATATGCATTTTTCTTAGAAGAAAATGAAGCGGTCGCGGAATACCTTAAATGGCACAACCGTATTACCAATCTATCAATCTTATTTGTTTTGGAGGATGTGACTGGTCTTGCCTTGTATTTGTTATTAGTATCAAGTAGGTAATTTTGACGCATCCAACCTGTGTGTTCCAAAATGCATATGCTCACAGCTAATGGTATCATGCATTGTAATGTGGACACTGGTTCACTTCAGGATGGAAGGTATTGAAACGGGAGACAAGCATATGTTGGGAATGAGAGAACAAGATGGAGAATGCTTTGTTGTTTGAGTCTTGACTAAGTATGTACCATCCTTTTGTAAGGATGCAACATGATCAAACACAAGACTCCTAGCTTGACTTAGAATTTCTGTCTACCTGGAGTCTACTAAAATTTAAGTCTATACTAGATATGATCATGTGAACTAGTCTTGGATGATTTATTGATGCACCAATCAGTTCACCCAAAAGTCCAAACTGATGGAGAAAGGCATGCAATATATTTCAACACTTACCCTCACGTCATGGCTAGACAGACCTTAGACGTGGGATCGATGGAAGACTGCAACTATTTTATTTAATAGTGCGTTGGCCGGGTCTTGAACTTGATACCTGTTGGCTCTGGTACCATGCGCCAACCAGTTCACCCAAAAGTACGAACTGATGGAAAAGGGCGGGCAATATATTTCGACATGATCAAAGACACTAATTAAAATATACTCTTTTACTTCCTTGCGACTAACCTTCCTGTAGTCTATAACAAAGTTCCGTTACAGACTATCCTTTATGCCTTTCTTGCATGCTGCTGTCCGAGGTCCGAGTAGTAGAAGAGCTCGGCCACCTCGTAGGCTGCACTTCTTCAGTCTAGGCTATTGTTGCTGTTTGTATTCTACTCTGACCCTGCGTTGCTGTGGCTGGGTGAATCCCTCAAAGATACTTCTCTTGATGTGAACCACTCTCGTTTGATTGCTTAATTGGTATTTTTTGGGGACAAAATTCACTGTATCAGTCAGCAGCTGCTGTGTGGTACTAATGGCATTAACAGGATATGCTTTTCACATGTTTATGCTCTTTCCGTGGCTACCTTTCACATGAGCTCGTTTGCAACCTTTCATCAGAAACCGTATATTTATTTCACATTGTCAAATTTTCGCTCCAACTTTTCCTTTCCACTCAGTTATGGCTCTTTTCAGTAGTGTCCACTTTTCTTGTTTACCGTTGATAAGATGTGGCTGTTAATGAGAAAAGCAAAGCTTCTTTTGGAGGGAACTCCTGATGTTGCTTGTTTCTTCTGTAAAGTTATTTTATCTTTCATGTAAAACAAATGGAAGGTTGTATTTGATATAGCTCTTTCCAGTGACTTCATATTTTCATCATGTTGAGAATAATAAGTATTTTCCATTGGAAATCTTTTATGCATGTCTCCCTTAGATGTTCAGGAAAGCAGAACAATGACATTTGATGGATTCACTTAAATTTTAAAGCCTGTTTTCTCTGTTTGTTTATATAATATCCTGTCTACTCTATGCATTAGTGTTTTTTTGGTAGCTGCCTAGACAAAAAAGCATTGTGTTTGTGCCTGAAATGCAATGCTGTAATTTACAGGAGATGTTCCCAGAGTCTGTGGGCAATTGGCCGTGTCCAGAGCTTTCGGAGACAGGAATCTAAAATCACTTCTGAAATCAGAGCCTGATGTAACAGTTGAAGATATCGATGGCACTGCTGAGCTAGTTGTCCTTGCGAGCGATGGAGTTTGGAAGGTGTGGTTTGTTATTTCTGTGTGTGATTTGTCCAAATGGCTGGGATAAAACCCATTAGTATACTGGTGGATATCGGCTTATTACTTGTCTGTGTCAACCAGGTAATGAACAATCGGGAAGCTGTTGATTTGGTGAAAAGGTTCAAGGACCCACAAACAGCTGCCAAACAGTTAATTGCTGAAGCAGTGAAAAGAGATAGTAAAGATGATATATCATGTGTGGTTGTTCGGTTCAAGATGTAAATTGACCGCAGGCAACTCGTGAAGAATCGGCACCAAGAGCAAAAGGAATTATACAACAAAACATAGCCTACCTGACGAAGGTAGTGGTAATCCAAAAAATAATTCCCTGGGAGGTTGGCTGTAAATGATGTGCTAGCTTGATTGTAAGTTAAGTCCTCACACTAGAATTCTTTGTTTGACGATCCAAAAGTATATCCCGGAGAGGGTCCAGACCTGCCCAAATTCATTTCTTCTGTAAATAATGGTTTGACGGTATTGGAAGCTCACCGTGCTCCGTTGTGAGAGTAGCCATTTGGTCATCTTTGTCTTCCAACATGGGGGTCTATACATGTTGCACACAACTTCCAGGGTAGCAATATCCTTCTTCCAAAAACAAAGGCAACAGAATGCATGGGTGCACCTAGGTGACTGGTTTTGATATCTTGTCTTCTTGGAAACATTAACTGAAACTTACAAAACTCTGAATATAATTATTGTTTCGTAGTACAATTTAATTGAGAACCTGTAAATCATATGCTAGGTTTATCTCAAATTTTTTTAATCCATACTTTGATATTTTGGTACGTTTTACGCGTATGCTATAGTAGAAAACATATAGTGGTGTAAGCCTGTAAGGTAAATCTTGAAGGCCACATCAGTCTAGAACGTTATCTCTACCTTAGGCCTTGTTAGTTCCTTTTGCTGATCTTACAGTCAATTTACCTTAAAATAGAGATATGTCTCAAAAGTTCATGTCTTGGTGGAGATAAATCATCGTGGAAGCAGATCATGCAACTTCTTTTGAGCTTATATTTTTACCGATTTGTCATCAGGTTAATCCGATCTTCTGTTCTAGCAGCACGTGGGCCAATTGTACGATTGAACGGGTTTTCTCAACTAACCGAACTCGCAGGATTGCTTCTGGAGTATAACAGTCCTGCGTGATCTCATTTTACACCGTTTATATTTGCCTAGGAAGGTCTTTGTACCATCACCCAAGTCAGCTGCAGTAACACTGTTAGTTTTTATTTTTATTCGATGAGTGGGTTCCATGTTGTTTAAATTCGTATTTCATAGTTTCATTTTTTTTAAAATTCTATAGATAGCCAAGGATGAAAAGTACAATCGTGTAAAATCTTAATTTAAACGACTTCATATCTAGGCTATACAAAAATAACAAAATCTGACAGATTATATCTTTAATGGTGGTGTCACACCTCCCATGATGTCACATTTCACGCCATTTACATAACAAATGCCACCCCGCATGCCTCCCACAACATCCGTTTTGGTAACATATTTTAACCCTCGCGATAGCCAATTTTCATGTGATTTTAATCTTCGTTACTGTCCCTTGAAATTCTCCCGGTCGTGAAGTTTGTTATCCACGTTAGTTGTTTTAGATAATACCTTTCGGAAGTTTGTTATGGTAGATGGTCAAGGTAACAAATGTCTAGCCATGAATGGAGCTAAGATATTTGCCACGCGTGGACCGGCAATTTCCATCACGCGCGTTAGTTAAGCGCATTTGAAAAACCTCTGAAACACACCTCTCGCGTGCTAAATCGGCGGTTTATCCCGCGACGTGGTAATATACAATGCCTATTGGAAATACTCTTATCTTCCCCGCCTATCTCGCTCCTCCAAACAAATGGATTCCGACCTTGCAAAAAAAAAACAAATGGATTCCAAAAAACTTTTTCTTCCTCCTACCCTGATTGACATTGCGCACGATGGAGTGTGTAGGGTATGTGCCGCCGCCGGCTTCGTCCTACCAACTACCACTAAGCTCCTTCTGTCACCAAGAGTTTCTGCAGTCATGTCATTCTCTTCTCTCCACCGAGCTCCTATGTCCTGCGCCATGCCAGAATACCGCACGAGGAGGGCAATACCCGCGCCACTATGGAGCAGAATGAGGTCGCCGGGCAGGTCGTCACCCGTCTCTGAACCTCGCGCCGTCTAGGTTGCCTTGACTTCCTGGACCGATTAGATTTGTGTATGCCTAGCCGGTCCTGCTCTACCCTCGCCTCCTGATCCATGCTCCTAGGTTGCATTGCATCTTTAGGTAAGTTCTCTGATTTTTGCAGCAAAATATCGTTTCGGTATTGATCTTATGTACTCTCTCCGTCTTTAAAAATGTGTACTTCTAACTATCTTAGAGAGTCAAACTTTTTAAACTTTGACCAAGTTTTTACATAAATATAACAATATTTCTCAAACCAAATTGCTATACGATGAAAATATATTTAATAATGAATTTAATAATACTAATTTGGTGACAAAAATGTTAGTGCCTTCTTGTAAAAACTTGATCAAACTTTAAAAAGTTTGACTCTCCAAAATAGTTGGAAGTATATTTTTTTGAGGACAGAGGGAGTACTTCTGTTTTGCTAGCAGACCGCCTGTCCTTAACTCGTGTTACAGAAATGGATGTTGTGGGAGGCATACGGGGTGACATTTATTATCTAAATAGCGTGATGTGTGACACCACGGGTGGTGACACCACCATTTTCATCTTAATAGTAAAAATATGACCCGTTAGATTTTTTTTGCGTAGCCTAGAATACAAAGTATTCATATTGAGACTTTTCACGGTTTATATTAGTCAACATTGGCTACCTCCTGATTTTTGTTTTGATTTTTTTAAAAAAATTTGAAGTATAAATTTTAAATGTTTAAAAATAATGGGCCACGTGTAGCTTGGTCTAAATTTTAAGTTTCCACGTGTCCTCCACTATATATATAACTTCATATTCAAGCACAATATGTGATGTATATGAAGCTCCGATTTAAATTTTGCATGCATTGTTCGAGCTAAACATCGCACAAAACATGCAATAGAGCATAAGGGGACAAAACTACCAATAAATATAAACAAGGGGAACGATCCTAATTGGATGACTGATGGGAGCAAAAGATTGGTCGCCCCAACTTAGCATGCACGGTCTTGTATATAATGATTAGTTATTTAGAATTTTTATATGTTGTATATGACGAGTTCGGAAAACATTAC
This sequence comes from Dactylis glomerata, assembly GCA_007115705.1. Lineage (NCBI taxonomy): Eukaryota > Viridiplantae > Streptophyta > Magnoliopsida > Poales > Poaceae > Dactylis > Dactylis glomerata. The sequence goes on along the minus strand of QXEO01000625.1, from coordinate 5,278,750 downwards.
AACTTTTTTTGCAATTTCTTTGATGTTGCGTACATGCATGAAATTTGTAACAAATTCATGTAAGTTTTGTTGTGAAGGCAGACACAAGATGTCGCAATGTTTTTTACAAGTGTTTTCTTGCATTTGATGTTTGATTTAGGTGATTTCACAATGTAACAAAGTCACACAAGTTTTGTTGGCCAGACACATGCTGTTTTCTGGCCTTCCCAGGCCGGTCCATTAAGCAAGGGTAGCGCCTCTCTCAAGGGAGCTACACCCTAGACAATGTGAAGCCACTCTCAAGGGAACTACCCTACCAAGCCATGGGACCACTTAGCCACTGAGTGCTACCCTATGACACGTTCTACTTAAAAGAGTTATTTTTTGAAAGAGTTTCGAAAAGGGGTTTATGTTGTGCTAAAGTTTGTGTCAAGGGTAAGTTTTATCCTTTTCATCGCCACCAATGCTGCATTAGCAGAAAATAATAATGTGTGCACAACACATGATGGGCCTCACACGCACAACCATAACACGCAACTCCTCTGTCACAATCTCTGCACGGTGAAATAGACTTCCTACGCCGGTTGATACGGGACCATCCGATTCGTGGAAATGGACGGCGGTGAGGCAACCGATCCGCGAGCGGGATCGGTTTTTTAGATGAAAAGGGGTTCACCCCCAGTTCCAATTAAGAAACCACAGCGGCATTCGTTAAGTTTTACAGACCTGGCCCATGGCCAAACAACAAAACGCACTGTCAGCCACACTGCACCCAGGTGCTCCTAACTGGAGTTTTGAACAGGCTCGAAACCATAGTTTACTGACTTACAACTAGCAAAACACACCTTTTTATTCTCTAGATGCCCAACTCAGATTACTCGCAGGATTTCGCCATCTTCCTCCAGCTGGAGCTCATTTGCATTCAAGTTTTTTGTCAGCGATCCTGTCGTGAGCTTCCAGTCTTCACCATCATTGCTAACCTCCCAGGGGCCACTCCAGGTAGCATCTAGCTTCGACACCACCAGCTGATGCATCACGCCATCAACCTCTCTCACCTAGGTTCCGGCCACATCAGAGGGGGAGCTTGGCGCATCAAGAGTTCCAGGGCTCCACTCACTCTTTCGAGCTTGCTTCTTTTTCCTTTTGGGCACAACACCTTCCAACAAGCAAGAGTGTAACCCACCTTCAGGTATAGCACCTGCATACATGACCAGCTAGATCCATTAAAGCACAAATCATTCCTAAGTTTCCACAAGGACCATAAAGCGACATCATGGATAATGTTAGGAACTTGTTGTGTCTTCTCACATATCCACAAGCTAGATACAGAAAGCAGATTAACCTACAACTTAATCCCAGTTAACATTGATAATTGTTTCCACATCTCTTTTGCTACCACATAGTAAAAAAAAGTGTAACAGATTCAGACTCAGTGCAAAAAATACATCTAAGATCAGGCACATGTTGCCTTTTGACTATGTTATCCCTAGTCAGGAGCTTGTTGTTAGCAAGCAACCAAAGAAGAACATGCACCCTAGGCTGAACCTTTACTCTCCAGGCTGCAGGGATATGAACTGGAATAATCCCTCTAAAATTCACTATAGCATACAGAGAGATCACTGAATAAACTCCTTTAGAGTCAAATTTACAAATAACAGAGTCCTCTTCTTCACTAAGGTGTAGAGACTCAGCTATACTTCTAAGATCATACCAATGTTGCATCAGTTTTTGGTCAACAGTTCTCCTAAAAGTGCATTTAAGATTCCTTCCATCCCAAAGTTCAGCAATGGAGTTGTCCTGTTCACCAATGGTCTTCCCAAAACTTCACTTTTTTTCCATCACCCATTTTCCACTGATACCTTATTTTTGCTGCCCTGGCTGCCCACATCACACCCTTCCAAAAGGGTGATAGGCCTTGGTCAGGGCAAGCAAATATATTAGGAGAATCAGTCCTATATTTGTGGTCTATAATTTGTTTCCACAACTTATGTTTATCTAAACGATATCTCTTAATCCAAGAGGCTAGCAGACATAGGTTTATGTCAGCTAAATTAGGAATACCAAGACCACCAAATTCAATTTTTAAGGAGACCATCCCCCAATTAGCTAAGTGGTATTTCCTATGCCCATCATAGTCATCCCATAACACATGGGCCATCTGGGAGTTGATTAAGGAAATAGCCCACTTGGGGAATTTGATCACACTCATCAGATGGTTGGGGATACTTGCCAAACAGGCTTTGATCAGAATAATTTTTTGCTTTGTAGGATAATAATTTTCCTCTCCAACCTCCAGCTTTTTTAATAATCTTATATCTACTACAGGTTGCAGGTCTTATTTTCTAAGTTTTTTATAATGCAGGGGTGCTCCAAGATAATTCATGGGTGTTGAGCGTATAATTTGGCTAGTAGGCTTTGATGGGCCAAATTAATTCAGATTCATGTGGTTAAATTACTGACTGACACAGATATTTGAATTTCCTCTTTGGTTGACATACAGCGTAGTAAGAGATCAATATAGATGATGCAGCGGCAGATAACGCCTAACAGATTATTTATTCAGTCCATGGATGTAAAGCTTTGCATGGTTAAAACAGCCAAATTGAGGGAATTTACGTGGATGAGAAGCTGTGTAGGATATGTCTTAGTTAGACTCGGGAATATTTTTAGCTACAACTGTGCCACAAATGAAGTCCTAGCAAACTCAGATGGCAAGCTGAAGGTACGAGTCACATAAGGGAAACTCAACCGGGCAAAGATCAATCTTAATACTCTAGCATCATTAGCATCATGGCCAGAATACTTTATATTTTCTAGGCTCAAGATTGGTTGTAGCGTGACCTTGTTTGGAGCTGTCAGGTATTTGCTTGCAAGTAGATTAGACACAGATCTTATACATGGTAACCGAATCAAGGATCGGATGCAGTCCTATTCGGTTCAGCTTTGGAGTTTTATTCGTGTACGTCAAGTTTGACCATGTACGCCAAGTCCTCGGTGCCTTTATATAGGCCACGGCCGATTGTGACCCCAGCAATTGATCTATCACAAATACGCATCTACTTTTATTTTCTCTTTATTATCGTTCTCTCTTTATCGTTCTTGTCTGCCATGTCCTAGCACCCCTAGAATTTGGATCATCTTTACTGTTTTGCGCTGAAAAGTGGTCGTCTCTCCTCCACGAAAGCGAGGGGATCTTTGTTGCTTTGCTCGGAAAGCATCCGTTCGTCGTCACGAAAGCACGGCGATTATCCTGGTGTTGCGCGGCAGTTTTGCGTGCCAACACAATTGGCGACTCCGCTGGGGACGAAGCATTGATCGGTCTCCGGCCCGTTCCTGCTACGTAGAGAGCGTCATCCATAGGTTGCAGTCTACAACGGTAACATGAATTCCGAATATTTTTATGTAGATGCAAATAACTCTTACATTGATGTTGCTAGATTCTTTGATATGAGTACTGTATCGGCTAGCCCATGAACCTCTCGAAGGGGAACATATTGTGTAGAAACACAGGACCGAGAATTCTAATCTCTTCGACTAGGTGAACTAGGAGGTGTGTCATTATATTGAAGAAGGATGGCGGGAACAACAACTCAAAGCTGACCAGACATTGGACCACATCAATCTGTAACTCTGATAGACTTTCTCGATCGATTACCTTTTGAGAAATTGCATTGAGGAATGCACATACCTTCACAATTGCCAGACGAACATTTTCTGGTAGAATTCCCCTCAATGCAACCGGAAGCAATTGCGTCATAAGCACGTGGCAGTCATGAGACTTTAGGTTTTGGAATTTTTTGTCTTTCATATTTACGATTCCCTTTATATTCGACGAGAAGCCAGTCGGGACCTTAATACTGAAAAGGACTTCAAAGAAGATTTCCTTCTCTTTCTTGGTAAGAGCGTAGCTGGCACGCCCTTGAAACTACCCTGGATGCATGCCATCTCTTTCTTTATGACGTTCCTGGTCCTTCCGTGCTTCCGGTGTATCTTTTGACTTCCCATACAAGCCCAAGAAGCCTAGAATATTCACGCAGAGATTCTTCGTCAGGTGCATCACGTCGATTGCGGAGCGGACCTCATGGACTTCCCAATAGGGTAGCTCCCAAAATATAGATTTTTTCTTCCACATGGGTGCGCGCTTATCAGGGCCGTTAGGAACAGGTTGGCTGCCAGGACCCTTTCCAAAGATTACTTTTAAATCTTTGACCATATCAAATACTTCAGCACCAGTACGGGTGACAGGCTTCCCCCGGGGTTCTGCCTTGCCATTGAAATGCTTGCCTTTTTTCTTTAAGGGATGCTTGGGCGGAAGAAAATGACGATTGTGCGGGTACACATTCTTCCTACATTTGTCCAGATATATACTTTCTGTCTGATCCAAACAGTGCGTGCATGCATTGTATCCCTTGTTTGACTGTCCTGAAATGTTACTAAGAGCAGGCCAATCATTGATGGTTACGAAAAGCAACGCTCGAAGGTCAAATTCCTCTTGTTTGTGCTCGTCCCACACACGTACACCTGGTTCGGCCCACAGCTGTAAAAGTTCATCAACTAATGGCCTTAGGTACACATCAATATCGTTGCCGGGTTGCTTTGGACCTTGGATAAGCACTGGCATCATAATGAACTTCCGCTTCATGCACAACCAAAGAGGAAGGTTGTAGATACATAGAGTAACGGGCCAAGTGCTGTGACTGCAACTCTGCTCCCCAAAAGGATTCATGCCATCTGTACTTAGACCAAACCATAAGTTCCTTGCGTCACCTGCAAATCTCGGGAACTCTCTCTCGATTTTCTCCACTGCCGACCATCAGCGGGGTGCCTCAACTTGTCGTCTTTCATACGATCTTCCATGTGCCATCGCAACAACTTCGCATAATCTTTATTTCTGAACAGACGTTTCAACCGTGGTATTATAGGAGCATACCACATCACCTTGGCAGGAACCCTCTTCCTGGGTGGCTCGCCCTCAATATCACCAGGGTCATCTTTTCTGATCTTATACCGCAATGCAGTGCATACCGGGCATTTATCCATATTCTCGTACTTCTCACCGCGGTAGAGGATGCAGTCATTAGGGCATGCATGTATCTTCTGCACGTCTAATCCTAGAGGGCAGACAAGCTTCTTTGCTTCGTACGTGCTGGCAGGCAATTCGTTCTTTCTTGGAAGCATCTTCTTCATCAGTACCAACAACTTTTCGAATGACGAGTCAGTCACACCGGTCTCTGCCTTCCACTTCAGCAATTCCAGTGTGCTACCCAGCTTCTTCTGGCCATCTTCACAAGTTGGGTACAACAATTTGTTGTGGTCCTGTAACATCTGCTCGAACTGCAACCTCTCCTTTTCTATGTCACAGCCTCGCCGTGCATCAGAAATGACCCGGCCAAGATCATCAGCGGGCTCATCTGGTTCCCGTTCTTCACCCTGATCTTCTTCTTCATTGTCTTCCATTGCGGTATCAGCATACTCAGGGAACATAGATCGGTAGTTGTCATCATCGTTCTCTTCTTCTTCATCGTCGTCTTCCATCATAACCCCTCTTTCTCCGTGCTTGGTCCAAACATTATAGCCCGACATAAAACCAGACCGAAGCAGGTGGCTCTGAATGACTCTTGAGGAAGTGTAATCCTTCTCATTCCGACATTCAACACATGGACAAAACATATATCCACCACCATGCTTGTTCGCATCGGCCGCATCTCGAAAAGAATGCACGCCTTCTCTGTAAGCGGCTGTGCGTCGATCACCGTACATCCATGGATGGCTCATCTGCGTTATACGACAGTATATCAAACACAATCACGATCCTAAAAATTAGTACCGCACGGTCTAAACGAGGAAATATAGTTGCTAACCTTTTAGAATAAGTGGAAATAAAGAGGAAGAGGTTTAAGCGTGGCTCGGGCATCTTATATCGTAGTTGTGTTCGGTGAACTGAAGCGGCATCGCTCTAACACCCATTTCAACAAACACCTCTAGTGCATCCAAAAAAAATGGAGAGCTAGCACACACCCACACTCTTCCATCCAAGAAAAATGCAAGGAAGAGGGGAGAGAGGGGCTGCGGCCATATATATAGGCAGAGGACTTTAGTCCCGGTTTGAGACACAAACCGGGACTAAAGGGGGGCACATGCGGGCTGCACACCGCATAGCCCTTTAGTCCCGGTTTGTGTCTCAAACCGGGACTAAAGGCTCGTTACGGGCCGGGACCAAAGTCTCCTGGGCGACTAGGGGATTTTGGGGCGACGTGGCCGGTCCTTTAGTCCCGGCCCAGATGGGGGCCGGGACTAAAGGGTCCAGGCCAAAGGCCCGTTTTCCACTAGTGACTATGTGCAAACGCCGATGCAAAATAATCTACGTCCTCTAACTTATTATGATTCTAGCAACTTGCAACATGTATATGTGAACTCTCATACATCGGCAACCCCAGAAGTTCATATGCTGATGAACGACGTGATGAGTTCAGTTAATAAATATGAAACACCCAATGTTATAAACTTCAATATCATGCAAAATAGTGTTTCACCCTTTTATTCATCGACAAATAATTTGCAATATTTTGGTTCACCTTTGCACATGCCGATGGACAGAACAATTGACCATGCTACTAATTACTCTCAACCGTCACATGGTATGTCTTATGTTACTAACTTTTCAGCATCATATGCAACTCCAGATATTCATAATTCGGCTACGCACCTCCACAATGCTAACAGCCGAATAGGTGAAAATTTAATAGGAGCTCATGCGACTTCATGTAATACTGTAGCATGTGATACACCCCCTAAACAATTGCAAAATTTCGGTAACACCCAAGTGTCATTGCTGAAAAATAATGAGAGACCTAAGGGACAATCATCAAAGGAGTGGGCTGAAGATCTTGCAAAAGAGGTTCTTGCAGCAATAGCTATGCAAGCCAACCATCGGAAAAAGGTTGACTCAATTAGTACAGTTAATCCGGCCAAGGCCGGGTTGGATAATACATGTGCTGAGTCTAATCAACAATAGATGATTGACATGTCTGTCACGACCGACTTAGTTGAAGGCAAATATTTGGGTAAAGCTATGTCGGACACACACACTGAGTTTGTCAACCCGATAGATACAAGCTTCGTTGAGCAAGAACATGGTGAATGTGAAACAACGGTGCTTGATTTTTCTGGATGTAAGGGAGCTTTCATGTTGCCCTCTGAATTCTGTGCCAAAGAAATTGATGAACATCCGAAGGAAGGGAATATAGCCGAACCATCTTCGGTTGAAGAAGAGCATCTAAGTGAAGAATCAGAAGATATAGAAAAGGAGAAAGACAAGATATTAGAAGATCATCAAGAGGTGGAGCAAGATATTGTTTAGGTACTGCAACCACCGTGCTCTCCTAACATGATTGATTTTGACAAAAAGAAAATACTTATTCGGTCAGATCAGACCGGGTCCGCAAGAGGAAAAAATATTGTTGTTGATGATAGTGCTCCTCCGAGGATGATCAAGCCAAAAAATACAGTTAATAGAAAAAATAATCAAGCGCCAAGGCCAAAGCCGACAGTTAGCATGCTATTGAAAAAATACACTTCACGCAAGGCCGATAATGTGTGTAATCGGCTTGGAAGTAATAAGCGTACTAGGTTGCCTTCTCGACATGGGGGGCATGAGCGCTTGCGAAAAAATTCATATAACCATCGATCTTATTTTTCAGTGACGCCGATATATTGGAGCTGTCGATCTCCTATGTATCCTCAGTATTCTTCATCGGGCAGTTCATGGACACCGTATCCTATAGGGCCATTGGGTTATTTTCAACCGGGATGGATTTCGCCGAGGCATATGTTCAGAAGAGGTCTGCACGAGAGAAGAGCTCGGCTCATCCAGAATGTTCGACCAAATAATGCTATTGTAATTCATGGTAGCAATAAGAAGCCGATCTCGCGAACTTCCAGTCCTCGGAGAAGACACGACACACATGGCGAGAATTATAATGGTGACTGCAAGCGCGTGTGGGTGCCGGTGAAGCGTGCTAAACCTCAATATGTAAAAAGTCCAGAAGATTCAGATGGTACTCATGGTCTGAATGTTTGTGAATACCAATCAGCTGAAGGTATCATTGATAATTCAAAAACAGTAAACATTGGACTAGGCTTTGTTCCGGAAGTAGCTGTTGATAGAAAACAGGATGGTGAGCTACATCAAATAGGATCTGATCAGTTTTTGGAGGAAGCTAGCCCAGTTCCTCACTTGCAGAATGGTAAAGATAAAGCACATGTCCTGTCCACTACTACAAGTCAGAAACTTGATTCGGTTAACACATACGCAGATTCAGTCACGAGGAGCAGTATCTCAGGACCATCCATGAATATGTCTCGAATGGATTTCAAATATAGTATTGCTACATCTATGCAATACGTGAACTCAAGTAGTGGTGGCAGCCAGAAAACTGGACCTGTTGGCGTGCTTAATCGGCGGAGATATTTTTCAGCCAAAGACAAATCGTTCGTCCCAAAAGTTACAGTACCTTGGTACAGGTCAGAAAATTCAGGGGGCTGTAGGATTAGGTCTGTCATGCCGGGAACTAAACTGGAACCTCAGTGGTGTCCGACGGGACTCACACATGCTCAAAAACGGCGAGTGCAACGACTGCGAGCATCAGAAATCCGAGAAGAGATAGCTCAGAAAAAGAGCTATGAGTGGTTAAATAAAGATAGACCGATGGTTCTTCCGAAGATGACTTGGCAGAAAAAGCGTATCATAGCGGAGGAAAATAGAAATATGGATGGCATGATTCCTGATGGAATTTCAAAAAATACAAGTGATACACCTACTGATCTGGATATTGATAAAGGCGGATAATCCGACATGCATCACATTGACAGAGGCATCAGTTGAGTTGCAATACAGTGAGATATATTATTTGACTGATGCTAGCAATAAGTGGCTGCAAAGGAGCGTCGATGAATATCTTCCCGAAAAGAGCGATATGAATGAGATAAGTGAAGATTTTTTATGAAGCTTGGACATCGGTTGACCCACTTGAACAAATAGCTATTAGTGATGCAAGCATTTCAATGTCTATATTTGTTAATGTTAATATGGAAGCCGATAAGAACAACAAGTATACGTCTTTGGCATAAGAAGACAACGAGAAGGAGTACATCATTACATATGCAGGACGTCGCTTGCTTGAAGCAAAAATCGGTATGTGTTTACTAAACAGTAATGCATGTATAATAGTTCCGCATTATCTATTTTCTAGTATATGTGTACAACAACCGATTCTTAGTGATAGGATTGCATAAAAATAGAATATCACTTTGCATATAAATCGCTGCATGCTATTAGGGGTATTGCCGATTTTATTGTTTTAATTTTACCCAACAATCTTGTTTATAAAACATCGATCAGCTTAGAATATCTTTGTACGAATAGCCAAGCTGAGTACAGTTTGATTTACAAAATTTAGTAGACATGGGTGTGAAGGACATTGTTTCTGAAAATTCGCTTGTGGTAGTACAACAAATTAAAGGCGAATTCCAGAGTTTTCATAGTTTACTAAATAGCTACTTCGACCGATGTTTGGAAATGATTAAGTATCTGCATACTTTTACGATCAACCTTATACTTACAGGTAGAAAATTCTAGAGCTAATTATTTAGCCCAGCAAGCATCTGGTTATCAGAAGAAAGTTTTTGGTATTACAAAAACCGATGCTAACTACTTTAGAATACAAGCATATCCCGTTGGATGTTAGCTTTGTACAACATGCATGTAGCTGGTTTTAGTTCAGTTTGGCAATTAGCACTACATTGTGAAGAGGGTTCAGTGCACAGTGCAGGGGTGCAGTTTAGCATCTAGTAGTATATGATAATCTTGATTCGGTACACGAATTACAAATAACCGAATCAACCAGTGATCTAGAGTCAGTTGATTAGGGAGTACCTCTGGTTAATAATTTGAAAGATCCAAGTTAAACATGAGATAGAAAATTCGGCAAATGATCGCCGAGTTGGGAAGGTCCATATAGAGTTGTACAGACTGTCCGTGGAAATTCATATTTTGTATAGTCAGTGCAGGGAGAGAATTTGTGCAAAGCGCTCAGTGAAAAATATTTGAAAAAGTATTAAGCAAACATGTGGCAGGAGGTTAGAAGATATTATAGCCGATACATTATCTCAAGTATCGCCCTTTGCAGAAGATTTGGCCGATATGTTCTTTGGACATTGCCCTGAGCAATAATGGTCAGCCGATCGATATCATCCTAAACAAAATTTGGCCGATATATCTTTCATATCGCCCTAAGTAGATTTGCGGATGTGTTCTCTGAACATTGCCTTAAGAAATTATATGGCCGCTGAAGTTATTGGCACCGTCCTAAGGTAAATGACAGTGTTTTTGGTCAATACAATTGTACAAAAAACAGGGGGGCATGTGTTGAGCGTATAATTTGGCTAGTAGGCTTTGATGGGCCAAATTAATTCAGATTCACGTGGTTAAATTACTGACTGACACAGATATTTGAATTTCCTCTTTGGTTGACATACAGCGTAGTAAGAGATCAATATAGATGATGCAGCGGCAGATAAGGCCTAACAGATTATTTATTCAGGCCATGGATGTAAAGCTTTGCATGGTTAAAACAGCCAAATTGAGGGATTTTACGTGGATGAGAAGCTGTGTAGGATATGTCTTAGGTAGACTCGGGAATATTTTTAGCTACAACTGTGCCACAAATGAAGTCCTAGCAATCTCAGATGGCAAGCTGAAGGTACGAGTCACAGAAGGGAAACTCAACCGGGCAAAGATCAATCTTAATACTCTAGCATCATTAGCATCATGGCCAGAATACTTTATATTTTCTAGGCTCAAGATTGGTTGTAGCGTGACCTTGTTTGAAGCTGTCAGGTATTTGCTTGCAAGTAGATTAGACACAGATCTTATACATGGTAACCGAATCAAGGATCGATGCAGTCCTATTCGGTTCAGCTTTGGAGTTTTATTCGTGTACGTCAAGTTTGACCATGTATGCCAAGTCCTCGGTGCCTTTATATAGGCCACTGCCGATTGTGACCCCAGCAATCGATCTATCGCAAATACGCATCTACTTTTATTTTCTCTTTATTATCGTTCTCTCTTTATCGTTCTTGTCTGCCATGCCCTAGCACCTCTAGAGTTTGGATCATCTTTACCGTTTTGCGCTGAAAAGCGGTCGTCTCTCCTCCACGAAAGAGAGGGGATCTTTGTTGCTTTGCTCGGAAAGTATCCGTTCGTCGTCACGAAAGCACGGCGATTATCCTGGTGTTGCGCGGCAGTTTTACGTGCCAACAATGGGAAACTTCCCAATCTTGCAACTCAAAGTTTGAGATAAGAGTTGAGCATCATCTAGCTCTACATTGATAGGCATCAAGTCACACTTGCGAAAATTGATTCTCATGCCAGATAATTGTTCATTGTTGAGTGGGATCTGTTGTCCGGCGCCTAGCACGTCCATGTAAGCCATACTATCTACATAGGATTACAAGCTAGCCAGTAATCACGCTCTCGAACTGAATTAAGAGAGACCTCATATATAGGAGACTAGTGGCATTGAATGTTATAAGAGTTAAACATAAACTAAACTAACATGCAATCAAATAAAAACAGCTTGGTGCATAAAACTCTCAATTTCTCTTCGCGTGTTGTCTATGTTGTTGCGGTCCATAAAGTTGATTGGAGCATTAATCGAGCCTTTACCCTGTGAACATATAAATTTTTTCATATTCTTGATATGCCGACGGCTCCAGTTCATTGCGTGAAAATTTTTCATGTCCATCAGAGATTTTGCTCGAGCCATAAGAAACCTTGCAAATTGTTGCTCCCCTGTGGTGCCACAATACCCTAGCAGTCGCACATAAGGCTGCAAGCGGGAGCGGGCCGTCTGCGGAGCCGCGATTTTAGGCCCACAAAATTACAAACGCGGTTACCTGTGGTAGAACATTGGTAATAAACGGGGATTTGCGGACCGCCCGCGTATGCCACAGTATCCTGCATATTTCCGCTTGTGCCGGCTCTTTCCATGGCCGCCGAAGAGCCGCCGCTCCTCCTCTCTTTGGCTCTGAGCGCTGCCGCTCCTCCTCCGCGCTCTAGCTCTAAGCGCTGCCGCTCCTCCTCCGTGCTCTGGCTCCGGCTCTGTCGATCCGCGACCTTTGCGCGCCTCGATGGATTTCACCTCTGCCTTCGTGTCGCCTGCTGCAGACGAGAAGGGGGCGTCCCGCCGCCAAAACACCGCATGTATGTACTATACCTCGTTGACCTGCAAGAAAGATTTTTCGGTTCTCGAATTGAAATCAACTATCCATCTGCTGTGCTCCCTGGATAATTCAAGCAGGAAACTCAGCTAATTGGGGATTAGCAGTGCAGGTGGAGGTAGCGAAGCATGCTGCCGCAAGCCGCACGCTCAAACATAGAGGAGGCCGTCCATGACTGCAGGGAAGGCCAACGACGGGCTGCGTGTTCGATCGGCGGCCGGAGGAGCCTGAGCCCATCGGGCTTAATTAAATCTGCTGCTTTTGGGGCGGCAGCAAAATCTGCCATGGCCGCCGCTCCTTCGGCTCCGGGAAACAGTCCGGGAGACAGTCCGCTTCGGAAATTTGCTGGACTGCGGCGTGGCGACGGTCGGAGATTGAAGATCAGACTGAAGAAATTTGCATCTGGAAGTCCAAGACGACGACACTTACACCAATATCTCTTCACATGCGGACACATGCGGCGCCGCATTAGTTCAATTATTTTTTATGGAATGCCGCGGCATACTGCTTACACACTGCGGGATGAGGCGACGCACAAGCGGGCCCCCGCGTTTAGTCCCGCTTACACCCTGAGTCGCACATGTTTGAGATGCTTACGTAGACAGACAATTGTATTAGCAGCTGCCGGCGGTAGCCATGACCCAAACGCATCCAACTTATCCTTGGAATCAAAGTTGAGGCACCAAATCCGAAGCTCTTTTAAGGATGGGAATAAGCTTAACATATCTGCAGCCCTGTTGATTTCCTCGCCATCACTGAACTTGATGTGTAGAACGAGGATGGTGACAATGGGTACGGAACTCTCAGGCATAACTTCAAATCTGGGCGGATCCAGCAAGGGAAGTGTGAGGTGAAGAGTTGAGAGCTTAGAGGGCAGGACAGCCTCGTTGATCATGTTGGGATACAGCCGCCACACATTGACGTACCCGAGCAGGATAGTATGAACATTCGGCGTGTGCCTGAAGGATATTTCGTCAAGTGGGGCACATAGATTCACCAGGTGCACGACAGCTAGCGTGCGGGAGTGGGGGACAAAGCGGCGGATCGCCTGGACACTCAAGAGGCGTAGCATCCGGAGGGCCGGGCAACCGGCAATCATACGGTGCAGCGATTCATCGGAGACCCTTACGTCAGCCAGTCTCAAGCTATGCAGATGATTCAGGGCAAAAGGTGCTCGAGGAAGAGGGTCGTCGAGGCAGCACCCATAGAGATCCAAATACCGGAGATCCCACCCTGCCAGTAAGTCAAGGGATAGCAGATGGCGGGCGTTGTCGGAGGCGAAACTCAAGAGGAGGCTACCGTCAAGGTGCCTCTGCGCTAGGGTTTGTATCCAGCCAACGTTTGCCTCATCAGCACGAGTGGTTGCATGAAAGCGCCGGATATGCGCCCCTGCGCGGTGGGAGGAAAGGATACCTGAGATGTACCGGGCGTTGGAGGGAACATCGGTGTCGCCGGCGTCTAGGTCGAGGTCGAGCGGCAGTGACGGCCAGATGGATTGCCAGCGGCAGGAGAGTTGCATGGTGCGGGCTGCGTCCTTGATTGGGAGGAGAGAGATGATGTTGCCCAGCAAGCAGTCAGGGAGAAGGCTGATACGGTCCTCGGCATCGCCGGCAATCTCCATCGATCTGGTCCAGATAAAGGGAACCAGCGCGCCGTATCGCTCTCGTTGAGATTTTGTGATTTCGGTTCTCGTATATAAACTAGGCCACTAGGGCACCCGGCGTAGTTAGTGCTTTTGTGAGGCGGATTCCAATCAGAGCTCCTCGGCAAACCCTACTTGACGCATTTTGCGTTCGGACCGGACGCGTACCCCCTCTTAACTCCTTAAGGCCTTGTTCGGTTGCAGGAAATTAAATTCCCTAGTGGATCTAACCCCGCAGGGATTTGGGTGAACCCCAAATGTCACCCCAATCCCTCTCCCCGTATTCCCTCCATAATCCCTGCCACTTCTGATATTCGGTTAACCCCTACACATGCAGCGACAAGCCCAGACGTTAATCCATACACATGCAGCGACAAGCAAACACGCAGCAAACAGCATTCGGTACTCCCTCCGATCGGAAATAACTGTCGGCAATTTGTACTAGCTTAGTACAAAGTTTTTACTAAGTACCCGACAGTTATTTCCGATCGGAGGAAGTAGCCATCAGATATTGAACAGTAGTGGCAAAATGATGGTTTCAACATTGTCTGTATGCATGTACCTAGACGTATTTTAGTGTGTAAATACATGCGAATCTATATAAAGTCGAGACAATCATTTTTGAACAGGAGTAGATTCAATAAAAATTATCCCTCAAACAAATGAAAGCATGAAGTACTTTGAAACATCAAGTAAAGCATTAGTTTATTACAGTACCACAAGCAGCAATATCAATTTATCTAGTTTGAAGCATCAAGCATCAAGTTCATTGATCCAAGAGGTACTTCTTGAACTCTTCAGCTTCAAAAATGATTTGGCTCCTCATTCCTCTCCTTTTCTAAGCATCTAATTTGCACGAGAGATGAAATCATGCAGTAAAAATAGCATCACAGCATAGTTTGACCTAAAGCATTATGGCATAATTTTGCTTAGAAGAGTTAAAAATTAGAAAAAACAAGAAAAACAGACCATGACAAGTACAGCCTATCTGCTTTTGAAGATGACATATCACATGCGTACTCATTCTTAAATTAATTTCAAGCTAAAAAGAAAAGGCTGCTAGCAACTCAAAAGAATGGTCCAATAGTTAACCTGCTTGACAAGAATTTGCTGCTATATCAGGTATGAAAAGGTCTACTCAAGAGCAAAAAAATATTTCGTCTTTTGCATATGTAGCTATTAATCAGTGTCAACATTTTTCTCTACATTAGTTTTTTTTCGCAAATTTCTGTATCACTACAACAAAACATTTTTCTGGACCTCATGCTCTGGTACCAATTCTTGCAATCAAATACTAAAGAGACAAATTCACATTGTAAGGAGGGAGGTGCATGATCGTAAGGAACAGGTGCTTGGATACAAAGGAAAGGTGTCCGGACGGATGGATGCATGCGTACAGCGCACTGGGCATAAATTCATTGCCAATGGCAGTTAGAATCTGCCAAGAAAAAATAAATCAGATGTGAAACAGGTAAATAAGTTTCAGCAGATAAGATGCAACATGTGCTTTAACTATGATAAACTGAAGGTAAACAAATTAAAAGAGAAAATGACTAGCAATAGTGCACTAAACCTCCATGATTACTATTAGTATTCTGCATGACACCAGTGCTTAATTGCAAAACACACACACACAACATAAATCAATTTCTTGAACTTGCAGAGACCCTAATAAGACCTTGTTCAGTTATTAGTAAACCGACCCCCATAGTAGAGATCCTGATCAGGATTTTAATTGGCACAATTGTTGAGCTATCAAGTTCGCCATTTTCAGAGTTCAAAACTTGCAATTTATGCTGCTGGATTGTCTTTATACAAATTGAGATGACAAGCCACCAAAACGAAAAACAAACACCAACTAGAGTACCGAGCCATCCTATGTCATAGTCTAGAAGGAAATCAGAAGTATTAACGCCTGATTGCTTACTACTAGACCATGCAGCAGTGCAAGGCTCCAAAATGCACATGAGGCTTACTGCCTAGGAGAACAACATCAGGCTCACCCGCGCAACAGGGAGAGAAGCTACAAGGATCCATGGTACCAAGAATCACATGCCCTAACCAGGGAGGAGTAGAGGGGAATGGAAAGGAGGATAGGCTTACTTCTGAGACTAGCCAGAAGAGACGCTATTGTTGAGGCGCTATGGACAAGCCGCCGCTGCTAGTCTCCGATCGCCTCCGGCCGCCGCCTCTGGCCGATTTGCCTTCGGGTCGCCTCCGGATCGGGGATGACCACCAGAAGGCTCGATCTGGATGTGGTGGGGGAGCAAGGACACGAGGAAGACAAGGACGACTTCATGGTGGAGGAGATGAGGCGCCCGGGGAACGCCGGAGGGTGGGCGGAGACGATGGCGGCGGAATCGCCAGAGAGGCAGGAGAGGTCGTCACGGGGAAGAGATCCACGGGATGGGGGTAGATGTTTAATTCCCCCGAGGAACGGCCGGGTTTGGGGGCGAATAACCCGGGATGGGATCCCGACAGGGATTAAATGGACATATATTTATGGTTAGTCGGGATGCAACCCCGGGCGGAGCGATCCCGTCCGACCCACGGGGATTGGGCCCGAAACCCGGCCGGGGTGGGATTAAACGAACAAGCCCTAAAGGCTTTGGTACTAGAGTTTTTGTGGGGATTAGCGGGGATAATCCCCACCAAATCCCAAATCCTCACTCACTTCTAAAAATATGTTTGGTACTAGAGTATTTGGCAAGTTTAATCCCCGCTAATCCTCACTTTTCTCCAAATTTTAGTGTATTTTTCTCAATTCTCAATACTCTACCTCTACCTAGTGGATTATGAGTGGGGTTTTGTGGGAATTAGGTGAAGGTGGGGGTTTTACCCAATATACTCTAGGGGATTATCCCCACTAACTCTAGAGTATTGGGTGAAACCCCCTACTTTTACCCAATTCCCACAAAAACCCGCCCACAATCAAGGTTTTTAGTATCGGGATACTAGGTATTATCGTTTTCTTGTCAGCAGTATCGTATCGTAGAATCGTATCGTAGTATCACGATACTATGACATTATATATATATTAATAATATACCTAAAAATATATCTAAATTTAATTTTTAATTTGAATTTTAAGCATATTTTATATCTTTCATAGAGTCTAATCATGTAAAATGATGCATTTATAATATAAATATGGGCCCACCCATCCTGTACATAATACAAATATAACTAATTAGGAACCCACAAAACAAAAGACCGGGTTTAAGAAAATGAATGCACACAACTCGCTAGTTGACTGCTTTCTTGCATGTACAAAGTCTTTTTTTAAACTCATATCAACCAAACTAATAGACATTGTATTGTTTATATACTTAGTTAACCTTGAGATTAGAAAACCAATTTTAATCATGAGATTGCCACGGCGTCGTGTTCTTATTTTTTTACCATAGGTGTAGGATCGTATTGTATCGTTTTTGTATCAGGATACTAAAGATACCACGATATGTATCAGGATACGAGTAAGATACTACCCATATTAAGATACCATCACGATACGTATCAATTGACCGCTATAGTATCGTAAAATCGTAAGATACTAAGATACATACGTATCGGGATACTAACAACCATGTCCATAATTCACTAGGTAGAGATAGAGTATTGAGGATTGAGAAAAATACACTAAAGTTTGGGGAAAAGTGGGGATTAAACTCGCCCAATACTCTAGTACCAAACATATTTTTAAAGGTAAGTGGGGATTTAAGGTTTGGTGGGGATTATCTCCACTAATCCCCACAAAAACTCTAGTACCAAACAAGACCTAAGCGGGCTGGCCCAGTACAGGATGGTGAACATCTGTTTTCCTCCGGTTTTAGGGAAGTTCCAGAACCATCCGCTCCAGTTCATCTGGGTTTGTGGTTTTCTAGGTTTCTGCTTTGTTTTATTTTATTTGTTTTTCTTTTTTCTTTTTGATATTTCTGTTTTAAAATATGATGAACAGTATTAAAATTTGAATGAAAATTTTAAAATTTTGAACTTTTTCAAAAAAATTGAACATCTTTGAATTTAAATATTTCCAAATTCGAACAAATTTACAAATTTGTACAATTTTCAAAATGACCTTTTTTCCAAAATTTGAACATTTTCAAATCTATACATTTTTATTCCGAATATTTTTGAATTTAAACATTTTCAAAAATCTAAATATTTTTAAATCTAGGCATTTTATCACGTATTTAAAGTTAACAGAAAAAACAAAAGAAAAACTTACTCCCTCCGACCCATATTACTCTTCACTAATATGGATGTATCTACTACTAAAATATGTCTAGATATATCTATATTAGCGAAGAGTATTATGGGTCGAAGGGAGTACAATATTTTTCGATCGCTAGCGAGCAAAAAAAAAGTGCAATTTAAATAGGCATGGCCCACCTGGGGTGGCGCTTCAGGCGTCCCTTCGTAGCGGATGCTAAAAGCCCCAAATAGAGTAACCCGAGCTCCTCCCGTGTAGGGCAAAACCTATATGCCGATCAGGTCGGCTCTTACCCCGTGGACGGGGATGGCGCGGCTGGCCGCGATATCGCCGACGGAGGTGAGGACAAGACCTTGCTTGAGACAGGGACAACACAGCTGACCATGACATCACTGACAGAGGCAAGGAAGAAACTCTTAGGATTAGGGTGTGGTGGGTCTTTGGGTTTCAGGGTGTAGGAGAGTTCCCTAGCAACGATGTTGGCTTTTTCGGCTGGGGAGCTTACAGGAAGGCCGGCCGGGGGGCGATGGACCGGCAGAGGTTAGAGGCGGGTGGCGGTGGCAGGTGGTAGGTTTCACCACTAGAGGAGGAAGAAAGTGGTGTGGGAAGAAGAAGAACATGTCGAATGGGCTCGACCCAATAAAGGTGTGTGATGGCGTGTAGCTGTCCGCCCAGTTGGGAACCCCAAGAGGAAGGTATAATGAGCACAGCAGCAAGTCTTTCCTCAGTATGAAACCAAGGTTTATCGAACCAGTAGAAGAAAGAACCAACTTCCGAAGGTCGATGCTCGCTAGCTTTGCGACAGCTCCGGACAATCTATATATGGCGCCTCGTCCAGGGCGTAGCTTTGCACCAGCATCAACGTGGAACCTGCACAAAACACAACCAAGTACTTTTCCTCAACTTACAGTGAGGTTGTCAATCTCACCGGTTTGCTGTAAACAAAGGATTAAGCGTATCGAGTGGTAAAAGATAGTAGTTTGCAAGAATGTAAATAAAGCGAGTAAATGGTAAACGGTAATAACAATGTAAAAGAATGGACCGGCGTCCACTGTTCACTAGTGGTGTCTCTCCATAAGATAAATAACATGCTGGGTAAACAAATTACAGTTGGGCAATTGATAGAATAAAGCAAGCATACAAATGTCATGAGGATTGATGGCGCGGTGATGATGGTGCCAGAAAACTTGTTGGCGTTTGTTGATGAAGTAAAAATGACCGGCCAGTTGGAAACCCCAAGAGAAGGTTTGATGAATATAGTAGCAAGTTTTCCCTCAGTTATGAAACCAAGGTAGTCAATCCAGTAGGAGGGAGACAAACGACCGAAGGTGATGCCCACTAGCTGTGTGATGCTCTAACAAGGGCGCCGTTAACGATAACTTGTTAGCGCGTCTTCAACCAGTAGCAACGTGGAACCTGCACACAACACAACCAAATACTTTGTTCCCAACTTACGATGAGGTTGTCAATCTCACCGGTTTGCTTGAAACAAAGGGTATGAGCGTATCGAGTGGAAAGTGATAATAGTATGCGAGTAAAGTAAATAGTGCGAGTAAAGTAAACAGGTGATAGCAATATATAGGAAATAGGACCGGGGTCCACAGTTCACTAGTGGTGTCTCTCCATAAGATAAAATAATACATGCTGGGTAAACAAATTACAGTTGGGCAATTGATAGAATAAAGATAACGTTCATATGTCGAGAGGATCACTATGAGATTTACTCTGAGCATTACAACAAGATACATAGACCGCCATCCAACTGCATCTATGACTAATAATCCACTTGTGGCGAATCAATCCGAGAACTCCACAAGTATTAAGTTGTGAACAACAGATAATTGCATTAAGCAAAGTGTGTAATGTAAACAAAGCATATGCCCTTGAGCATATGAATGTTGTTTTCCCCCTAGTAGCAAGAGCACATCTACAACCTTAGAGGTTTCTGTCACTCTCCCAGATTAAATAGAGGCATGAACCCACTATCGAGCATAAATACCCCCTCTTGGAGTCACTAGCAACTACTCGGCCAAAATAGCTACTAACAACAGAGAGCATGCAAGATCATAAATAACATAGAGATAACATAAGATAATATTCAGCACATCAACTCATTTATAACACCAATATTCACCGGATCCCAACAAACACAACATGTAGAATTACATAACGGTGATCTCGATCATGTAAAGTAGCTCACGAGATCTAAACATGAAGCACATGATGGAGAAGACAACCAACTAGCTACTGCTATGGACCCATAGTCCAAGGTAGACTACTCACTCATCGTGCCGGAGGCAAGCATGGCGATGAAGAAGACCTCTGGTGGCGATTCCCCTCTTCGGCAGGGTGCCGGGAAGAGCTTCTGGACCCTCCCGATCTTTGGGTCGACGGCGGCGGCGGATCGCGATGTGTTCTGGAAAAGTGATCGGGTGTTTAGGTTTTTCCCGTCGGGGGGTCTTTATAGGTGAAGGGGCGGCGTCTGAAGTGGACCAGGGGGCCCACACCATAGGCCGGCGCGGGCCAGGGGTGGGCCGCGCCCCCTGGTGGTGTGGCCACCCTCTGGTCCGGCTCTGTCTCCTCTTCGGTGTTCTGGAAGCTCCGTGAAATATCTGGACGACTGGCTTTGGTTTCGTCCAATTCCGAGAATATTTCCTGTGTAACTTTTCTGAAACACAAAAACAGCAGAAAACAGGAAACTGGCACTGTGGCATCTCGTTAATAGGTTAGTTCCGGAAAATGCATAAAAATGCCATGAAGTGTAACGAAACACTAAGCAAATGGTATAAAAACAAGCATGGAGCATAAAAAATTATGGATACGTTGGAGACGTATCAGCATCCCCAAGCTTAACTCCTGCTCGTCCTCGAGTAGGTAAGTGATAACAAAAGAAATAATTTTTGAGGTGACATGCACCTACACAATCTTGATCATCTATGTAAGCGTTGTGCGCTGGGATCAAAAGAACTTAAAACATGGGCATAAAAGATATAATCTTGATAGAAGAAACTTAGCAACCATGTTATAACATGAAAATGAACACAAACAAAAGATCATGAAAATGAAACAATGAAAGTCAAACGTGTGTTCAAATCATAAGGAAAAACATACAAATGGTTTTCAGCTTGTCCCTCATGAGAGATCAAAACATAAATGCATAGGACACCTTCAAGTTTAAGAGGGCGACTAGATACAAGTAATTTGAGAACAAGTGAAACCAACATCATGAATCAATCAATGAAAACTTTGGGACAATGCACATTATACTCAGAATGACAACTATGCTCTCTTAATGGTGCATAAAGGTAGAAGGTGGAGACTCAACATAAAAGTAAAAGAAAGGCCCTTCGCAGAGGGAAGCAGTGATTAAACATGTGCTAGAGCTTTTCATTTGTAAAACAGAGATACAAATTTCGTTTTGAGAGGTGGTTGTTTCATGTCAACGACTGGCAATGGGGTCTTACTATCTTCCATAATAAACAAGTGAGAGCGGTTCCGAGTTTTTTAAAAATTTGGCACATTGGTGCTCTTTTATAAAGCTTTGGCACTCCTCCCCACCTTTTTCCTTTCTCAAACCATGGCTAACCGATTCCATCGGGTGCCCACTAACATTCACATACCATGGAGGAGTGCCTTTTTTCTTTTTAGAATTAGATTGCAATGGTCTGACCAGCTCTCATGCAAAATTAATGACAAGCAGATGAAGCTGCCTAGTCAAGGGGTACTTAATTTAATATGGAAGATAGCAATTCTGACCACTATATCCCCATGAGCTAAAAACAGTGGCACAAAACGAGAAGTAGTTGAAAGTTTTGAAAGGTAGCACATGAAAATTTACTTGGAATGGCTTACAAATACCATGCATAGGAATTTATAGTGGACACAATGACAAACTTGGTTTTTAGGAGTTGGATGCACGAGTAGAGCTCATACTCAGTACAAAATGAGGGCTAGCAAAAGACTGGGAGCGACCAACTAAGAGAGC
The DNA here is from genome assembly GCA_007115705.1 of Dactylis glomerata. Taxonomy (NCBI): domain Eukaryota; kingdom Viridiplantae; phylum Streptophyta; class Magnoliopsida; order Poales; family Poaceae; genus Dactylis; species Dactylis glomerata. The sequence continues at coordinate 5,256,652 of QXEO01000625.1, read as the reverse complement.
AATAACGGCCATAATCATGCAGAGCGACAAAGTGACATTAAAAGAAGCATAAGATGGCATCAAAAGTCAAAAAATAAATGATCATAGAGGCAATGACGACTTTGTATGAGTCTAACATGTGTGAGCATGCGCCAAGTCAATCCAAATAAAGCATCAAAGGAGAAAACCAAAATAATGCTTCCAAATAATTAAAACAACGCATGATTTTTTCAAAGGCTCATTAAGCAATCTCAGTCATTTGAGACAAGTCATGCTACAACAAAACCACTAAGCATACTATCAAAAAGACATCAAGCACGACATGCAAAAGCCTAGGCCGTAGTCTACACAAGCTCCTTCTTGTACCACTTTTTTGCATAAAGCTTTTTCTCTTTTCCAACACCATTCAAACTTTTTATAGCCAACTCTTTTGATGAAAACCAATAAGGACCAGAGGCAAAAATACACCTTGATGCAAATATATAACAAGATCTAAATACAAATCAAGGCGAAAATCGAAAGCTAAACGCAGTTCTAGAAAAAGAGAACACTCGTTGACGAGGGGTTAACTCGACAAATGTCCTAGATGAAGGACTTAGGATCGGGGAGATAGGGCGTCGGATGAACTCGAAGGTAAAGTTAGTCGAAATAGGTGTGTATCGAAAGTAAACTTGGGTGTTCAACCTGGCTCGCTTTCAATCTGCCCTACACCGTCCCCTCCTGGCCCCTATATATAGGTGGCCAGGTCTCGAGGATCGGGTAGGGTTCGATACAGATTACAGTATCGACATACGGAAAAGACTCATATTCGACTATCATTACAACTGGGCCTAGCTTAACGGGCCTCAGGGGTACTCAACTAACGGGCTCTATTAACTATACCCTTGTCACTCGTTGAAACGAATAGAGTGAAAAACGGAGTGTTCTTGGCAAATGAAAAGCAAGGCAACTTCTCCAAAGGAATTTGTTGGGGGTCCAACCATTTATTGCAGCAAACAAAACCTGCTATAGGTTCTCCTCCAATTCCTACAGCTGTTGATGATGAGCCCCCGGCCCAAAAATTTGCGCCCCGGGTTACAAGGGCCTCTGTAAAGAAGGTTCCTGTTTCCCGAAACCCCAAACGCTCGAAGAAGGCTAAAGAACCTGAAGTTTCTCTGGAAGCACATGAATCCGCATCTTCCCCCCATGATGTGAGTAACTTTTCTCTTGCCCATTCTCCTTGCATACACTTGCGCTCTTATACTTTCTTTTCTCTTTAGGCTTTGTTGAGCAGATTCGTTGCCTTGGGCACTGAATGTGCTGAGTACCTAAAGGTTGCGAAAGCTTCCGAAGGTACAACTTTGACGTCGAGTCCTTACTTTTCTTCTGTGCTTTATCCTTTTCCCCATTATCTGACTCCCTTTCGTCTTCTTTTGCAGCTGCCTTAGCAACAGCCAATGCTCGAATTGCGTCGCTTGAAGCGGAGCTTAATGCTTCGCGAAAAGCTTATGACGTGGCGGCCGCTGCTAAAGCGAATGCTGAGAAGTCGCAGAAAGCTGCGCTTGGTAAGGCGAAGAAAGCTGAAAAAGCTCTAGCTGAAGCCAACAAGGAGCATGCTCAACGAAAGCAAGCCGTGGCGGAGCGTCTTCACACCATGTCTACTACCGCTGAAAGTAAGTGCTTCGCCTTGTCTTCTGTTTTCGTCTTCTGTTGAACTGATGTATATGTTGACATCTGTCTCTTCTTTTCTTTGCTATTGCTCAGAATTCACCGGGGTATCTCCGTCGTCCTTACAAACGGACGATGATCCTCTTATGGATGCAGTTAACCTACTCGAAGAAAACTGGATATCTATCCAGGAGACTTTTGAGTTGGTTAGCCGCGTTTTATCACGGCTGTTTGCCGGCTTGTGGCCGAAGAGAAGGGCGGCAATCCCGAAGGACAATCTGACTGAACTTGTCAAGTCCGTCGATACCACTGAAGACCCCACTCTCCAGCTGAAAGGTCTGTCCATTAAGCGCGGCGCCGAGGGTGCTATTGCACTTTCTCTTGCGCACGGTACAGACTTCGACTGTGGGAGGGTTAGCTTCCCCCATGGCCACACCCGTGATGAGATGAAGGTGTTTTTCGAGAAGGCGAAGAAGTTGGCACCTGTGTTGTTGACAACGATTTCTCCTTTGGCGGCATCTGCTGTGCCTGCTGTACCACCTCCAGCGGCGAAGGATCCGGTGCCACCGTTGACTTCTAGCGAGGAACTGGCCGCGCCCCCTTCTTCCACAGAGCACAATGCTGAGGTGGCGTAGACTCAGCTTCTTTGTAGCTATTTTAGTTTTCTCCTTTTTGAATGTAAAGACTTCAATTAAGTGCTACCCGAGAACCTTAGCCATAGGGTTGTGCTCTTATGTAAATATATCCTTTTCATATAAAGTTTTATGTTGCCTTTCTAAAATTATTTCTCCTTTCTTTTCTTTTGTAGTCGATGAATGTTCATGATCCTTTGACTCATGGTTCTGCTCCTTCCTCTGCGCGTGGATTCGATCCTCAGATTTCGTCGACTCCTAGTCGATGCAATCAATGCGCAGACTATTCTTCGAGGATTTCTGACCTTGAGGTTCGCTTGACTTCAGCCAAACGCCAAGCTCAGATGGCGTTTGATAAAGCTAGCAAAACTTCTGCCCTGACGAAGCAGGTGTCGATTCTTGGCGATGAAGTGTCCGGCTTGATGGCGAAGATTCTGCATCAGGAAGAATGCAACTCTTTTATTCTTGGTATTGTCGAGTCTGCCTGCGAAATGTTGCGATGTAAGCTTCCTCTCTACTTATTTTCTTCTCTTTGTACTGTTACTTTTGTGATATCCTTTGCCCTTATAGGCAGTTGCTTGGACTTTGCTGCTGAAGATCGTCGGGTTACCGAACGAAGCGCAGCTCTGGAGAAGATGTCCGCAGGTGTGGAAAATTTATGGTCTGATCCTCGACGCCGAAGCGCTATTGTGTTGCTTCAGGACCGTGCCCAGTATATTGGCGAGGCAGTGGATGGCTGTAGGAGAGCTCTCGTAACTATGCACTCGGTGATGCTTCCTCGCAATCCTCTGCCTGCTACTTTTCCATTGCTCCTTGACGTTTTTAGATCCAGCCAGCGAATCCATCGGTTGATAGAACTGAACCTAGTGGCAGGTGCCAACTTTGCTCTTGGGTGGATACGCAAGTTGCATCCAAGACTCAATTATAGCTCTATGTCGCTGAGCTATCCTCCTGGTGGGGCAAGCCTTCGAGTACATTTAGAGAGTACCTTGCAGCCTGCCCGACGAATTATAGCCAGGTTGTTGCAAGAAGACTCCGCGTTTTTCCGCGAGTTTCACTACTTGGACCCTTTAGGTGTAGATGATTCTGACAACCCGATGTTGTGATATACTTTTGCGTGTGTGTAACGCGAGAGTATGTTATTTCGTAATGAAAATTTGTTTTCAGGGCGTTATTGTATTACTCGTGCGTTTGCCGCATTTTTCCTTTGAAAGACTCGTAAACTCGAATATGAGGAACGTTTCGTCTTTATTATACTTTGTAATGTAAGATACATGGGGTGACCCAAGAGATCCGGCCTGTGACCTGTGTTCTGGATCTAGAGGGCATTGCCCTGGTATAACTCGTGGCTTTTACAGCCTTTATTGTTCTACTCTATTGTCTTATGATGCCTATGTCGTCGTGGCTTTCCCTTTTTCCTCTGCGCCTGTTTCTTCTCCTGATGCTCCTACTCATGGTTTCTTCGCTTCGGGCTCCACGACGCATCCTTCGAGTAGCTTGACGCCTTCTGTAGTCGCGCTTTTTGCCTTTTCTGCATGGTTGGCTACTACGCCAAAATTTTGTGCCATCTTGTGGAATTCTCTGTCGCAGAGATCTGAAACTTCAAAACTTCCTTTCACTGTAATGATTCCTCTTGGTCCTGGCATTTTGAGTACCAAATATGTGTAGTGAGGCACTGCCATGAATCGCGAAAACGCGGGTCGTCCGAGGATCGCGTGATATTGCGATGGCCAGTCCATGACTTCGAAGTCTAGCTTTTCTCTTCTGTAGTTTTGTCGGTTGCCGAAGCAAACATTGAGCGCTATTCGACCCAATGGGTAATTGGCACTTCCTGGTACGATTCCATGGAAGGAACAATCTGTTGGCTTCAGGAACTCTAGTGATATATGCATTGCTCAGAGTGTTTTCGCGTATATCAAGTTAATTCCACTCCCTGCATCCATGAATATTCTGTTGACATCATACGCGCCGATTTGAGCTTTGAGTACCAAAGGCGCGTTTCCCGGCCGAGGTACTGTTATAGGGTGATCTTCTCTGTTGAACTCTATTGGCTGCTCTGACCAGTGTAGATACTCCGTTGTAGCTGGAGGTGATATGACTGCTAAGTTGACTTGTCGAGTTATGCTCTTCTCTTCTTTGTTCGACTTGGGTACAGGTTGTATCATTGATATGATGTGTCCTTTTGATGGTACGTACCCTTCGTCGTCGTCCTGTCCCTGGCTTTGCTGATCTTGCCCTTGAGGCGCTCCATTGTTTCCTTGCTGCTTTGCCGGAGGGTTGTTACATCCTTCGAATCCTTGTCGCCTTGCTTCGGTTTGCTTATTTATTGCTGCTTCTTGCAGTTTTAAGAATGTTGTGCAGTCTTTCATTGCGTGCCTTGATACTCGTTTCCCGTCGACGAACGCTGAGTGTATATGACAAGGCCCGTTGAGCATATCTTCTGGTGATGGGTTGTACTATCTGGATTCCCTTATAGGGAACTTCTTATAGTCCTCCTTTCCGTAGCTTCTATATCCCGAACTTCTGCGATCATTTCCTTGATAGCTGTTGTCTTTATATCCTGCGGCGACTTGGCTATGCGAGCCGTAGGTGTCGTAGTTTCGGGATCGTCTCCTTTGACTTCCATATCTGTTTCTTCTGTCGTCCTCTGGAGATCGCGTCCGTTTGTTGTTGCACGCATCTTCTCCGTCTGCGAACCTGTTTGCTGTGTCCATGAGGTCTGACACTGTTTTCGGCTTGATTCTGCCCATCTCTTCGACTAGGTCTCTTCGCCTTAATCCGATGATGAACGCGTCTATTGCTCTTTCGTCTGAAACTTCGACTGCTGAGTTTTTGATGAGGCTCCATCTTTGGATGTATGCCCGTAGTGTTTCGTCGCGTTGCTGTACGCACGCTTTGACTTCTTCTATTGATGCTGGTCGTTTGTATGTCGACCTGAAGTTGCTTGTAAATTGCTTTGTGAGATCTTCTCAGCTTCCAACAGATTCTTTCTCTAGTTTGCTCAACCATGACCTTGCTGCACCGGTGAGGTGTAGTTGCAAACTTTGCATTGCTGTTTCCTTGGTTCCTCCGAATATTTGAACTGCTTGCAAGTAATCTGCAAGCCATGATTGTGGTTCCTGTGATCCATCGTATTTTTGCTGATCATGAGGTAACTTGAATCCCTTGGGAACTGGAGTGGTGCGAACCCTGCGGGTAAAGCATAATGCCCCCATCTCTTTTTCGTCGTCTTCATAGTCGCGCTTTTCATTTGGGGATCGTGATCTTCGGGTTCCCCCGTGCTGCTTTGGTGATGGCGATCGAGATCGGTGTTTGCTGCTTCTGCGCCGAGGACTATTGTGATGGCGAGGTGACCTTGTTTTGTGCACTTCCTTGTGGTGATATGCTTCTTCTCCTTTTGCTGATAGCTTGTGGCTCACCATGTTGAGTCCGTTCAGTGCTGCTCTATGCATATGTTCTCTAGGATCTCCTGGACTTGGTCGAGTTGTAAGTAGATATGCTTGTGCTGCCACTAGTGCTGCTTCAGGAGTTTTTGGTAGGATGTTTCCCTGCTCGTCGACCGATAGGAAGGACGAGTCGAGGTTTTTAGAAATACTTTGCCTGTCGGAGTACTCGAGGTTGTCGTACCTTGAACCGTGTCGGCGATTTTTCCTTGCGTTGCTGTATGATGCGTCACTTCGTGCTTTTCGAGCAGCTTCGCTGGCTGCAATGGCTGAATCTTTCCTTCTTTGTATCTCTGTTTTCTCTTTTGCTAATTGCTTGGCCTGCTGCCTTAGGGCGTAATGATACCCCAAAAGCAAGTTTTTACTGGAACTTGATGGTATTGGCGTGCCGTGTTCTACGGCTTCTCTTATTATCCTCCATTCGTCGACTGATAGTCGAATTTTTTCCCTGGTTGTAAGGGATTCTGGTGTTTGCCCTTCTGCTAGGTGATTTGCTCCTCTATCGATATTTGCTGGGTTTAGCACTGGATTATCGTTTTCGTCGAATTCTTCTGAGTTATCTCCTATAATGGCGAGCACCTGGCACTGTTTGCCGGTGTTACCCTTGAAGCTTGAGAAGATCGAGTTACTATCCTCAGAAAGCTCTAATCCTGTCCTCCATGTATCTGTTGACTTGTCTGCGATTTCGTCGAGGCAGATCGTGAGATCTTCGAGTTGGACTTCCACGTCAAAATTTTCCTTTTCTTCGTTGTCTTTTGCGATCTTTTCTTTTTGCACTTCCTCTGGGCTGACCGGCGAGTTTACCTCGCTGGAAGAGCCTTCAGAATATTCCATCATTGCTGTTGTTTCGGGCTCCCTGGCCGACGGATCTTGTTTCGTCGGATCTGAAAGGCGAGATGAACCCGACGGTCCGATGAGGATGTTTAAGCTTCCGATTGTCAACTCCATCTCTTGATTTTCGTCGACTTCTGTACTGCTATTGGCTAAAAGCGAAAAAGCTGTCGAATTCATGATTCCAACGCCCAAGGTCCCCACGATCGACGCCAATTGACGAGGGGTTAACTCGACAAATGTCCTAGATGAAGGACTTAGGATCGGGGAGATAGGGCGTCGGATGAACTCGAAGGTAAAGTTAGTCGAAATAGGTGTGTATCGAAAGTAAACTTGGGTGTTCAACCTGGCTCGCTTTCAATCTGCCCTACACCGTCCCCTCCTGGCCCCTATATATAGGTGGCCAGGTCTCGAGGATCGGGTAGGGTTCGATACAGATTACAATATCGACATACGGAAAAGACTCGTATTCGACTATCATTACAACTGGGCCTAGCTTAACGGGCCTCAGGGGTACTCAACTAACGGGCTCTATTAACTATACCCTTGTCACTCGTTGAAACGAATAGAGTGAAAAACGGAGTGTTCTTGGCAAATGAAAAGCAAGGCAACTTCTCCAAAGGAATTTGTTGGGGGTCCAACCATTTATTGCAGCAAACAAAACTAAACAAAACTGAAAACTAAAAATAACTGACTCTCCAAGAAAAACGCATAATGTATGAAGCAATAAAAATATAGTGTGTTGAAAGGTGACTTTTGCCGATGAAGAAGGGGTGCCTCGGGGGCATCCCCAAGCTTTGACGCTTGTACTTCTTGGATATTTCTTGGGGTGCTGGGCATCCCCAAGCTTTAGCTTTTGTCCATTCTTCAACTCATCTCATCATTCTCCAATCCCTATACTTGAAAACTTCCTTCATACAAAACTAAACACAAATCTATTAGCAGCATTAGTGTAAGCATAACATTGAATCAACCCCTTTTTGCTTTAGGTTTCAACTCAAAACCACCACATATAAAGCATATACTACTGTAGAAACTTCCCCAAAAGTTCCGTGATCAAAAGAACTCAAAAAGCAAGCGATAAAGCGGCAAACACAAATATTGGCAGAAATCTGTGAAAACAGAATAGCTGACAAAGGTCGAATTTTTAGAGGGTTTTTTGTTGCTCAAATCAAAAAGTGTTCAACTAATGAAAGTTTGGATATAACCTGGGGCATATGCACAAGAAATCGCAGGTCCAAAAGATATACAGAGAATTTTCACGAAATTTTACGGTGCAGCACCGAAAACTGTTTCAGGACAGCAACATCCCCAAATCTTACCTCACTCAAATTAGAGGCTTCTCTTGGCACAACAACGAAATAAAAAGGATAAGGAGAGGTCATTACAGTAGTAATAACTTCGAAGACTCAAATAAAAGAAAAAGAACTGAATGTAAAAACATTGGGTTATCTCTCAAGAGTGCTTTTCTTTAACGCCTTTGAGCTAGGCGCAGAAAGTGCGAATCAAGTAATATCAAGAGAGGCATTAAGATCAACTGTTTCCTCAAGATCACCATTTACCACACTAGGCAATTTAGAGGTTCCCGAAGATGATTCAACCTGCAAGTCACTTTTAGTTAAACTAAAAGTCTTACCAATCTTAAAAACATGCTGCGGTTTAGGCACAGACACCTTGGGAACATACATAAATTTTTGCTCCTTTCCACCAAAAGCTTTCTCCTTCTTAAACTTCAAAGAAGAGAAAATTGAACTTAAAGTTTCCATGGACTCCTCAAGTTTCCCAATCCTAAGGTTTTGACTATCAAGAGTAGTGCTAGCCTCTAAAACGGTGATTCTCTTACCAATACTCTCTATCAATTCATTAACACGGCTAGCATTATCATGGATACTTGGCAAACTTTTTTCTAAAGAGCTAAGCTTTTCTAAAACTTCCTCCAAAGTGACCTCAGTTTTAACAACATGAATAGGCGGTACCCCCACTAAACTTTCAATTAAAGTGCATGCTTCAAGGGCGGAAGTACCCAGAAAATTTCCTCCTGCAAGAGTATCAAGAACGTACCTATACCAACTAGTTATACCAACATAAAAATTTCTAAGGAGGATCATGGTAGAATGCTTCTTTGTACACCTATGATGAGAATTGCTAATACGGTACCAAGCATCTTTCAAGCTCTCTCCCCCTTGTTGCTTAAAAGTACGAACTTCAACTTCAGGATTACTCATTCTAACAAGACTAAAAGCAAGCAAGTAAAAACAACTACAAAGGATTCTAATTTTTTTTGGGTTTTTGATAAAACGATGCAAGTAAAAATAAAGTAAAGCAAAACTTAAAACAAAGTAAAGGATGTGCGTGCGAAAACTCCCCTTGCAGAAGTCTTCTTCCTCCCCGGCAATGACGCCAGAAAACTTGCTTGATGGCACGGTGATGATGGTGCCAGAAAACTTGTTGGCGTTTGTTGATGAAGTAAAAATGACCGACCAGTTGGAAACCCCAAGAGAAGGTTTTGATGAATATAGCAGCAAGTTTTCCCTCAGTTATGAAACCAAGGTAGTCAATCCAGTAGGAGGGAGACAAACGATCGAAGGTGATGCCCACTAGCTGCGTGATGCTCTAACAAGGGCGCCATTAACGATAACTTGTTAGCGCGTCTTCAACCAGTAGCAACGTGGAACCTGCACACAACATAACCAAATACTTTGTTCCCAACTTACGATGAGGTTGTCAATCTCACCGGTTTGCTTGAAACAAAGGGTATGAGCGTATCGAGTGGAAAGTGATAATAGTATGCGAGTAAAGTAAACAGTGCGAGTAAAGTAAACAGGTGATAGCAATATATAGGAAATAGGACCGGGGTCCACAGTTCACTAGTGGTGTCTCTCCATAAGATAAAATAATACATGCTGGGTAAACAAATTACAGTTGGGCAATTGATAGAATAAAGACAACGTGCATATGTCGAGAGGATCACTATAAGATTTACTCTGGGCATTACAACAAGATATATAGATCGCCATCCAACTGCATCTATGACTAATAATCCACTTGTGGCGAATCAATCCGAGAACTCCATAAGTATTAAGTTGCGAACAACAGATAATTGCATTAAGCAAAGTGTGTAATGTAAATAAAGCATATGCCCTTGAGCATATGAATGTTGTTTTCCCCCTAGTAGCAACAGCACATCTACAATCTTAGAGGTTTCTGTCACTCCCCCAGATTAAATAGAGGCATGAACCCACTATCGAGCATAAATACCCCCTCTTGAAGTCACTAGCAACTACTCGGCCAAGATAGCTACTAACAACGGAGAGCATGCAAGATCATAAACAACATAGAGATAACATAAGATAATATTCAGCACATCAACTCAATCATAACACCAATATTCATCGGATCCCAACAAACATAACATGTAGAATTACATAACGGTGATCTCGGTCATGTAAAGCAGCTCACGACATCTAAACATGAAGCACATGGTGGAGAAGACAACCAACTAGCTACTGCTATGGACCCATAGTCCAAGGTAGACTACTCACTCATCGCGCCGGAGGCAAGCATGGCGATGAAGAAGACCTCCGGTGGCGATTCCCCTCTCCGACAGGGTGCCAGGAAGAGCTTCTGGACCCTCCCGATCTTCGGGTCAACGGCGGTGGTGGATCGCGATGTGTTCTGGAAAAGTGATCGGGTGTTTAGGTTTTTCCCGTCGGGGGGTCTTTATAGGCGAAGGGGCGGCGTCTGAAGTGGACCAGGGAGCCCACACCATAGGCCGGCGTGGGCCAGGGGTGGGCCGCGCCCCTGGTGGTGTGGCCACCCTCTGGTCTGGCTCCGTCTCCTCTTCGGTGTTCTGGAAGCTCCGTGAAATATCTGGACGACTGGCTTTGGTTTTGTCCAATTCCGAGATTATTTCCTATGTAACTTTTCTAAAATACAAAAATAGCAGAAAACATGGAACTGGCACTGTGGCATCTCGTTAATAGGTTAGTTCCGGAAAATGCATAAAAATGCTATGAAGTGTAACGAAACACTAAGCAAATGGTATAAAAACAAGCATGGAGCATAAAAAATTATGGATACGTTGGAGACGTATCAAGGATCACTATGAGATTCACTTGGGCATTACAACATAATACATAGACCGTAATCCAACTGCATCTATGACTAATAATCCACCCGCCGGATGTCATCCGAGCAACCGTTGGGTATTAAGTTGCAAGCAACAGATTATCGCCTTAAGCAAAGTGTGTAATGTAAACAATACAAATATCCTTGAACACAAGATCGTTGTTTTCTCCCTAGTAGCAACAGCACATCTACAACCTTAGAGGTTTCTGTCACTACCCCAGATTACTAGAGGCATGAACCCACTATCGAGCATAAATACCCCCTCTTGGAGTCACTAGCATCTACTCGGCCAAGATATCTACTAGCAACGGAGAGCATGCAAGATCATAAACAACATAGAGATGATAAATCATAAATCAACTTGACAAAGTATCAATATTCATCGGATCCCAACAAACACAACATGCAGAATTACACAATGATGATATTGATCATGATAGGCAGCTCACAAGATCTAAACATGAAGCACATGGAGGAGATGACAACCATCTAGCTACTGCTATGGACCCATAGTCCAATGTAGACTACTCACACATCACTCCGGAGGCAGGCATGGTGATGAAGAAGGCCTCCGGTGGTGATTCTCCTCTCCGGTAGGGTGCTGGGAAGAGCTTCTGGACCCTCCCAATCTCGCGTCGATGGTGGCGGCGGCTTGCAGTATGTTTCATGGAAATTGATCGGGTCTTTAGGTTTTCCTCGCCGAGGAGAATATATAGGCGGAAGGGCGGCGTCAGGAGATGGGCCAGGCGGCCACACCACCTGGTGGCGCGGGCCAGGGGTAGGCCGCGCCACCCTATGGTGTGCCTGGCCCCTGGTCCCCCTCCGTCTCTGCTTTGGACTCCATCTCGTGTCGGGAAAAATAGGAACTTCGGCTTTTGTTTCGTCCAATTCCGAGAATATTTCTTGTGTAGCTTTTCTGAAACACAAAAACAGCAGAAAACAAGGAACTAGCACTGTGACATCTCGTTAGTAGGTTAGTTCTAGAAAATGCATAAAAACGCCACGAAGTGTAACAAAACACAAAGCAAATGATGTATAAACAAGCATGGAGCATCAAAAATTATAGATACGTTTGAGACGTATCAGTGTGCGGCGCTAGGTCGGGAGCCGACATGCTACCTGCACAATTTGCTACCTTATTGACAAAATTATCACATTAATGAATTGAAAATTTAGAATGATTTCTCTTCTAAACTGTTAATTCTGGTTAGTGATCCATCTTCAGTGTTAAGTTCTCTTGACGACTAGGCTTTGAAGACTAGATCTTAATATTTCCAGGCTCACTTGTTGCCATTTTTATATATTGTGGTTGACTAATTAATATTGAACAGTAACCAATACACTAATACATAGTTGTTAGTTGTGAATGTTAGCATGTAAATATATTTCCTAGCACCTTTACATCAGTTTCAAAGTTTTGTTTAATTAACAAGTGCATTCACCACTTATGGTATCAAAGCCATATGTATTTAGTTCAAATTCTTGCCTACGGGGAATTAAAAATAAATACCTACAAACACGCTAATCCACGTCCTAGCATGTGAAGAAAGCCCATCGGTCTAAACGTGAGGAGAAGTGTTAGAATATAAATATATTGCCTAGCATATATTCATCAGTTCGGACTTTTGGTCAAATAATTTTATATATGTGTCCTAACATTGAAGTGTTACTCAAAGTTGGAGAGTAAGCCGTTTTATAATTTCAAATAAAGAAGAGATGATGTCCTTACGCTAAAAAGTAGTGTAATGCAGCATTGCATTTATAAGCGACCTCTCATTGGTGGGAATAATCGTTTTCTGCATGCTGCTGTTATTATTGGTTGAACACCCAAAAAGTGTATGCTACCAGGAGCTCTATTGGTAGTGTACCGTAAGGAGGCGCACCAGTAATACGTGGGCCCCGACCAACTATGGGCTCAGAAACAACTATTTGTAGCGTGCTCTTTAGGCCGAACACTGCGAGTCTTCCAAAACTGACATCGCCTCTCACTCAATTATGCCATCGCACCCGCCTCCTCCGTTGTTTGCGCGTGCGTCGACCTTAGCCACCCGTGCACTACCTCGGCCAGCTCGGGTCGACCGCGCCCCGCTTGCGCGAGGGTTACCCTAGGCCCACGTCCAATCTCTATATTTAGTGGATTTTAGGGTAACCACTGATGAACTAGTTAGAAATTTCTAGGTTTGTTAGATGAACTAGTTTGTGGTCAATCGGATAGTATATTTAGGTATTCTTAGTACATAGTGTATTTAGGTATTTTTAGTGGTCAATCAACTGGTGTGATTTAGGTATTGTTAATGGTAAACCGTCGGATAGTGTATTTGTAGTGTAATTATGGTTGCAAATAAATTAGTTTCTAGTATATTTGAATTGCAAATATCACTCTATGTGTTACAGGTATTCAAAATGATGAGGGCCAATGTTTTGGCAGGACATTTGTTTCGCTAAATTTTTAGCACTCTCTACGAACAATATTCAGTAGAGTTCATGTCATTTTTTCCTGCCAATTCTAATATGCAGGTTTTTTTATTGGTTAGCCATGTCGAAACCGAACTTTTGTGTTGTGTATTAGAAGGGGAAGAAGAGGAAAAAGTGGGCATCGAAGATCACCATACGATGCCATAAGAACTTTCTTGGCATGTGGCACAACCCAGAGCTAGCAGGGCGCCCCTACAACTGGATGTCTATCCAAATGATTGGCGGCAAGATGAAGCTCAACTTCCTTGAGCATCGCAATGTGATGGAGTTTCTTGCGTCCCCAGGTATCCGCATAGCAACACCGGCCGAGGAGAGATAGCATCGACAGGTGGAGTTACAGGTGCACGGTCCCTTGGTAACATAGTACGCCAAGGATGATCCTTAGGTGATGGCGTACAACTTCCAGTATTTTGAGTCCTCCGACGTGGGTTCCTCGGGTGTTGGCCCCTCCGCTCCACGCCAGCCAGATGAGTAGCTATCCTACTCGTGGCCTTCCGACAGTGACAATAGCGATGATGTTGGTCGCGACGCCATAGACCGGGATGTCTTGGAGCATGAGGAGGAGTAGCTAGCTAGTCGTTATATATAGTGCAACTTATATATGTTTTGTATGTATGCAACTACTTTATCTTACTACTTCATGATTATTGTTCTAGAATATAAACTTAGTATGTTTAATATGCAACTTGTATTACTACTTCAAGTTTCTTGGTGAATGTGAATCTGTATGCAACTTATTGTGTTGGATTATGATTATGATTATTATGGCAAGCTGCAGTATGTGCTACACTAGATGCGGACCTGATCCCTCCACGGGAGACCGACTTAGTGTCACCCTGTTATAGGGCTTCTTTGAAAATTCAGTGGTAATAACTAATTTTTCTCGTACACTTGTATCCACTAGTAATTTTGCACGTACAACGCACGTGTTTACTGATGCTTAAAATTCTAGATTATATTTCCCTCAAACATTTTTTTGATAATCAAGCTAGTAATATTTATGTGGATTAATACAAATAATAATATTTTTTCCATTGTCTTTTTTCATCTAAAATGTAAAATATAATTTTTTGGAAACAATTCATTTTAGGGATCTTTGCCTGTAACTTCCACGGTAATTGACACGTTGACGAGGGATTTGGAGACATGAAGAGCTTGTGGGATCCGGCGAACTCGACGGTGATCAGACAGCACAGAAATCACGGGTTTTACCTAGGTTCGGCCCCTGCGATGGGTAATGACCTACGTCCTGCTTGTCTGACTTTATTGATGGGGTGGCTACAATGGTTGAGTACAATGGCGGCATAGATGCGATCTAGCCCTAAGGTGGAGAGCTCTCGATATTACGAGTGCTCGGGTGGATGGTGGCGAAAAGTGTCTAGAGGGGTTCTCGGATCTCCCTCCCAACCTTTTATATGCGAAGGTTGGGTCCCGGGATTGTTCTCCAAGCCAATTACAGATAGATGCGGTTTGAATAAACCCTAGACGAGTCCTAATTCGACTAGGTGTCCTTCTTCGAGTCTTGCATTGCACGCCAAGTCTCGCTTCTAGGCCGCGCCAGACGATTAACTTTGTGGGCCTTGCTATCTCTTCGGCGGATGTCCCTCTTGGACCGAAAACCAGGTAGGCGAATATCGAAGGCCCATTCATCATTCCTTCGTCAGTAGCCCCCGAGTGCCTGGGATAATCGAAGACTATGGCAGGGACTCTAATTGGAAACCTTACTTGCTTGCTCATACCTCTTTTCGCCCTGCCTATAAAAACACAAAGGCATAGCAGGTATACGAATGATTCGTTTAGTAAAAGTAACAAATTTGAGTACTGCTCGCTTCGAGCCTCGAAAATGCATAGTTTGATTGCTAGGGGGATCGGCATAACCAGTCTGAGACTCACGTCGGGTCTAGTTAATTGCATAGTCGCAAAAACATCGGTTAGCTTACTCAGATTCGAGTCCCCCGACTCGAACCCGCGTGGATTGACGCTACTTTGACCTGAGCCGCGTGTGGACTTATCAGGTCGAAGCCCAGTAATGTGTAAGGCACTCGATGCGTCCATCCATGCAGGACTTCATACCGTAGGTACGGAGATTTTCTCGGCAGAGCGCGCTTGATACGAATACCGGGCCATCCAGTGTTGCTAACCGTGGACTTACCTTCATATTTGACACACGGCATCCGAATTGGTATATTGCCACCAAAATTCGGGCATTAAGAGTAAGTACAAGCATAGAGTTAGATTCCAGGGAACCAAAATTTACCCCCGAGTTGAAATTGAGGCACTGCTGGCCCTGAATTAGAGATAACCTTGGGACTAAAGTCCATGGTTAGGTGCAATAATGACACTGATGGCCCAAACAGAACAATCCATTATTCGGGTGAATTTGCGACACTGCCGGCCGAAAAAAGAGAGAATCAAAGGATCGAAAGCCATGACTTGAATGATAAAAGGGTGTTGCCAGCCAGAAAACAATTCGAGGGACTAGAATCCACAACTCGAAGAACAAAGCAACGTGGCCCGCCCGAGTGCGGCAAAGCAGGGAGTCGAGACCCCTTGCTCATGAAGCATGGAGGCACTGCTGGCCCATAATAAATAACTCGAGGGATAAGAATCCACAACTCGAATGCCAAGACGATATCAATCAAAGCAAAAAGATCCTTTTGGGTAGTCATGCAGAAAACCCAACTCGAAAAGCTCTTGAGAGACTCATATTAAAGTTTCGAGTGAAGAACAAGACCGCTCAAAAGGCGATACTTGCGTCCGAATAGCATAAAGAGGGCGAAAGACTTCACGGAACACCCAGCACCAAAGAAGCATGGATTTTAATAGTACATACCTCGAAAACATGAGGACTCGAAATCGAACTTCTCCTTTGGGTCGAAAGGAAATAGCTTCACAGGAAATGACGTCAGTGATGACGCTTGGTTCCTTCAAGCTGTCACGCCATCCTCTGCAAGGATAACCTGACATTGACAAGACTAGACGCCCTGCGGGCCCGGTAGCCGCGCGCTACGACTGTTGACCGTGTTTGACCGCACATCCCGAGCGTTTGGTGAAAAAAGTTTGCCACGCCTCCTCAATTACCGTGCATAGTGGAGGCTGCGGTGCATGCGGCGCTGACACGTGGACGGCTAGATCCACCCCGCCGCTTCCCCTTCAGAGCGTACGGCCAGGATGGACCAAAGATTTTCCGCAGTGGGTTAAAAGGAAAAGACCGGAGGGAGTAACTGTTTACCCCACTCCGCCGCCGTCATCATCTTCTTCCTCGCGCTGCGCCAAATCTTTCCTTCCTCCCATTCCTATGAGATCTCCAGTTGAGCGCCGCCTTCATGGGCAAGAGAGGCTCAACCGCGGCTGGTGTCGCCGCCGGCGCCGCCGCAAAGAAGGCCAAAACCACGGACACCGACACGCCCGCTGTTGGGAACTGGATCCAGACCAAGATCCAGGACAATGAGCTGCAGAGTACCGAGAAGATCGGCATCCTGAAATACGATCCGTCGGAGACTCTTCCTGCCGGCCCGGAGATCATTCCCCATACACCCGCGGGCTTTCGGGTAATCTTTCTTGCATTTCTCCTTCGGGGGCTTTCACTTCCCCCTCATCATTTCCTTCGAGGTCTTCTCTTTGCCTACGGGATTCAGCTTCACGATCTGAATCCCAACACTATTCTCCACATTGCGTGTTTCATCACGCTCTATGAATGCTTCCTAGGGATCGAACCCCACTGGGCGCTTTGGCGTCGAATTTTCATCATCCGGCACCCTTCGCACTACCAGACCGATGGCTTCAGCTGCCAAGTGCACCAAGATGTCGAATATTTCAATCTCCAGACACCGGAGAACAACCCCGGCTGGAGGACGAAGTGGTTTTACGCCAAGGACAAATCTTCCACTGGCCAAAACTTCGGGCTCGAAGAGTTTTGGCCCACCACCGTCATTTGGCTCCGGGCATCATGGGCGCATGAGCTATCCGAAGAAGAGATGAAAATCACACAACCTCTGATGGAGAAGATCCAACAGCTTCGGGCCACACCCAAGAAAGAGTTGTCAGGCCTGCAGCTCATTCGCACCTTCATCGAGCGTCGGGTCCAGCCACTGGCCGCTCGGGCCCACTGCATGTGGGACTACACCGACCGTCGGGACCCAACGCGGATCTCTTCCGACGAACTGAAGGAAGTCGAGATCGATGACGGTGTTCGCGCTGTCACCTCTCTGAAGAAGAAGTTGATCGTGCCGAAGGTTTTCGGCGCGGTGGCCTTCAGCAAGTCGCACCCCCACTCCAAGGTACTCCTCTTATGCCTTCTATCTGGATGTCTTCGATTTGTGAGGAAATTCTTGTGTCGAATCGAGAACTGATGAAAAGTGTTCTGCCTAGGTTCTCAACGTAGCCCGATGCTATCCGCCACAGCCCGAAGATGGCGAATATCCCAGGCGCGATTTCATCGAGGCTCTGGAAGAATCAGTATCCACCGTGCCCACGACATCATGTGTTTCAGCGAAGCGCGCAGAGGTCGATTGAGTCGAAGACTTGGAAGAACTTGGCGCCCATTCTCCTTCCTCAGGTGATGACGATGGCGCGGCTATTCACGCCACACCTCTGGACAGCCGCCCTCCTACTCGAACGGGGAAGAGAGTTCTTCCAAAATTTGGTCTTGATGCATCGTAAGTTGTTATTCTCGAATCTCGTTCTCGGATGACTTCGTCTTGTTTTAATCCTGTTACACACTTCAGATCTTCGACCGAGGAAACTTCGGGGAGCTTGGGGGAACATGATCGATTCTAGTTTCGACCTCACGATTCCACCCTCGAGCAGACCGCCGACTCACAAGAGAAAGACGTCAGGGACACACCGCTGAAGGACCTCCCAAAGCCATCGTCCCCTCCGAAGAAGAATGCGGCTGAGCCCGATCTTATCCTGGTTTCTTCCTCCGGCGAGCCTTCTGGTTCCAAACGCCATGTGAGTTTGAATCTCTTACTTTCATGTATCGAATATTACATATCAGTAGCCCCCGAGGGTGAGTCTAAGTGTGTACACTTGGGCTTGCCCTCTAAAACAAACATTCGAAATTTATCCTTGTTTCCACTAGTTTAGCCTGTCATTAGGGACCTGTCGAAAATATGCAAGAACTATCTTGCATTGGAAGAGGAGAACCAACGTTTGTCTGCTCAGCTGGAAGACATGCATCGTAAATGAATTCTTCTTCTTATATCCATTCTGAATTCTTAGCTCGACAGCTTTTCTTTCTTACTTACTCCACTGTCCATCGGGTGATCAGGAATTGCTGCTGAGGCTGCCGCTGACAAGACCTCGCTAAAGGCTCAGATAGATGATCTTTCAGCCGAAAATTCTTCGCTGAAGGCGAAAACTGATGGTCTGGCTGGCGAGGTCACCTAGCTCAAAACTGATTTTGCAAAGGCTCAAGAGCTTGTCGATCAGCGACGACTGGAAGCTGAGTCAAAGGAGAAGAAATTGCAACATCGCCTGCAGTCTACCCTCGATTCCTTGCGTGGTAAGCCTTGTTCTTTATTCAGTATAGGATTCATGGGGATCACTTCTATTTGCTGATTAAAGAACTTACTTCTTCATGAAGTTGCCGCCGAATTGCGTGCTGTGGCGACGATGGAGCCCGCTGGACTCGAGTCCAGTGTTGAGAACGCTGAACGCCTTTGTCAGGAGGTGCGGGTCCTTCTGGCGAAGGCGCGGTCGACGCTTGACCGCGTTCGCGATATTTCTGCTCCAGAATCGACGAGCACTACTATGGCCGGCATCCTTGAGGCCTTGGCGGTGAAGGAAAATGGCGAGGACCCTTTAGTTGCTGCGGTTCGCCGACAGGTAACTACTGGCTCTGAGTCCATCTTCTCTATGCTGATGATGCACGGGGTCGACTTCGACTTCGACAAGGTTACGAGCTCGTATCCGAAGGACAATGACGGGCACGATGTATCTACCAAGGCATTCCTTGAGCGTGCTCGGGAATTGTCTGCTCGCATGACAAACTTCTTAGCGGATAGGAATGCTAAGAGGGCGGCTGCGAAGGCTCGGAAGCATAGCGCGTCAGGTGGTCCGTCCAGCAGAGCCGCCAGTAGTTCGACGTAGCCTAGTCGAAAGTCTGAAACACTTTTGTAATGAATGATGCAGTGCCCCTTTGTGTTTGTAGTAAACTTCTGAATCCTGCCCATTATTAAGCTTCTTTTGGTTCTTGACTTTTCTTTCGAGATATGTGATGCCTGGTTGCGTCGTGACTTATGGATGACTATGTGTGACTGGGCGCCTCATTTGCAGGGCACATCCGCCGGGCCTGATGCCTGGCCAGTTTCGTACGAAACTGTTGGTAGTTCTTCCTCCATCGCTGAGAGGTGAGTGCGTTCCTCGAGCGAACTTTCCCTGATCCGCTCCTTGCGCGACCAACTAAGATGCGCACAACAAGAACTGAAGATCGTCACCGCGAAGGTCGACGTTCCTCTCTCCAAGGCTTCGCTAGCTGCGGATGCGGAGAACTTCCGTCTTGGGGAGATCGAAAATCTTGGGAAAGCAATGAAATGTAAGTTTTCGTGTTCTTGATCTGTTCTTCTTCTGGTGGACGAATTCTGAGCATATTTCTTGTCGATTGCAGATGCGTGTATTGACAGCAATGCCGAGGCTCGGCGCGTAAACGCGCATCTTCGAGCAGCTCAGAATCACGCAAATTCGATCGCTGACAACTTTTGGGCCAATCGATCAAAGTCAAAGAAGCTGACCATCCTTCAAGATCGGGTCTCCCAGGCTGGGGAGTTAGCTAAGACTAGCCGAGCTGCTCTTGCCCTTGTGCATCAGGCGATGTTCCCCTTGAACGATCAACCCGACGTCTTTCTGCGTTGCTTGGCCGCTTCGAGAATAGTGAAGCCATCTACCGCTTCATTCGTGAGCACTTGAGGTGCGGAGCTCTGGTTGCCCTCTCCTTCATGCGAGCCCGCTATCCGGAGGTTGACATGGATCTGGTGAAGATGCTGCCTCCTACTCCCAGCGGTCATGTCGAGATGGACGCGCACTACTCTGCTTCCAAGCAGGCTGCCGATTGTATAGCGGGTCAGATCATTGTCGAAAGCGACCATCAGAGAGCGAATCAGGCCGCTTTGGTGTCTTAGACTCGATCGCCATCGTAGTATATGACTGTATCTTATGTAGGCTTCTATAAAGTTCTTCAAAGTACTGTCCTCTGTAGGAAACGTGAAATCTTGGCAACTTTTGCTGAACTGCACGGGTCGAAACGCGGAGTCCCCGAGCGTAGGTTGAAGGGCGAAGCCTTCGAGCGTAGGTCGAAGGGCGAAGCCCCCGAGCGTAGGTCGAAGGGTGAAGCCCACGAGCATAGGTCAAAGGGCGAAGCCTCCGAGCGTAGGTCGAAGGGCAAAGCCCCCGAGTATGGGTCGAATATTTTTTTTAAGGCGAAGCCCCCGAGTATGGGTCGAATATTTTTTTAAGGCGTAGCCCCCGAGTATGGGTCGAATATTTTTTTAAGGCGAAGCCCCCGAGTATGGGTCGAATATTTTTGAAGGCAAAGCCCCCGAGTATGGGTCGAATAATTTTTTAAGGCGAAGCCCCCGAGTATGGGTCGAATATTTTTTTTAAGGCGAAGCCCCTGAGTATGGGTCGACTAATTTTCAAGGCGAAGCCCCCGAGCATGGGTCAAATAATGATATGTGGAATCACACTTTTATTGCTTGGCGCCGAAGGTGCGATGATTGAGCGTGTTCTGCTGCCAACGGTTAGTTACAAAGAGAGAGATGGAAAAAGGGGAAAAAAATCTATCCTCTCTAAGGATAGAATTGGCGCAGCTGCGCGGCGTTCCATGGGTTCTCGATGTTTACCCCTGTCTTGGGGTTCCGTAGTCGATATGATCCTCGTGGGATGACTTCGTGGGCGAGGTATGTGCCTTCCCATGGTGGCTCCAGCTTCGACATGCTTGTTTGCTTGAGGCAAAGCACGAGGTTGCTAGGCTCGAAGGACCGTCCGCGTACCCGTCTGCTGTGGTAATTGCGGAGGCTTTGCTGATAGACTGCTAAGCGGGCGAGAGCGACGTCTCGAGCTTCATCCAGCAGATCTTGGGCGTCTGCTAGTGCCGTTTGTGCATCTTCTTCGACGTAGGCGACCACGCGGGGCGCGCAGTAATGCACATCCGTAGGAAGCACTGCTTCTGCTCCAAAAAGCAGGAAGAACAGCGTGTAGCCGGTCGAAGAGTTGGGTGTTGTTCATAGGCTCCATAGGACCGACGGCAATTCTTCGACCCAAATGCCTACCGCGCGTTTGAGAGGTCGAAGGAGTCGCTTCTTCAGGCCTGCGCAGACAAGCCCGTTGGCCTTTTCGACCTGGCCATTGGACTTGGGATGCGCCACCGAGGCGTACTTGATCTTGATGCCGAGCTCTTTGGCGAATTCTTGAAATTCGCCCGAGGTGAAGTTGGTGCCATTGTGGGTGATGATGCTGTTCGATACGCCGTACCGGTAGACGATGGATTTGAAGAACTTGACTGCCGTAGTCGCCTCTTGATTGGTGACAGGGACGGCTTCGATCCATTTGGAGAACTTGTCGACGGCAACCAGTAGGTAGGTGTGGCTTCCTCAAGAAGATTTGGACAGAGGCCCTACTTGATCGAACCCCCATTGCGCAAAGGGCCAAGCGATGGGTATGGTGCACAGTTTTGATGCGGGCGCGTGCGGCTTCGTGGCGAATCGCTGGCATGTGTCGCAATGCTGGACGATGTTCTTGGCATCGTGGAGGGCTGAAAGCCAATAGAACCCTGATCAAAACACCTTGGCGACGAGGGTTCGACTGCTGGCGTGATGCCCGCAGGTTCCTTCAAGAATATCTCGAAGGAGGGCAATTCCGTCTTCGGGTGCTATGCATCGTTGGAGGACCCCTGTTGTACTATGCTTGTAGAGTTCTCCATTGATTATCGTGAAAGCCTTGGAGCGTCACATGATCTGTCGATGATGGATGGTGTCCTCTGGGAGCTCGCCTTGTATCAAGTAGGCCAGTATGGCTTCGTCTAGACCGCTTCGACGAGCATGACTGTGGCCATTTCCTTGGATAGGTCTTCTGTTCCCACTGCTGGGGTGGGACCTGGATGGTTAGACCATGAGCGTGTTGCTAACACCGGGTCAATGACTGGCTTGATCTTGACGGAGCGCTCAAATATCTCCTCGAAGAAAACTCCTGGCGGTATCAGCAAACACTTCGATCCAATGTTGGCCAAGTTGTCCGCCTCTTCATTGCTTTCCCTGCCGATATGGGTCACCTCGCACCCTTCGAAGTTGCCTTTGAGCTTGTCGTACATTGCGCGATACACGATCATGTTTGCGCAGGTCGCGTCGCACTCCTTCATGACTTGCTGGGCGATGAGGTTCGAGTCCCCGTGGATCTTGATGCGAGTGGCGCCACAGGCTTTCGTCATTTGCATACCGTGCAGAATGGCTTCATACTCCGCTTCATTGTTCGAGGGGTTCGCGAAGCGCATACGTAGGACGTAGCGCATCTTGTCCCCCTGTGGTGACATGAGGACCACTCGTGCTCCTGCTCCCGAAACTCGCTTGGACCCATCGACATATATAGTCCAGCAATTCGACAAGTCTGGGAGTTCGGGCATCTGTGCTTCGGTCCATTCGGCTATGAAATCCGTTAGGACTTGTGACTTGATCGCTAACTGCCGCTGGTACGTAATCTCCCAGGGCCCCAGAGTAATTCCCTAGAGCAAAACACGCCCCATGGCGTCGGGGTTGTTGAGTATGCTGGATACTGGAGTCGAGGCCACTACTATGATGGAGTGGCACTCGAAGTAGTGCGGCAGCTTATTCCCTATTATGTAGATGGCGTATGCCAGCTTCTGGTAATGGGGGTACCTTTGCTTGGTTGGAGACAGGACCTCGCTGAGATAGTATACCGGTCTTTGCACTCCGTGCTCCTTGCCGTCTTCTGCGCGTTCGACCACCAAGGCGGAACTGACCACCTGATTGGTTGCGGCAATGTACAACAACATTGGTTCTTTATCACGAGGAGTGACTAGGACCGGGGACGTCGAAAGGCGACGCTTAAGGTCGTCAAACACGGCATGCACCTCTTCTGTCCAAGTGAAATTGTCCGTCTTCCGGAGGAGCCGATAAAAGGGGAGAGCCTTTTCGCCGAGCTTGCTTATAAAGCGGCTAAGCACTGCTAGTCGACTTGTCAGCTGCTGGACATGTCGAAGCGTCTTCGGCGGCTGCATATTGATGATGGCCTGAATGTTCTCCGGATTGCCCTTGATTCCTCTCTCAGAGATGAGGTATCCCAACAGCTGGCCTGTAGGTACTCTGAAGGAGCATTTCTTCGGGTTGAGCTTGATGTTGTATCGATCGAGGTTGGCGAAAGTTTCTCGCAGATCGTCGAGCAAACTGTCTGCCTTCATGGACTTGATGACGATGTCGTCGACGTAGACCTCGATGTTGCGGCTGATTTGTTCCTTCAGGCACGCCTACATACACCGTTGATAGGTGGCTCCTGCATTCTTTAGCCCGAAAGGCATCATCTTGTAGCAATATACCCCGTGTGGGGTGATGAACGCCATCTTGTCCTTGTCTTCGACCTTTAGCCGAATCTGGTTGTAACCGGAATATGCGTCGAGGAACGAGAGATGTTCGCAGCCGGCGGTGGAATCGATGATCTGGTCGATTCGGGGGAGCGGAAAGTAGTCTTTTGGGCAATGTTTGTTTAGTGCCGTGAAGTCGATGCACATCCTGTAGATCTTGGTGTCCTTCTTTTCCACCATGACCGGCGGTGAGAGCCATGTGGCCTCCTTTATTTCTCTGATGAACTTCGCCTCGAGGAGGCGATTTATCTCTTCGCCCATTGATCGGGCCTTCTCCGGATTGTAACGACACATCGATTGTTTGATGGGCTTTGCGTTAGGAAAGATCTTCAATTCATGCTCAGCGAGTTCCTGGGGATGCCTGGCATATATGCTGGACACCAGGCGAACATCTTCCAGTGCTCACGGAGGAACTCGACGAGCACGCTTTCCTATGCAGGGGAAAGAGAATTCGACACCCGCGCGGTTTTGGATGGATCCGTCGGGTGGATCTGGTGCTCGCGGGTGTCTTTGCTGGCATCGAATGATAGTTCTGGGGCATTCTGTTGCGCCGGTGGATCGACATCCATGTTGGTGCTCTCCCTGATGTGGTAGAGTTCTTCGTGCACCCCAAACGTCTGGGACATGCTGTTGAAGTCCTTGTCGCAGTTTTCAGAGCGGGCGAAACTTCCGCTGATAGTCAGTGGTCCTCTGTTTGCGGGCATCCGCAACTTGAGATAAGCATAGTGCGGCACCACCATGAATTGGGCAAACACTGGTCGCCCGAGAATAGCATGGTACTATGAGGGCCAATCGACGACCTCAAACTCGATCTTCTCCTTCCTAAAGTTTGCAGGAGTGTCAAAAATGATGTCTAGGTGTATCGGCCCCAATGGGTATGTCGGCTTCCCTGGGACGATTCCGTGGAAGGATGTTTCTGTCGGCAGAAGGTTGTCCATCGGGATCTTGATCTTCCGCAGCGTGTCTGCGTAGATGAGGTTTAAGCTGCTCCCTCCATCCATGAACACTTTTTTGGAGGTGAATCCTCCCATCTGTGCTTCGAGGACCAACGCATGGTGTCCAGGGCGCGGGATCTTTGGTGGGTGATCTGACCGGTCAAAACCAATCGGGTGCTCTGACCAGTTCAGGTACTCAGGCGACGCCGGTGGTGCATGCTCGGTGTGAAAGACCTCTCTGCCATGCTTCCTCTGAACCCGATTTGTCGGGCGTCCTCTCTGGATCATCGGCACGAAACCTCGTGGCGGTGGGAACGCCTCTTCTTCGACGGCCGGCTGACGTGGTTTGATGACATGCTGGATCGTGGCGGCTTGGTGGCTTTGCTGCACCACGTTTGCTGGCGGGTTAGGAGGTGGCGGCGGCGCGTTGTAGGCCACGCTACCTACGACTGGTTGCTCGGCCCGCATCTTATCCTGAAGCGCTTGACTGAGCCGAAGGAACTCCCTGCACTCGATAAGGAGATGCGTGGGTTTTCGCCTCCCGTCCTTGTCGATGTAGGTGTGCCTGGTACACCCTCCGTTGAGCATCTCTTCTGCCGAAAGTGGCATTGCATCACGACACCGACGCCATTTTGTCCTTGGCCTCGAGTCGCGGCCGACGCTTCTACTGCTGCTTCCGTAGTAGTTGTTCCCTTGCCTGGGTCCGTCATGGTTGTCGTCTCGGTCATTGTTTATGTAGCCTGCTGCTACCATATCCGCCGTATCCGTATCCTCGTAACGGTTTCAGCGTCCTTTCTTTCGCGAGCTAGAATGAAATTGGTCAGTCGGGTCGATGTCGCGGTCTGCTGATCGGTGACGGCTTCTAGGGACCGTGATAGAGTCTTCTCCATCGGCCCACTCGTTTGCCAGGATCATGAGATGGTCGATGGTCTTGGGCTTGCATCGTCCCAGCTCTTCTCTGAAGTCTCGCTGAATGAGACCGTCTCGAAAAGCGTCAATGGCCCTCTCCGGTGAGATGTTCTCCGATGTATTGCGCAGGCTGAGCCATCGGGATATGTACGACCTCAAGGTTTCTCCGGTCTTCTGCACGCACAGGCGTAGCTCTTCGAATGACGTAGGCCATCGTGAGGTGCCTCAGAAGTTCGAAATGAATGCTTGCCGAAACTCTTCCCAAGAACGAATGCTGTCTCGGGCGAGGTTGTTGAGCCAAGCCCTTGTGTTGTCCTTCATGTGCAGAGATAGCAACTGGAGGGCGTTGTCTCTGGATCCGCCGCTGATGGTGATGGTGGTGATGAAGTCATCGAGCCAAATTCGAGGGTCCCGCTGCCCGTTGAACTTGACTACACCGTCGCTGAGTTTTATCCCTTTTGGCAGCGGTGTGGAGCAAATCAGGAAGCTGAAGCACTCCGCGCCACACAGTCCGTGATGACTATTTCTGAATGCCTCCAATTCGGCCTCCTCTTCGAAATGACACGCATCACGTGGTGGCTCGGTGTTGATGATGTAAATGACCGGCCAGTTGGGAACCCCAAGAGATGGTGTGATGAGTACAGCAGCAAGTTTTCCCTCAGTTATGAAACCAAGGTTTAATCGTCCAGTAGGAAAAAACCAAACTCAAGAAGGTGATGCTTGCTAGCTTAGTGACACTCCAACAAGGGCGCCATTAACGATTCTTGTTAGCGCGTCTTCAACTAGTAGCAACATGAAACCTGCACACAACACAACCAAGAACTTTGCTCCCAACTTACGATGAGGTTGTCAATCTCACCGGTTTGCTGTAAACAAAGGAATGAGCGTATCGAGTGGAAAGCAATAGTAGTATGCGAGAAAGTAAACAGTGCAAGTAAAGTAAACAGGTGATAACAATATAAAGGAAATTGGACCGAGGTCCATAGTTCACTAGTGGGGTCTCTCCATAAGATAAATAACAACATGCTGGGTAAACAAATTATAGTTGGACAATTGATAGAATAAAGATAACGTTCATATGTCAAGAGATCACTATGAGATTTACTCTGGGCATTACAACAAGATACATAGACCGCCATCCAACTGCATCTATGACTAATAATCCACCCACGGGTAATCATCCGAGGACTCCGTGAGTATTAAGTTGCGAACAACAGACAACTGCATTAAGCAAAGTGTGTAATGTAAACAAAGCATATGTCCTTGGACATAAGAAAGTTGTTTTCTCCCTAGTGGCAATAACACATCTACAACCTTAGAGGTTTCTGTCACTCCCCCAGATTAAATAGAGGCATGAACCCACTATCGAGCATAAATACCCCCTCTTGGAGTCACTAGTATCTACTTGGCCAAGATAGCTACTAACAACAGAGAGCATGCAAGATCATAAACAACATAGAGATAACATAAGATAATATTCAGCATATCAACTCAATCATAACACCAATATTCATTGGATCCCAACAAACACAACATGTAGAAATTACATAACGATGATCTCGATCATGTAAGGCAGCTCACGAGATCTAAACATGAAGCACATGGTGGAGAAGACAACCATCTAGCTACTGCCATGGACCCATAGTCCAAGGTAGACTACTCACTCATCGCGCCGGAGGCAAGCATGGCGATGAAGAAGACCTCTGGTGGCGATTCCCCTCTCCGGCAGGGTGCCGGGAAGAGCTTCTGGACCCTCCCGATCTCGGGTCAACGATGGCAGCGGACGCGATGTGTTTCCGAAAAATTGATCGGGTGTTTAGATTTTTCCCATCGGGGGGTCTTTATAGGCGAAGGGGCAGCGTCAGAAGTGGACCAGGGCGGTCACACACATAGGGGCGTGGCCAGGGGCTGGGCCGCGCCGCCCTGTTGTGTGGCCGGCCCGTGGCCCCTCTCCGTCTCTTCTTCGGACTTCTGGAAGCTTCGGTAAATTTCTGGATGTTCGGCTTTTGTTTCGTCCAATTCCGAGAATATTTCCTGTGTAACTTTTCTGAAACACAAAAACAGTAGAAAATAGGGAACTGGCACTGTGGCATCTTGTTAATAGGTTAGTTCCGGAAAATGCATAAAAACGCCACAAAGTGTAACAAAACACTAAGCAAATGGTGTAAAAACAAGCATGGAGCATCAAAAATTATAGATACTTTTGAGACGTATCAGCATCCCCAAGCTTAACTCCTGCTCGTCCTCGAGTAGGTAAGTGATAACAAAAGAAATAATTTTTGAGGTGACATGCACCTACACAATCTTGATCATCTATGTAAAGAATTGAGTGCTGGGATCAAAGGAACTTAAAACATGGGCATGAAAGATATAATCTTGATAGAAGAAACTTAGCAACCATGTTATAACATGAAATAGAACACAAACAAAAGATCATGAAAATGAAACAATGAAAGTCAAACGTGTGTTCAAATCATATGGAAAAACATAGCAAATGGTTTTCAGCTTGTCCTTCATGAGAGAGCAAAACATAAATGCATAGGACACCTTCAACTTTAAGAGGGCGACTAGATACAAATAATTTAAGAACAAGTGAAACCAAAATCATGAATCAATCAATGAAAAATTTGGGACAATGCACATTATACTCAGAATGACAACTATGGTCTCTTAGACGGTGCATAAAGGTAGAAGGTGGTGACTCAACATAAAAGTAAAAGAAAGGCCCTTCATAGAGGGAAGCAGTGATTGCAAGTTTTATAAACCTTCAAAAATTATGGTACTTACTAGCTTTGAACTCTCATTACCTCCATCATAGGCATCTTAAATGGTTAAAGTTAATGTGAATACACTTATGATGCATATGCTTGACAAATCATAAGTTGAAAACCTTGTGTCCCGTGAAGTACGAATACCCAAACCTCATGCTACTCGACTTAGAGTCCCAAGCAAGCTCTTGTGATTGTAAGTATACATGTATCATCGAGAACCGCCAACGGGGTACCTCCGTGCCCGATGACATGGAACAAGACCACATCAAAATGACAGGACAAACAGACAATGAACACCTCGGCATCTCTTTTATTTACCATTGGTATAGCTTTTTATTTTGAGATGCGTTGTCGAATATTCACTATGGGCATGCTGTAAATTTCCACCATGAATTATGCATGGCTTAGATTAGCATCCCAGGCGTTTCTCTAACACGTATACAAACTCCATGATCCCACAAGATTCCCAAATTATTTCACATCGCGAGTATCCATAAACAAAAGATCATGATATCAACTCAAATAAGAAGTGCAATGTTGAAAGCTTGCCCCATAACGGCATGGCTGGACTAATTTCCAACTTACAACTTGTAAGCATAACAACTCAACATAAGAGAGCCACAATGTCAAATTTTTAAGAACGAGAAAAGTAAAGTGTGCCATCAGGTTCGTGAGAGCTTTACTGACCAATTTTCGCATAACACCAAAAAGAGTTTAATTTGAAGGATAGATAAAAGCAAGTCAAATGTACTTTGGAATAGCAAACTGCTAATAGGTATGTATGGTGGACACATTGGAATAACTTGGTTTTTGGGAGTTGGATGCACGAGTAGAGCTCATACTTAGTACAAAATGAGGGCTAGCAAAAGACTGGGAGCGACCAACTAAGAGAGCAATAACGGCCATAATCATGCAAAGCAACAAAGCAACATTAAAAGAAGCATAAGATGGCATAAAAAGTCAAAAACTAAATGATCATAGAGGCTTATGGCGACTTTGTATGAGTCAAACATGTGTAAGCATGTGCCAAGTCAACCCAAATAAAGCATCAAAGGAGAAAACCAAATTAATGCTTCCAAATAATAAAAACAACGCATGATTTTTTTCAAAGGCTCATTAAGCAATCTCAGTCATTTGAGACAAGTCATGCTACTGCAAAAATCACTAAGCATACTATCAAAATGACATCAAGCACGACATGCAAAAGTCTAAGCCGCAGTCTAAACAAGCTGCTTTTTGTACCACTTTTTTTTGCATAATTTTTTTCTCTTTTCCAACACCATTTGAATCTTTTTGAAACAACTCTTTTGATGAAAACCAACATGGACCAGAGGCCAAAATACACCTTGATGCAAAGATATAACAAGATCTTAACACAAATCAAGGTGAAAAATGAAAGCTAAATGCAGTTCTAGAAAAAGAGAACACTCGTTGAACGATAAGAGTGAAAAACGGAGTGTTCTTGGCAAATGAAAAGC
This sequence comes from Dactylis glomerata, assembly GCA_007115705.1. Lineage (NCBI taxonomy): Eukaryota > Viridiplantae > Streptophyta > Magnoliopsida > Poales > Poaceae > Dactylis > Dactylis glomerata. Next base: position 5,226,833 of record QXEO01000625.1, on the reverse strand, counting down.
AAGGCAACTTCTCCAAAAGAAATTTGTTGGGGTCCAACCATTTATTGCAGCAAACAAAACTAAACAAAATTGAAAACTAAAGACAACTGACGCTCCAAGAAAAACGCATAGTGCATGAAGCAATAAAAATATAGTGTGTTGAAAGGTGACCTGATTTTTGCCGATGAAGAAGGGGTGCCTCGGGGGCATCCCCAAGCTTTGACGCTTGTACCTCTTGGATATTTCTTGGGGTGCGTGGGCATCCCCAAGATTGAGCTTTTATCCATTCTTCAACTCATCTCATCATTCTCCAATCCCTACACTTGAAAACTTCCTTCATACAAAACTAAACACAATTCTATTAGCAACATTAGTGTAAGCATAATAATGAATCAACCCTTTTTGCTTCAGATTTCAACTCAAAACCGCCACATATAAAGCATATACTACTGTAGCAACTTCCCCAAAAGTTCCGTGATCAAAAGAACTAAAAAAGAAAGCGATAAAGAGGCAAACACAAATAGTGGTAGAAATTTGTCAAAACAGAACAACTGACAAAGGTCAAATTTTTTCGGGGGTTTCCTTTTGCTCAAATCAAAAAGTGTATAACTAATGAAAGTTTGGATATAACCTGGGGCATATGCACAAGAAATTGCAGGTCAAAAAGATATTCTGAGAATTTTCACGAATTTTTACGGTGCAGCACCGAAATCTGTTTCAGGACAGCAACATCCCCAAATCTTACCTCACTCAAATTAGAGGCTTCTCTTGGCACAACAATGAAATAAAAAGGACAAGGAGCGGTTATTACAGTAGTAATAACTTCCAAGACTCAAATAAAAGAAAAAGTACTGAAAGTAAAACAATGGTTATATCCCAAGAGTGCTTTTCTTTAACGCCTTTGAGCTAGGCGCAGAAATTTGAGAAGATGCTCACATAAGAAATATGAATGGAAGCCAAAAAGAGCATCAAGGAGCAAATATAAAACACATTTAAGTTTAACCCACTTCCTATGCATAGGAATCTTGTAAGAAAATAAATCAAAGAAGCGCATAGCCACAAGTATGGGTAGATAAAACAAGAGCAACTTTGGAACTTTCAATATAAAGAGAGGTGTTTTAGTAACATGAGAATTCCAACAACCATATTTTCCTCTCTCATAATAATTTTTATTAGTATCATGAACAAACTCAACAATATAAATATCACACTCACCCTCCTTTGTTAAGCATGGAGGGCGATCAAATAAGGTATTAGTTAAAGAGTTACTCTTATTGGGAGGTAGACATGGGTAGCTCCATTCTTCCTCCTCTTGATCATCACTCTCCTCCTCTTTTTTATCCAATGAGCTTCCAGTTTCAGCAATTTCTTCTTCCATAGGCTCCTTCAAGGCATTAGTCTCTTCCGTTGGAGAGCATCTATTAAGATTTTAAGAATGGGATTTCTATTTTCGTGCCCTCGGGTCCTTAGTTGTGCTCAGTTTTCCCCAGCCGCTTAGTTTTTCCTCAGTTTTGCCCAAGCCCTTGTCTGAAACCCTCACAAGGAGCTCGGACGGGAGGATTTCCGTTTAGTTGACCGTTGGTTGGTGCTGGCAAGTGGGGCCGCTGTTGGTGCCCCGCAGTGGACACGCCTCCACTTATCCAGATCATCGTGGGACCCACAACTTATCCACGTTAGCGCGTCGGACCCATAGCTTACCCAGGTGCCCGTTGCAAAATGGGAGCCCGAGCCAGCCCCGCGCCCATGCCATTGCTTCCCCTTTCTTTCCCCGCGGCCCACTGTTCTTCTTCTCCGCCAGCGGCAGCCCTTCTCCGGCAGGCGGGTGATGTCTAGTTTCTCTTCGACCTCCCGTTCTTCATGGCCACAGTATGGACCCGTGCCTTTGACAAGATGCCCTGACTGCCCACGCCAGGAGCCTCTCAAGCGGTCGATCTGTAAGACAAACGACAACGGCAACCGTGGACGTGAGTTCCTTGCATGCGAGAGCTTACCATATAGAGAGGGGGATAAGGTTAGATCTCGGTCCAATTGCTCTGTTTTCTCTCGATTTTCTTGTTATTCCCTCGAATTTAGGATTTAGGGTTCACGTTGTTGTTTTCAGATCCTGAAGAAATGCAAGTATTTTGAGTGGATCGATGTGTACGTTCAGAGGCTTCAATTGCAGGAATCAATTGGCGCTATTGGGGAGCGCAATTTGGGAGGGGAGGGGGGACTTGCCATAGAGAATGCGTCGGAGAGAGGAGCCATTCCGATTGTGCCTAATGCTCCCAATGCAGAACTGGTGGAAGTGAAGGGAGAACTGAAGAAAATGAACAAGCAGTTAAGGCAGCTGATCGAGTTGAAGAAGCAAGCTAATATGATGGCTGGTTGTTTTATTTGTTGTAAAATTGCGATCGGATTCTTATCATTGCTCATCAGGCGCTAGAAGTTGTTACAAGGGATCCCTTGTTGCAAATCCATTATTCAGTTACATGTATTTGTAGTTGTTTTCAAAGTTAGTGTGTGCATTCACCGAAATTACCAAAAAAAATTAGTGTTAGCGAATATAGGAATGCTAAAGATAGTTGATAATTGTTAGAGGGGTGACAAATAATGCATTCACCGAAATCCTACAAATATGCCAAATTTGTATGTCTCATGTTTCTACCAAAATTATACCACTTTTGGGACGTTTCAAATAACCAAAACTATATCCCAAACTATATTCCCTAAAATAAAAGGAATGCTAAAGAAAGTTGATAATTGTTAGAGGAGTGATAAATAATCCATTCACCGAAATCCCCCAAATATGCCAAATATGTATGTCTCATGTTTCTACCAAAATTATACCACTTTTGGGACTCAAATAACCAAAACTATATCCCAAACTATATTCCCTAAAAGAAAAGGAATGCTAAAGAAAGTTGATAATTGTTAGGGGTGATAAATAATCCATTCACCGAAATCCCCCAAATATGCCAAATATGTATGTCTCATGTTTCTACCAAAATTATACCACTTTTGGGACTCAAATAACCAAAACTATATCCCAAACTATATTTCCTAAAAGAAAAGGAATGCTAAAGAAAGTTGATAATTGTTAGAGGGGTGATAAATAATCCATTCACCGAAATCCCCCAAATATGCCAAATATGTATGTCTCATGTTTCTACCAAAATTATACCACTTTTGGGACTCAAATAACCAAAACTATATCCCAAACTATATTTCCTAAAAGAAAAGGAATGCTAAAGAAAGTTGATAATTGTTAGAGGAGTGATAAATAATCCATTCACCGAAATCCCCCAAATATGCCAAATATGTATGTCTCATGTTTCTACCAAAATTATACCACTTTTGGGACTCAAATAACCAAAACTATATCCCAAACTATATTTCCTAAAAGAAAAGGAATGCTAAAGAAAGTTGATAATTGTTAGAGGGGTGATAAATAATCCATTCACCGAAATCCCCCAAATATGCCAAATATGTATGTCTCATGTTTCTACCAAAATTATACCACTTTTGGGCCGTTTCAAATTACCAAAACTATATTCCCTAAAAGAAATGGAATGCTAAAGATAGTTGATAATTGTTAGAGGGGTGATAAATAATCCATTCACCGAAATCCCTCAAATATGTATGCCTCATGTTTATACCAAAATTATACCACTTTTGGGCCGTTTCAAATTACCAAAACTATATTCCACCGACAGAGAGAGAGGGGCGGCCACGAAGAGAGAGAGAGAGAGGGGTGGCCACGAAGAGACGGAGAGGGGTATACTGCCCGTTAGATCAGTGGATCAACGGTTGGTGGAGTCGATCCGTGTGACAACGGCTCAACCAATCAGGATAAGTTTGGGCTTCTGTGAGCATTTATGACAGTACTTGAGGGCAAAACTGAGTAGTACTAAGAAACCAAGGGCACGTAAATAGTAAATAGACTAAGGGATTCAAACAAAAGAATTACAAAATGAAAAATGCGTGTTTTGTACAATATAATTCATATTGGGCTACATCAAATTATTTGCAATTCAAATATACATGAGTGTGACAATTATAGCCTCATTTAGACAAACTATGTTTTGGGGAAGATGTTTTGCAAAGAGATTTGAGTGGAAAACCATGCATCTTCATAGCTACTAGTGATTCTGAGAAGTGGCAATTTGTGGTACAACTTGATTTATCTATGTTTGTTAAGGTGGAAGGTTGCGTAGGAAGACTCCATGAGTAGGTGCCACTATGCTTTTATTTTTTTGGATTTTTTTTGCGCATGAAATGACTCAATTAGCTATATTAATCTCATTTGTTGACTCTCTGTTGACCAGCTATTTGAGGGTAGAACTGAGTATATTGCACTTGCCAGTCTAAGTACTCGAGGGAAAAACTGAGTACATATAAAATTTCTGTATAAGGCCCGAGGCTAGAACTGAGTACACCAAACATCGAAGGGTTAGCCTCGTGTCGCGGTGCACGCTGCAGCCGTGCATAGCGAACGCGTGTTGCGGTACACCAAACGCCACCTTCGTCTTTATAGAGCCCCTCTCTCTCTCTCTTGATGCTCGCCCACTCTCTCATTCTCACTGCAACCGCCTCTCCTGTCCCATCATCTTCTCCACTTCGCGTCAAAAAAACCCCGGCGATGGAGAAGAATGAGATGCCCATTGCCAACGTAGCCACCGACGCATCGGCCGCCGGCGCATCGTCCGCCGGCGCATCGTCCGCTGGCGCATCGTCAGCCGGCGCATTGGCCGCCGCCCCCGTCCAGGCACCCATCGATTGGGACCTGTACGAAGACCCGTATGAACCAGTGCCGTACGTCGCGCCGGCGAACCCCTACGACACCAGCATCGTCGACGACTACCCGGAGGTAACCCTTTGTTCCCTTGTTCTTATCCCATTTCAATCCTTTTGTGTTAGATCTAGCGTTATTAGGGTTCGTCTGTTCCTAGTTCAATCCTTTTATGATAGATCTAGCGTTATTAGGGTTAGTCTGTTCCTAGTTCAATCCTTTTATGATAGATCTAGCGTTATTATGATAGATCTAGCATTATTAGTGTTTGTGATTTGCTTTTGTTTAAGATTCGGTTAACTTATGTGAGTAATCAATCCCATCCGGTTAATTTGTGCCGATGATGATGAATATTTGGGCACAAATTGATTCAGGGTTTGGTCTGTGAACAATTGGTGTGTACAAATTTGTTGTGCATGATCTTTGGTTCACTGACCCAAATCCTGGATATAAGTGTGTCCAATGTAACTGAGGCTTCTTTTTTTCGTGCCCATATTATTATGCATGATCTTTTGTTCACTCTCTATTCCATCATCGCTGCAATTGACTCCGTGTTTTTCGATCTTTGGTGCTACGTGACAGGTGCAGAGCAGCGACGTCGACAGCGACGACGAGTCCTTCCACACCAAGACTCGTCACGTCCGCAGGAGGCTGCAGTCCGGCCATTACGATCGCCACTTTGCTCGAGGCGTTTACAGGTGCCCCTTCTGCAACAGGAGGCTCCGCGCCACCGACTTCAACTGCCTGGTGAACCATGCCAAATCCATTGGCAGAGCCCCTGGCGGCGCTAGAGTTGGAACGACCGTGAACGTGCATGCGTTCATAGCCAAACACAAAGCACTTGGGATTCACCTGCGCAGCCTCCAAGCTTAATCCCATGTAAAATGTAGCTTATGTTGGATCTAGGGATCGGTAGTACTGTTGGATCTGTCCTGAATATATATATGCTATGTTGGCTGCTGTATGCAGCTTATCCTATATTTTCTCAATTTATTATGCTGCTGTGAATTTATCCTCTACTAGCTTCTAGATTTGCTACTAGATTTTTAACATATTGGGCAAAAAATGAGGGCCAAAAGGCAACAATCATTAAAGAAAGACAGAAATAGAAGCTTCTCTAGATTTGATACTAATTTGGTGAAAAGAGAGAGAACTGTTACAGAGAGAGAGAGAGAGGGGAAAAAGGCGCTCTGAAAAATGCCAATTTGGGCCGAGAGAGACAGAACCGAGCTCTCACGTACAACCAAACATGGTCTCATCCTGTCCCACGCGGTCCCGTTCTACCAGCCCCACGCGACGCGGCCCCTCACGACGCGGCCCCACACGTCAGCACGGAATGGTCAACTAAACGGCAACCCTCCCGTCCGAGCGTCTGCGAGGGGTTTCAAACTAGAGCGAGGGGAAAACTGAGAAAAAGTTAAGCGGTTGGGGAAAACTGAGTACAACTAACGACCCAGGGGCACGAAAATAGAAATCCCTTTAAGAATATAGCCATTTTCTTCCTTGTAATTATCAAAGCAAAATATAAGTATATCATAAACCTCATATTTATAAGGTGCATCATCAGTATTTTCAAGCAAACAAGCAAGTTCGAATGCACCCTTCCAAACAATAAATTCTTCAATTTGTTCCACATCATAAAAGTCATAATTTCTATTAATATAAGAAGATATGGTAAAACATCATCATTATACTCACATTGAAAATGGAGGTGTTTATACCTCCTACATCAACAAGATCTATCAAAGCAATAAGTAACATTATAAATAGAGCACACGTTTCTAGCAATGATATACAATCTATCGATTTGTTCCCATCAGTGTTTCCCTTTTTGTGACAAGCGGTGTTCCTCATAATATTTTTGTTGCTCTTCCGTAAACCCACCTTGCCAAAAAGATTTAGTTTCAAAGAAACCAAGCATTGATAAAAAGCATGATAAAGCAAGACAATAACAGACCAACAAAAATAACAACTATAGAAGGAACTAATTTTTTTGTGTTTTTGATAAAACGATGCAAGCAAAATTAAAGTAAGGCAAAACTTAAAACAAAGTAAAGGATGTGCGTGCAAAACTCCCCTTGCAGAAGTCTTCTTTTTCCCCGGCAACGGCGTCAGAAAACTTGTTGGTGGCCGGTGTTGATGATGTAAATGACCGGCCAGTTGGGAACCCCAAGAGAAGGTGTCATGAGTACAGCAGCAAGTTTTCTCTCAGTTATGAAACCAAGGTTTAATCGTCCAGAAGGAAAAAGCCAAACTCAAGAAGGTGATGCTTGCTAGCTTAGTGACACTCCAACAAGGGCGCCATTAACGATTCTTGTTAGCGCATCTTCAACTAGTAGCAACGCGGAACCTGCACACAACACAACCAAGAACTTTGCTCCCAACTTACGATGAGGTTGTCAATCTCACCGGTTTGTTGTAAAAAAAGGAATGAGCATATCGAGTGGAAATCAATAGTAGTATGCGAGAAAGTAAACAGTGCGAGTAAAGTAAACAGGTGATAACAATATAAAGGAAATTGGACCGGGGTCCACAGTTCACTAGTGGTGTCTTTCCATAAGATAAATAACAACATGCTGGGTAAACAAATTAGAGTTGGGTAATTGATAGAATAAAGATAACGTGCATATGTCAAGAGGATCACTATGAGATTTACACTGGGCATTACAACAAGATACATAGACCGCCATCCAACTGCATCTATGACTAATAATCCACCCACGGGGAATCATCCGAGAACCCCGTGAGTATTAAGTTGTGAACAACAGACAACTGCATTAAGCAAAGTGTGTAATGTAAACAAAGCATATGTCCTTAGACATAAGAATGTTGTTTTCTCCCTAGTGGCAACATCACATCTACAACCTTAGAGGTTTCTATCACTCCCCCAGATTAAATAGAGGCATGAACCCAACTATCGAGCACAAATACCCCCTCTTGGAGTCACTAGTATCTACGCGGCCAAGATAGCTACTAACAACAGAGAGCATGCAAGATCATAAACAACATAGAGATAACATAAGATAATATTCAGCACATCAACTCAATCATAACACTAATATTCATCGGATGCCAACAAACACAACATGTAGAATTACATAACGGTGATCTCCATCATGTAAGGCAGCTCACGAGATCTAAACATGAAGCACATGGTGGAGAAGACAACCAACTAGCTACTGCTATGGACCCATAGTCCAAGGTAGACTACTCAGTCATCGCACCGGAGGCAAGCATGGCGATGAAGAAGACCTCCGGTGGCGATTCCCCTCTCTGGCAGGGTGCCGGGAAGAGCTTCTGGACCCTCCCGATCTCGGGTCAACGACGACGGCGGATCGCGATGTGTTTCTAGAAAATTGATCGGGTAATTAGGTTTTTCCCGTCGGGGGGTCTTTATAGGCGAAGGGGCAGCGTCCGAACTGGACCAGGGCGGTCACACACATAGGGGGCACGGCCAGGGGCTGGGCCGCGCCGCCCTGTTGTGTGGCCGGCCCGTGGCCCCTCTCTGTCTCCTCTTCGGACTTCTGGAAGCTTCGGTAAATTTCTAGATGTTCGGCTTTTGTTTTGTCCAATTCCGAGAATATTTCCTATGTAACTTTTCTGAAACACAAAAACAGCAGAAAACAGGGAACTGGCACTATGTCATCTTGTTAATAGGTTAGTTCCGGAAAATGCATAAAAACGCCACGAAGTGTAACAAAACACTAAGCAAATGGTGTAAAAATAAGCATAGAGCATCAAAAATTATAGATACGTTTGAGACGTATCATCACGCCGCGCACGCGCGGAATCGACTCTGTTTTGAGCCAAGCCATGCCAAAGTTCACCGTTTATAGGCTCCACTACCTGAGGCCTGGGCGCTACTGCTGGCGCTACTGCCTGGTGCCTAGACGGCTCGACTGGAGGGATGTTCCTTCTTGGCGTTGCCTCACGGTCTTGCTCGTTTGTACCTTGAAGCACCCTGACTCCTTCGAGCGCAAGATTCCGCAGGTGCCGCATGTGCTCATCGCTGTTGGACGCATTAGCGGCGATATATGTTGTTGTCGCCATAATGGCAGCTTCTTTGGTCCTAGGCAGCAATTCGACCTCATTGAACTCTGCCTCTAAGTTCCTTGCGATGTTGCGCGCCGCGCCCTCGGGCGGGATGTGTGATCGCGTCCTATGCTAAATGCTCGACGAGTAGTGTGATGAAAGCCCGGCCCGTCTTCTGCTGTACGCGTTAGCCTCTTCTCTGCGTCATTCCAGGACTCGCTTATCAGCGTTAATCTGGTCCTTCTGCTCCTGGATAATGAATCGGAGCGCAACTACTTCTTCGGGGCTTGGATTAGGACCCAAAGGAGCCTCGCCCAAATAGACCTTCCTTGCATGCCGGATCTGGTCTTGAGTTATAAATCGGCCGCCAGTATTTGGCCGATCTCGATTGTTGTTGGCTCTATGCTCGTTGCCATCTCCGTGCGAGGCCATCATGCAGTGCCCTCCGAACGGTGGGATCGAGTCATCGCTGATCTCACCCAGTGCGAGAGGGTAGACGTCGTCATCTCCGATACACGATCTGACCTCGATCATGGTATCAGAATCATAATCGATCACGTATCCTCCATCGGACATGGCGGATTCGCTCGAATATGAGCTAGCCGAATTGCCGATCTTCCCCTTGGCCTCGGGGTAGACGTCGTCGTCTGAACATGTGTAGTCTAAGTAGAGCCCTTCGACATAATCAGGGTCGTAGGGCGTCAGACAGAGCGTGAGGGCGTTGAGAGCCCGTTCGCACTCGGATATCGTCGGCTAGATGGAAGCAGTACCTCCCCGAGGATCTTCACAGCCGGCGATCTCGTGAGACGAGAAGTCTCCGACACCCACGAAGTGGTAAGCGTCGCACTCGACGCAGTAGGCGGTGGTTGGGGATGGAGGTGGATCTTGAAAGTCGTTCGACCCAACTGATGGGGTTGAAGTTTCCAGCCTTGGTTCTTCCTCTGATGGCGCTAGCGGTGTTGTTGTCGAGGGAGTGTCCCCGATAGCTGGTGACGTGCTTGGATCTGCTCCGGGTGGGGTCGAATCGCTGATAGAGATCAGCTCAGCAACTCCGTCGTCGTTGACGCAAAAGTTGAACAGCCCGAAGGCCATATCGAACCCTCCGATCCTTTCCGAAGCCATGTCCGTCAAGCTCGAGATGGGCTCGACAACAGCCGTCGTTGGAGGGTCGATGGCGAGTGCCGAGGCGAAAACGGCGATGCTTGGCGATGCGTTGTCGGAGACGGTTGACCCAGTAACGTCGACCTTAGTTGCCGATAAGGTGGTGTCGATGGCGGCCGGCACAGCGATGCCGACGAGGGTGGTCGATGTAGTGTCGATGTCGATGCTGGCATTGGTGTCAAAGTTGATGGTGAGCGAGTCGACATCGATGTCGATCGCCGACGCGAAATCGATGTCCATAGCTGATGACGAGCCGTCGAACCTTGTCGGTGTGGTGAGGTCGGCAATGGTTGGTGAAGGAGCTGGCGAATCCGTAGATCCAGATCCCGTAGTCCCCATGGTCAGCGCCAATTGACGAGGTTCAACCCCGGCAATGCCCATGCTTGAGGGCTTTCGACACATTAAAAGCTTGTGGGATCCGACGAACTTGACAGCGATCAGACAACGCAGAAAACACGGGTTTTACCCAGGTTTGGCCCCCGCGATGGGTAACGACCTACGTCCTGCTTATCTGACTTTATTGATGGGGTGGCTACAATGGTTGAGTACAATGGTGGCGTAGATGCGATCTAGCCCTAAGGTGGAGAGCTCTCGAGATTACGAGTGCTCGGGTGGATGGTGGTCTAGAGGGGTTCTCGGATCTCCCTCCCATCCTTTTATATGCGAAGTTTGGGTCCCGAGATTGTTCTCCAAGCCAATTACAGATAGAGGCGGTTTGAATAAACCCTAGACGAGTCCTAATTCGACTAGGTCTCCTTCTTCGAGTCTTGCATTGCACGCCAAGTCTCGCTCCTGGGCCGCGCCAGACGATTAACTTCATGGGCCTTGCTATCTCTTCGGCGGATGTCCCTCCTGGACCGAAAACCAGGTAGGCGAATATCGAGGGCCCATTCGTCATTCCTTCGTCACACGTTTTCTCTTCAAGCTAAACTCTCCTTTGACCCCTCTTCAATCATGTGATTAATGCGAGGAATTAAAGGTACATGCGCCCTTTTCTCTTTGGGCATGCATGAATACTCCGTTTGCAAATCTGGGATCAGAAGTGCATGCATAGCGCCTCCTGTAACCTCCCTAATTTAAGCGATATTGAATGCTAATTGAAGGTAAAAAATTACAGGATCCGAATTAGTAGCGGTGACATAAAGATGATTGGTCTGACAATGTTTTATCTACAAACATGGGTGCTAGGTGAACCATTGGATGTAGTATTAGACGTCCCATATTGTTTGGATCACCCCCCTCTCCCTTTTTATATTGGTATAGATTATAGTTTGCATCTAGTGCATTACACTTAAAGCGTCTCTATGTTTGGTTTTGCTGCATAGATTGTCCCATGCGACTGTCGGCTCAGTTCAGCGAATTGACAGAGGATGTTGGTCCCTTCCATTCTTATGGTCATATATACAACATGAAAATCAAGAAGGATGCGACAAGAACACACATTGGAGGGCAGAGTGGAGATGGTTCATTGAACAAAAATCATATTGTGGGGGGGGGGGGGGAGAAATGGTATGTTTCTACCAGCAAAGAGAATTTCCAAAGATTCTCCATGCATTTATCAATGTGGTGACGACGAGGATGGTGGTGAGGGCGAGGATGGCGGTGAAGAAGAGGATAGCGAGAGGAAGGAAATGAGGCGAGGAGGCGATAAGAGCGAGGAAGATCCTTTTTTTTTCAAAGATGCAACCTTACGCTAGATGAGCAATCACACCTCCATTATATCATTCCTCCCCTCAATACCATCATCCACGTTCTTCTTGGCATCCTCTTGACAAGGACTAACATTACACACCTGGGAGATGGTAAGTTCTCTAAAGCGGGACTTGTATATATTATTTTCTTGTTTGTTTTCATATCATGTTGCGATCGTCTGACAATAATGTTTTTTTTGGTGTAACTGAATCAGCCTATGTCTTTTGCTCTCTCATGACAAGCCTAAGGAAGACAATGTCAGACTACGTGTTGGAAACGACAGCACCATCTCCATTCCGTACAAGACAGGACCCGATGGATGCCTCTCCCTCCACATAGGTGAATGGAAGAATTTTTGCGGCCCGCAAAAACCTGCAAGTTGGACAAGAGGTGTTGGTCACTGCTAGGAGCATCAGATGTACTTACATGAACATGATAATTTTCATAGACCTCATCCATGATGCGGCGGTGTGATGGTGATCCTGTGGTGACGTTGAAATAAACTAACTTGTCAAGCATATTTTATAATATCGGTGATGAACTAGTAGTGGTTGTGGTGAACTGGTTATGTTGTATGTGTCTTGTCGTGATGAACTAGTAAATTGCTGTGATTTCCGAACTTTCTGCCATCAATTTTTTTACTCCCTCCGATCTATAATACTCTTCGCTAATATAGATGTATGTAGACATATTTTAGTGGTAGATACATCCATAATAGCGAAGAGTAATATGGGTCGGAGGGAGTATCAGAATTACACAAATTGGTGGCGTACCACTATAAATGCACACTACCGGTATACGAACTACTAGTATTGTGGGTCGGCCGCGTGCTACCAGTATCTCAACTACTAGTAGTGTGCAACGGTCGCATGCTACTTGTACTTCTTATCAGTGGTGCGATAATGGTGGCGCTCGGGGACGCACTTCCAGTAGCTCAGATTCACAGGCCACCGGTAGGCTTTTGCCTAGTAGTGGATCGTGCAATATGACATGACAATTACAACATGACTGAGGAGGAAGCTTTCCGATATAGAAGCACCATCGATGCGCTCAAGAGCGCTCTTACTCGCCCAAACATTTTTTTGGTGCAGTCTACTAATAGTTGTACAATTATTAGGCGATTGCTGATTCGTAAGACCATGCACTATGGTGGTGCGTCTCAAGAAAAATAATGGTTTGATCTGATTCCTCTCCTATGTGTTCAGCCGATTGAGGCAGGAAATGTGGGACATATTTTCTGTAGAAAGTTCTCCTTTTCTCTAGTTTGTTTCCTCTAGAGCATGTATGGAATTGGCTGCTTCTCTCCTCGTGTTAGCTTTTCTAGGCTTTGAACCAAACAAATGTTTTGAGTCGCTTCTTTTGTCTAACAACATCCATTGATGCTCTACTATGTGTAGAACCGCATCATATCACTCTATGGTTTGCTTTTACACCACATAGTGGACGGTCTAAGGCTACAGTAATGACACATGATCTACTAGAGGTGAATTCGTTGCCTTCTTTAGACCAAACATAGTATCCTAGAGAGAGATCTCGGAAGCAACTTACCGTGTCCAGATCAACACCAAAGTTGAGTACAAGGCACTCACCTATGGGTGTGAATACATCCATTACTCAAGGAGCTTGAGATTGTGGTGCAATAAATTTCAGTGCGACATATCCCACTATTGGTCCTATCTTTCTCTCCCGCATGAAGCATATAGGTTTCCATATCCACTTAGTCATAGAGACACTTAGTCATAGAGAAGGTGGCAATGAGTGCACTGATGTCTGCTTTTTTGCTTATGCTAACCAAGTTGTTGATATTTCCAAGTCGGCCAGTAAACATATGCTCGATTGACTTTACCCGATTCCAACCTTGTGTCCGGTTGACATTGCGGAGAACATTAGCATGTAACATCCTAGCAAGGTTAGTTAGCATTCCTGAGCTTGTTCGGGCATGATATTGCTAGTAAATAGACTATGGTTGTAACCCTAGCAATGTGTATGTTTATCCTCTTGTATACGTGATAAATATCGACGTAGGCAGGAACGATGATCCGCTAGGGTCTCGGGTACGTGTTGATATAGGGTGGAAAAAGCCTCCACCGTGGCATATACAAGCAAGAGAGTTGTGATCTCAACAGAAAACAAGAAAACGTTACATGCGGTATAGATATAACAACCTTACATGCGGTATAGATATAACAACCTAGATATCTAACAGCCCCCCTTAATCACAACCTGTAGAAAGGTTGAGATTACGCTTGAACTCATGAAGATGTTTGACTGCTAATGCCTTGGTGAAACCATCTGCAACTTGATCTTTGCTAGAGATGAATTTGATATCAAGCATTTTGCGTGCAACTCTTTCTCGAACAAAATGATAATCAATCTCAATGTGTTTTGTTCTGGCATGAAACACAGGATTTGCAGACAGGTATGTAGCACCCAAATTATCACACCAGAGACATGGTTTTACCTTGAGTGTAACACCAAGTTCTTTAAGAATAGCTTCAACCCATATCAATTCAGCTGTAGCATTTGCCAAAGCCTTATATTCAGCTTCAGTACTAGATCGGGAAACTGTAGCTTGTTTTCTAGCACTCCAAGAAACTAGGTTAGGACCAAAGAAAATAGCAAAACCTCCAGTGGACCGCCTGTCATCCAAGCAACCTGCCCAATCTGCATCTGAAAAAGCACTGAGCAAACTAGAGGAAGATTTCTGAAATGTTAACCCAACTCGTATGGTTCCCTGAACATATCTTAAGATTCTCTTAACAGCTGTCCAATGAGCAGTGGTAGGTGCATGCAAATATTGACAAACCTTGTTTACTGAGAAAGAAATATCAGGACGTGTCAATGTTAAGTACTGTAGAGCACCAACAATACTTCTATACTGAGAGCTATCATCAGGACCAAGAGGAGATCCTTCAGTGAGAGACAATTTGTCTACAGATGACAATGGCGTGGGAGATATTGTGCAGTGTTTCATACCAACCTTGGTCAACAAATCAGAGGCATATTTTTCTTGAGTAAGAAGCAATCCATTCCGAGTTTTTGTGACCTCAATACCCAGAAAATAATGCAGATCTCCCAAGTCCTTGAGTGCAAAATCATCATTGAGATCATGAAGAAGAGCAGAAATTGCTTTGTCTGAAGAGCTGGTAACTATGATATCATCAACATAAATCAGAACAAATATCATGATATTAGCTTTGTTGTAGAGAAAAAGTGAAGTGTCTCCTTTTGATGGAACAAAACCAAGCTGCTGCAACTTGGTGCTTAGCCGAGAGTACCATGCTCTTGGAGCTTGTTTTAGACCATAAAGTGCTTTATCAAGCTTGCAGATGTAATTTGGAGTGGCGGAAGACTCAAAACCTGGTGGTTGTCTCATATAAACCTCCTCTTCCAGAACGCCATGTAAGAACGCGTTCTTAACATCCAGCTGCCGTAAACTCCAGCCCCTGGAAACATCAACTGACAGAACAAGTCTGATAGTAGCTGCTTTAACAACTGGACTGAAGGTATCTTCATAATCAATACCATACCTTTGTTTAAAACCTTTTGCAACCAAACGTGCCTTGTACCTGTCCACTGTGCCATCTGCATTTTTCTTAATACGATATACCCATTTGCAATCAATAAGGTTTCTTGTAGAATGCGGAGGGACAAGGTGCCAAGTTTTGTTGTCCATAAGGGCAGTATACTCTTCTTCCATAGCTTTGCGCCAACGATCATCACCAAGAGCCTCCGAAAGTTTACTAGGTTCACCTGTAGACGTAAACAGACCATAGCGAATAGTGCCATCAGTATACTGTTTCGGTTGTCGGATACCTTTTTGAAGGCGTGTACGAGGTGCAGGAGGTGGAGGCGGAGGTGATGCTGAAGGTGACGATGTGTCATCATATGTGTCACCAGACACATCCGTATGACGAGCAGGAGATGGCGAACGTGAGTGTCGCTCCGGCGAAGATGTTCGGCGTGGTGATCGAGGCGAGACCGACCGAGAGGCAGACGAAGCAGGTGAGGCAGGCGGGGTCGGTGGAGCCGGTGACGTGGGCATGCGAGACTCGTCCGCGCGTGGAGAGTGCGTGGGACTCCGACCACGAGCATGGGAGTGCGTGCCGGGCTCGGTGCGTGTGCCAGCCGGAGATCCCGCCCGGCCAGGACTGGCGTCAGAGTCTGAATCTGCCTCGGGATCGGAGAAAGTAGAGCTAGAATCCACCTCGGGTTCTGTTCCAAGATCAGCCTCGGGATTGTTCTGTCCGGTGCGATGTGCAGAGCTGTTTTCCTCCGTTTCTACACCATGAAATCCAGAATTTCTTGCTGATTCTTGATTAGTAACAACTGCATCTGCAAACTGATGAGTGTCTGCACCATCTGTATCATCAGTATTAGTAACAATAGGCACAACGGGCAAAGGCATATAGTCATCAATATTAGCATCCCCACTATTTGGTGTTTGTTGAGGTAAAAGAAGAATGTCTTGCTTAAGACGACGACCAGCATTAGGGTGGAGTGCAGCAAAGGGAAAAATGTTTTCATCAAACACTACATCTCGAGAAATATAGACACGCCCAGTAGAAACGTCTAAACACTTGACACCTTTGTGGCGAGGACTGTACCCTAAGAAAACACACCGGGTAGAGCGGAAAGAGAGTTTGCGCTGATTATAGGGCCGAAGGTTTGGCCAACAAGCACAGCCAAAAACACGAAGGGAATCATAATTTGGTTTAGTATGAAGAAGACGTTCTACAGGCGTGTCATGATTTATTACTTTACTGGGAAGAAGATTTATGAGGAAGGTGGCAGTGAGAAAAGCTTCATCCCAGAACTTAAGTGGCATAGAGGCATTAGCAAGCAAAGCAAGACCCACTTCAACAATATGACGATGCTTTCTCTCAGCAGAGCCATTTTGTTGATGAGCATGGGGGCAAGACACATGATGAGTAATGCCAACCTTTTGAAAGAAACTGTTGAGTTTTTCATATTCACCTCCCCAATCAGTTTGCATGGTAATAATTTTTCTATCAAATTTTCTCTCAACAAGCTGCTGAAAGTTAAGAAACACTTGATAAACTTCAGAGCGTTTCTTAAGCAAATAAATCCAGGTAAATTTACTGAAATCATCAATAAAGCTTACATAATATGAATGTTTTCCAGCAGACTCAGGTGCTGGTCCCCATACATCAGAGAAAACTTGTTCCAAAGGAACAGTAGAGACACTAGTAGAGACAGGATATGGCAATTGGTGGCTCTTAGCTAGTTGACAAGAATCACAGATGTAGGGATTTATTTCAGGAGAATAGGAAATATTGTTTTTTCTAAGAACTTGTTGAACCACAAAAGATGAAGGATGGCCTAAGCGACGATGCCATGTAGAGGAAGATGGCTTTATTGTAACAAAAGCTTGCTTGGATGACTCAGTGGGCGTAGAAGCAAGAGGATAGAGACCACCAGAGCATGGCCCTTCACCCAGAACTCTCCTTGTGTCCCGGTCCTTAATTAAGAAAAACCAAGGGTGAAACTCCATAAAAGCATTATTATCAAGAGTTAGCTTATGAACAGATAAAAGATTTTTTGAAGCAGTGGGAACATGAAGGACATCATTGAGTTGTAAAGAATCATGTGGGGTGCATAATATAGATTGACCAATATGACTTATTTGCATACCGTTGCCGTTGGCAGTGTGGACGCGGTCGTTGCCATTGTACTTATCATGCGTCGTGAGCTTGTTCAGCTCGGAGGTGAGGTGGTGTGTGGCACCTGAGTCCGGGTACCAGTTGGTGTCGACCCCATAGGAAGCAATATTCGCGCCCTTCTCATTGTCATCATCACGGTCATTCTGGAACCGCCACCAGCACTCTCTGGCAGGATGACCATGGATCTTGCATATCTGACAGGTTACATCAACATATGGTGTAGGAACACGCCCTTCACGATTGCGCCTGCCACCATCATCACGTCCACGACGATAACCATCACGACGATCATCATCATAGCGGTCACGGCGATATCCACGATCATCCTGGCGTCCACGACCATACCCGCGATCGTAACCACGGTCCTCCTGGCGCATGCGATCATAACCACGGTCACGGTCATACCCGCGGTCGCGATCGTATCCGCGATCATCTTGGCGACCGCGATCTGCCTGGCGTGGACGATCATCATACCGTGGGCGATCATCGTAGCGGCCACGATCATCAGCACGTCCACGAGTTTGTGGCCGAGGGTCACCACCACCACCACCGCTGCCGCCTCCACGACGAGCGACATTAGCCGAGGAGGTGAAGCCCTCAGTGTCGTCGGCATCATCTTGCATGGAATCATAGGCAATAAGCTGGTTAAGAAGATCAGCAAGGGTTGTACCAGGGTTTGCGTTGATGGCGGTTTTGAAACTGTTGTAGGAGCGGTCAAGTCCATTGAGAATAGACCCGATCAACTCGTCATCATCCAGTGTCTTTCCAGCGGCTGCAAGTTCAGCAGCAATAGCCTTCTTCTTTGCAACATACTTGCCAGCAGAGAGAGACCCTTTCTTCGTGTTTTGGAGAGAGCCACGAAGGCTCTGAATCCTTGACCGGGATTGGGATGAAACCAATTCTTTGAGGGCCCCCCAGACTTCAGCAGCCGAATCAAGCCCAGTGACATGGGTGAGAATTTCTGGAGACACAGAGTTCAGCAAAAACCGGAGTACCTGCTGATCCCGCGTAAACCAGGTGGCGTACTCTGGATTCTCGACGATGACCTTCTTGTTGTCTTTGTCTTCGATCTCCATGGTCTTCACTGGTGCCTTGTCCGTGCCCTCGACAAGATCAAGAACTCGCGCACCTCGCAGAGCAGGAAGCATTAGAGCGTTCCATGGGATGAAATTGTCTCGTGTCAGCACTTGTGCAGGGGGCGATCCAAGGAGGGCGGCCAAAGTGGCCGAGCTTGAGCTTGAGGATGACCCGGTCATGATGTTGATGGTTCTGGGTGTTTGGGTATTGATCTGGGTTTATGGGTGTGTGTTCTTGGTGTAGCGGCGGCGGCAGATCAGAAAGATCGGCGGCGGCGGCGGCTATTGTTTTTTTTGATGTGTTTGAGGTTTTTGTGGGTGTATGCGGCGGCGGCGACGGATCAGAACGATCAGTGGCGGCGGCGGCTTTGGTGTGGTTTTTCTGGCGTGGTTGTTTTGAGCGGCGGCGGCGGGTGATCAAGGTGATCACCGGCGGCGGCGGCAGAGGGTTTTGGTTCTTCGGCAGCTAGGTTAAGGAGAGGATAGGCTCTGATACCATATCGACGTAGGCAGGAACGATGATCCGCTAGGGTCTCGGGTACGTGTTGATATAGGGTGGAAAAAGCCTCCACCGTGGCATATACAAGCAAGAGAGTTGTGATCTCAACAGAAAACAAGAAAACGTTACATGCGGTATAGATATAACAACCTTACATGCGGTATAGATATAACAACCTAGATATCTAACAATAAACATATATGTCCACCCTAGGAGACATGGTGTTTTGGCTCATAGGAGCAAATGCACTTATTATGAAAATACATTTTAAATGTATTTCAAAAAATTAAAAAAATTGAACAATTTTTTTTGGGTATGCATATGAACATTCTATGTCCATCCATCAAAGTTTTGGTGAGAAAGGATATTTTTTGTGGCCTGTGTAAAAATGACAAAAATCAGTTACGTAAATAGCAATTTTGTAGCATAAAAATTTGTCTTTTTTACACAGGTCACAAAAATTATCTTTTTCTTACAAAACTTGGTGAGTGAACATAAAATATTTAGATGCACGCTAAGAATTTTTGTTCAGAATTTTTAGACATTTTCAAAAATGATTTTAGACCAGCGGGTGCATATACTCCTATGAGCCAAAGTGGATTTCCGCACCCTAGGTTGTTTTCTTCTTTGAGGATGAAATAGTGTTTCCTCATCTCTTTTGTTGTGTTATGTCCATTTTGTTATATATAAGTTGGGTATTCAAACTCTTTGCGGCTATGTTGTCTTGATGTTTTGACGCGGCGATTAATCTCATAAAAAAATACTCCCTCCATACCGAATTATTGGGCAATTATGTATTTTAAGACAAACTTTAACCATTAATTTTAGGAAAATATGAGATATTTGACATAAAAATTATACCATTGGAAATTTATTTTGAATATGAATCCAATGGTATAATTTTTATATAATATATCTTATATTTTCTTGACTAAAATTAGAGGTCAAAGTTTGTCTCGAAATGTGTAATTGCCCTGTAATCCGGTATAGAGGGAGTATATAAAAGAGAGATTCTTCAGTAGCATCCATGAATTATCTTTCATCCTCATGTACAAGCCGAACAGTGGACGGATTGATCGGTAAAAAGATCATGGGTCACATGGTGAAAAGAAAAAGTTTCGGAGAAGAAACTTTTGTGGCTATAGTCTACTGCTCGCCGTGTTTGGTGCAGTGGGCATATGAACGAAGTAGAACAAGCAAGCATCCATGGGCCAATTGTTCCTGCTGCGTGCACACATCTTAGCTAGCACCGCATCGATTCCCTGACGGCCTTGGACGCTACGGCCTTGGCCCACGCGACCAGCTCCCGCTTCATCCTCCCCTCGTCGTTCCACACCAGCGGCACTTCCATCGCCATGCCGCCCCCCAGCATCAGCATGTCCAGTCCCTCCGTAGACGAACCAGCAGACCTCGCCGCCTCGTCGTAGTCGGCGAGAACGCAGGCGGCCGGCGGCGGCTGAGACGCCCTGCAATCTAAAGCCATGTGATTGACGATTTGTTTGGACTTCGAAATCCTTAGCAGAGGGGCTTTGTTTCTTCCATCAGGCTGGCTCTCGGTTGTTGGTTGAGCTGTGAGCCGATGACACTCGCTCCATATATAGCGGCCAGGGCGCGTGGTCGGCCTGCGGGGCATGGGTTGCACGAGTAGCAGATAGATAGTCAATCTCGTACGTGTACGCGGCAATGTGTGATCACTGATGACAACGTTGGCGCTGCTCTTGCACAGGTGGCTGGAAAACATAGGCTGAAGTTAATCAGGAGTAGTTGGCAGGTCGGGCGTCACAGGATCGATTATTTTTTTTTGAATTTTTTTTTTTTTGAACACAGGATCGATTATGACATGTTCATCAGGCGCTTGGTAGTAGATCGTGTTCTTGACTGGTCGGGCGGCTGGAGTCGTTGGAAACATCGGCCAGGCGTGACAGTACCGGCGCGTGTTTAACTAAGGTTCATAAGCACGTGTCAGTGCCATGCCATACACAATAGTTCTACTGTATGCTTTGGTCAATCCTTGTCATCATCGAAACTACGCGTCCGGATCGATGGGAGCAACTGTGTGTGAACTGAGGCCGTTGGCTCTCGTTGAGACGCCGGTCGATATGATGTTGATCATTTTGTGTTGAGCTGGGAATAATCTTCGTTTTAGCTAGGATGTCTATGTTTTCTTTTTTCCCACTGATCCACACACTGCAAAGAACCTAAGAGACACTCTGAACTCCAGGTTCAAACCATGAACCGCAGTCCGCAAAATGAGACCATAATATTGCCGCATCACATTTTAATTGTTTAACTATTTTTTAATAAAGGGAATATATTAATATCGCGAAGATACAAATTACATCTAACCTCTGCACAAACCAACTGTTTAAAAGACATAACGGATACACACATCTAAAAATAATAAGAAGATAAAAAAGGTCCCACCACAGTGGTCAACTCCACGTAGAAGCCGCACTCAAACCACAAAACAGTTTTCCACGTAGAAGCCATATGGTTCCTCCTGGCTCTGGCATTCCCGACCCACACAAGCCTAGCGTCCCCATCCTTCAAGACCTCTTCCACCGTGTTGCAACCGCTGGTGAAGATGAAGCTGCCCTTAGCACTAGAGTATGCTCTGTTTTTAAGGGTCAACACCATTGTCTTTAAGCACTGAGCTGGGAGCCCCATACCGTCCTCATTCCTGCGCCCTCGCGATCTATGATGAGATCCAACCAAAGCCTAAGAGTTTCAAGATGACGCTCTCCCTGGCTCCGGTGGTGGGGCTTTGGTGGTGGAGGTGTGAGTGTCCACGATGGTGAAGGAATACAAGTTCCTCAACGAAGGAGACTGATATGAGAAGGCATCACAAATGTTCAAGGCAGAGGAGGAGGATGAGTACGACACCTACGGGTTTAGCTCCATGTTTTAGCGGGAAACAGATACGACGGATCGAGGTGGAGGTGAAGGGTGAGGCGGTCAGGGCCCAAATAAAGTTGGGACCTAGGGCGAATTAATATAACTTATACTAAACATTTATACTTATTTAGAACTTATTTTAGCATGCTACCGCGTCTTAACATGTATACCTTTCTATTTTTCATTTGGAACTATTAATCACATAATAAAATTGTTCAATGTTAGTTGAACCATTCTTTTATAGTTGCAAAATACATTTGTGCTAGAATTAACTTATAGTTTACAACATATTTTTTTTTCATGAATTACTTTTGATAACCAAATAAACTATATAATTTGTACATGTTTATAATAGATATCCCTAACTCTTATGGTCCAACAAATATCTTAACAAGGGTTTTTAATGTGTGATTAGCTAGGCAAGAATATTTATAGAAAATTCTACATTATGAATTAAATGCTGGCATGATTCTTTACTATTTTTGTGGTAAATATGTCTTGCAAGTTATCGTGCGTTAAATAATGAGTTGAAAACGTGTGTGCGCTTCCTACTTGGTATTGAAATATCATCTCTAACAGTAATTACCAACAAATAAAAAAGTGCAATTGATTCTACTGCCTTTCATGTAAATAAGATTTGATTATTTGATATGCTCGCCTAGTGTCCCGTTAGTATCATCTCTTATGTACAGGTTACCTCATATTTAGATTTTTTTCACAATATTAAAAATGAAATCTAGTTAACATATATTTTGGTTTGTAGTGCAAACTATAGGACTTCTATTGGAATGCGATTACTTATGTAACAAGACTCAACACCGCTAATTAGATTGATATGGTTCTAAGTATGTACTCCGGCCCTCCGATCAGAAAAAAATATCGGATGATTTAGTACAACTTAGTTCAAAATTTATATTAAGTCACCGATACTTTTTTGATTAGACACTAGTAGGAAAACCCTTATAGGTGGGATGAAATTCTGTGGCGCACTAGCCAGCAGTGCGCCACAGAAAATAATTCTGTGGCGCACCAGGCAGGGTGCGCCACAAAAATACAGCATTTCTGTGGCGCACCAGAAGGACATGCGCCACAGAATTTTGGTGGGGCCCACTCCCTGCCAGCCCCAATCATTGGTTCCACTAATTCTGTGGCGCATCTAGTCTGGTGCGCCACAGAATTAGGACATTCTGTGGCGCATCTGATCTGGTGCGCCACAGAATTACCTAATTCTGTGGCGCATCTGGTCCAGTGCGCCACAGAATTAGTGTAATTCTGTGGAGCACTTCACCAGATGCGCCACAGAATTAGCTCGTCCCACACCTTTAAAGTGCCAACCTCCCATACCTCCCACACTCCCAAGCCATTCATCTTCCTCTCCTCCATCTAGATCCAGCTCTAGGTCCCTTCCCTCTCATCCCATTTTGGCCATAGTTTTCACTTTCTTTGGTACTTATTGTACTTACTTTGGTTGATACATAATTGGCGGTGAGGAGAAGCCTCTCCATACTCTCTCCTCCTCTCCAACTCATCGATCGCGGTCTCGTCTCGGTATCAAATCTACAAGGTGAGTATTTGGAGGGGACATGCATGCGCATGTCGATCTTGTGTATGGATGATTGTTGCACGTGAAGCGCTTGTGTGTGTGCCGGTGTGGTGCATGGATGTTTGTCGAGACGTTGATTCATTTCCGTTTCGGCAAATTTTTGCACTACCCATACGTCCTACCTTTAGGAGAGGTCATGCCGAATTTTTCCGCTCTATGTATACCTTTAGGAGAGGTCCATGCATGTGTGTGCATGTGTTGCGGTTCTAATTTTCTGCTCTATGTATACCATTTGCAGACAACCATGGTCCTCTCGATGAGTTTCGCTCGAATTAGTAGATACAAGAAAGACGCGAAGGAGGACATGATTCGGAACAATAGGCGCCAGATAAGATGTCCGTGTCGATCATGCAAACTCGAGCGCTGGATCAACCCTGATTCCGGACAACTGGAGGAGCACCTGCTGAGGCGCGGTTTCATGCAGGACAACCAGACGCGGCCGGCCCCA
Organism: Dactylis glomerata; assembly: GCA_007115705.1. Classification (NCBI taxonomy): domain Eukaryota; kingdom Viridiplantae; phylum Streptophyta; class Magnoliopsida; order Poales; family Poaceae; genus Dactylis; species Dactylis glomerata. The sequence goes on along the minus strand of QXEO01000625.1, from coordinate 5,202,993 downwards.
ACAAATGGTGCGCATGAAGACCATGGTGGCGAGCGAGATGACGAAGCACCACATGTCGGTGGAGAATATCATCATGAAGAAGAAGTCGGCGGAGAAGATCATCATGAAGTAGAACTTGCCGGCGGAGAAGATCATGATGAAGAAGAAGATTCTGGCGCGACTCCGCTAATTTCGGCCTTGCGGGACTCTCATGTTCAAGATCTACTCCTCCATGAGACGAGCAACGACAGAGCTGCAGCCAGAGAGAGAGAGAGCCAAGCTGGCGCAAATGGACAAAGACGGGATGACTCCGATATTTCCTGGGTGCCGTCCGCAGGATACGCGCTTGCATGTAACGCTTGATTGCATGCAGATGAAGACGCAGAACAAATGGACCGATTCCAGCTTCAGCAAGAACATGAAATTCTGGCACGATCGTCTCCCAGAGGGGAACACATTGCCAAGTAGTATCGAGGAGGCCAAGAAAGTTGTGTGCCCTCTTGACCTACCGCATGAAAGATACCACGCCTGCATCAATGATTGCGTGATTTATCGGGGGGAGTACAAGGACATGACCACATGTCCGGTGTGCGGCCACGGACGGTACAAGGTTGGGAACAAGAAGGTACCTCGAAAAGTGGTATGGTACTTTCGTATCACTCCCCGTCTGCAGCGGTATTTCGTGGACCCTAAGGAGGCAAAGCTCATGCAATGGCACGCGGAAAGGGAGAAGCCCGAAGAAGATCCGGAGATGGGCTATATGCTGACACACCCATCAGACGCTGGCCAGTGGGAAGCATTGGACATTGCCTTCCCTAGGTTCGGGGGCGACGGAAGGAACATCAGGCTGGGTATGAGCACCGATGGACTCAATCCGTTCGGCAACCAGAGTAGCACGCATAGCACCTGGCCTGTGTTTGTATGGCCTTACAACCTACCCCCGTGGCTGTGCACCAAGCAAAGGTACATACACCTGAGTATTCTCATTCAGGGGCCGAAACAACCAGGTGTCGACATGCATTTGTATCTCGGGCTGCTGAAAGAGGAGTTAGACACGTTGTGGAAGACACCACCCCGTATGTGGGACGCCTACAGTAGAACTTATTTCGATATGAGAGCCGCGTTGATCACGACGGTCACGGACTATCCTGGTTGCGCATACGTATCTGCCCAGGTCAGCCACGGATTCTGCGGCTGTGTGAAGTGCATGGACGAGACCCCGCATCTACAGCTACCAAGGGATCCCGGGTCCTCGAAAACTGTGTACCCAGGTGCTCGAAGGTGGCTTCGCTTGGATCACCCGTGGAGAAAACGCGGTGATCTGTTCAATGGTAAAGATGAGCCCGATGGACCCCCGCGACAGAGGAGCGGTGCAGAAATCGACGATCTTCTAAAAAATTGGAAGGAGTGCCCAGCGCCGGGAAAGAAGCGACCGAAGCCAGAGCCGCTGCTCGGTGTATGGAAAGCGAGGTCTATTTTCCACGACTTGGAGTACTGGAAGGTCCTCCGCACGCCCCCACAGCCTCGATGTCATGCACATTACGAAGAACGTTACCGAGAGTCTGCTTGGCACTCTTTGCAACTCGGAAAAGTCCAAGGATGGGCCGAAAGCAAGATACGATCTGAAACATTTTGGCATCAGAAAAGCTCTTCAAGCCCCCGATACTGATGACAACGACGACGATGATGATGATGATCAGACGGAAGGGACTCAACGTCTCCGTAAAAGGGCTAAGAAGAACGCGGTGGTGCTTCCCGCTGCCTGCTTCACAATGAGTCCGGAGGAGCTCGAGCAGTTTTTCAGGTGCCTCCTACGAGTGAAACTTCCTCACGGTTACTCGGGGAATATAAGCAGATATCTAGACGTAGCGAAGAAGAGGTTCATCGGGATGAAGTCTCACGATTGTCACGTGCTCATGATGCAGATACTTCCCGTTGCGATCCGAGGGATAATGGACGAGCACGTCCGTGATACGCTGTTTGGCCTTTGCAACTTCTTTGACGTTATCACCAGGAAGTCGATCGGCGTGAGGCAGCTCAAGATGCTACAGGATGAGATCGTGGTGATACTATGTGAGCTCGAGATTTACTTCCCGCCCGCATTCTGTGATATATGCGTCCATCTCCTTCTCCATGTCGTTGGTGACATCAGGCAGCTCGGCCCGACGTTCCTCCACAACATGATGCCTTTCGAAAGGCAGAACTGTGTCATGAAAGGATACGTTCGCAACAGGGCCCGTCCAGACGCAAGCATGGCCAAGGGGTTCCTAACCTACGAGTGCATCTCCTTCTGCCAGAATTATCTAAGCACCGAGGACGACCAGGATCATGTTGGTCTGCCCACCAGGACGCACCTCGGCAGGCTCGCTGGAGTCGGTCACCGCGAGGGCTACCGCTCAGTCCATGTGGGCATTGTCAATCGACGCGACGACTTTGAAAGGGCTCACCGGGTCGCGCTACAACACTTAAAATTGGTCGAACCTTTTGTGCAAGAGCACAAAAGCATAATCGAGCAGAATTACATCGATATGAGCCGGCCAAGGAAGATGGGAGACGTAACCAAAGAGCACAACTCCGGCTTCACGCTTTGGTTTAAGCAAAGTCAACTGCTTCAAGCACAGAGCAGAAGGCCTTCTACCGAAGATGAAAAACTCATATACACCTTATCACAGGGCCCCGGGCATAACGTAAGGACCTATCAGGGGTACGACATCAACGGTTACAGATTCTACACCGAGGAAAAGGACAGAAATAGTGAAAATCAAAACTCAGGAGTAACTATGCTATCATACGCCGATGACGAGACTAGTGTCAAGGAAAGATTTTTTGGAAGGATCGAGGAGATATGGGAGCTCAATTACTGTGGAGAGACGGTGCCAATGTTCCGTGTGAGATGGGCCAAGAAGGTCGAAAAAGAAGGCCGATATTTCACCACCATGGTTATACCGGATGCCAAATCGAAGAACGCATCCGCGAAAAATGAGCCATGGGTACTCGGTAGCCAAGTTGACCAATGCTTCTTCATCACCGACCCGTCGAGGCCTAGCCGTGTTGTCGTGAGGAGGGGCAAGAGGAGCATCATAGGAATGGAAGGAGACGCAAACGAGGAAGACTTGGACAAGAACGGTGACCCAAAGATCGAGGAGGAATTCGACAAGCACTTCGACATGCCTACTACTAGTAAAGTAAGAAGGAAGACCTCCCTACCTACTAAAGGTTGTCCGTTCACACGAAGAAATCTCAAGGTGGCCGGCATAAAGTATTCAACCGCCAACAAGAAGGGCAAGAAGATCGTGAAGAAACGCTAAGCTAGCTCGGAACCGGACGGAGAAGACTTTTTTGGTGTGTGTGATCGAGACTTTTTTGTGTATGCACATTCCAAAGCATAAGGCTTATATTTTTAGAAACTATCGACAACTATAATATTATATAGACATCATATGAAAATTTGGTCAAACTTCATGTTCTTTGAATTTTTAGAAAAAATATAAGCCTTATTCATTGAAACAGAGGGAGTAATAACTAAAATAATTAAAAAAAAGGAAATAAATTCTGTGGCGCATCTACTAGTGGGATGCGCCACAGAATTAGCTAATTCTGTGGCGCATCCCACCAGTAGATGCGCCACAAAATATTGACACTTAGTAAAACTGGGGATCGATCCCCTCCCCCGCGCAACTGCTTCTTCTCTCTCTGTTCCCCTGCCAGATCGAGATCGACTCCCTACATCGCGTCCACCCTCGCCGCCGCCCCTCTCGAGCATCGTCCCTCCCGAGCGTCTTCCCTCCTCCGCTCCTCGGCGCCGGCCACCACCCCCTCCCCCGCCCCACCAAAGCCTGCCCCGCCTCCGAGCCGCACGGCGCTCGACCTCGCCGTCGCCTTCGACCCCGCTAACAAGGTCAGCGTCTCCCACGCGCTCGGCTCGGGCGGCTGCCGAGTCAAGTACACCTACGCCAAGAACGGCCTGGGAGTTCGCCGTCGCCAGGAGATTCGACGGCGGGGACGCTGTGAGGGGCACCTACCAGGCCTCCACGAAGCAGCTCGGGCTCGAGTGGACAAGGAGCTCCAGCGTCGGGGGATCCTTCAAGGTATGTTGAATTTGCATGTGGTTCAGTAGAATCGATGCATGATAATGGGCTGTGGTAAGTTCGTAGATTCGTAGATTGCCTTGCTTTTGTCTGTGTTAGTATGCATAGAAGATACTACACCTCTATTCCGTTCTAATCGATGCATGAGCTGTGGTAAGTTCACATGCATAGAAGATACTACACCTCTATTTTTTATGCTGCTCTGTGGATATGACAACGCATGATAATGGTTTTCTGTAGTATTGGATGAGAGCAATGTAGACTCCCAGTAGCTAATTCCCGTGTTCCCAGTAACTCATCCTTCCGCAAAAGCCAAGCACACAACAGAATGAATAAGCATTAGGTTGTCTAGTTAAGCAGCCGTTTTCTCTTAGTTATGCGTTTCCTGGCAACAATATTTCTTAAATTTGTTTCGCCTGCCTATGCATTGGTAAGTCCAAGTAGGATTTAGACTTAAACAATTTTGGTTTAGTATCCACGAGAAATTCATCGCAAGGAATATATGGTTTACATTATACATTTTGGTTTTAATTAATATCTTATGCTAGTCTGTGAATATTGCTGCTGTTATGTGTTATGCAATGAGATATTTTGACCATAATCTGCTGTTATATATGCTTATGAGATGCTGTCAAGTGTGGATGAATAAACTGAGTTGCCCATTTCTCCCGAAGTGTTGATTCGCTTCCGTTTCGGTTGAGAAATGGGCACTCATAGGTAGAAAAATTAGCAAAAGTCATGCCGAAATTTTGAATTTTTCCGTTGCATTATGTACTAACTATTTGCCTCTTTTTAATGAAGTGCAAATAAACATGTCGGGCACTTCTAACCCTAAGAGCCAGGAGGAAGTCGCCAGAGAGGCCAACAAGGAATGGTGGGAGGAATACGACGAGGGAGAGGGCCGGGGGGGCGCCGCCGATCGCGGCGATGAGGAAGAGAGCTGGGGGGCCGCCTCCAAGAGCAGCGATGAGGAAGAGAGCTGGGGGGCCGCCGCCGAGACCGGTGAAGAGACCACCGACCGCACGGAAGGTGATAGCGGCGGCAACCCTGAGGAGGCCAAGAAGAAGAGGAAGGCGAAGAGGCCAAGGGCGGATCGGAGGCCGCAAGTGCTAGCCAACATCACCGATCCTTTCACGTTGGTCTCCGAAAGTGGCCTACCCTTGGAGCCTTCTAAGGTTGCCAAAGGGTACGCGATGCAACTAGGGTGCATCGTCCGTGAAACCGTGCCGCTCAACACTCAAGACCTCAGAAGCGAGGCCAACGCGGCTTTGGCCGCAACCCTCCTCCAGAAGCTTCGCCAACGATACACGTTCCCACAGCCGTTCAATAAAAAGGTGGACTCTTTAGCTCTCACGAAGATGAGCACCGCCTTGAGCAGCTGGAAAACCCGGCTGAAGGACAAGATCAAGAAAGGTAAAAGCTGGGAGCAGATAAGTCGCAAAGACCCGACGCTCTCTAGAGAAGACTTCGAAGCATTCAAGTCGTCCTTAGAGACTGATGAGGCTAAAAAATGGACCGCCTGGGGGAAGAAAATGCGGGAATTGAACCTAGGGGCTCACCGTTGCGGAAGCGGCGGTTACCGAGGAAAACAGCCCACTTGGGACAAGGAGGATGCCGAGATGATACGTCTGGGCAAAGAAAACCCCTGGCTAAAAATCGCGGATATACAGACTAGGAACTATGTTCGGTCCCGCTACTACTTAGACTGGGAGACGGGGGAATTTGTTACGGATTACCCCGACGTGAAGAAGTTTGAGAAACTCCTGGTAAGGATAGTCTATATTATTATTGCGCTGATCTTATTAAGCAATGAAGCCAAATGGGCTAACCTTAAGTTCCTTTGTCTGAAGGACGATGAGTTGAAGGCTAGTACTACGGCTGGCCCGTCGTCCCAGGGGTCGACGGAACCGTGGGACACGCCTTTCAACAGGGCGACGAACGCATACAAGGAACGGGACCTGGACAAGCCACCGACGTCGGCTGGCCGTGTGTCCGGCTTTGGCACAAGTATGAAGGTATCCGAGTACTACAGATCGGATGCCAAGTCGAGAAAGGAGAGGAGGTCGACTAAGCAGGATAAAGCCGAGGTTCAGGAGCTGAAGAAGAAGGTGGAGTCACTAGAGAAAATAGTGGACCCGACCGAGATGAGTAAGTTAGTGGACGAGAAGCTGCAGGAGAGGCTCCGGCAGATCATCCCCCCTGGTTTGATGGAGGGGTTAGCTGCTTGGAATGCGGCAGGTCAACAGGGGCCGATATATGTGCCCAGCGTCAGCGGCAGTAACTCAAGTCACCAAGTGTCACCGCTGGTGACCCCGACGCCGCCGCTCCACCTGGTCGCATCGACGCCCCCAACCGCGGAAGCTGATAGGGTGGTGGTGCCTGATAATGCACTCGAGAGTGAGCGGCCCGGCGCCGGCACCGACGCCCTTGTATCAACATTAGCAGAGATCAACGCCGTCAAGAAGGTAACTCATTAGTTAGTCCTCCGCGTCATCTTCTTTAACTATATATGCCTTGCGCTGATCTTATCCAACATGCCCCTGACTCAGGACAAACCTTGCATACTCCTGCATGTGGTGGAGCCCGGCGGCAAGTTGATGGATGTTGCTAGCGGCACTGTCATGCCCAGTCGAACTATGCACCACAGAAACATTGCAGATCATTTGGTGAAGGTGAAGTTGGCAATGGTAGTGCCAGAGTACCACAACCTCCTCCCCCCCGATCAACCTCCGGGGACAGACGAGGACGACGTTATGGTCCTTGGGAATTGCATCGGCTGGCTTATGACATGGCCGAAGAACCAGATTCGTCTGGGTGGGGGTCTTCCGAGTGTCAGGCGCAACATCGGCGCCACCTCCCCTATCATCCGGCCCAAGGTCGTCCGGCCCGGCGCCGGCCCCACCCTTAAGGAACCGGCGGTCGCCGCCGCCACTACCCTGAAGGAACCGGCGGTCGCCGCCGCCACCCGAAAGGAACCGGCGGTCGCTGCCGCCACTACCCTGAAGGAACCGGCGGTCGCCGCCGCCACCCGGAAGGAACCGGCGATCGCCGCTACCACCACACGCCACCAACAGCTGTTGGGAAAGCTTCCGCAACGACCGTCGACCAAACGCAAGGTACGCCAAGCGGCGGCATCGCAACCGCCACCACCTAACTTCCAGGACATGGCGCCGCTTGATGGCAACGATGATGATGATGACGTCGATGCCTACATCAACACTGGCGCCTGCAGCCAAGATATGTACATGCCTCATATGGATGAAGAAGCCTTCCGCACTCACGGCGATCAACTTGGTCGTCCCACTACAGTCACACAGCGCCTGACCTTCACGGGTCTTTCTCTGCAAGACACTCCTCCGAAGGCTGGCAATCCAGCTCAAGTCAAGCCGGCTACCATTTTCAGCCCTAACACGCTGTATAAGACGATCGTCGGGGAGCCACGCGAATCAACCCCAGCACCCCAAGCTCCACCATCAGCACCACCAGCACCCCAAGCAACCCAAGCACCCGTTGCACCACCATCATCACCACCAGCACCCCAAGCAACCCCACCATCAGCACCACCAGCACCCGAAGCACCCCCAGCAGGTCAGGTGAAGAAGCCAAGGAAGAGAGGAAATAAGAAGGGCGCATCTTCGAGCCAGACTCTTCCTAAGAAGATGCGGGCCGACGACATGGTACCACGGACAACTGGTGGCTTGTCCCGGCTTCATGAAGCTGGTAAACTGATACTGCCTGAGGACCTCGAACACCTCGCAAGTGGACCAATGATCAGTTTGCAGCAAAATATTCAGTTTCTAGAGAGCCTCCTTCTTCAAGACAAGGATCCAAATTACCCGGTGTTCACGGTCAGGGTGCCAGCAGCAGACCCGAACTTCATCCAAGCATACCCCGCGGATATCTTCTTCATAGCGTTCGAGGACGTCTTCAATCTATTTCACTGGAAACGGCTCGACTATAACTTGGTTCGCCTATACGCGATCAATCTTTAGATGAAGATCAAGAGAGAGAGAGACCCCCCAACGTCGCGGTAGCGGATCCCTACTACATGCGCGATAGCCAGCTGGTGGATGGCTCAAGCACACGGACCGCGGCGGTGCGGTACCTCCAGAGCTTCATGCTCATGAACAAAGAGAAGAACACCATTCTTCTGCCTGTCTTTCCCGAGTAAGTACACATTCGCTCTCGGCCGTCGTAACTTATGCTTTCTTATATATTTCTTCCATTGCCGATCATTTCCAACATTCCATTTAAATTGCATGTGTTGAGCAGGGACACATACTGCACACTCGTCGTTCTTTGCCCGAAGTGGTCCCTAGCCCAGTACTTCGACTCGTCGAGTACGACGACGAAGAAAGACTACAACAGAATAAGGAGTGTTCTCGATGAGGCTATCCTTTTCTACTCCAAAAATGGAGGCATCTTCCACGAGAAGGGGAAATTTATCAGGCCGGACACTAAAGAGCAGGGGTTCAAGCACGTGATCAACTTCCCTTGCATCAAGCAGCCAGATGACAGCATGAAGGAGGCCTTCTATGTCCTCCATCACCTTAAAGGGTTTGTCGCGGATGCAGAGATGATGCGTCTGCCACCTAGTAAGCGAGACCCCAAAAAAATGGCGGGGGAGATCAGCGATGCTGATCTTAGAGAAGACTTCCATCGCATCCAAGTAAAGCTATCGGAAATTATCGTAGAAGATGTATGCAACAGATCGGGGCTCTTACACCAACTCAGAGGGTTGTGTAAGAGGGATATAGAAGAATGCCTACATAGGCAGGGTGATGGAAGGACGTGGACGACGAAGGACATGTACAAACCGTTCCCGGAGCCCATGAACAAGACGTCTCGTTGATCGAGAGGCCGGTGTGCCTACTGTGTTGTAAATAAACTTGCTTAGTGTCATTGTTGGACTTCAATTACTATTGTAGTCGATGTAGTTGAACTTGATTACTTATGTGATACCGATGCTATATGACTTTTAGGTTTATTATTATTTCCTTGCTTTAATTCTTGTGAATATGTATGCATGTGAACCCTCTAATTCTTTCCATTGCATTATATACTAATATGCCTTGTGTCCATAGAGATGACGTGGTACGTCGTGTTCGAGGGGAGGGTTCCAGGAGTCTACGAGGAGTGGACGGACTGCAAGGAACAGGTGCACAAGTTCAGCGGCAACTGCTACAAAGGCTACCCGACTCAACAAGAGGCGGTTGCCAAGTGGAGGAAGCACCAGTCGAACAAGAGCAAGATGAAGACCTTCATTGTGCTCTCGCTCTTGCTCACCATCGTCGGAGCGGTACTCTATTTCATCCTAGTGTAGGCGGCGGCCGGTGTCACTTCATTTGTATCTTGAGATGATGCACTTAATTTGCATGGATTATGAGTTCTATGGAGATATATATGTATGATGAGTTGTATATGCATGGAGCTATATGAAATCTGTTAATATTCTATATGAAATGAGTTGTATATGGAGATATATAATTGTGCTATATGAAATCTGTTGATATATCTGTATACTGCTATATTATATCTATTAATACCTGTATATATACGCCAGACAGAATAATTTCTGTATAAAACCTGTAATATTTCTGTGGCGCACTAACTTGTAATTCTGTGGCGCACCTAATTCTGTGGCGCACCAAGCCAAAATGCGCCATAGAATTCCTTAATTCTGTGGCGCATTAGGTCTTGGTGCGCCACAGAATTCCTTATTTCTGTGGCGCATGTGCTGGTGCGCCACAGAATGCTTATTTTTGTGGCGAAGATTCTGTGGAGCACCACCCATGTGCCACAGAATGCATATTTTGGTGCGCCACAGAAGAGGTTTTCCCTACTAGTGAGACATCAGAGGGAGTAGTTCATACTATTGGTGAGCCCTACAACACTCCAGGTTATCTTTCGTTTTCGAACACGATCTTGTGGTTTTTAATCATTTTTGTGTCGTTTGCATTTTGTTATACAGTTGTTGGGTATTCAAACTCTTTTTTTAGATAAAAGGCATCCCTGCCCGACTTTAAATTAATAAAGCCGCCACGAGTACACAACAACAAGTTCAGTACAACACACTTACAAAGGCGAAATTCACAAGGCAACACTTGCCTTGCGCGCCCCACAACGATAGATATTAAGTTAACAAGTTTGATCATGCAGCAACAGGTTGTCCTTGAGTAGATATAACTCTAGTTTGACGATACAAGGAGCTTCAACCATGGCGTCGAGCTTGTCAATGTGCTTCTCCTTCAAGAGTGGCCTCCACAGCTATAGAAATGTTGCAGTTTTGAAGAAGTAGTCAGCAGGTTGCTTGGGGAAAGTATTTTCAATGGTAAGCTTGCTAGGAATAAGCCAGAGTGCCCAACATTGAGCTGCAAACAAAACCCAGAAAGATTGTCGCACACTAGGGGTAAGTTGGTTTAGAATTGAAAGGAAATCGGGGAGGCTTTGAGGGTTCCACTGAACTCCAAAAGCTTCCCTGATTCCACTCCGTATCAATTTTGCAAAAGCGCACGAGAAGAAAATGTGACTGATTGATTCCACACTACCACACAGGGCGCACTGGCGGGTATTCAAACTCTTTGCGCTTGTATTGCCCGATGCGACGATTAAGAGTAATAAAATTACTCTTATCGAAAAAAAGAGAGATCCTTCCATAGCATCCTTTACTTATCGTCCATCTTTTTGCAGAAAATTGTACAAGCCGAACGATGGACAGAATGATCGGTAAAAAGATATGAGTCGCTTCGTGAAAAAAAAAAATGTTCAGAGAAGAACAAATGTAGTCTACTGCTCGGATACAGATACACTGCTCGGTGCAGTGGGCATATGAGCTAGCACCGCATCGATTCCCTGACGGCCATGAACGCCACGGCCTTTGCCCACGCGACCAGCTCCCGCTTCATCCTTCCCTCGTCGTTCCACACCAGCGGCACTTCCATCGCCATGCCGCCGTCCAGCATCATCAGCATGTCCCCTCCCTCCGTAGACGAAGCACCAGGCCTCGCCGCCTCGTCGTAGTCGGCGAGAACGCAGGCGGCCGGCGGCGGCTGAGACGCCCTGCAATCTAAAGCCATGTGATTGTCGATTTGTTTGGACTTCGAAATCCTTGGAGCGGATGAGCTTTTTTCTTCGATCAGGTTGGCTCTCGGTTGGTTGAGCCGAGGAGAGGATACTCGCTCCATATATACCGGCCAGTGGCGCGTGCGCGGCATGCGGGCATGCGGGCATGCGTTGCACGAGCACGAGCAGCAGATACATAGTCAATATCGTACGTGTACGCGCCAATGTGTGATCACTGATGACAACCACTAGTAGAAAATCGGCCTAATATTTTAGGGCATTAGTCCCGGTTTCTGTTTGAACCGGGACTAATGACCCGGGCCCCACCGCTTTTTCGGCCGCTGGAACCCAGAACTCATTAGTCCCGGTTCGTTTTGAACCTATAGTCCCGGTTCGTATTACGAACCGGGACTAAAGGCTCTGGATCGAAATCCGGCCGTTGCCAAGCTCATTAGTCCCGGCTGGTAACACCAACCGGGTCTAAAGATTAAGCCTTTAGTCCCGGTTGGTATTACAAACCGGGACTAATGACTTCCCTGTATAAAACAGCTCCTTCTTCCTCCCCGAGCCAGCCACCCCCCCTCTTCACTCTCAAGTGTTCTTCATGCAACAAACCTAGCTCGAGTTCATCCTCTTTGACCACCATTTTTTGTCACAAATTGATGTTCCCACTTCAATCTAAGTGGACTAAAAGGTGAGGAATTTTGTGCTTTTGTCTTTCATTGGTAATTTAGCTCATTTAATGCTCTAGAAGTAGAGAGATTTGTGATTTTTTTATGGGAGCAATTATTTAGATGTTTATTTGATTATGTGTACAAATAGGTGAAGATAGAGGTAAAAATAGAAATGCTATATAGATTTTATTTATGTTAGATTTTATTTAGGTTAGATTTTATTAGAAATAGAAATGCTATTAGAAATAGAAATGTTAGAATCTTCTATTATATACTAAAAGCACAATACGGAAATCTAAAATAAAGATACCGTGTTAATCCACATCACCTGAATTATTTAGACAGTTAGATCTATAATTAATGGATGCGATTGAAATATAAAAATGTTACGTATATACAAATACATAGTTCGATTCATGTCTAGCGTGTCATGTGCAATACTTAGCCATCCGTGTATTCAAAAAAATAAAAAGAAATACAAGAATTTAAAATAAAAAGATTAAACGTGTACAGAAGGGACTCTAACTACAAACGTATGCTGGTCGTTGATAAATAAAATAAAAAATAATCTCGAAATTCAAAATAAAAAAGAGCCAACGTGTACAGGACGGACTCTAACTAGGAGCGTACGTAGGACTGGTTAGTGCACGCTCGCCGGCTGATCCTGTTGATAATTATATGGGTAATATCTAATTAAATAAGTTTTATAGATGTGTAATAAAGTGTGATCGTATTTGATCAGAAATAAAAGGCAATCGTGCTAGACTATTTCGAACGTGGCATGTACAAATGGTACTACATTTTAAAATACAATTATATGTGAAAAATGAACTATAAAGTGTAAACTAATTTATGCATGCATACAAAATGAGTATACGCAAATAATCAAGAGATAATTAGTTTACTTATTAATTAGATAAAAACATAAGAAAACATGTTGGAAAACTTTTACGAGAAGTCTGTAAATTCACCTCATATAGTTTTATCAGATGCTAATTTTGAAAGAAAATGTGGAGATAATAACATTCGATTCTCAGACATGATTTTTTATGGAAATATTGAATGTTTGGCACCAAAAGATAAATAAATCGGTCCTTCAAATTCTAATGTTCTCGAATAAGATCAGAATGGCCATCTTTTATATTAGGTGTTTCATATGGCCACATACTCAAAATGAATTATAGTAATTGCAGAAAACCATCATCAAGTAATTCGTGGATCATGATTATTACATCGATAAAAAGCAACATATAAATGCATGTTAGATCGGATGAAAACACAAATTGTGTCTAGCAATAGACACGGCAGTCCAAACTAGGCTCTTTTGATGAATACACATGTTAGCCCTATATAATTCGCCCTAAATGATTGATATAGCATGTAGTCGAGCGGAAAGCTACTCAGATGAGCATTATTTGAGGTGTACAGGAGGAAAAATAGTTGAGAACTGAAAGCTTGAAGCCAAACATGTGATTGATTAGATCAGATTTTATTGCTTACTTTGTTAATCTAAATTAATGTAAGTTGCCTTACAAGTGCGGTAGGGTGAAATGTGGAAAAGATGTCACAATAAGCTTAGGATAACCTACCCTTAAGATTTAATGTTACCTATAAAAAATATAGAGATAAAACCTTTTATATTCAAAATTATATAGACACAATTCAATAATTTAAGTTCTTGGATATTTCTTATAAGGTTTTTATTTGTAGTATTATATATTTTTTCATAAAGATCAAATATTGGAAGATGAATTTCTTCGATTAAACCTTTATTTCTCAGTCATTAAATTCAAAACCCAAAGACAATGCCCTCGCATCTGCGAGGGCCACCTTGCTAGTTAAAAATAAAAATAGAAGTAGACATAGCTAACATAGAAATAGAAATAGAGATAGAGATAGAAAAATAGAAATAGCGATAGAAATAGAGATAGATGCCGTAGGGCGGAGCTTCCGAAGATGCCGTAGGGCGTGAGCACCAACGACATCTTCGAGAAGCTCCACCACGGGAGATTTCCCAACCCTTTACGCAACACTGTTAGAGGAGATGGAGTCTTTCACGGGCTTGCAGGGAAATTTTTCCGAGGCGGAGCTTCCGAAAGTGTGCGAGGCAGCCTTCGGGGACTAATCTATGTGCATACTACGCTTGCGAGAACCTTCGTGCGCAGGTCACTGAAGGAATTGATTTTCAAACAGTAAGTAAACAATATACTGACAAATTCATTTTATTGGCATCAATTTTGTTATGATGATTCATATTCATATTGTTCTTCTTCTTCGTAGTTCGAAGCAAAGCGGAATCGGCTCTCACCGACTGAACGCATAGTAGGAATTCAAGAGGAAATAGCCGAATTTCTGCTTGACCATATCATTAACCCAAAGGGTGAATTTCATGCCAATTTCGATTAGACAATGTGTATAATTAAACACAAGTCGTGATCTTATGTGTGTGAACAAGTTGTATATATACTTGTATGCATGTGTATATGCTCGGTGAACCAAATATATTATATATGTATCGGTTTATATATTATGTTGTAATGCTGTATGAATAAGTATATAAGAAAACTTGTTTGAAATGAATCAAACAATTGAATGGAGGAAAATACAAATATACCCTAAACCCTAAACCCCTAAATAATAATTGAAATCCAGAAAAATAAAGAAGCAGCAGAGGCTGCCACGTGTGGACTCTTTAGTCCTGATTCGTAACACGAACCGGGACTAAAGGTCTTACGCCCACGAGCACCCAGCCCCTGCCACGTGGTCTCTTTTTAGTCCCGGTTCGTATAGCAACCGGGACTAAAGATTGGGCTCCAGTCCCGGTTGGTTAGTCCCGGTTGCGCAACCGGGACTGAAGGCCAAAACCAATCGGGACTGATACCCTGTTTTCCACTAGTGAACGTTGGCGCTGCTCTTGCACAGGTGGCTGGGAAATATACGCTGAAGTTAATCAGAAGTTGTTGGCAGGTCGGACGTCACAGGATCGATTATGATATGTTCATCAGGTGCTCGGTAGATAGTATTCTTGACTGGTCGGGCGGCTCGATCGAGTCGTTGGAAACATCGGCCAGGCGTGACAGTACCGGCGCGCGTTTTAACTAAGGTTCATAAGCACGTGTCAGTGCGATGACATGCACAATAGTTCTACTGTATATGCTTTGGTCAATCCTTGTCATCATCGAAACTACGCGTCCGGATCGATGGGAGCAACTGTGTGTGAACTGAGGCCGTTGGCTCTCGTTGAGACACCGGTCGATATGATGTTGATCATTTTGTGTTGAGCTGGGAATAATCTTTGTTTTAGCTAGGATGTCTATGTTTTCTTTCCCCACTGATCCACACGCTGCAAAGAACCTGAGATAGTCTGAACTCCAGGTTCAAACCTTGAACCGCAGTCCGCAAAACGAGAACACAATATTGCCGCATCATATTTCAATTGTTTAACTATATATTATATTTTTGATAAAGGGAATATATTAATATCGCGAAGATATCGATTACACCTAACCTCTGCACCAACCAACTGTTCAAAAGACATAACGGATACACACATCTAAAAATAATAAGAAAATAAAAAAGGTCCCACCATAGTGGTCAACTCCACGTCGAAGCCGCACTCAAACCACAAAACAGTTCTCCAGGTGACGCCTTCAAGAAGAAAACAGAGCACAAACACCATCGTCATCAGACCCAGGATCTTAGGTTTTCACCCTAAAGATAGTCTAGGCTCTAAAAACAATGCATTCAACAAGGACATTGCCAGACATAAACAATGAAGATCAGACCTTAGGTTGTCACCTTGAGAGTCAAGACTTGGCACTCATGAGTACAACAAGAATGAAGCTGAGGCTGTTCCTGCAAGTCATCAATCACCAGGCACACCGACAACCTCTTTGGAGTGGCTGGGAAAGCCCCGCAAGCCAAGTCCTGACAATAGCTTGTGAAGCAACATCTTCAATACCCCAAGGCCCACTCTGCCATTACTAGCCCTCCAATCACAACCGCGATGACATTCTCCACCTCTGTAAATGCCATGGAAATCGATACACCGACATGCCCAATGTTGTCAACACAAAGAGGAGCTTCACACGACGCCCACTTGAAGCCTCCTGGTCTAAACACATGGGCGCACCCGACTGGATTCCATCTAACCAGAAATTCTAGGGCGCCATGCGCCAAATTATGAATCTCCGACCAAAGGTTCCGTAACACGCTGACGAGCAGATCGAGGAGGACCAATCAAGAAAACCATTGCCTTGCCTCGAGGAATACACTTGGAACACCACCTTTATTTGGGAAAAAACCAGCTGCCCCCCACGCCGCCGATTGTCTCCCTGCGGCGAATGGGCGATAAAGAGGCGGAGAAGGAGATGACCGACGTGAGGGATGACAGCCTGCAATCGTGAGCATCGACTGCCCGCGTCGCCTGCAAACAGAAGCTCACCGCCCAGAGCCACATGCCATAGCCGCCCCCGCAAAACCGAGTTTGAGCCCGGATGCCAATTGGCAGCAGAGGTTGCCGGAGCCCACCGATGCACCGGAGGCACGCCGCTATATCCACCTTGATGGAGAATCTAGCTGCAGTTGGAACGACCGTGCCACCTTGCATCCATAGCCGTTGCCCCACCTCCGCCCGTGGAGTGCCACCATGGAGCCCTCTTCTGCCCTCCGTCTTCAATGGGATGGGCCTCGCCACCGCTTTCAGCGTCCGACAGCAGCGGCAGCATGAGGAGTCGAGATCGAAGAGGGGTTCTAGGGTTGGGAGGGTGGGCGCCTCCGGAGTTGCTTGGGGGAGGAGCGACCTAGGAGACTAGATGTGATCTCGCTAGGTTTTTTTTCCCTCGTCCAAATAAATGGGGATTATTTTGAATCTGATTTCATATTCTCAGCTACAAATATGCGTTTCTAATGAAATTCTATCACCAAAAAAATAAAAATGAGAGATACTTCCATAGCATCGAACACTAATCTTTCATCTTCTGCAGAATATTGTACAAGCCGAACTATGAACGGATTGATCGGTACTAATATCACGCTGACAAAAAGGTTCAGAGAAGAAAAATTGCAGTCTACTCTCGGTGCAGTGGACATATGAACGAAGCGCAAGCATCCATTGCCAATTGCCTCCTGCGTGTACGTCCTAGCTAGCACCGCATCGATTCCCTGATGGCCATGGACGCCACGGCCTTGGCCCACGCGACCAGCTCCCGCTTCATCCTCCCCTCGTCGTTCCACACCAGCGGCACTTCCATCGCCATGCCGCCGCCCAGCATCCTCAGCATGTCCCCTCCCTCCGTAGACGAAGCTCCAGGCCTCGCCGCCTCGTCGTAGTCGGCGAGAACGCAGGCGTCCGGCGGCGACTGAGACGCCCTACAATCTAGAGCCATGTGGTTGATGATTGGGTTGGACTTCGAAATCCTTGGAGCAGATCGAGGAGCTTTGTTTCTTCAATCAGGGTGGATCGGTTGGTGCAGCTGGGAGCCGAGGGTACGATCGAGCTCCATATATAGCGGCATGTGGGGCATGCTTACGCGGAAGAGGGTGATCAGACATTGACACTGCTCTTGCACAGGTGGCTGGGAAACATACGTTGAAGTTAAGCTGGAGTAGTTGGTTGGTCGGACGTCATGGGATCGATTATGATATGTTCATCAGGCGCTGGGTAGGATCATGTTCTTGACTCTCGTTGGGCGGCTGGAGTGGTTGAAAACATCGGCCACGCGTGACAGTACCAGCGCGTGTTTTAATTAATGTTCATTAGCACGTGTCAGTGCCTTACATTCTACTACTAGGGTCTCATCGACCATTGTCATCATCGAACTACGCGTCCAGATCGATGGGAGCAACGGTGTGTGAAGTGTGAACTAATTTCATTGGCTCTCGTTGACACATCGGTCGATGTTCATTTTATCTTTGAATTGGGGATAATCTTGCTTTAGCTAGGATGTCTCTCTTTCCCCACTGATCCAGACACACGCTGCGAAGAAACTGAGACACTTCCGAACCTTGAGCCGCAATAATCGGGAGCACACCGCCACTGCCACATCACATTTCAGTTGCTTACACCCTGGAGATTAAAATCTTGGACACTCTCCCGACCCCCGCGTCGCCCTCCTCTGGCGACACGGGGGAAACCCTAGTTCCTCCCGCCGTCGGCCCCCTTCTCTTGCCTCCTCCTGCCGCCGCTGCCGTCGGCCCTTGCCGCGTTGGCGGTGGGCCTCTTCTCCAAAGGGGGCCAGGGACCTACGGCTGCTGGTGGCGGCGGAGATCGGTCGCCGGGGTGGCAGCCCCGGGCAGGTGGAGGTGGTGCCCGAGGTGCGGCCATGCGAGCGGCGGACACCCGGGGCAGTGGCGGTGACTGGCGTGGTGGTTACGGTGGCTCGGGCCCGCAAGGCCCGATCTGGGCCTTCTGGGCCGCGTTCGCCAGGTTTCCTGTGGTGGCTGGTGGCGGCCAGCCGGCTTGTCGCGTGCGGTGGTGGGAGCTCATCGACCTTCGGTCGTCGTGGCTCCCATATGCTGGAGCGGTGGCTCTAGGCCAAGGGGTGGTCGTCGGCTTCTTCGGCTGCATGGGCATCGATAAAGTTGGCGGTGGGCGTCTTTGCTCCAGTGAGGTCGGCTCGCAGGTGTGGTTGAGGCAGGTGTCGGCCGGTTCAGAAGTTTTTGGGTTCACGGCTCCAGAAGAAATTCCCTTTCTTGCTCGGCTGGAACCGGCGATGGTGAGGTCTGTGGATGTCATGACCTTGTTGGAGGCATCGTAGAGGAGTCCGTGTGTCTGTCTTCCGCGGTTTCTACTATGGAGGGAAACCTTAGATCCTCGTGATCGAGCGATGGAGGCGCTTGTTTGCGTCTTTCTCCTCCTTGGGGGCATCGTCTCAGAGTCGACTTTTCTTGGGGATCGAGGATGGAGGGCATTTGGCCGAGGTTGCTGGCCAGGGACGCCGTGGACAATTTGGCAACGATGATGCTGCGAGTGGAGTTTGGGTCGCGGCTCAGGCTTGGTTAGTCGGTCTTCGACATGTCCGATGAGTTCTTTTGTGCTTCGCGATATTGCTGTGAAGTGGAAGCTGCGGTGGAGTGTGCCCTGCGGCAACGATGACTGGCAACTAATGGATGGCGGAGGACTCGGTCAGGGGCAAGCCTAGCATATTTCTCTTCCGAAGCTCGTTGTCAAAGTTGGAGCTGTCTTCCGTTGGCGTGTGTGGCTGATTGTTGGCATTTGGCCAGGTCGGCCGGTGGTTGTGCCCCATATAATCGTGTTCCATAACGACATTGGTGCATTTGTATCGGTTTAGCCGATTCCTCGCAATGAACCGGCCAAATTCTCTTCTCTTATTCAATAAAAATGATAAATCTTTTGCCTTGTTTCAAAAAAAAAAACACTTCATTTGCTTAGTAAATGGGGACTATTTGAAATCTATTTTCGAGCTCCCAACTACAAATTCGAAGCTCGGAGCCGGCTCCACGATTTCAAATATTCTCGGTACACTGGGCACTCAAATCTCATATATCAACCGCATGCAGTGGCGTAGCCAGGCCCCAGGCTACACTGGCCATGGCCTGGGGCGTGCCACCAAATTCCTTTGTTAACTGTAGTTACAGTAACTACTATTTAACACTGTTTTGTACTGTAGCATGAGGTTGGCCTGGGGCTTCAGTTTATCCTAGCTACGCTACTGACCGCATGCAAATATATATGGACATTAAAAATGCTTGGAAAACCGGAGAAAATATAGGAAATAATGTTTAGTCCGTCAACACGCGCGACGGATTTAATTCGCAAAAAAAAAACCCGCGCGACGGATTCTACGAGACAATGAAATGGACGAACACGTACATATATAGCACAACTTATATAAGAAAGTCGCTCTCTGTATGTGACTACGTGGTTAGCTAGCCTATTTTGTTTAGCTTTTGGCAGTAGCTAGGCTTTGTTTCATACATGCATGCTTTGTACGCCGTGATAGAATATTCAAATTTTCTCCTCTAAATGTAGCCCACAACCAAATTAGAGCATGCATTTCTCGTGCACATTTTTAATAGGGTCCGTATAGCTAGAGAAACGTTTTCATAACGATGTCATCTTTTTTGTCCAGAGCTACGAGATGAACTGTGAGTAAATATTGTATCTCTCATGTTGGGCTCATTAGTCATTTACCTTGATAGTTATGTTTAGACGTGCCTAACTACGTATTTATAGTTTGTTACGCTTACCACTCGAGCATGTGCGCATGTTTTATGTGTGTTCCACTAGACATATTATATTATCGACCATTTTTTCGTATCACTTGAGGTAGCACAATAATTTTTCATTAAATAAGGCCTCTAAATATCATCACAAGTGAATATTTTCTAGGTTTGACAAAATTATGGACAATTGTAAGAAAATCTACAATTTAAATTGAATCACTAGATCTATCGCGGCATATAATTTCATAGTGCATTTAACAACATCGCAAATGTTAATATTTCCTTGTATATATTTGATCAAACTTAGTTAGTTTTGACTTTTGAATAAATCTTTGTGCCTAGTTTTTTAATGGAGGACGTACTAAATTTTACTCAACTATGCCCATAATTTTCTTGAAATAGCATTAATGCTTGCAAAATTCCACGTATAAAGGCCCTAGACCTAACTCTTGTTCAACCTTATATCATGTTGACGGAGTTGTACTCTTAGGTCTATTAGCGAATATTAGTGGTCATCAGCATCTTGCACCCTTAGTCATGGTCTCATGGATCTAACTCCTTGGTTGTTTTAGCAAGAAGAATTACTGTAAATCGTTCTCATTTGAGTCTAGAACATTATAGAAAACAATTCAATTAGGCGACCAATCGAGCGCCAACGATCATCCACCTTCCTCACCCACGCGCGCCCCTTCTCTGCTTTTCTTCCTCCCCCACACCCTTCCTCCTCCTTCCCCGCCATTGCTCCCCTCCACTGCAGGACCTCCTCTATCGCCCTCATCTGATGCCCCTCTTGCTCCTCTACCAAGATTGATGGCCTCAAAATCAAGCTTGATGTGGTTTGGATCTCAGGAGTAGGCCACAACAACATTGAATGCATTCCCCTTGGGTTCAAACATGAATGGATTCAAGGTTGCATGATTTGACTCCGGCGCAGCTCCAGCCAGTCTGATTCATCACTAGCGAGCCTAATCCGAGAGGCCAACGCTCCAACACAAGGTTAAGTTTTTGGATTTTGGATGTTGCATACGTTCACCCGATATGTTGCAAACTCCTTTACGTTTTTTTGTCAACGTACATATGACATTGCATGGTTTTTGTGGCGTATGCTACATGTGTTTTTCTCAAAAAAAATTGATGTTGTGTATGTGTTTTAACTTGTGGCAACAAATGTTTATATTGCTGCATTACTATTTTCAAATGTTGTGAATCTTTTTTTACATGGTTATGTAAAATATTGCTGAATTTTGTTGTGCAGCCACTTTCTTGTTTGCAGTACTTTTTTAGAATGATGTGAAACTATTTTGAATGGTTGTAACATCTTACTAAAAAATGATGCGAAAATTGTTGTATAACCCATCTTTTGTTGCATTATTCTTTTGAAATGATTTGAAACATGTTTTAATTTTTTGTAATATCTTCGGAAATTTTTTACGATGATTTGTTGCAATAGTATTCTTTTGCTACGGTGGGTGGGGATTTTTTTTCTCCAAGAAACAAACTAACCAGATTCGCTCTAGATGGTCGATCAGACGGTGGGGCAAATGACCTTTCCCACACCGATCCACGGTGACCATAATGACCTAGGAGAGTTAGCCCCCAAAAGAATGCAATAGCTATGACATTTCAAATACACACAACACAAATACCCCATCCCACACACCCTTCATCGATACCTGAAGAAATACACTTATTTTTTTGTTAGAATGAGAACATTGGTTTTTTCAAACGATATGCAAGACTATTACCGCACCGACTCGTGAAAATACCAACATCCAAGAACCCAATCTAGTTAATTCACAACGACAAACACAAGAACCACCTATATGATCGCCGACAAGAACAAAGCAAATTAACAGCATCCCACCCTTATGGAACTGAGCGCTATTGCTATGGAGGTCAACGACCGAAATTTAAGAGATTATGAGTCAAACAAATAAGAGGGAGGTATCGCTATTGAAATGCTTGAGTTTCGAGATCATGTTTCCACCACACTAGCAAAAACAGTCGCCTGCGACACGGAGAGAATGGGTTGAGAGAGGGCAAGGGTATAATAAATCTGATAAAGATTTTGACAACACTCTCATTCTAAATCAAACGGTATGTACAACATTGTAGAACATTTATATATGAGATAAACTAATGAAATAATTGAAGCATGTACCTTCTTCCAGCTTGTCCATGAACATGTATACGTAACCTTACGGTGCAAAAAAGGGAGCCAAATCATTCATCACCAATTAATTGTCCCCAGCATACACACCACGTACAGTGCTACGCTACACACTGTACTCCATGCTAAGACGGTAGACGGTACTAACTTAGCATTGAATTGACGCCCTGATAACCATGGACGCCACGGCCTTTGCCCAGGCGACCAGCTCCTGCTTCATCCTCCTCTCATCGTTCAGCGTCAAAACTATCGGGACGGCACTCTCAAAGTCACCGGGCGCTGTAGCAGAAGCACCGGCGTCGTTCCCTTCGGCTACTAGCCACTGGCTCGCCGCCGTACCGAAGTCGCCGTCGACGGTGAGGTCGCAGCCCGTCGCCTCTATTGGTAAAGCCCCGGCATCCAAAGCCATGGCGGGTGGACGAACTGTGTCTAGGGGCCTTCGCTGCTGGAGTTCAAGGAGGCGTTTGAGACGCACACTCTATATCTAAAAGAAACATTCTTGGGGGAACCTGAGCCAATCCATGCCATGTGAATCCTGACCGTCCATTTAAGTGACGTGGCCGTGTGCTAGCCGTTCATTTTTCAGATCGTGCGATCCTGGCCATCGGATCGGCTTCGGGTACTGCTCACATGGTCCGAACCGTTGGTTCCTTTAGCACTCCATCGCCACTGGTGATATACCCGCTCAGTCACTGATCAGTGGGCCTGCTTTTCGCGGGACCCAAAGGTCAGCGACTGAGTTTACGTGTCTGTCTGTGGTCATAGAATCAAACAGTAACGTGCGGTGGCTACCCCGTGGTTTTGCATGCCCGCCAGGGGTAAAACCGTCTTTTCGCATCTCATTTTCCTCCTCGACTGTGGAGAGGACGGCGGTGGCGGCTCGCCATGCGACGCCGGGTACGGGGCAGGAGGGTCCTCGATCCCCTTGGCCATGGTCGCATGGAGAGAAGGGCCAGATTGGGCAGCCGTCTCTTTCTCCCTCCCCCAATCCCACGCCCTCTCTCCCACTCCTCTCCTTGAAACCCTAGCCGCCACAGCCGAAGCCGCCACAGCCGGAGCCACCAGCTACACCAGGTCCGTCGGAGGAGCGCGCAGGGTGGTGACCATGGTCCCCGTCAGCCCTGTGCCCTCTTCTCTTCCTTCCTCTTCCCTCAACCCTCTCTTATTTCCCCTCCCGTGTGCCCACAAAAACCAAGCCGCCACAGCCGCTCGTCGGCAGCAGTGGCTACCGGGATAGCTCGCGAGCAGCGTCCAGGAGGGGAATGAAGCTGGCGGAGGGCTAGCAGGCGGCGGCGGTGCGAGCAAGAGCCGCTAGGGGGGCTGGCGGATCTGGGCTGCCTCCCAGCTGCAGCCTCGCCTCCCGCTTCATCTCCAAGGAGGGACCGAGCTCGAGGGCAGCCAAGGTAGGTGGCATCCTCCATGGCCGCCGTGTGTGCAGGCTGAGGCCGGAGCATGGCCATGGACTTCTTCCTCCTCCTCTGCATCGGCTAGAGGGTGAGGAGCTGGAGGAGCCAGCAGGATAGAGGCGTCGATTTGCCGATTCAACAGCCTGCGGCCACTGCTCGTTCCTTCCAGTCGTGAGCTCTCTCTCTCTCTCTCTCTCTCTCTCTCTCTCTCTCTCTCTCTCTCTCTCTCTCTCTTGGTACAGATGATTCAGACATGGGGCGCTCGGTGTCTTGTCCGTGGGATGAGCTGCAGCACCTGAAAATGGTTGTCCTTAGAAATTCAAACATCAAGTAGTGCTTGTCCTACACTGCTTTGAGATTTTTTTTCTATGATTTCAGACAAGGGGAGCTTGGTGTATTTCTCCTTCAGCCATGGGGAGGGAGGGGGGCTTGGTGTCTTTCTCTCTCTGGTACATACGATTCAGACATGGGGGAGCTTGGTATCTTTATCGTTCAGCCATTTTCATGATGATTTGTTCCCAAAAAAAATTATTGCCCTTTAAATGTCACTCAGTAGAAATTTTATGATCTCATGATGCAGACCTCGACCCGTCGTTTGCATAAATATTTTTCTGCATGTTTACTTGATTGATGCACTCACAGTGAAAGATTGCAGTTGAGTTTGCCGCATTACTATTTCAGATTCAAGTGGTGTTGTTCCCTATAATTGTGATGCTTAATTATGTGGCACACCTCTAATTGGATATTCTAATGCCTATGATAAATGATATAAGTTTGTCTGCACATATTGCTCTATTGTTGCAAGGTTGTCATTTTTATCCATTTATTTTGGTTCAGTTCTGTTATGGAAGAAGAAGTTCCACACAAGATTGGGCCCAAATGTGGCAGGTAATGGCGAGTGGATTTTCAGATCTGAACCATTCAGAAATTTAGGAATCTTTTCTCTGGTTTGAACTTTAGGCCTTCCATTGTTATTGACCGGATGCCTCCTCCTCTATGTCTCAGTGGCATGGACAGCGGCGGCCTCCTCAAGAAAGAGTGTGAGATAGTTCATACTCTGAGCAACTACAATGTCGAGCCGCCTTGCACGATCACGATGTCATGGAAGTGCTGGTAGATTTTACATATATGAGAACCCCTATTTTTCTACAAATGGATATAGTATCCTTGTTTTAACATATATCAATCAAATTAAATGTATTGGCAGGCTGCTTGCAACATGGAATTGGTCATTCATGGGAAGAAATTAAGTCTGCAATGGCACAATCTTTTCTTTATTACCTGGTTAGTTCATCTACCTTGAATTGTACTTTCAGAGCCTAAGATAAATGATAATGATGCAAGCTGTGAATCAAATGTTCTGCTAATTTGTATTTCATCACAACTATATGAATCTTCTTCATTTGGTGTCAACTATAGTTTATTGGTGTCCAGTTCGGTTTCTCTGCAATCGCTTGCATGCAGGTGTCTGAACGTGGCATAATTCGTCTGCTATTTTTCTCTTTACAGGCTTTAAATCTGTTAGAAGGTTTTGTAGTTATACACGTTTTAATATAATTGTTTTGGATATAGGTAATCGACAAGTTCTCAGCCGGAACACTATATGTACAGACTAGAACCAAGACCTTGAGCTCATGGCAGCAGAGCACAACATAAAATGGGAGCCAAAATCAGTTGAGGAGTGTAATTGTAGAAGTAAAATGGAGATCTGATGGTAAACTAAGTGACCTGTAATGTTCTCTTGGGCTGAGTATTTTATCTCCAACCTGATTTATTATTTGTCATTTAGTATGGATCAAGATATTCCGAAAGAAACATTTTAACTTCAGGGTTCATCTGCTTCTATCATTCCAGGTCCACAGCCTGCAGCCACTTCTCATATGCCTACAGGACATGCTTAGGAATCCTCTGAAGTTCCAGCAAATAGAAACCTACACGGTTCTGTCAGCAAATAGAAACCCACACTTCTCATATGCCTTCAGGACATGCTTTCCACTTGGATGTTGTACTAAATAATACCTTTAGCCTTTTCATATAGTTCATGTATTGCTGAAGCTTTTTTTTTTGAAGATATGGAATTATGAATAGGCATTATTGACATTCATCGATTGTTGTTCCTATTTTCTCATGGTCTTCTCATGGATTCTTTGCTATTGTTTCCATGTGAACATATCGTTGCAAACAACTCTTAGCAGTACGAAATTGTTCATACATGTTTTCAGATGCACAAGATGGCCTCTAACAATCTCAAGTGTTTTTAAGCCTTGGTTTACTGCACCTGATCAGTGGGGTGGGAGGTATAGATGAAGAATCACTACTTCTTGATATGCAAGAAACATGTACTGATGTACACACCTGGTATGCTCAATTTTTTATGCTCAAATATCCGATATTGCAATGCAGTTTCGGCCGAATGTATTGCAGGGACAGAAAGCTAACAGCTATTTTAGTTCGACCAGTTTGATGCCAATAGATTTCCGTACAAAATTTAAAGTCGATACCTATCAGTTTGGCCACGTGAACTTTTGAATTTCTGTGTTAATTAGATCTTTCAAGAGTGGGTATTATCTCTGTCTTTTTACTGTTGCGCACTTGGTTCTTCATCATACCTACTTGCTCACACTTACGAAATGAGACTGCCATTTTGCCCCATCCCCACATTATCCAAAATCTTAACATGTGTGTAAAGTTTAATTTAGATTAGTTGGAGTGTTTGTATTTAATCTATGCCTTTTCCTAGGCAATATATCTTCAAGGTTTAAACATGAATGTTGCAAATAAAATATATCATACAGATGATTTCAAAGGACAATTCTCTAGGTTCAGTGCATATTTTTTGATGTGAATGATTTTTTTGCCTACCAGGTGTTGATGATGGGGCTTGATTTATAAAGAAAATGAGAATCACCGCTGGCAGCACAAATAAATATGCCAGATCAACTGGGTTTCTTTTCAAGATAAGTGCACATATATTATCAACTCCTGATTAAATGAAGATACCTGATCAAGTGTTCTTGAGCCGCAGATTAAGTGCACATATAAGTGTTCTTGAGCCGCAGATTAAGTGTTCTCCTATCCATTCCATCTGGTTTGCCGTCATGGCCCTCCATCTCTGGATCCATCCAGGTAAGCTCCTGCTATGCCCAATAACATGCAGGGGTGGCGCTACTCACAAAATTTCATGGGTATTATTCAGTTCAGTTATCAAGTTTAAGTTCAGACTTCATGGACATTACATGTCTTCTGCATGTACATGTATGGCTATGGTTTGGGGAATTGGCACACCAGATATTGCAGGCTGTACTGTCGCTTAGCAAACTTGATTTTTCACACACATGCTAAGATTTTGGATAATGTGGGTTGCATGGTGTGTTATCACTTAGGTTTTTCCACTTTTGTATTTATATGTACACCGATGGATTGCATGGTGTGTTGTCACTTAGCAAGCTTGTGTATCAACTTGTTTTCTTTCATTGTTCTTTTTTTTACAGGGTCAATTCTCTGCCGGAAGCATCAGATTTTCTGCTCCTTCCATAGTTTTGGTACCAACAGAGTTTAAATAGCTTATGCTGAAGTGCAAGTATTGCCAGTACAGGCTGACACTATCCTGGATGGAATGTTTTCTATCTAGGTGCTGCTATGGTAATTTTTATATACCATTTACTGCAACGATTTCTACTGGTACATATATAATAGAAATTTATCATTTGAAATTAGTTTCAAGATCAAGACTACATAATTTTGAATGAGGGGGATGTTGTTTACCTACTGTTGCCATGAGTTTTATTAACAAGAAAATCTCTCCCTAAGTTAATGAATTCTTGAGAAAGAAGAGCATAGCCACAACTAAAACATAATCTATATAAGTATTTCCTAAGAATGTGATAAAACCAACGGTACATATAGCCCCGGAACATTTTCTAATTACCATGTTAGTAATATAAACAGTACCTTCCGAGCCAGCAAAAGATACCACTATGTAAAAAATGGCTAGAAAACCAATTAAATGAGCTTTGGAGTGGAATGATTATGTATATGTATGATTGAAACATTGTGGATGGACAGTACAAAAATGTAAATTAAGGATGTAATACTGGTGGGATTCTTAGAAATGATTACTCTTTATCGTCTTCTAATATATCTGCATGTTCTCTGCTTGGTGGAAGGCTGCTTGGTAACAGATTAGTTTTGGAAGAAATACAGTATGACGAGAATAACTTAAGAGCTACAACTTCTTCTCTCCATCAAAAATTAATCGAGACCGATTGGACATTTGTGATCAGGTCATGCCTGTAGCCACAAATTTCACTGGGAAGTGTTTTCTTGTTTCTAGCTATGGAGGTACTGGCAAGACCTTTCTGTGGATTATAACAGCTTTCGGGCTGATAATCATACTGTTTTGGTTGTTGCTTCGTTCGGGGTAGATTCTCTATTACTTCCAGGAGGAAGAACAGCCTTTTCATGGATCAGCATACCACTTGAGATTGCTGAGCGTACTATGTGCAATATGTGCAATATATCTCACGGAAAAATTTCAGGTGAGCTGGTGGAAACAACAATGCTACATCTACGGGAGGACGTTGAGGCAAGGTGATCAACTTACGATCCTGAATTCATGGGAGGAAAAATATTTGAACCAACCAACTACAGACACATCATCCCTGTAAGTCTATTCCGTAAATCTAGCATTATTTTGGAGGAAAAGGCTACAATTATATTGTGTGATGAGGCGCTGATGACACATAGGCAGGTGTGGAGAGCATCCGGTGCTCCGTCTATTACGATATGTTGACGACATCGTAGATGGACCTCTTCATGTGTAAGTACTGCTATGGTAATCTCTTAGAATCTATTTTGTTTGGTCACTTCTATTGAAATACAAATTCTCAGAACATAGCGGTAATTGCAGGTCCAAGGCCATGTTCAGGCGCTTAGCCAAAATAATTTGCAGCTCATGGTGATAATTACTCTGTTTAGAAGCTGTATACAAAACCTCAGGAGCTAAATTCGCTTGATGCATTTAGTTTAAATAGAAGAGGCGTATGGCTGGTGCTTAAGTTTCTGTAGTTTTCAGGCGATGGAAGAGGAGTGTGGCCAGCTCTTAGTTTTCTGTACATGTTCAAGTGATAAGCTGAGAACTACTCCTTCCGACTGTTGTGGTTCTGGCCTCTCAAGTCGACTTTCTACAAGACCTAAAGCTACCTAATCAGTTCAGCTTACAGATTGTAAATAAAAGGACAAATAGGGAGAATACCAATAAAGGAAATCACTGTATTTCAATAAATATCAGATTGCGAAATTTAAAATTACTACATCTACATTGTTTGTTCTTGCTTCGGTCTTCTGTTACCAACCACATTACCAGGGAGCAGTTTCACCAAGATGAATAAACTGACGGAATGTTTGAAAATATTACAGTACTAGCGAGTAATTTCAGCGAAATAAACCAACTGAAAGCATGTTTCGAGGTGTTTATAACTGGTTTCTCCCTCTAGCTTTTCCACTTTTATTTGTTTGACACCCTAACTTTGATTTTAATCTACCGGGTAGGTACAACCTAACCTTGAGACGCTATATAGGAAAAAATTACCATACCAGTCACTGTTGGCTCTATCCATTCTCGCTCTTCCTCATATGCAGCGCTTCTTCCCGTCTCCTAGCATGCTAGCTCCTTTGCAACGGACGATGATGCACGGCACATAGTCGCTCCAACGCCAACCACCGCTCCAAACCGGAAGGAGCCTACGGCTGATGGAGATCGTCTCCTAACATTTTCCTCCCCCAGATTACTCGCTTTGCTTTCTCCTTATGTCTTCACCCCTAGCCTCTGGTGGTTCGCTGCTCGCTGATGCGTGGCTGCTTTCTCCCGAGCAAGAGCTGCAGGGCGGACAATGGCACATGAGCTTGGCTGTGCGCGTACACGACGGAAGGAAGAAGAACATTCCGTAGGTGAGAAACCGGGAGTGCAGGCCATGTGGAGCATGGTAGGCTGCTGACCTATGTCGATTGATGGCTCCAGGAGGCGGAATTGAAGAGCAGGGGCGGTGGCAATTCACTGTCACACAGGAGAGATAGCAAAAGGGGATCGGATGGTCAGTGGTGCCAGGAACGGTGAGGACGCACGCGTGTCACTCTTGCCGTGCATACTATGTGAGAAAAGAATGAGAATCAGATATTAGGATTGTGTGTATGTGCCGTGTAACCTATGCACATATGTGCTTTCTACTTCTTCGGTTAACCAATATAGAAATTTAAGTTATAGTCCATACAGCCGAGTAAAGAATTATCTACAAATAGAATATATAGCCCATTAAAAGATTTACTTTCACTAACTGCTTAATTATTCTTAACAAATACAGTTATTTATAAATGGCCACCAAACTTTCTAAAATAGCTATTTAAGGTTTTTCTAACAAATGAGAACTTTTCCCCTTGCGCTAAATAGAACTGATTTTTCTAAAAAAATCTGACTTGGTTCACGAAGTACTCCACAAATGATCTCATACCAAAAGTAGGCATGTCTTAATATAAATAATTTAATCAATTTTTTGATGAATTTGTATTACCAATGAATATTCTTCTCGGAAAATATGAATGTTATCAGCTAGAAATGGATGTACTTCTCCTCACGAAAAGAAAGAAAGGAATGGTTGTGCTTCAATGTAAGGAAATTTAGCAAAACTAAGAGTCTCTTGTAACTTATTTGATATGACTTAAACCATTGGTTACTCGAGGTCAGTAGTTTGTTATGTGTATTTTCTGATATATATTCAGCATCATATAGGGATAGTTTTATGTATCATTGATCATTCATATACATCTCTAGGTGATAGTGTAAACAAGAGAGCGCAATATAATGATACAAGTTCACGGTTCAGTTAAAAGTTGACCAATATTTCCTTTGCATTAGTGATATAAGTTCAGTTTCAGTTAACACTTAGGAATATTTCCTTTGCTGCAAGTTTAGTTTCAGTGACCTACAAGAGTAGCTTGAATAAATAGTTATAAGAATTCTCTGCAACTTGATCCGAGTTATCTTGCTTGATATGTCATTTTGCAGCAACTTGATAAAGTCAAATTAACTGAAAAATGATAGCCTGCAAGGTTGTCGTCCACAGGTTCATCAAGTTCGTCCTGGGTATCTTGCACGGGTTCATCAAATTCGTCATGTCCATGCTGATCATGTGGGGCAGTCAAATGAAGATCATGAATCGGCTGATCATGTCCATGTTGATTCATCTTGCACAGGTTCGAACTTGCTGGAAATCGAGGAGATGCCAGCAATCGATGAGCATCAATAGGTCAAACTTGCTGGAGATCAAGCAATGTGGTACTCAGGGAGCTTAGCTCAGGCCTGGATTCAAGCAGCAACCTGGCACTCAGGTGGATAAAGGCTCGAGCTCAGGCCCTAGATTCAAATCGGTGGCGAGCTCGAGGGGAGCAGCAGACAGACGAAGGAGCGAGCGCGGTGGACGGCCGCAACATGTTTTGTTTGCTTAAAACTACAATTCTTTTTGTACATGCCAGTTCCTTTATTTTGATCAAGAACTTTTGCAATATAAAAGCTATTCATATAACATATGAAACTACTATGAAACTATATTTAGTTACTTTCTTTTTTCATTGCGTTTTTTATACTTGCTTGCTCGCCGTTAGGCGGGCAAGCGCGCGGCAAGTCGCGCTATCCTACCTAGTATAGAAAGCCAGTGGCGCGTTAGGCGCGCACGCAGAGCATGTGATGCACGAGTGGCATGGGTTATGATTTTGTATCCATGCTACGTGCTACTCTTATCAGAGCGTGACGTCTCATAAGTGTGAAACGGCGCAACGTCGACATTACCTAGGTGAGGCACTCCGTTGTCACCTTTTTATAGATCTCGCCGGCTGACACGCTAAAGTTTCAAGTAATTATAATGGTTTTGTTGAAGGTCTGAGTGTTTTTTTTTTTGCGAATAGGACTCTGGCATTAAAAAAATACCGAACAGTACAAAACATCTCCAAAAAATGAAAATTACAACAAGATCCTTGAGAAGCCCTTTCCAGACCGTGTCGAGTTAAGAGGGCATATAATACGCGCGGTAGAAGCAGTACACAGGCCATTAGTACGACTTGGACGTATGGGGTTTTCTCAGATAACCAATCAGGCTGGATTGCTGAAGCAGGTCGCCGTGGCCAAATTTTATACGGATTTGCTAATTCTCGAGACTAAGTTAGGTTCTTGGCAGATTGACTTTGCATGATATTCATGCTCGTAGGCAAGTTGCAAATGAGTTACAACTGAATATTTCTAGGTGTAAATGAGTTGCAACTAAGATTTATGCCGTTGCAAGTGGTTTTTTCAGAAAAAGAAGATAACCCCCGACCACTTGACTTTGCATGATATTATTCTTTGGTCTTTTTTGATGCACATAGTGCATGGTCTCACATTGTAGCTAGGTTAGTTTGGATTCTTGTGTTTTGTCGGGCATGACATTATTCGTAAATAGATCATCACGACTATGGTTGTAACCCTAACAAGTAACAATGTGTGTATGATCCTCTTGTATACATGATGAACATATATGTTGTGGCCACCCTAGGGTGTGTGTTCTTTTTCAAACACGATCTTGTGTTTGCTTATCTTTTCTGTTGTGTAATGTGCGGTCGTATTGCCTTGATGTTTTGAATTTTGATGCGCTCAATGAAATTTTATCACCAAAAAAATAATAACGAGCGATACTTCCATAGCATCAAACACTTATCTTTCATCTTCTGCAGAAAATTGTACAAGCCGGCCAAACGATGAACGGATTGATTGGTACTAATATCACGCTGACAAAAAGATTCAGAGAAGAAAAATTGTAGTCTACTGCTCGGTGCAGTACTGCAGTGGACATATGAACGAAGCAGAACAGGCAAGCAGCCATTGCCAAAATTGCCGCCTGTGTGTACATCTAGCTAGCACGGCATCGATTCCCTGATGGCCATGGACGCCACGGCCTGGGCCCACGCGACCAGCTCCCGCTTCATCCTCCCCTCGTCGTTCCACACCAGCGGCACTTCCATCGCCACGCCGCTCCCCAGCATCATCAGCATGTCCCCTCCCTCCGTAGACGAAGCATCAGGCCTCGCCGCCGCCTCGTCGTGGTTGGCGTGAACGCAGGCGGCCGGCGGCGGCTGTGACGCCCTGCAATCTAGAGCCATGTGATTGATGATTGGTTTGGACTTCGAAATCCTCGGAGCAGATCGAGGAGCTTTGTCAATCAGGGTGGATCGGTTGGTGCAGCTGGAAGCCAAGGGTACGAGCTCCATATATAGCGGCCAGTGGGGCATGCGTTGCACGAGCAGCAGATACATAGTCAATCTCGTACGTGTACGCGGCAGGGTGTGACGAGACATTGACACTGCTCTGCACAGGTGGCTGGAAAACATTCGCTGAAGTTACGGTATCTCCAGCGGACCGAGCATCGCGCCGACGCAAACCGTCCGTCTTGGTCCGTTTACGTCGGGTCTGAATAGAAAATGGGTCGCGGTCCGACCCACCTGGCCGGTGCATGCAGCGGCGCGACGTCTCCTGTTCGACATTTTTTTAATTTGGCCAGCGTGTTCCGTCGTGTTCTATCGTGTTCCTGCCGTGCCGGTGGCTGTCTCCCGCCGCCCGTCGTTGTTCCCCTCCTAGGGACATTTTTCCCTCCGCTCCGCCACTATAAAAAGGCGAAGCTATTAGAGGCATCTCCCATGGCAAGAACGAGCACCATGCTAGAACGCCCTCTTCCTAGTAGTGGTGCCGACCGTCGAGATGGGTGAGCAGCAGGCGAGCAGGCGGCCAGCAATGGGGAGTCGTGAGGATGGCGGCGCCAGCAAGGCACCTCTGTTGCACCACCCGGCGCTGGTAGCTACCGCAACTAGACCACCGGGGAGCCTTTCTCATGGGCAGTGGAGGGCGATGTCATGCTGCTGGAGGTGGTCCGGCTGCATGCATACCAAGAGCTACGCATGGAGCTCTTGGAAGCTATGCGCGCCAACCTCGGAGACGCCGGTTTGCGCGCTTAGTTTGATCAAGCGGCGCACGACGTAGTGGTGTTGATGGCCGAATTGCAGGCTCTAGAAGCGCAGTGGGGCTTTTGTGCCCTGTCGCCGGTGCCGCCAGCGTTGCCACCGCCGTAGTTTTCAGCTAGTATGTGTGGGTTTGAGTTGTGGCCAATGTGTTTCGAATGTGCAATCGGTTGTAATAAAAGTAAATTGCATTGCATTAGATTGGATACAATGCAAACATTGTTTGCATACACGATCATACCCTAGAACTAAGTAGCTCGTGGCTTCTGGTCGTCCTTAGAGAAGGAGGAAACGGCGGCCTTGCCGCGGGGCACATGGTCTCATCGAAGACCATGACCGTAATCTGGTGGTCACTGTCGTATTTGAAGACGAGGAAGTGGCCGACCACGATCTCGTGCTGCTGGAAGAACCTCCTCCACCCGCTGGCTAGGTACGGCATGCCGGTGCGGTTGAAGAGGAGCTCCGTGGTCCATAAGCCGGTGGTGCCGCCGCTCACCCGCAGCAGGACCTAGTTTGTCCTCACGTTGACCACGTCGTCAAACTTGCGGGGCATCCTAATGGAGTCCGGGTCAGCGCCGTAGTTCAGGTTGACGCCGAACTCGAACCCTTCAACAAGATCGGGGTTGGGCGTCGAGTGGGGAGAGGGAGAGCGTGGAGGAGATGGCGATGCTGCCTCTTTGATCCAATGCCTCTGGCCGCCAGCACCGCTTCTCTCGCCGTGACGTCCACGACGTCCTGGCGTCCCCGGGTGGGTTGCGGCGACGAGATCTGGGCGCCACCACCACGGCTCCCTCGACACCTACCTCCATGGCCACGGCCCGGTCGGCGCCCTAGCCGCACGGCCCGGTGGGCGCCCTAGGCGCCCTTCCCTCGATCCAATGCCTTTGACCATGGTCCCTGTGGTTGAGTGGAGAAGAACGGTGGGGAAGAAGGCAGCGTCGGTATGCACAAACTGGCCGTGCGCGGCCAGCTTAAATAGACCTCGAGGCATTGGATGCTGGCGCGGAGGCCAAAACACCTGTTAGAATAGGTCTAGTCGAGTCCTATACGTCTACGTATTGTAATCCAATTGTATTGTTGATCACCTATATATATGAGAGAGATGAGGAGGATTTGCCCCACGTAACCCTAAATACAATCTTGGAATCAAAGCCCATAGCCCGTAGCCCATTGCCCGTCACCGTTTCCTACGATCAAAAGATTGATTCGCCCGTCGCTGTTTCCTACGATCGAAAGATCGATCTCGTTGAACACTCCCGTTTGCTGCCCTCTCGCCAACTAGCCTCGCCTCATTGCACCAATGCAGCCTCGCCTGCATGGGTACGCATCGGTTCAGCTGTCCACCGCTATCAGCCCACTCGCCACCGTTCTGCCCATGGCTATTGCTGCGCCTCCACCCTCGATCGGGAATTCGGGATTTGCCTTGACCGTGGCAATTTTCCGCTATGGCGTGCACTAGCCCTCACCAACCTTTATGGCGCCTCCCTCCATGGGCACCTCAATGGAACCTCTATGATTCCGGCTCAAACCATCACTGAAGGCACCGGCGATGACCAGCGTGTCATCCCCAACCCCGACTACATCAAGTGGGGGACTCAGGATAAGAAAGTCCTCGGTTTACTTCTCTCTTCCATGATTGAGGAGATAGCGTGCCAGTTGATTAACTGGACGACGGCGGCTGATGCCTGGGGATCTATCCATGCTATGTTCAGAACGCAGAACCGTGCCGGCGTTCGGCACATCCGGTGTTAGATATAGACACTAAGAAAGAAAGACATGACGGCAAGCGAGTATATGGGAAAGGTGAAGGACCTTGCCGATGCGATGGCCGCTGCCGGGTCTCTGCTTTGCGATGATGAGGTCATGGATCACATGCTTACAGGTTTGGGAAGGACCTACAACCCGTTTGCCGCCTCTCTCTCCAAGTGGCGACTACCGCGGTATCCTTGTCCACGTTCTACTCCATGGTGCTAAACTATGAAGCACTGCAGCTTTCGTAGCAAGCTGATGATGGCAGCTGGTCCTCCTCCACTAACTCCGTGTAACGGTCAGGTCATACCCGCGCCGGCACTGGACGCCCGCGCATGCAGGAGACAGGCCACCCCTCGGGCGGCTATCAGCCGCAACAAGGCATTAAAGATCGCTGATACGTCTCCAACGTATCTATAATTTTTGATGCTCCATGCTTGTTTTTACACCATTTGCCTATTGTTTCATTACACTTCATGGCACTTTTATGAATTTTCTGGAACTAACCTATTAACGAGTTGCCACAGTGCCAGTTCCCTGTTTTCTGCTGTTTTTGTGTTTCAGAAGTGATACACAGGAAATATTCTCGGAATTGGACGAAACAAGTTCCTGAAGTCTTATTTTACCCGGAAGCTTCCAGAGATCCGAAGGAGAGTAGGAGAGGGGCCACCAGGGGCCCACACACAGGGGTGGCATGGCCACCCCCTGGCCCGCGCCACCATGGTGTGAGGCCACCTAGCCCCTCCTCTGACATCGCCCCTTCGCCTATAAAGACCCCCCGACGGGAAAAACCTAAGTACCCGATCACTTTTCCAGAACACATCGCGATCCGCCGCAGCCGTGGACCCGAAGATCGGGAGGGTCCAGAAGCTCTTCCCGGCACCCTGCCGGAGAGGGGAATCGCCACCGGAGGTCTTCTTCATCGCCATGCTTGCCTCCAGAGCGATGAGTGAGTAGTCTACCTTGGACTATGGGTCCATAGCAGTAGCTAGATGGTTGTCTTCTCCACCATGTGCTTCATGTTTAGATCTCATGAGCTGCCCTACATGATTGATATCACCGTTATGTAATTCTACATGTTTGGTTTGTTGGGATCCGATGAATATTGGTGTTTATGATTAAGTTGCTGTACTGAATATTATCTTTTGTTATCTCTATGTTGTTTATGATCTTGCATGCTCTCCGTTGTTAGTAGCTATCTTGGCCGAGTAGTTGCTAGTGACTCCAAGAGGGGGTATTTATGCTCGATAGTGGGTTCATGCCTCTATTTAACCTCGGGGAGTGACAGAACCCTCTAAGGTTGTAGATGTGCTGTTGCTACTAGGGAGAAAACAACATTCATATGCTCAAGGGCATATGCTTTGTTTACATTACACACTTTGCTTAATGCAATTATCTGTTGTTCGCAACTTAATACTTGTGGAGTTCTCGGATTGATTCGCCACAAGTGGATTATTAGTCATAGATGCACTTGGATGGCGGTCTATGTATTTTGTTGTAATGCCCAGAGTAAATCTCATAGTGATCTTCTTGACATATCACGTTTATCTTTATTCTATCAATTGCCCAACTGTAATTTGTTTACCCAGCATGTGTTATTTATCTTATGGAGAGACACCACTAGTGAACTGTGGATCCCGGTCCTATTTCCATCATATTGCTATCACCTGTTTACTTTACTCGCACTGTTTACTTTATTCGCATACTCTACTGTTTTCTACTCGATACGCTCATAACCTTTATTTCAAGCAAACCGGTGAGATTGACAACCTCATCATAAGTTGGGAACAAAGTACTTGGTTGTTATGTGCAGGTTCCGCGTTGCAGCTAGCAAGCAAAGCTTGGACGAGGCGCCATATATAAATTGTCCAAAGCTGTCGCAAGCTAGCAAGCATCACCTTCAGTCGTTTGTCTCTCCTCTCCAAGAACGATAAACCTTGGTTTCTTAACTGAGGGAAAACTAGCTGCTATACTCATCACACCTTCCTCTTGGGGTTCCCAATGGGCTGGTTATTCACCACGCACAAGGAATCTTCTGGTGCCGTCACCCACGCGCCAGCAGCTAATTTTTTGGCGCCGTTGCCGGGGAGGAAGTAGAAGACTTCTGCGAGGGGAGTTTTCGCACGCACATCCTTTACTTTGTTTTATTGTTTTGCTTTACTTTATTTATTTTACCTGCATCGTTTTATATCAAAAACCCAAAAAATTAGAATCCTTGGTAGTTGTTATTTCTTTACTTTTAGTTTATCATGTTGATCCCTAAGTACGTTCTGGAGGACCTCTCAGTAGGTAGTGGTTCGATTATTGGCAAAAGTAACATTGAGGAGTTCTTTAATCACATTAGTATGCATAAGAAAGTTGAGGAAAAGTCTTTGGTTGAGCTAGCTCCTAGTTATGAAGTTGCTTCTGCTCATTTAGTTCACATGTTAGAAGCTAGGTTTGCTAGTCTTAATCCTTTTATGCAATACATGTTCCTTAAGCTTCATGAAATTGAGGATCCCGAAAAGAAAGCTTTTATCTTGGAAACTTTGCGCATAGAATTTAGAGATGTTGCAATTGAGGCTAGGAAAGTTTTTAAGAAGTTTAATAAGCTTGGCTCACCTGTAGTTGTTGGTACAACCGATGATTTTAGAGTGACAATACCTTATGAACTTATTGGAATTCATGATTCTTGGGAAAAGAATTCCAGTTGGATTTGCCCTGAAAATCCTTTCGATGAAAGCAGTGTGCCAAAGCGTGATCATAAAGAATTTTCATAAACTCAGTTGGACACATTTTCCTTCATTGTTGAAAAGATCTCTGCAGTTGATCTTAATGCTTCATCACTTGATGTTACTTGATTCGCAATTTTCTGCGCCTAGCTCAAAGGCGTTAAAGAAAAGCACTCTTGGGAGATAACCCAATGTTTTAATTTTCTACGCCTAGCTCAATCAGGGTGGATCGGTTGGTGCAGCTGGAAGCCAAGGGTACGAGCTCCATATATAGCGGCCAATGGGGCATGCGTTGCACGAGCAGCAGATACATAGTCAATCTCGTACGTGTACGCGGCAGGGTGTGACGAGACATTGACACTGCTCTGCACAGGTGGCTGGAAAACATTCGCTGAAGTTACGGCATCTCCAGCGGACCGAGCATCGCGCCGACGCAAACCGTCCGTCTTGGTCCGTTTACGTCCGGCCTGAATAGAAAATGGGTCGCGGTCCGACCCACCTGGCCGGTGCATGCAGCGGCGCGACGTCTCCTGTTCGACATTTTTTTAATTTGGCCAGCGTGTTCCGTCGTGTTCTATCGTGTTCCTGCCGTGCCGGTGGCTGTCTCCCGCCGCCCGTCGTTGTTCCCCTCCTAGGGACATTTTTCCCTCCGCTCCGCCACTATAAAAAGGCGAAGCTACTAGAGGCATCTCCCATGGCAAGAACGAGCACCATGCTAGAACGCCCTCTTCCTAGTAGTGGTGCCGACCGTCGAGATGGGTGAGCAGCAGGCGAGCAGGCGGCCAGCAATGGGGAGTCGTGAGGATGGCGGCGCCAGCAAGGCTCCTCTGTTGCACCACCCGGCGCTGGTAGCTACCGCAACTAGACCACCGGGGAGCCTTTCTCATGGGCAGTGGAGGGCGATGTCATGCTGCTGGAGGTGGTCCGGCTGCATGCATACCAAGAGCTACGCATGGAGCTCTTGGAAGCTATGCGCGCCAACCTCGGAGACGCCGGTTTGCGCGCTTAGTTTGATCAAGCGGCGCACGACGTAGTGGTGTTGATGGCCGAATTGCAGGCTCTAGAAGCGCAGTGGGGCTTTTGTGCCCTGTCGCCGGTGCCGCCAGCGTTGCCACCGCCGTAGTTTTCAGCTAGTATGTGTGGGTTTGAGTTGTGGCCAATGTGTTTCGAATGTGCAATCGGTTGTAATAAAAGTAAATTGCATTGCATTAGATTGGATACAATGCAAATATTGTTTGCATACACGATCATACCCTAGAACTAAGTAGCTCGTGGCTTCTGGTCATCCTTAGAGAAGGAGGAAACGGCGGCCTTGCCGCGGGGCACATGGTCTCATCGAAGACCATGACCGTAATCTGGTGGTCACTGTCGTATTTGAAGATGAGGAAGTGGCCGACCACGATCTCGTGCTGCTGGAAGAACCTCCTCCACCCGCTGGCTAGGTACGGCATGCCGGTGCGGTTGAAGAGGAGCTCCGTGGTCCATAAGCCGGTGGTGCCGCCGCTCACCCGCAGCAGGACCTAGTTTGTCCTCACGTTGACCACGTCGTCAAATTTGTGGGGCAGCCTAATGGAGTCCGGGTCAGCGCCGTAGTTCAGGTTGACGCCGAACTCGAACCCTTCAACAAGATCGGGGTTGGGCGTCGAGTGGGGAGAGGGAGAGCGTGGAGGAGATGGCGATGCTGCCTCTTTGATCCAATGCCTCTGGCCGCCAGCACCGCTTCTCTCGCCGTGACGTCCACGACGTCCTGGCGTCCCCGGGTGGGTTGCGGCGACGAGATCTGGGCGCCACCACCACGGCTCCCTCGACGCCTACCTCCATGGCCACGGCCCGGTTGGCGCCCTAGCCGCACGGCCCGGTGGGCGCCCTAGGCGCCCTTCCCTCGATCCAATGCCTTTGACCATGGTGCCTGTGGTTGAGTGGAGAAGAACGGTGGGGAAGAAGGCAGCGTCGGTATGCACAAACTGGCCATGCGCGGCCAGCTTAAATAGACCTCGAGGCATTGGATGCTGGCGCGGAGGCCAAAACACCTGTTAGAATAGGTCTAGTAGAGTCCTATACGTCTACGTATTGTAATCCAATTGTATTGTTGATCACCTATATATATGAGAGAGATGAGGAGGATTTGCCCCACGTAACCCTAAATTCAATCTTGGAATCAA
This sequence comes from Dactylis glomerata, assembly GCA_007115705.1. NCBI lineage: Eukaryota > Viridiplantae > Streptophyta > Magnoliopsida > Poales > Poaceae > Dactylis > Dactylis glomerata. The sequence goes on along the minus strand of QXEO01000625.1, from coordinate 5,162,770 downwards.
AGCCCATAGCCCGTAGCCCATTGCCTGTCACCGTTTCCTACGATCAAAAGATTGATTCGCCCGTCGCTGTTTCCTACGATCGAAAGATCAATCTCGTTGAACACTCCCGTTTGCTGCCCTCTCGCCAACTAGCCTCGCCTCATCGCACCAATGCAGCCTCGCCTGCATGGGTACGCATCGGTTCAGCTGTCCACCGCTATCAGCCCACTCGCCACCGTTCTGCCCATGGCTATTGCTGCGCCTCCACCCTCGATCGGGAATTCGGGATTTGCCTTGACCGTGGCAATTTTCCGCTATGGCGTGCACTAGCCCTCACCAACCTTTATGGCGCCTCCCTCCATGGGCACCTCAATGGAACCTCTATGGCTCCGGCTCAAACCATCACTGAAGGCACCGGCGATGACCAGCGTGTCATCCCCAACCCCGACTACATCAAGTGGGGGACTCAGGATAAGAAAGTCCTCGGTTTACTTCTCTCTTCCATGATTAAGGAGATAGCGTGCCAGTTGATTAACTGGACGACAGCGGCTGATGCCTGGGGATCTATCCATGCTATGTTCAGAACGCAGAACCGTGCCGGCGTTCGGCACATCCGGTGTTAGATATAGACACTAAGAAAGAAAGACATGATGGCAAGCGAGTATATGGGAAAGGTGAAGGACCTTGCCGATGCAATGGCCGCTGCCGGGTCTCTGCTTTGCGATGAGGAGGTCATCGATCACATGCTTACAGGTTTGGGAAGGACCTACAACCCGTTTGCCGCCTCTCTCTCCAAGTGGCGACTACCGCGGTATCCTTGTCCACGTTCTACTCCATGGTGCTAAACTATGAAGCACTGCAGCTTTCGTAGCAAGCTGATGATGACAGCTGGTCCTCCTCCACTAACTCCGTGTAACGGTCGGGTCCTACCCGCGCCGGCACTGGACGCCCGCGCATGCAGGAGAAAGGCCACCCCTCGGGCGGCTATCAGCCGCAACAAGGCATTCAAGATCGCTGATACGTCTCCAACGTATCTATAATTTTTGATGCTCCATGCTTGTTTTTACACCATTTGCCTATTGTTTCATTACACTTCGTGGCACTTTTATGCATTTTCCGGAACTAACCTATTAACGAGTTGCCACAGTGCCAGTTCCATGTTTTCTGCTGTTTTTGTGTTTCAGAAGTGATACACAGGAAATATTCTCAGAATTGGATGAAACAAGTTCCTGAAGTCTTATTTTACCCGGAAGCTTCCAGAGATCCGAAGGAGAGTAGGAGAGGGGCCACCAGGGGCCCACACACAGGGGTGGCGCGGCCAGCCCCTGGCCCGCGCCACCATGGTGTGAGGCCACCTGACCCCTCCTCTGACATCGCCCCTTCGCCTATAAAGACCCCCCGACGGGAAAAACCTAAGTACCCGATCACTTTTCCAGAACACATCGCGATCCACCGCCGCCGTCGACCCGAAGATCGGGAGGGTCCAGAAGTTCTTCCCGGCACCCTGCCAGAGAGGGGAATCGCCACCGGAGGTCTTCTTCATCGCCATGCTTGCCTCCGGAGCGATGAGTGAGTAGTCTACCTTGGACTATGGGTCCATAGCAGTAGCTAGATGGTTGTCTTCTCCACCATGTGCTTCATGTTTAGATCTCATGAGCTGCCCTACATGATTGAGATCACCGTTATGTAATTCTACATGTTTGGTTTGTTGGGATCCGATGAATATTGGTGTTTATGATTAAGTTGCTGTACTGAATATTATCTTTTGTTATCTCTATGTTGTTTATGATCTTGCATGCTCTCCGTTGTTAGTAGCTATCTTGGCCGAGTAGTTGCTAGTGACTCCAAGAGGGGGTATTTATGCTCGATAGTTTGTTCATGCCTCTATTTAACCCGGGGGAGTGACAGAAACCTCTAAGGTTGTAGATGTGCTGTTGCTACTAGGGAGAAAACAACATTCATATGCTCAAGGGCATATGCTTTGTTTACATTACACACTTTGCTTAATGCAATTATCTGTTGTTCGCAACTTTATACTTTTGGAGTTCTCGGATTGATTCGCCACAAGTGGATTATTAGTCATAGATGCAGTTGGATGGCGGTCTATGTATTTTGTTGTAATGCCCAGAGTAAATCTCATAGTGATCTTCTTGACATATCACGTTTATCTTTATTCTATCAATTGCCCAACTGTAATTTGTTTACCCAGCATGTGTTATTTATCTTATGGAGAGACACCACTAGTGAACTGTGGATCCCGGTCCTATTTCCATCATATTGCTATCACCTGTTTACTTTACTCGCACTGTTTACTTTATTCGCATACTCTACTGTTTTCCACTCGATACGCTCATAACCTTTGTTTCAAGCAACCCGGTGAGATTGACAACCTCATCGTAAGTTGGGAACAAAGTACTTGGTTGTTATGTGCAGGTTCCGCGTTGCAGCTAGCAAGCAAAGCTTGGACGAGGCGCCATATATAAATTGTCCAAAGCTGTCGCAAGCTAGCAAGCATCACCTTCAGTCGTTTGTCTCTCCTCTCCAAGAACGATAAACCTTGGTTTCTTAACTGAGGGAAAACTAGCTGCTATACTCATCACACCTTCCTCTTGGGGTTCCCAACGGGCTGGTTATTCACCACGCACAAGGAATCTTCTGGTGCCGTCACCCACGCGCCAGCAGCTAATTTTTTGGCGCCGTTGCCGGGGAGGAAGTAGAAGACTTCTGCGAGGGGAGTTTTCGCACGCACATCCTTTACTTTGTTTTATTGTTTTGCTTTACTTTATTTATTTTACCTGCATCGTTTTATATCAAAAACCCAAAAAATTAGAATCCTTGGTAGTTGTTATTTCTTTACTTTTAGTTTATCATGTTGATCCCTAAGTACGTTCTGGAGGACCTCTCAGTAGGTAGTGGTTCGATTATTGGCAAAAGTAACATTGAGGAGTTCTTTAATCACATTAGTATGCATAAGAAAGTTGAGGAAAAGTCTTTGGTTGAGCTAGCTCCTAGTTATGAAGTTGCTTCTGCTCATTTAGTTCACATGTTAGAAGCTAGGTTTGCTAGTCTTAATCCTTTTATGCAATACATGTTCCTTAAGCTTCATGAAATTGAGGATCCCGAAAAGAAAGCTTTTATCTTGGAAACTTTGTGCATAGAATTTAGAGATGTTGCAATTGAGGCTAGGAAAGTTTTTAAGAAGTTTAATAAGCTTGGCTCACCTGTAGTTGTTGGTACAACCGATGATTTTAGAGTGACAATAACTTATGAACTTATTGGAATTCATGATGCTTGGGAAAAGAATTCCAGTTGGATTTGCCCTGAAAATCCTTTCGATGAAAGCAGTGTGCCAAAGCGTGATCATAAAGAATTTTCAAAAACTCAGTTGGACACATTTTCCTTCATTGTTGAAAAGATCTCTGCAGTTGATCTTAATGCTTCATCACTTGATGTTACTTGATTCGCAATTTTCTGCGCCTAGCTCAAAGGCGTTAAAGAAAAGCACTCTTGGGAGATGACCCAATGTTTTAATTTTCTGCGCCTAGCTCAATCAGGGTGGATCGGTTGGTGCAGCTGGAAGCCAAGGGTACGAGTTCCATATATAGCGGCCAATGGGGCATGCGTTGCACGAGCAGCAGATACATAGTCAATCTCGTACGTGTACGCGGCAGGGTGTGACGAGACATTGACACTGCTCTGCACAGGTGGCTGGAAAACATTCGCTGAAGTTACGGCATCTCCAGCGGACCGAGCATCGCGCCGACGCAAACCGTCCGTCTTGGTCCGTTTACGTCGGGCCTGAATAGAAAATGGGTCGCGGTCCGACCCACCTGGCCGGTGCATGCAGCGGCGCGACGTCTCTTGTTCGACATTTTTTTAATTTGGCCAGCGTGTTCCGTCGTGTTCTATCGTGTTCCTGCCGTGCCGGTGGCTGTCTCCCGCCGCCCGTCGTTGTTCCCCTCCTAGGGACATTTTTCCCTCCGCTCCGCCACTATAAAAAGGCGAAGCTACTAGAGGCATCTCCCATGGCAAGAACGAGCACCATGCTAGAACGCCCTCTTCCTAGTAGTGGTGCCGACCGTCGAGATGGGTGAGCAGCAGGCGAGCAGGCGGCCAGCAATGGGGAGTCGTGAGGATGGCGGCGCCAGCAAGGCACCTCTGTTGCACCACCCGGCGCTGGTAGCTACCGCAACTAGACCACCGGGGAGCCTTTCTCATGGGCAGTGGAGGGCGATGTCATGCTGCTGGAGGTGGTCCGGCTGCATGCATACCAAGAGCTACGCATGGAGCTCTTGGAAGCTATGCGCGCCAACCTCGGAGACGCCGGTTTGCGCGCTTAGTTTGATCAAGCGGCGCACGACGTAGTGGTGTTGATGGCCGAATTGCAGGCTCTAGAAGCGCAGTGGGGCTTTTGTGCCCTGTCGCCGGTGCCGCCAGCGTTGCCACCGCCGTAGTTTTCAGCTAGTATGGTTGGGTTTGAGTTGTGGCCAATGTGTTTCGAATGTGCAATCGGTTGTAATAAAAGTAAATTGCATTGCATTAGATTGGATACAATGCAAACATTGTTTGCATACACGATCATACCCTAGAACTAAGTAGCTCGTGGCTTCTGGTCGTCCTTAGAGAAGGAGGAAACGGCGGCCTTGCCGCGGGGCACATGGTCTCATCGAAGACCATGACCGTAATCTGGTGGTCACTGTCGTATTTGAAGACGAGGAAGTGGCCGACCACGATCTCGTGCTGCTGGAAGAACCTCCTCCACCCGCTGGCTAGGTACGGCATGCCGGTGCGGTTGAAGAGGAGCTCCGTGGTCCATAAGCCGGTGGTGCCGCCGCTCACCCGCAGCAGGACCTAGTTTGTCCTCACGTTGACCACGTCGTCAAACTTGCGGGGCAGCCTAATGGAGTCCGGGTCAGCGCCGTAGTTCAGGTTGACGCCGAACTCGAACCCTTCAACAAGATCGGGGATGGGCGTCGAGTGGGGAGAGGGAGAGCGTGGAGGAGATGGCGATGCTGCCTCTTTGATCCAATGCCTCTGGCCGCCAGCACCGCTTCTCTCGCCGTGACGTCCACGACGTCCTGGCGTCCCCGGGTGGGTTGCGGCGACGAGATCTGGGCGCCACCACCACGGCTCCCTCGACGCCTACCTCCATGGCCACGGCCCGGTTGGCGCCCTAGCCGCACGGCCCGGTGGGCGCCCTAGGCGCCCTTCCCTCGATCCAATGCCTTTGACCATGGTCCCTGTGGTTGAGTGGAGAAGAACGGTGGGGAAGAAGGCAGCGTCGGTATGCACAAACTGGCCGTGCGCGGCCAGCTTAAATAGACCTCGAGGCATTGGATGCTGGCGCGGAGGCCAAAACACCTGTTAGAATAGGTCTAGTAGAGTCCTATACGTCTACGTATTGTAATCCAATTGTATTGTTGATCACCTATATATATGAGAGAGATGAGGAGGATTTGCCCCACATAACCCTAAATTCAATCTTGGAATCAAAGCCCATAGCCCGTAGCCCATTGCCTGTCACCGTTTCCTACGATCAAAAGATTGATTCGCCCGTCGCTGTTTCCTACGATCGAAAGATCAATCTCGTTGAACACTCCCGTTTGCTGCCCTCTCGCCAACTAGCCTCGCCTCATCGCACCAATGCAGCCTCGCCTGCATGGGTACGCATCGGTTCAGCTGTCCACCGCTATCAACCCACTCGCCACCGTTCTGCCCATGGCTATTGCTGCGCCTCCACCCTCGATCGGGAATTCGGGATTTGCCTTGACCGTGGCAATTTTCCGCTATGGCGTGCACTAGCCCTCACCAACCTTTATGGCGCCTCCCTCCATGGGCACCTCAATGGAACCTCTATGGCTCCGGCTCAAACCATCACTGAAGGCACCGGCGATGACCAGCGTGTCATCCCCAACCCCGACTACATCAAGTGGGGGACTCAGGATAAGAAAGTCCTCGGTTTACTTCTCTCTTCCATGATTGAGGAGATAGCGTGCCAGTTGATTAACTGGACGACGGCGGCTGATGCCTGGGGATCTATCCATGCTATGTTCAGAACGCAGAACCGTGCCGGCGTTCGGCACATCCGGTGTTAGATATAGACACTAAGAAAGAAAGACATGATGGCAAGCGAGTATATGGGAAAGGTGAAGGACCTTGCCGATGCGATGGCCGCTGCCGGGTCTCTGCTTTGCGATGATGAGGTCATCGATCACATGCTTACAGGTTTGGGAAGGACCTACAACCCGTTTGCCGCCTCTCTCTCCAAGTGGCGACTACCGCGGTATCCTTGTCCACGTTCTACTCCATGGTGCTAAACTATGAAGCACTGCAGCTTTCGTAGCAAGCTGATGATGACAGCTGGTCCTCCTCCACTAACTCCGTGTAACGGTCGGGTCCTACCCGCGCCGGCACTGGACGCCCGCGCATGCAGGAGAAAGGCCACCCCTCGGGCGGCTATCAGCCGCAACAAGGCATTCAAGATCGCTGATACGTCTCCAACGTGTCTATAATTTTTGATGCTCCATGCTTGTTTTTACACCATTTGCCTATTGTTTCATTACACTTCGTGGCACTTTTATGCATTTTCCGGAACTAACCTATTAACGAGTTGCCACAGTGTCAGTTCCATGTTTTCTGCTGTTTTTGTGTTTCAGAAGTGATACACAGGAAATATTCTCGGAATTGGACGAAACAAGTTCCTGAAGTCTTATTTTACCCGGAAGCTTCCAGAGATCCAAAGGAGAGTAGGAGAGGGGCCACCAGGGGCCCACACACAGGGGTGGCGCGGCCAGCCCCTGGCCCGCGCCAGCATGGTGTGAGGCCACCTGACCCCTCCTCTGACATCGACCCTTCGCCTATAAAGACCCCCCGACGGGAAAAACCTAAGTACCCGATCACTTTTCCAGAACACATCGCGATCCGCCGCCGCCGTCGACCCGAAGATCGGGAGGGTCCAGAAGCTCTTCCCGGCACCCTGCCAGAGAGGGGAATCGCCACCGGAGGTCTTCTTCATCGCCATGCTTGCCTCCGGAGCGATGAGTGAGTAGTCTACCTTGGACTATGGGTCCATAGCAGTAGCTAGATGGTTGTCTTCTCCACCATGTGCTTCATGTTTAGATCTCATGAGCTGCCCTACATGATTGAGATCACCGTTATGTAATTCTACATGTTTGGTTTGTTGGGATCCGATGAATATTGGTGTTTATGATTAAGTTGCTGTACTGAATATTATCTTTTGTTATCTCTATGTTGTTTATGATCTTGCATGCTCTCCGTTGTTAGTAGCTATCTTGGCCGAGTAGTTGCTAGTGACTCCAAGAGGGGGTATTTATGCTCGATAGTGGGTTCATGCCTCTATTTAACCTCGGGGAGTGACAGAACCCTCTAAGGTTGTAGATGTGCTGTTGCTACTAGGGAGAAAACAACATTCATATGCTCAAGGGCATATGCTTTGTTTACATTACACACTTTGCTTAATGCAATTATCTGTTGTTCGCAACTTAATACTTGTGGAGTTCTCGGATTGATTCGCCACAAGTGGATTATTAGTCATAGATGCACTTGGATGGCGGTCTATGTATTTTGTTGTAATGCCCAGAGTAAATCTCATAGTGATCTTCTTGACATATCACGTTTATCTTTATTCTATCAATTGCCCAACTGTAATTTGTTTACCCAGCATGTGTTATTTATCTTATGGAGAGACACCACTAGTGAACTGTGGATCCCGGTCCTATTTTCATCATATTGCTATCACCTGTTTACTTTACTCGCACTGTTTACTTTATTCGCATACTCTACTGTTTTCTACTCGATACGCTCATAACCTTTATTTCAAGCAAACCGGTGAGATTGACAACCTCATCGTAAGTTGGGAACAAAGTACTTGGTTGTTATGTGCAGGTTCCGCGTTGCAGCTAGCAAGCAAAGCTTGGACGAGGCGCCATATATAAATTGTCCAAAGCTGTCGCAAGCTAGCAAGCATCACCTTCAGTCGTTTGTCTCTCCTCTCCAAGAACGATAAACCTTGGTTTCTTAACTGAGGGAAAACTAGCTGCTATACTCATCACACCTTCCTCTTGGGGTTCCCAACGGGCTGGTTATTCACCACGCACAAGGAATCTTCTGGTGCCGTCACCCACGCGCCAGCAGCTAATTTTTTGGCGCCGTTGCCGGGGAGGAAGTAGAAGACTTCTGCGAGGGGAGTTTTCGCACGCACATCCTTTACTTTGTTTTGTTGTTTTGTTTTACTTTATTTATTTTACCTGCATCGTTTTATATCAAAAACCCAAAAAAATTAGAATCCTTGGTAGTTGTTATTTCTTTACTTTTAGTTTATCATGTTGATCCCTAAGTACGTTCTGGAGGACCTCTCATTAGGTAGTGGTTTGATTATTGGCAAAAGTAACATTGAGGAGTTCTTTAATCACAGTAGTATGCATAAGAAAGTTGAGGAAAAGTCTTTGGTTGAGCTAGCTCCTAGTTATGAAGTTGCTTCTGCTCATTTAGTTCACATGTTAGAAGCTAGGTTTGCTAGTCTTAATCCTTTTATGCAATACATGTTCCTTAAGCTTCATGAAATTGAGGATCCCGAAAAGAAAGCTTTTATCTTGGAAACTTTGCGCATAGAATTTAGAGATGTTGCAATTGAGGCTAGGAAAGTTTTTAAGAAGTTTAATAAGCTTGGCTCACCTGTAGTTGTTGGTACAACCGATGATTTTAGAGTGACAATACCTTATGAACTTATTGGAATTCATGATTCTTGGGAAAAGAATTCCAGTTGGATTTGCCCTGAAAATCCTTTCGATGAAAGCAGTGTGCCAAAGTGTGATCATAAAGAATTTTCAAAAACTCAGTTGGACACATTTTCCTTCATTGTTGAAAAGATCTCTGCAGTTGATCTTAATGCTTCATCACTTGATGTTACTTGATTCGCAATTTTCTGCGCCTAGCTCAAAGGCGTTAAAGAAAAGCACTCTTGGGAGATAACCCAATGTTTTTATTTTCAGTAATTTTTCTTTTATTTGAGTCTTGGAAGTCATTACTACTGTAATGACCGCTCCTTATCTTGTTTATTTCGTTTTTGTGCCAAGAGAAGCCTCTAATTCGAGTGAGGTAAAGATTTGGGGATGTTGCTGTCCTGAAACTGTTTTCGGTGCTGCACCGTAAAAATTCGTATAAATTCTCTGTATATCTTTTGGACCTGCGATTTCTTGTGCATATGCCCCAGGTTATATCCAAACTTTTGTTAGTTGAACACTTTTTAATTTGAGCAACAGAAAACCCCTAAAAAATTCGACCTTTGTCAGCTGTTCAGTTTTGACAGATTTCTGCCAATATTTGTGTTTGCCACTTTATCGCTTTCTTTTGAGTTCTTTTTGATCACGGAACTTTTGGGGAGGTTGCTACAGTAGTATTTGCTATATATGTGGTGGTTTTGAGTTGAAATCTGAAGCAAAAAGAGGATTGATTATATGTTATGCTTGCACTAATATTGCTAATAGAATTGTGTTTAGTTTTGTATGAAGGAAGTTTTCAAGTGTAGGGATTGGAGAATGATGAGATGACTTGAAGAATGGAAAAAAGCTCAAGCTTGGGGATGCCCATGCATCACCCCAAGAAATATCCAAGAAGTACAAGCGTCAAAGCTTGGGGATGCCCCCGAGGCACCCCTTCTTCATCGGCAAAAATCAGGTCACCTTTCAAGACACTATATTTTTATTGCTTCATGCACTATGTGTTTTTCTTGGAGCGTCAGTTGTTTTAGTTTTCTTAGTTAGTTTAGTTTGTTTGTTTGCTGCAATAAATGGTTGGGCCCCAACAAATTTCTTTTGGAGGAGATGTACTCGTTTTCATTTGCAAAGAACACTCCGTTTTCACTCTTATCGTTCATCGAGTGTTCTTCTTTTTCTGCTACTACTTTTGGTTTTCGTTTTCGCCTTGATTTGCGTTCAGACCTTGTCATATATTTTCATCAAGGTGTATTTTTGCCTCTGATCTTTATTGGTTTTCATCAAAAGAGGTGTCTTAAAAAATTTCAAATGGTGTTGGAAAAGAGAAAAAGCTTTGTGCAAAATAGTGGTACAAGAAGGAGCTTGTGTAGACTGCGGCTTAGGCTTTTTCATGTCATGCTTGATGTCTTTTTGATAGTATGCTTAGTGGTTTTGCTGTAGCATGACTTGTCTCAAATAACTGAGATTGCTTAATGAGCCTTTGAAAAAATCGTGCGTTGTTTTTATTGTATGGAAGCATTATTTTGGTTTTCTCCTTGATGCTTTATTTGGGTTGACTTGGCGCATGCTCACACATGTTAGACTCTTACAAAGTCGCCAATAGCCTTCATGATCATTTAGTTTTTGACTTTTGATGCCATCTTATGCTTCTTTTAATGTCGCTTTGTCGCTTTGCATGATTATGGCCATTATTGCTCTCTTAGTTGGTCGCTCCCAGTCTTTTGCTAGCCCTCGCCTTGTACTGAGTATGAGCTCTACTCGTGCATCCAACTCCTAAAAGCCAAAGTTTTCCAAAGTGTCCACCATACATACCTACTAGCAATTTGCTATTTCAAGTAAATTTGACTTGCTTTTATTTTCTCTTCAAATTAAACTCTTACCAGTGTTATGCGAAATTCGGCCAGTAAAGCTCTCACGAACCAGAAGGCACACTTTACTTTTTCCTGTTCTTAAAAATTTGACATTGTGGTCTCTTATGTTGAGATGTTATGCTTGCAAGTTGTAAGTTGGAGACTAGCCCAGCCATGCAGTCATGGGCAAGCTTTCAACATTGCACTTCTTATTTGAGTTGATATCGTGATCTTTTATTTATGGATGCCCGCGGTGTGAAATGAATTGGGAATCTTGTGAGGATCATGGAGTTTGTATATGTGTTAGGGAAACGCCGGGCCGCTAATCTAAGCCATGCATAATTCATGGTGGAAATTTGCAGCATACCCATGGTGAACATTCAACGACGCATCTCACAATAAAAAGCTAAACAAAAGGCAAATAAAAGAGATGTCGAGGTGTTCATTGTCTGCTTGTCCTGTCATTTTGGTGTGGGCTTGTTCCATGTCATCGGGCACGGAGGTACCCCATTGGCGGTTCTCAATGATATGCATATACTTACAATGACAAGAGCCTTGCTTGGGACTCTAAGTAAAGTAGCATGAGGTTTGGGTACTCGTATTCACGGGGCACGAGGTTTTCAACTTATGATTTGTCAAGCATATGCATCATAATTGTTCTCGCATTAACTTTAACCATTCAAGATGCTTATGATGGGGGCAATGAGAGCTCAAAGCCGGTAAGTACCATAATTTTTGAAGGTTATAAAACTTACAATCACTGCTTCCCTCTGCGAAGGGCCTTTCTTCTACTTTTATGTTGAGTCACCACCTTCTATCTTTATGCACCATTAAGAGAGCATAGTTGTCATTCTTAGTGTAATATGTATTGTCCCAAAGTTCATTGATTGATTCATATTGTTGGTTTCAGTTGTTCTCAAATTATTTGTATCTAGTCGCCCTCTTAAACTTGAAGGTGTCCTATGCATTTATGTTTTGCTCTCTTTGAAGGACAAGATGAAAACCATTTGTATGTTTTCCTTATGATTTGAACACACGTTTGACTTTCATTGTTTCATTTTCATGATCTTTTGTTTGTGTTCATTTGCATGTTTACAACATGGTTGCTAAGTTCTTATTGTCAAGATTATATCTTTCATGCCCATGTTTTAAGTTCTTATGATCCCAGCTCACAAATGCTTACATATGTGATCAAGATTGTGTAGGTGCATGTCACCTCAAAAATTATTCTTTTGTTATCACTTACCTACTCGAGGACGAGCAGGAGTTAAGCTTGGGGATGCTTGATACGTCTCCAACGTATCTATAATTTTTGATGCTCCATGCTTGTTTTTACACCATTTGCCTATTATTTCGTTACACTTCGTGGCACTTTTATCCATTTTCCGGAACTAACCTATTAACGAGTTGCCACAGTGCCAGTTCCCTGTTTTCTGCTGTTTTTGTGTTTCAGAAGTGATACACAGGAAATATTCTCGGAATTGGACGAAACAAGTTCCTGAAGTCTTATTTTACCCGGAAGCTTCCAGAGATCCGAAGGAGAGTAGGAGAGGGGCCACCAGGGGCCCACACACAGGGGTGGCGCGGCCAGCCCCTGGCCCGCGCCACCATGGTGTGAGGCCACCTGGCTCCTCCTCTGACATCGCCCCTTCACCTATAAAGACCCCCCGATGGGAAAAACCTAAGTACCCGATCACTTTTCCAGAACACATCGCGATCCGCCGCTGCCGTCGACCCGAAGATCGGGAGGGTCTAGAAGCTCTTCCCGGCACCCTGCCAGAGAGGGGAATTGCCACCGAAGGTCTTCTTCATCGCCATGCTTGCCTCCAGAGCGATGAGTGAGTAGTCTACCTTGGACTATGGGTCCATAGCAGTAGCTAGATGGTTGTCTTCTCCACCATGTGCTTCATGTTTAGATCTCATGAGCTGCCCTACATGATTGAGATCACCGTTATGTAATTCTACATGTTTGGTTTGTTGGGATCCGATGAATATTGGTGTTTATGATTAAGTTGCTGTACTGAATATTATCTTTTGTTATCTCTATGTTGTTTATGATCTTGCATGCTCTCCGTTGTTAGTAGCTATCTTGGCCGAGTAGTTGCTAGTGACTCCAAGAGGGGGTATTTATGCTCGATAGTGGGTTCATGCCTCTATTTAACCCGGGGGAGTGACAGAAACCTCTAAGGTTGTAGATGTGCTGTTGCTACTAGGGAGAAAACAACATTCATATGCTCAAGGGCATATGCTTTGTTTACATTACACACTTTGCTTAATGCAATTATCTGTTGTTCGCAACTTTATACTTTTGGAGTTCTCGGATTGATTCGCCACAAGTGGATTATTAGTCATAGATGCAGTTGGATGGCGGTCTATGTATTTTGTTGTAATGCCCAGAGTAAATCTCATAGTGATCTTCTTGACATATCACGTTTATCTTTATTCTATCAATTGCCCAACTGTAATTTGTTTACCCAGCATGTGTTATTTATCTTATGGAGAGACACCACTAGTGAACTGTGGATCCCGGTCCTATTTCCATCATATTGCTATCACCTGTTTACTTTACTCGCACTGTTTACTTTATTCGCATACTCTACTGTTTTCCACTCGATACGCTCATAACCTTTGTTTCAAGCAACCCGGTGAGATTGACAACCTCATCGTAAGTTGGGAACAAAGTACTTGGTTGTTGTGTGCAGGTTCCGCGTTGCAGCTAGCAAGCAAAGCTTGGACGAGGCGCCATATATAAATTGTCCGAAGCTGTCGCAAGCTAGCAAGCATCACCTTCAGTCGTTTGTCTCTCCTCTCCAAGAACGATAAACCTTGGTTTCTTAACTAAGGGAAAACTAGCTGCTATACTCATCACACCTTCCTCTTGGGGTTCCCAACGCGCTGGTTATTCACCACGCACAAGGAATCTTCTGGTGCCGTCACCCACGCGCCAGTAATCGCCGCTACAACGCTGGCGGTGGTGGCAACACCGGTCGCAACAACGGTGGCAGCAACTACGCCGCAACAACGGCGGCACTAACAACGGCCGCAACAATGGGCGCCGCGCACGTCCTCGATGTCAGCTCTGTGGTTATTGGGGACATGAGGCGACGGACTGCCGAAACCACTTTGATCAAGACTACTACCCCGAGCACTCGCGCTCTGCCAACAACGCCTCGACCTCCAACACCGAGGCTCCTCATTGGCTCGTCGACTCTAGTGCGACTGATCATCTCACAAGTGACCTGGACAGCCTCCACGTTCATGAACGCTATGGCAGGAAGGACCACATCCAAGTAGCAAATGGTACAGGTTTGTCAATTTCGCATATTGGACACTCAAATTTAGTCGGTTCTTCCCTTTACTTAAATAATGTCCTTCACGTTCCACATATTAACCAACATCTTCTCTCCGTTCATCGCCTTGTTTTCGATAATAATATTTTCATCGAGTTTCACAAACACTTCTTTCTTGTTAAGGACAAGGGCACGAGGAGAATTCTTCTTCGAGGTAGAAGTCAAGGTGGCCTCTATCCACTTCCGTTCAGTCGATCTTCACCATCATCCACCCATCATGCTTCGTTTAGCGTCAGGATTAAGTCGTCCCAGTGCCACCAGCGTCTCATCATCCCTCCAATAATATCGTCTTGTCCATTGTTAGGAATAATGGTCTCGTGTGTTTGTCTTCATACAATACTGCTTTAGTTTGTGATGCTTGTCAACGTGCTAAAAGTCATCAATTACCCTACCATTTATCATCTCATGTTTCCACTATGCCTCTTGAGTTAATTCATTATGATGTTTGGGGGCCGGCTCATGCCTCTTTCGAGGGTACAAGTATTATGTGAGTTTTACAGATGACTACTCGCGCTTTTGTTGGATTTATCTTCTTAAGCATAAGTCTGATGTTGAGCAGGTGTTCTACACCTTCCAGGCTCATGTTGAGCGTCTTCTGAACACAAAGATCAAAACTGTGCAATCAGATTGGGGTGGTGAATATCATAAGTTGCATCGCTATTTTCAGCGTACTGGCATCTCTCATCACGTTTCCCGCCCACACACCTCCCAACAATACGGGATTGCCGAGCGCAAACACCGTCACTTGGTTGAGACCGGCCTCGCTCTGCTAGCTCATTCCTCGGTTCCCCTGCATTATTGAGATGAGGCTTTGCTTGCAGCGTGCTATCTCATTAACCATATGCCTACACCGGTGCTTCAGCAGGATACGCCTATTTCTCGTCTCCTTAATATCCAGCCTGACTACTCCTTTCTTCGTATTTTCGGGTGTGCTTGCTGGCCGAGCTTGCATAAGTACAACATGCATAAGCTTGCTTTCGATCGATGATGTGTATTTTCCTCGGGTATAGTCCGATGCATAAGGGGTATAAGTGTTTAGATCGTTCTACCAGACAGATTTTTATCTCCCGTGATGTTATTTTCGATGAGTCCGTCTTTCTATATGCTACTCGAGGTGTCACAATCGATGTGTCTACTCTTGAAGAGGTTATCTCTTTTCCATCCACTGAACCGTCTACTAGTGTTCCAGTGTGAAATTATGACCATACATATTTGTCTACTGATGCACCTGCTAGTATTTCTCATGTGCAGGAAGGAAACAGCTTCTCCGCCGGCGGACATGCATGGCCTCGACTCGCGTGCAGCTAGACCAGCCATGCAAATGACATCAACGATTGCACCAGCCATGCAAATGACTCCCATAGCTGATCTAGCTCTGCAGACAATTCCCACCAGTTAGGGGTGCAAGCGGCGTCCCACCACTAGTGGAAATCGGGGCATTTGCACCGGGTTGTAACTGTCTTCATTATTTTCAATAATTTCTCAAATCCCTTGTCAGATAAACCAGTCTCTGCCTTCCATTGCAGCAACTCCAGTGTGGTACCGAGCTTCATGTTTCCATCTTCACAATTTGGGTACAACTTTTTTTGTGCTCCTCTAACATGCCCTTTAACTTCCGCTTCTCATTTACACTTTCTGCTTCTCTGTGTGCATCAACGATGGCCCGACAAAGATCATCATCAGGCTCATCAGATGCCTCTTCCTCTTCAGCTTCTCCTGTCCCTTCAGCTTCAGATTCCCCCGTTGTAGTATCACCGTATTCAGGGTACATATCATCATCCTCTTCTTCTTCATTGTCTTCCATTATAACCCCTCTTTCTCCGTGCTTGGTCCAACAATTATAGCTAGGCATGAAACCTTTTCGAAGCAGGTGGGAGTGAAGGATTTTCCAGGAAGAGTATTCCTTCTTGTTCTCATAGTCAACACATGGATAACACATAAAACCATTCTAAATGTTTGCCCGAGCCACATCGCCAAAATTACGAAGACCTTCAATGAACTCGGAAGTGCGTCGGTCACCGTACATCCATTGTCGTTGGTTCATCTGCGTCATATAATTAGGTTTACCAAAACCATTAAAGAACATCATAAATAGTGAAATGACCACTGTATATCAAAACATGCATTTGTATCAATGACAAATGAAAGGATAGAGTTGCTAACCTCGATCGAGGAGGAAAGAACGAGGACAAGACCTAAGTATCGCTCGGGCACCTCATATCATTTTTATTTTGTGTGAGCTTAAGTAGCATCATGCTCTTAGGCATTTCATCAAACACCTCTTGTAGATAGGGAAAAAAAATCAAACTAGCACACCCCTCTCACACCTTCCACAGGAAAAAAACAGAGGAGAGGGTTGGTGGGTGGGTGTATTTATAGGCAGGACCTTTAGCACCGGTCCGTGCCCCAAACCGGTGCAAAAGGGCAGCCATTGGCAGGCGCCAGACCTTTAGCACCGGTTCGTGGCACGAACCGGTGCTAATGGTTCCTAACGAACTGGTGCTAAAGCTCCACGGGCTCCGTTTAGCTTCCTGGCCACTCGAAGCAGTGCTAAAGCACCCCTTTAGTCTGGGTTCATAAGCCAACTGGTGCTAAAGCCTTTGGCAGCTCCAAATGAAAGCCCTATTTTCTACTAGTGTGCATTTGTCCCACAAAAGCAAATTCTAGGCAAAAGGATGGTGTGGTTCTCTGACAAATTAAAGCACAGCTAGTACAAATATCCGTCCCGCAACCCGCCCCGCTTGCACCCCTACCATCAGTTCGCCTTCTCATTCCAGGCTGAACGTTGAACAACCTGTCACGGATGAGCCGCTTGACTCGCCCAGCCAGTCCAGCCGACCAGCTGGGTCGTCTCCGCCTAGATTGGTTGTCACTGCCGCGTCCGAAGGTGCAGCATCGCTTTCTCCGTCGCCTGGACCAGCTCACCCCATGGTTACACGTACCCGGGATTCTACTTGGCATCCTAAAGAGTACACTGATGGTACCATACGGTATAATCCTTCTCGCCGTGCTTTCTTTGCGACGTCTTCGTCTCATCATGATGTCCTTAATGAGCCTGCATGGTGTGCCGCCATGACGGATGAGCTCGATGTGCTTCAACGAACTAATACCTGGGTCTTGGTTCCTCGACCTTCTGGAGTCAACATTGTGGGCAGCAAATGGATTTTTAAAACGAAGCAACGGCCTGATGGTTCTGTTGATAAATATAAAGCTCGCCTTGTCGCTTGTGGATTCACTCAGCAGCTTGGTATTGATTATTGTGATACTTTCAATCCAATTGTTAAGCCAGCTACTATACGACTGGTTCTATCTCTTGCTGTTTCGCGCGGTTGGATTCTGCAACAGGTTAACGTCAGTAATGCTTTTCTCCATGGGTTTTTTCTGAAGATGTCTATATGCAGCAGCCGCCGGAGTTTGAGGATGCTCGTTTTCCCTCTCATGTGTGCAAGCTTTATAAAGCTCTTTATTCTCTCAAACAATCTCCTCGTGCTTGGTATGCCCTCCTGAGTGCTCGTTTCCTTCAGCTTGGTTTTACCTCCACGAAAGCGGACACGTACCTTTTCATCTTCTCCCAGATGGGTGTGCAGATTTACATGCTTGTTTATGTAGATGACATTGTGATTGCTTGTTCTTCGTCTGTTGCGGTTGATCGTCTCATCCCCTCCTTGTTCGAGAGTTTTCCTATCAAGGATTTGGGCACTCTTGACTATTTCTTGGGTCTGGAAGCGACCTATAATTCAGGGGGCATGGTATTGACTCAACGGAAGTATGAACTAGATCTTCTTCATTGTGTGAGCATGGATAATTGTAAACCCACTTTGACGCCGCTAGCCACCACAGAGCGTCTCGCTCGTGATACAGGGACAATGTTGGGTACCGAAGACTCTTTCATGTATCGCAGTATTGTAGGAGGTTTGCAATACTTGACACACACTCGCCTAGACTTGGCTTTTGCAGTTAATAAGGTGTGTCAGTTTCTTTCGCAACCTACTGATGTGCATTGGGAAGCTGTTAAGAATATACTGCGTTATGTGAAGGGGACTCTAGATATGGGACTGCAGATACGTAAGTATGCATCCACTTGTGTCAGTATTTACACAGATGCTGATTTGGTAGGATGTATGGATGATCATCGTTCTACCGATGGTTATGCTATTTTTGTTGGACCTAATCTTGTCTCACGGAGTTTCAAGAAACAACCTACACTCTCGAGATCAAGCAGGCAGAGTATAAAGCATTGGCTAATGGAGCTGCTGAAGCCATCTAGGTGGAGTCGCTACTCAAGGAGCTTGGTGTATTGCAGCAACGTACTGCCATTATATGGTGTGATAATCTAGGGGCTACATACCTGACGGCTAACCCAGTTTTCCACGCACGGACCAAGAACATTGAGATTAATTTCCATTTTGTGCGAGAGTGTGTTACTTCTGGAGATCTTGATGTCAGGTTCATCTCTACTCGTGAACAACTGGCTGATGTGTTGACTAAACCAGCCACTCGACAAATGCTAGACTATTTCCGACCCAATCTAAATCTTGTATGTAGTAGAAGTTCAGATTGAGGGGGAGTGTTAGAATAGGTCTAGTCGAGTCCTATACGTGTACGTATTGTAATCCAATTGTATTGTTGATCACCTATATATATGAGAGAGATGTGGAGGCTTTGCCCCACGTAACCATAAATTCAATCTACATCGGCATTGAAGTGACCTCGCCGTGCATGGGACGGCGCAGCAGGCTGCCAATGCCGTAGCATAGATCGAAGCGACGGGCGGCGCAACAGAAGGTCAGGCGGCTGGCACAGCCTTTGACCATCGCTTCCGCCCGTTGAGCCGCTGTCATGCTAGCCCTAGATCCACGCGGGAGGACACGGGTGGACAGCGCGCCTGTCCGCGCCGACGCATCGGTGATCCAAATTTAATGGACCAATACATTGGGTCGGACACATCAGTCCGAATACATCTCATCGCTGGAACATGTGCAACCGGCACGCTAATCCGATCGGACCAATTCAAACGCGAGTGGATGTGATGCGTCGACCCCGCCGAAGATGCCCTTAAGCTTAAGCGGCAGTAGTTGGTTGGTCGGACTTGATGGGATCATGTTCTCGACTGGTCGGACGGCTGGAGTGGTTGGAAACATCGGCCACGCGTGACATTACCGACGCGAGTTTTAATTAAGGTTCATTAGCACGTGTCAGTGCTTTTGACATACACACAGTCACTACAGTAATACTGTATGTGCTTTGGTCAATCCTTGTCATCGTCGAACTACGCGTCCTGATCGACGACGGGAGCAACTGTGTGTGATCTCAGGCCGTTAGCTCTCGTTGAGACGTCGGTCCATGTTCATCATTCTGTCGTTGTTGAATGGTGGATAATCTTGCTTTTGCTAGGATGTCTCTGTTTCCCCACTGATCACTAGTAGAAAACAGGCCTAATATCCAGGACGAATTTGAGTTTTAGTCCCGGTTGTGTTTTGATCCGGGACTAATGTGAGCATTAGTCCCGGTTCATAAGACTATGTGGGCCAGGAATTTTTAGTCCCGGTTCAAACGGGACCTTTAGTTCCGGTTGGAAATACGAACCGGGACTAAAGGGTTAGCGACCTTTAGTCCCGGTTGGTGTCTCCAACCGGGACTAAAGCCTCACCCTTTAGTCCCGGTTGGTGTTACCAACCTGGACTAAAGGGTCTCCCCCAATTTTCCTCCCATGCCTACCCCCCCCCCCCCCCGCGTACAAAAAATGTCTAAAATAAATAAATGAAAATGATAAAAACTTCAAATTTCAAAATCCTTTGACATGCATGTACCTCATGCAACTAACTTTTATGGAAAATTTGAAATTTTGAAATTTGAATTTTTTTGCAAAAAAAGGTTGTTCCAAATTAAAACGGCTCTAACTTTTGCATACGGACTCGAAAAAAAACGTATAATATATGAAAAATTATCTACACAAAATTTTACATCCGATTTCAACGGCCTATGGCCGTTTGCACAAATTCTACTTTCTCAAAATTCCAAAGGGAAATATGAAAGCAGGAAGATTTTAGTTTTTGTTAGAAAAATGAGAAAAAAATGATTTTTTTCAAGGTTTTTTTAATATCTCTAGTTGTCTCTTCCACTTTTTAGTTATTTTGAAGTTTTTTATTAATTTTGGAATTTTTAAGGTTTTTGAATTTTTTTGTTTTTTTGAATATTTTGAGTTTTCAAATTAATATTTAAATTATGCATAAAGATTATTTGAAATTTATTGATGCTCATTATTACTTACTCATTGTTGCTTATTTTTGAAATTATTTAGAATTCAAAAAAGTAAAATTATATGTTATCAAAGTCTAAGGGTTAATACAATTCATATCATAGTATTATCAAGAAGTCGCGTGCGCAGTCTTGGAAGCTAGTAGAGAAGGAATGGAGAAGTTAAGCGTGCTGAGTGTGGAGCAGTGTGAGGATGGGTGACCGGCTAGGAAGTGGGACCACAAGTATATACTTTGACATGAAGAATAGGGGTGATAATTACAGATTAGAGGGGATTAGAGGAGAAACCGTCAAACAAATCAAAAAATCCGAAAATAGGAAAATTCAAGAAAATCCGAAATAATCTGAAACTTTTTTTGAAAATATTAAAAAAATGATAAAATGACCTTTAGTCCCGGTTGGTGTTACCAACCGGGACTAAAGGGTTCTCCAGCCCGCAGCGCTCAGGACAGCCACGTGGAGAACCTTTAGTCTCGGGTTGTGGCACAACCGGGACTAAAGAGAAAGACCTTTAGTCCCGATTAGTTAGTCCCGGTTGGTACAACCGGGACTAAAGGCCCTTACCAACCGGGACTAAAGACCGTTTTTCTACTAGTGGATCCACACACACACGCTGCGAATAAACTGAGACACTTTCGTCTCCGAACGTCAAATCCAGAGCACACTGCCACATCATACTTGATTCTTATTGTAAATGTGTATTAGGGCATTTTACTAAAGTGCCCTGACAGATATTTGGTGATGTTTTTGTTTTGACATCTGTGTTTGGTGACTTCAGTTTATATGATTGCTATAGGGCTTTTTGCCAATTTTTATTGAATAAATAAAATAAAAGAAGGCCATATGTATCTTTTCGATATAGAGGCTGGGGCTGTCCCATTTTGAAAAAAAAAGATATTTATGATAAAACAAATGCCTCTAAATTGTAAACTGTTATATACTAGCGAGGCTTGCTTCAGTGCTCCCCCCTCCATCCCTTCCAAACTCAAGAAGGGCAAACCGGACTTTGTACTATCTAATTATTTGTTAATCCCAATAGCTTGTCCTGATCCATACTCGTATGTACTCCCTCCGTTCGGAAATATAAGATCTTTTAGCTTTGTAAAGTGAGTGTATCTAGACATGTTTTAGTGTATAGATTTAAGAATCTATACACTAAAACATGTCTAGATACACTCACTTCACAAAGATAAAACATCTTATATTTCTAAACGGAGGGAGTACATCCGTAGCCTGTAGGTATACGAACTAATACACAAGATCTGTATGTTCAACCACACGTGGACACGGCCACGATCCATTCCGCCAAGCGTCTTCCATCGCCACCCAGTACTTCTCGAGGGAAACGACTGCGGTCGTTCGGGTCAGAAGAAATCGGCCGCCTGATTCCGCACTAGCTCTAGTTGCCGTCGCAGCCCTCGCTTGCCCTTGTTATTGTTTTGGGCGCCGGTTCGATTTTAGCAATTAGGGCTATAAAGTGGAGAAGTAATTTCTTAAATGAGTTCTCCTTTAAATTTTATACAAATTTTATGTTGAAGTCAAAGAGCACAACGAGGAAGACGCCCATGAACCTAAGTGATAGGGACGGGTGTACAAATTTCGTATGTATATGTATCTGTATACATTTAACTAGGTAATACTACGTAATTTAAGCGGTATGCTAGATAGGACTTAAACAATTATTAATGATGACTTGATAATCTACTATTCTATTCTACTATACACTAAAAGCACAATACGGGAGTTTAAAATAAAGACACTATATTAAGCCACATCATCATAATTATTTTTGACAGTTAGATGTAAAATTAATGGCTAGGATTTTAAATCACAACCGTTACGTAGAATATATCCTATATACAACTACTATGTATAGAGGTACAATTATAATTCACATATGTTTGTGCATATCCCATAGGACCACATCGTATCATGGCCCAATGATGCATGTATGCAGTGGTCCAGGTGCGGCCTCCATGAAATAAAACAGAGAAAAACTAAAAAATATACAGCCTCAAAGGACACGTTCAAACTTGCATGCGATAGAAATCGGAAGAAAAAAAATGAAGGAAAAGAGTTTACGTGGTGTACGTTCACGTGGAATTAATGAATAGATAGACTAAACAAACAAGACATAGAGTTCTCTCATGCAGATGGACTACGTAGTGAAAATCTTAAAATTAGATGGATAGAAATTTAGGTTTTGCTACGAAGCTAAACAATATTTCCATGCTGATTTTTTCTGCATACGGTACCATACAAAATTTATTTGTTGAATTATTTTGGATTAATCAACTTTTTGAAATTCATAGTAAAATAAATTTTATTGAGTGGATAAAATCCATGCAAGGTAAACTTAGAAATTAATAGCAGACAAATTTTGTTAAGCGCATAAAGAAAGCGACAATAAGTTACATATGAAATTGAAAATAAAAATAAAATAAATTAGTAATTCTGTTCCATAAAAATTTTGTTAAAGTCGTAAAAATAGATTTCTCAATAAAATTTATATCAAAATAACTATAGCAAGATTTAATCAAACTATATACTCCCTCCGGTTCATATTACTCTTTGCTAATACGGATGTATCTACCACTAAAATATGTCTTGATACATCTATATTAATGAAGAGTATTATGGGTCAGAGGGAGAACATATGAGGTCTCTATTAATAATAAGATAAAATAAATAATAAACTTGGTTTCAATACAAATCTAATATTAAATTCCTTAGAGGTATGAAGTGACAGATATCTAAATGAATACAACATGTCTTTGATGTATAATAACATATATGGGTCCAGCAGTAGAAAAATCAAAAGGTCGGCATGAAAAGAATTTAGGAAGATCAATTAGACTTAAGTTGCATTAATAAGAATGACGAAAAGTTCATATAGTAGGAAAAATAAAAATTATATGCATGCACGACGTACTCTAATAAAAATCAGTTGATCGATACAAATATTAGTTGGGTGTAAAATTTGTAGCCAAGATTTTGAATCATAACTGTAATATTTATCATAAGACTAGCAAAAGTGCCCGTGCGTTGCAACGGGAAATGGGGCGTGACACAGGTTCTATGTAAAACGATTAGTTAAGCGGTGAATAACATTAGTCAAATGGCCTATCTCACTGGTTATTGACGAGTATTCCATAGTCAATAAGTATATAATGTCAAAACCTAATATTATCTTCTTAAATACCTCACCACTACCCCATTTTGAAAAAAAAATCTCAGCACTGATAAGGGCTATAAAAATAATTCTGTTTTCCTACATCATTCATAATTCTCTATGCCAAAGTCATATCCAACATAGTGATGTAATATGTTCGGAACAAACAACAGCATATATTTCCAGACATCACACAAACCTTGCTAGCTGGACTCCAGACATAAGAAGCTTTCAAAGCATGATAAAAGGTTGTCTCAAAGATATTTTTGTTTAACCGCTGGCAGTGAGGAAGATTTCTATAATAATACGTAGCAAAGTGTAAAATTAGGCCTACTTTTTGTTAGAACTCAGAAGATTGAGAGTAAAACTTCTGTTTATTGCTTGTGGGCAAAGCCCTATTTATACAAGGATTTTGGGGTGCCTCCGAAGAGGTGCCTGTTACAAGAGACATGACTGTTTACAAGAGATGCAACTGCTGAGGGAGAGAGAGAAGAGGTGTCTATACACAAGAGACATGTCTGTACAGAAAGGGTGCTTTGGGCATACTAGTAACCGCCTAGAGCGGTTGTAATTTATTCCTAACACTCCCCCTTGCACAAAGATTTTTCTTGTATGTCTTGTATTCCTTGTATAATCTTGAATGTAATGACCTTGATCACAAGCGATAAATTTTCTTGAATAAACTCCCCCAAAAACCCTGTGGGAAAAATATGAGGAGACTAGAATTTGATATGTTGTCAAAAACTCCTTTAAAACCCAGTGGGAAAAGTAAGGAGAAAATAGTACAACATATAATGATTATTGTCTCTTTGATAACTTATATGAGAAAACCTTGGAAGGATAAAATTCATTGGTAAGTTTAGAGAACAATTAATATGTCTTGTATACATCCGTTAAAAACCCCGGTGGGGAAAATAGGAGGTATGACATATATTCTTGTGTTGATATTACCTCATTAAAAACCTCGATGAGAACCATGAGAGTAAACTCATAAAGGAAAAAGAGTGTAATATAATGTTTGAATGGGTTATGGTTCAGAGGGATACTCCCCCTGATCCTTTCAAATCTCGAAGTCGTCTCATACCAATTCCATGAACATACTTTTCAAATGTTGAAGTTGGTAGTGACTTCGTGAATAGATCAGCAAGATTATCACATGATTTGACTTGCAAAATGTTTATATCTCCACTTTTCTGTAATTCATGGGGATAAAACAATTTGGGTGCAATATGTTTAGTGATATTGCTCTTTATGTAACCCGTTTGCATTTGAGCAACACAAGCAGCATTATCTTCATAAATAATGGTCGGAGATTCGATAGAACCTTTTCCACATGATTGTTGTATGTGGTTTATCATTCTGCGAAGCCATACACATTCACGTGATGCCTCATATAATGCAATTATTTCAGAATGATTGGTGGATGTAGCCACTAAGGTTTGCTTAGAAGACTTCCATGAGATGGCTGTCCCACCATGTAGGAACACAAAACCGGTTTGCGATCTGGCATTATGGGGGTCTGATAAGTAGCCAGCATCGGTATACCCAATCATATCAATGTCCAGATTTCTCTGAAATTGAAAGAATAGGCCAAGATCCTTTGTGCCTTGGAGATATCGAAAGATATTCTTAGCTCCCATCCAATGTCGTTTAGTAGGAGCTGCGCTATGTCTAGCTAGTAAATTTACTGCAAATGCAATATCAGGCCTGGTGCAATTTGCAAGATACATAAGCGCTCCAATAGCACTGAGATATGGAACTTCGGATCCCAGTATCTCTTCTCCATTATCCCTTGGTCTGAATTGATCTTTCTCTACGTCTAGAGATCGAACAACCATGGGAGTTTTGGATGGATAGGATTTGTCCATATTGAATTTCTCCAATATTTTCTGGATATAGGCGGTTTGATGAACCAAAATACCTGAGGGAAGGTGCTCAAGTTGTAATCCTAAGCAAAATTTGGTTTTACCCAAATCCTTCATCTCAAATTCCGTCTTTAGGTGATTGCGTGCTTCATCAATATCTTGTGTGTTGCCAATGATATTAAGGTCATCAACATACACTGAAATAATGCAAAATCCTGTTTCGGACTTTTTGATGAAGACACATGGACAATCATCATTGTTGGAGTATCCCTTTTTCAATAGGAACTCACTAAGTCGGTTGTACCACATGCGTCCCGACTGTTTTAAGCCATATAAAGACTTATTTAGTTTTAAACAATATACGTTGCGTTTTGCATTTGGATTCGGAATTGGAATTCCATCAGGAACCTTCATATAGATGTTCGAATCAAGTGATCCGTAAAGGTAAGCGGTCACTACGTCCATCAACTGCATAGATAGACGATTTTGTACTGCCATAGATATGAGGTATCGGAATGTAATACCACTCATTACCGGAGAATAAGTTTCATTGAAATCAATGCCTGGTCTCTGCGTGAAACCTTGGGCTACAAGCCTTGCTTTATATCTCACCACCTCATTGTTTTCGTTCCGCTTACGAACGAAAACCCATTTAAATCCCACAGGGAAAACTTTGGGAGGTGTAGGTATTGCTTCAGTGAATACCTTTCGTTTATTGAGCGAGGCTAATTCTACTTGGATTGCATCCTTCCATTTAGGCCAGTCGGAGCGTTTCTCACACTCTGCCATGGTCTTTGGATCATGATCATTTAGAAGGTTGTTTGCAATTGTAGTAGAGAAATTTATGTCGACAATTGTAGACTTATGGTTGTAAGATTCTCCAGAGTCTATATAGTTTGTGGAAATTTCATTTACCCTTGTTGACTCGTCGTGATTTCCCAATACGGTTGAGTCTAGGTTTTCCGATGTCCCAGTCATTGAGTGCACAACTGAGCTGGGTTGTGGAGGTTGTCCTTCCACTGGATTATCAACGCTAGGTTGATTTACATTTACTTCTTTAGAGGGTTTCTTCCTCTGTTTCCTTTGTTGCTTGCGAGGAGCTGAATCCTGTTTTACATTTACTTGTTCAGAGGGTTTCTTCCCCTGTTTCCTTTGTTGCTTGCGAGGAGCTGAATCCTGTTTTATGGCCGTACTTCTCCCCCTCTTATTTTGAATAGGGGGTTGAGTGGTTTTTGTTGGTACCTCCACTCTTTCAGGCGCATTTATTGCAGGATTGTAGGATTTAGTGACACCTTTATAGTCAGTAAATGAATCTGGCAGATTATTTGCTATATGTTGCAAATTAATTATCTTCCGAACTTGAAGTTCAGTTTCTTGAGTACGTGGGTCAGAGGAGGAAATGCCTTGGGCATTCCAATCGATTTCCGGGCATTCTTTTTGGTACTTGATATCTCCCCCTAATGCCGGGAAATGGTCCTCATTAAAGATGCAATCAGCGTGACGGGCTGTGAATAGATCCCCTGTAAGGGGTTCAAGGTACTTGATTATTGACGGTGATTTGTACCCCACATAGATCCCCAGTTTCCTGTGTGGGCCCATGGATGTACGCTGCGGTGGTGAGATTGACACATATGTGGCGCATCCAAATTTACGCAGATGGGAAATATTAGGTAGATTTCCACGTACTAATTGTAGAGGGGAAGTGCTGTGATATCCAGTTGGTCGCAATTGAATTAAGTCAGCAGCATGTAAAACTGCATGACCCCAACATGAAGTTGGTAAGTTGCAATTCATTAGCAAATGTCGTGCTATGAGCTTAATTCTCTTTATTAGAGATTCGGCCAAACCATTTTGAGTGTGGACATATGGGACCGAGTGCTGAACTTCAATTCCTAGTGCCATGCAATAATCATTGAAAGCTCGTGAAGAAAATTCAGCAGCATTGTCCATTCGAATTGATTTGATTCGATTCTCGGGATAATGAGCTTGTAATTTAATAACTTGTCTCATTATTTTGGCAAATGCATGGTTTCGTGTGGATAATAGACACACATGGGACCATCGTATAGATGCGTCTATGAGAACCATGAAATACCTAAAAGGTCCAGACAATGGTTGGATAGGACCACAAATATCACCTTGAATTCGTTCAAGGAATTGGAGTGGTTCCGCTTGGATTTTAAGACGAGAAGGTCTTAAAATGAGTTTCCCAGTAGCACATGCAGTGCACATGAAATCTGAAGATTGTGGAAATTTAGCTTCATTTAAGTCATGACCATTGGAATTGCAGATAATTTTTCTCATCATCCCGATACCAGGATGACCTAGGCGATCATGCCAAGTTTGAAATGCATTGACATTTTGAAAAAATTACCTTGTACGCAACATGTGCTATGGGTTTTATGTATGTGTAGTACAATCCTGATGATAAAGAAGGAATTTTCTCAAATATTTGTTTGCCATATCCGTTATCTTTGGTAAAGAGGAGATATTCCTCTTTGTTGTCCTCATGGGTTTCAATATGAAATCCATTTTTACGGATATCTCTGTAACCAATGAGGGTACGAGTTGAATCGGGATACAATAGAGCATCCTCAATTATAATTTGCGTACCCATAGGGAGGGTAAATATGGCACGTCATGTGCCAACAATTACCGCATCGCGTCCAACGATTATTAAAATATTTCCATTTAACTTTTTGAGAGTTTGAAAATACTTTATTTCCCTAAGTATAGAGTTTGTGGTACCACTGTCCACAAGGCATATTTCCTCCTCCATTTGGATTGACTCCCGTAGAAATCTATATATTAAAATGTAGAATTTTCAGTGATGAAAATACTTCTATTGAATATATAGAATACATACAACTTTCTTAATATCAAAGTGCTGATACAATACATATTGTGCTTTACAATATAGGGTGATGACACCAACAACACTAATAATATGTTTGATACAATACATATTATTATTATTTTATTACAACAATCTGATGGATGTAAATAAATATATTATCTAAAGGAGTTGATTGACTAGTCAAAGTCCCCGAACACGTCGTTTGAGGCGTATTCTATCATCATGTTCTCCTTGTCCATGGAGTCCTGTGGTAGATGGAATTCTTTGGTGTTGCTTGGTGTTCCTTGAACATCTTGCGAACATCCCGCTTCCATGTTATTATCAGGTTGAAGATTGAAGTGAGCTTCATATCTTGCTCCTTGGGCATGTCCGTTACGTCCCATGGATTGCAGGTAGAGGTTTACCAGATGTCTTGGGGTGCGGCATTTCTTGGTGACATGCTTGTAGCATCCACATTTCTGGCAAAGAATTGTCTTATCGAACTTGTTCTTTGCTTTGCCCTTCCCCTTATCTGAATTGTGTGGCTTGTTCTTCTTGTTGCGGTTGCGGTTGAATTTACCCTTAAAGTTCTTGGTTTGGCCTTTAAATGAGCCATTGAACTTATTGTTTTTCTGAAAATTTGCATGTACTTCGGGGAGAGGGGCAGCCCCAACCGGGCGTTGATGACTATTCTTTAAAAGAAGTTCATCATGTTTCTCAGCCTGGAGGAGTACATGTATAAGTTCAGAATAAACTTGGTAATTCCTAGCACGATATTGTTGCTGTAGGATCCTGTCAGCAGGGAGCATAGTTGATAGAGTCTTTTCTATCTTCTCCAGTTCTGAAGGTTCCTTCTCGCAAAACCGCAATTTAGAACAAATCTTATGGACTTCATGGTTATAAGCTCCAACGGATTTGAAATCCTGGAGTCTTAAATGGGTCCATTCATGACTAGCTTCAGGCAGTATGACGGCCTTTTGCTGTTCATATCTTGTTTTAAGTGATTGCCACATATTGCTTGGAGATTCCTCCATCAAATATTCAGATTTCAAATCTGGGTGAATATGTTGCCTTATAAGGGCTAAGGCAGTATATTTTTGTTGCTCAGTTACTTGTGCATCTCCCTCCTGAGGAGGATTCTCAGGTGGTATGAGTGCACCTGCAATGCCACGGGATGAAAGACTAATCTTAACATCCATTGCCCATGTAGGATAGTTATGTCCGTCGAGCGCAAGCTCTTCAAAATCTTTAGCGGCCATGTTGTCCTACATGAATGAGAACCAGAGATTTGATTAATTTACATGTATGTAAATTAAAGTCATCTTGGTTGTGTTGTAATAAAATTTGCAAAATCTTGTAAACTCAAGTGAACACTTGGGTTTTAGTGTAGGCCTCAAATCATCTATCATAACACATTGTAGATAATCACCATATTTATGGAGTACATCTCTCAGCACCAAGAAGCATAGTCTGACCCAAGTCAGTAGATGCTTTTTTTTCTTAGTACCTTATGTTATGATTTGATTTAAATATATGGGAGAGCACATTGAAGGTAGTCATTGTGTCAATTTTGACAAAATGTAGACCTCACAATATTGTGGATAATCTGCACACCATGCAGTAGATACCACATTACCTTGTGATCCCATATATAAATTTGAAGTAGTCACTTTTTATTTTTTGATTTTGCATATCAATTCAGTTCGAATTAAGTCAATTTTGTGCTTTTAAGGCATTTTAGACTTAATTGATGGTAAATTGATATTTAATTTTGCATATCAATTCTTGCTCGTATTGAACCAAAATAGCTCAATTAAGATGAATCAATTTATTTGCAAGAAATTAAAATCTCAATTGCAAATAATGAACGTAATCTATTTCAACATGTGCACACATGGAAATATATTACATCACATATATTTTCAGGAATACTTAGTACTCTAACTGAAATAAATTACAGAAACTAATAAGCTGTAATTTACAGAATCTAAAACAGAGTTAAAACTACTGCTAGATCACTGGTAAGCTAAAACTGAAATACGTAATGTAATCTAGTTAGCCAGTAATGTAATCTAGTTAGCCAGTGCACATGGACGGAGAGTTAGGCAGTAAGCGGTCCAACAGGCTTCTAGGCCATA
Organism: Dactylis glomerata; assembly: GCA_007115705.1. Classification (NCBI taxonomy): domain Eukaryota; kingdom Viridiplantae; phylum Streptophyta; class Magnoliopsida; order Poales; family Poaceae; genus Dactylis; species Dactylis glomerata. The sequence continues at coordinate 5,132,587 of QXEO01000625.1, read as the reverse complement.
CGAGAGGATAAGGGAGGAGTGGACAATATATATTTCATTGCGTCAGTTCCTTATCCCCAAATCAACTCCCCCGTATCGACCATGCCAGAGCACCCGATTCCACGAAACACAGCCCAAGCGCCTCTGCGAGCTGCATCGGCTGCCTTCACCTGCGGACGGAGATGTTTCCGTCGCGGATGAACTCGCCGGAGGAGTCACCACGGGGGCGGGCGCCGGGCGCAACGCCGTCCGCGCGGTCGTTCGGGAGCTCGAGCGCGGCCGGGCTCCATGTCCCCGAGCGATGTGCCGCCGTCTGCGAGCCCCAGCGCGGCCGGGCTCCAACTGCCGGCGCGACGTTCGCTGCCGCTCGACGGCGGGATGCGAAGCGGCAGCCCGAGGGCGACGAGGTCGGCGACGAGAGCCACGGGGCGTGAGGGAGTCGGCGACCGCGGACTTGTATTGAAGAAGGCTAAGATGTTGCTTACCTTCTTAGTCGAGGCCTTCGATTCTATAATGTTCTTACCGATTAGCAATAGGGTGTATGCCTTGTTCTTCCAAGGATGGAGGCAGACGCCCGTGCGCTTCCTCTTTTGTTCTTTGATCTCGTTGTTCTCGAAATCGCTCAGATTGTCGAGCGTGCTGATAACGTGTTAGAACTCAGAAGATTGAGAGTAAAACTTCTGTTTATTGCTTGTGGGCAAAGCCCTATTTATACAAGGATTTTGGGGTGCCTCCGAAGAGGTGCCTGTTACAAGAGACATGACTGTTTACAAGAGATGCAACTGCTGAGGAAGAGAGAGAAGAGGTGTCTATACACAAGAGACATGTCTGTACAGAAAGGGTGCTTTGGGCATACTAGTAACCGCCTAGAGCGGTTGTAATTTATTCCTAACACTTTTGTTAGCATGGGACGTACCTCTGGTGCATCGAATGGCATATGCCAAGCAAAATCAAAGTGTCTTCTAGGCTTTGAACACATATTTCAATTGGCATGTGTCTCACATTTAACCTCCTTGTTGTCTGAACAGGGTTATATTTAATATCAGTACTTTGTTCAGATTCCATGTAACAAGTGAATTAATCTGTCGTCTAGGGAACAATTTGTTAGTAGCATTCAGACTAATGGGAGAGAATCACGTATTGTAAAGATGAGCCAAGCATACCTGAGCTATTTTTTTATCAATGTCCGAGTATCTATTTTTTGATCGACCGCTGCAAACGAGCTCAGCTAGATGTGACTCTATCGGAACACCCTCAATAGCAAGCACATGGTAATGTTATACACGCAAGGACACTGTATTACATCGACACCAACTGACCAATTCAGTAGGCATCAATGTATGCAGGCTTAGTTTTCCACGGCGTCAATGTATGCAGGCATGAGACGTCTATCTCTTCCATGGCGCACGCAAAGCTGACGCGCTGGCTGGCCGTATGTGACTGGTCGGCCAGGCGTGCTCCGCCATCACGTCGACAACCTTGCGAGGTTGTCCCGGCCGGCGAGCTCCACGGCACCCCGTCCCTGAGCTCCGGCACCTCTTTGCCTGCGCTTGATAACGCCAAGACTGCGCATCCACGCGCGCTTTCCTAGAGAAGAGCTCCCCGCACTTGCGCGAGCTCACGCCGGCTGCTGTCAGCCTGTCGCTTTGCCGCACGGACTCCCTAAAATTAGCTCCCGTTGCGGGCATGTACACCGCAATCACCAGCGTGCTGTCCCGTCAGTCTCTCGGATTGTCGGTTCTCATTCTGTGGAAGACACCAATTTATAACCCCCATCTAGCTCTTGCACTGAATCAATCTAGACGCCTTGCAGCAGCGCCTCGCGATGCAGCCGACCGCGCGCTCCCTAGAGAAAGGCAGCACAGAGGCTACGAGATCGCATCGGCCATCGTATGGCGATGGAGGAAGAGTTGCAGCAACACCTATCGTCACCCTAATCGAGACCAATCAGATCTTGCCCTGAGTACGGCGACATCAGGGGCTGCAGATGCCCAAGGTCCCCCGGCCATCAAGACCCACAGCTGACCGACGAGTTTCTAACGCAAGCGCCACGACGACGGCTAAGCAGGGTTCGGCGCCTGCGATTATTGATGCGGTATATGCGGACCCTTCACGCTAGAGTTCGATTGCGATATGGTCTCTCCTGCTGCAATGCAATCCACGATGTTAAGCAGGCCCAATACGAATTTGGCAGACCAATGCGGTAGAAACGGAACGATGGATGAACGAAGCAGAACGGAACGACGGACGAGCGTACCTCAGGAGTCAGCTTGCCCTCCTCAGTAATCCGAATTGGATTCAAAGATGGTTCCAGAGAACGTATGAAACTGGAGGAACGACAACTTGCTAGCTAATGTATGGATTATAATTTGGCCAGGCCCAGGCGAGTGACGGACGTTTAGCGATTTATAATTAACACGGACGAAGAAACACCGTGACGGACGAACCAACCACGGAAACCTTACGTTCTTTATTATTAGGTAGAGAATATGTAATATGGGTTCCCATTGGTACAATATATAAAATTAGGTTCTGACACGTAGCCTATCATGTTAATTTAATTAACGATCTAATGTTCCTGTCCCTTATATCCGTACATGAGCATATCAAATCAAACATAAAAGCACTATTCGTCCAGTTCGTGTTCAATCCACGTATCACATTAAAACTTATCTCTATGTGCTTCAGATCAAAGGAAAAAAAGTTAGTTGTGTCCGTTGAGAAAAGTCAGGTAAAAGAAAAAAAATCATGGTTAGGATTTCGCAGAAGATTAATCGTCATGTAACATCACGTTTCAGCTCCTGTACCACAAACAAAAATTGATCGATACACATTTTTATAAACTCATTATACGACGGGATTCTTCCAGCCTTGAAATAAGAAAAGGGGAAATTGCATAGGCGCGCCGGTCCCTCTGCCTCACATGGGTGCGCGGCTGCTGCCGCCATGTACTCCGGCCCTCGGTTCTCCCACCCCATGTAGCCTGACTAGCTAGGGGATCATCTCTGCTATGTGGCAGATGTGTCCATGAGACATGGACCAAAAATCAGGCATCGAGCGAGTGATGAAGTAAGATCTGCATCCGCTAGCCACGTCCAGATCAAGGATTCGATAAGTCTCACGAGCTTGGCAAGAGAAGGAACATAGGATTAGAAGGTTTAACATCGAAAGAAAATGAAAAATTAACATTTTTGACACACTAAATATGATGCCCTCGCAATGCGAGGGCCACCTTGCTAGTTTAATTAAAAACTGTTATATCCCTAATTCAAAGGGATACGGAGCTTGTTGTGTTTAAGTTTGGGAGAGGGGGTACACTGAAGTAAAAATGTTATTGTAGAACAACAAATTATCCAACACTAAAAAGGGAAGATATAGTAGAATTATTGTAGAACAACAAATCATCCAATGACAATGCCCGCATATTTGCGAGGGCCACCATGCTAATCTGATTTACTCCCTCCATACCGGATTATTTGGCAAATATGTATTTTAAGACAAACTTTAGCCATTAATTTTAGTAAAAAAATGTGAGATATTTGACATAAAAATTATACCATTGGAAAGCTCTTTTGAATATGAATCCAATGGTATAATTTTTATATAATATATCTTATATTTTCTTAACTAAAATTAAATGTCAAAGTTTGTCTCGAAGTACGTATTTGCCCTATAATCCGGCATGGAGGGAGTAAACAAATAAAATTTCTAGAGGATGTCATGGTTAGAAATCCGTGTTACATAAAAAACTCGCCCATCCACTTTCATACGTCAAAAAAATCATCCGCCCACGAAAAAATAGCCAACAGCTACCTAGCGGTGCGAAAAGAGATCAGTGCATGTGCCGCTCGCCGGTTGCAAATCCACACCGGGGTGAGAAAGGGATGGACAGAGGGAGGATCCCCGCTGCTAGACCCCACGAGCAGCGCCAACCCTGAACCTCCTCGGTCCCGGAGCAACGAGCACGCCCGCGACAGGAGATGGCCTCCTTCCTCCGCCACCATTGCAAATCCACACCGTGGTGAGAAAGGGATGGACAGACCGACAGAGGGAAGGGGGTGGGCGGTGGGGTTGATGTCCGCCGATCTGGTGAGGGGGCTGCTCCGATGCATGTGCCCTCTCCGTTAGAGCGGCATCTACATGATTCCTGTCGAGGATGCCGAGCTATAGTAGGTCCCGCACCTCCGCTGCTCTGAGTTTGCTGGAAGGGAGGGGAAACACCAGGGGGAGGGAGAGATGGAGAGAGGGCCGAGTGCTATTGATTTTGGAGGGTGGGGGAGGGAAGAAGAGATGTGGAGCAGAGGCCAACTACCGAGCTACTACAGTCATCGCGGCCCCGACCTCGTGTTATCCTCCAACACCATCTGTTGAAGATATAGCATGTACTACAATTAATACAATTCCAAATTTGTATGATAGCGATGACAAAGATAGATCTAACAGATGTATACATGTGATTATATTTGAGAAATCTAACATGGCATATGAAAATGACATGGACAGATTTCCCACTACAAGATCACATAAAAATGACCGATCTCAAATAGATTTCTTACAGCGGGCTCGATGATGACAAGATCGCAGTGCAGATGGACGATGTCGATGAAGTCGGTGGTTGATGTAGTCGACGAAGACGAAGCTGTCACGTGGATGCACTGCCCAGAAACTTAATTTCCCAGCTACCGGTGCAGGTCACCGATGCCGGGGAAAGTCCGGAGACTACTGATTTCCTCGCCCCGCTGCATGGCAGGGAGAGGGTCGACGGCGGCGGCTCAGAAGAGAACGTTTTAGGGTTTGTGTATCTGGTGTCTTCTGTCGAGAAGGACGTCTCCTTCTTATAGATTTGGATGGATAACCCTCATGTAGCACGATATGCCTATATCCTAGGATCCGCCCTTGGGATATCTTCATCACGAACAAACCTCTAATCGCACGTAAACATGCATGTTTATCCTCAAGTCACGCATAATTAAATGCGAATAAATGCGAAATGTGAGCGAGCGCACGCGTGTGGTGTACACTTAGCATAGCCTTCTCTAGTCATCCCAATCAAGTGAATGTTGGGGATCGCGCTACGCAAAAAATAAATTCTAGCGCTTAAATCAAGATCAAGCTTGTAAGGGGGAGGTAACGGATCACATACCTCGTTAATCAAACTAGCAGAAGAGTTTCTCGATGACGAGGTTGATGTAGTCACGAGTCGATTCCCGTAACTAAGAGCATCTCCAGCCATTGGCGTTCCCCACGGCCAATCCGGCGCTAAATAGCGCCGGATTGAACAAAATTTAGGTCGTGGGGAGCGCCGAACTTCTAGCCGGCTCCCCAGGAAGACGCCCGGAGATCAGCGTTTTTGGCTTATTTTTACAAATAAACGTTAGAGTTCAGTGAATTTGATACAGTTTGCCAAGATTTGGCTTATTTTTACAAATAAACATTACAGTTTAACAAAACAAGCAAATAATTTGACAAGTTTTCAAACAAATCAAATGGAAACTAGTTGGTGTTGCCTCGAAACCTCCATACATGCTCCACCAGATCATACTGCAGTTGACAAGGGTATAGATAATAGAGCCTGTCAGTTGAGTATCCCTGAAGCCCGTTAAGTTATGCCCAATTGTAATACTAGTCGAAATACGAGTTCTTACTGTATGTCGATATTGTAATCTGTATCGGATCCTACCCGATCCTCGAGACCTGGCCACCTATATATAGGGGCCAGGAGGGGACGGTAAGGGACAGATTGAAAGCAAGCCAGGTTCTACACCCACGTTTACTTTCATAGCCACCTTGTTTGACTGAGTTTACCTTTGAGTTCATCCGACGCCCTATCTCCCCGATCCTAAGTCCTTCATCTAGGATATTTGTTGAGTTAACCCCTCGTCAATTGGTGCGGAACGTGGGGACTCTGGGCGTTGGAATCATGAATTCGATGGCTTTTTTGGTTTTAGCCAACAACAATCCGCAAGTCGATGAAATTCAGATACCCTTCGGAACCGTCGATTTTCAACCTCACCAGTCAAGTTTCACGCAAGTATTCGAGAGTATGGATCAAGATATTGATTTGACGATCGGAAGTCTAAACTTTCGCGTCGGATCACTGGGTTCAATTCGCCTTTCAGATCCGACGAAACCGGATCCGTCAGCAAGTGAACCCGAGACAGTAGCAATATCGGAATCATCAGAAGGATCTTGCAGCGAGGTAAACTTGCCGGTCAGCTTAGCAGAAGTAGAAGAAGGAAAAATCGCAGGAGGCGACGAAACCATGGAGAATCTCGACTTAGAAGCGCAACTCGAAGATCTCATGATCTACCACGACGATACCTCAGATCAATCAACAGACACCTGGAAGACAGGATTAGAACTTTCTGGAGATGACAATTCGATCTTCTCAAGTTACAATGGCAAACTCGACAATCGATGCCAGATACTCGCCATCACAGAAGACAATTCAGAAGAACTCGATGAAAACAACAATCCAGTGCTTAATCCAGCAAACATAAACAGAGGAGCAAACCACTTAGCAGAAGGAGAAACCGCAGACTCCCTCGCAACAAGGGAGAAAGTTCGACTATCAGTCGATGAGTGGAGAACAATCAAAACAACCGTAGAGCACGGCACACCAATACCAACAAATTCTAGCAAAAACATGCTTTTGGGATACCATTACGCCCTAAGGCAGCAGGCAAAGCAATTAGCAAAGGAGTGGATTGAAATACAGAAAAGGAAGGACTCAGCCATTGCAGCAAGCGACGCTGCTTGTAGAGCACGCAGTGATGCGTCATACACAAACAGAAGGAATCATCGACATGGATCAAGGTATGAAAATCTCGAGTACTCAGATAGACAAAGCATCTCCAAAAACCTCGACTCATCTTTTCTATCGGTCGACGAGCAAGGAAACATTATACCAAAAACTCCTGAGGCAGCACTGGTGGCAGCTCAAGCATACCTATACACAACATGACCAAATCCAGGAGACCCGAGGGAACATATGCACCGCGCAGCACTAAATGGATTGAAGATGGTAGGAAACAAATTATCAGCAAAAGAGGAGGAGGCGTATCGCAACAAAGGAACCCATAAACCAAGATCACCACGCCGTCACAACAGTCCTCGGCATAAAAGTGGAAGTCGACAATCTAGGATGCCGTCACCAGGACGATACAACAGTCCAAAGAACAAAGGAACCCGACGATCCAGAATTCCTAACAAGACACATGACTACGAAGACGATCAAAAGGAGATGGGGGCGCCATGCTTTACCCGTAGGGTTCGCATCTCGCCAGTACCCAAAGGTTTCAAATTACCTCATGATCAACAAAAGTATGACGGATCTCAAGAGCCACAGTCATGGCTTTCAGACTACCTACAAGCAGTGAAAATATTAGGAGGAACTAGGGAAACAGCAATGCAAAGTTTGCAATTACACCTCGCCGGTGCAACAAGGTCGTGGTTAAGCAAACTAGGAGAGGAAACAATTGGAAGCTAGGAGGAGCTCACAAAACAATTTACGAGTAACTTCAAGTCGACATACAAGCGGCCAGCATGCATAGAAGAAGTCAAAGCCTGCGTGCAGCAACGCAGGGAGACATTAAGGGCATATATCCAAAGGTGGAGTATAATCAAAAATTTGGCAGTCAAAGTCTCGGATGAAAGAGCAATAGACGCATTCATAGTCAGGTTACGGCGAGGAGACCTAGTCGAAGAGATGGGCAGGATCAAGCCGAAAACAGTATCAGATCTAATGGATGTAGCAAACAGATTTGTAGATGGAGAAGATGCGTGCAACAATAAGCGCACGCGATCACCAGAGGATGATAGAGGAAACAAATATGGAGGTCAACGCAGAAGATCCCGCAATTACGACAACTATGGATCTCACAGCCAAGTAGCCACAGGATACAAAGATAACAGCTACCACAGCAACGACCGTAAAAGTTTAGGATACCGTAGCTACGGCAAAGAAGACTACAAAAAGTTTCAGCCAAGGGAATCCAGAGAGTACAACCCATCACCAGAAGATATGCTCAATGGACCATGTCATATTCACTCTGCGTTTGTTGATGGGAAACGAGTATCCAGACACGCAATGAAAGATTGCACTATGTTTTTTAAATTGCAGGAAGCAGCACTCAACAAGCAAGCCGAGGCAAAACGGCAAGGATACGAAGGAAACACAAGCAACGCACCTGCAACCCAATAAGGAAACACTAGAGCTCCCAAGGGTCAAGAACAATCAAACCAGGGACGCGACGATGACGAAGGATACGTTCCATCTAAAGGGCACATTACAGCAATGATACAACCAGTGCCCAAGTCGAACAAAGAGGAGAAAAGTATAACTCGACAAGTTAACCTCGCAATAACTTCACCTCCAGCAGCAACGGAATATCTATACTGGTCAGAGCAACCCATAGAATTTAGCAGAGACGATCATCCAATAACAGTATCTCGGCCAGGAAACACGCCCTTGGTACTCAAAGATCAAATAGGGACATACGATGTCGACAGAATATTCATGGATACAGGAAGTGGGATAAACCTAATCTACGCAAAAACTCTGCGGGCAATGCACATCTCATTAGAGTTCCTAAAACTAACTGATTGCTCCTTTCACGGAATAGTCCCAGGGAGTGCTAATTATCCACTCGATCGAATAGCACTCAATGTCTATTTCAGGAATCGGCAAAACTACAGAAGGGAGAAACTCGACTTCGAAGTCATGGACTGGCCATCACAATATCATGCGATCCTCGGGCGACCCGCATTTTCGCGATTCATGGCAGTACCTCACTACACTTACTTGGTACTAAAAATGCCAGGATCCAAAGGAATTATCACAGTAAAAGGAAGCTTCGAGTTATCAGATCTATGCGACAAGGAGATTCACAAGATGGCCCAAAATTTTAGCATGATGGCAAGTTACTGAGAACCAAACTACAAAGCAAAAAGCGCGACTACAGAAGTGATATAGCAACTCAAAGAAAACCCCAGGGAACCAGAAGTAAAGAAACCTCGGGTACAACTACCCGAACAAGAGAAGACTACAGGAGAAGAAGAGAAGGCTCAAGCGACATAGACGACAAGACAAACAATTAAGTAGAGTAGGACAATAAGGCTATAAAAGCCATGAGTTATTCCAGAGCAATGCCCTCTAGATCCAGAACACAGGTCATTGGCCGGATCTCTTGGGTCATCCCATGTATCTTACATTACATGCATAAATAAAAGACAAAAGTTCCTCTTATTTGAGTTTACATGTCTTCAAAAGCCGCGGCAAGCGCATCAATATACGCACAAAGTAAAAATGCTCTGAGGATAAAATTTCTAACATAAAAAGTTAGAAAACAAAACTCTCGCATTATACACAAAAATAAATACAAGTATCACGTCATAACATCGGGTTATCAGAATCATCCACCCCCAGGGGATCCAAGTAATGATGCTCGCGGAAAAATGTGGCATCCTCTCGCAATAGCCTAGCTATAATCCTTCTGGCAGGCTGTAGAGTATTCTCCAGATGATCTCGCAAACTAGCTGTAACAACCCAAATTTTTGGGAAATAGAAATAAATGGATTTATTAAAATACCAAATTTTGGAGACAACAAAAACTTTTATTTTGAATACAAGATTAATTTATTATCTTTTAAAACTTGTGAATTTGAGCATTTGCTCCCATGCTTCAAATAAAAAGAGTATGAGAAGGGTTTTAAAAACAAATCCTTTGAGCCCAAAGTTTTAAATAAAGATTTTTGTTAAATTGAAATAGTTTTCTAACTATTAAATTTTGTGCATGGTTACATGCTAAACCCATTTGGGTCAATGGCCAAACCAAAATTAAGTCAAGCAATCACAAACAAATAGAAAAGAATCAAGAAAATAAACTGCAACACAAAAACCTAAGTAAGAAAGGAGGAAGTAGTGATCTTAAAAAAATTACTGATTACACTACTTTGCCCTTTTATATTAAGCAATATTTGAACTATACCATCATGCATCTCTCCACCACCACTAAGAACAAGTTACAAAGAATCAAATACAATAAAGTTTGAAACAAAAATCAACTTGGAACCCTATTCAAATTTCTACCAAAGTTTGAATTCAAATAAGAGGTCATTCTCAACTCCATGTCATCTACAAGAAAACCAACACTTTTGGGCCAAGATAAAACTTTGTATCTATCATTGCATGCATACATAGTATTTTAAATATATGTTGTTTTATGATTTCATATGTGTAATAATTGGTTGGGCAATGATTAGTTAGTTCCAACTTAACCAATAAAAGCATTAGAGAAGAACCACAAAGATCAAAAGAACCAGAAGCAAGAGAAATAAAGAAAAAGAGAAGAAAAGATGATCTAGAAAAAGTTAACCACTACCCTACTTTGGACCCCTGGATTAAGCAATCCTCAACTCAACTAAGAGTGTGGTCAGTTAGTTGAGCTTGACCATATCACATACTAACTCAACCAAGAAGTTTCCAGCAAAAACTCAAACCCTAACCTCTTTCAAAATCTGTCCAAAGTTTGAATCTGAAACAGAGACCATACCTCAAAATTGAAATAAGATTTTTGCCAAACACCATATTTCTTCATAACAAAAATATGTTTGGAGTCCTTATCCAATATAATGACCAACCCAAGTGGAATTTTTCGAAAATTCAAATTTTGATTTCTTGCGGGCATTTGACCGAACACGTGGTGACCGAAATCCAGGGAAAATCGGTTCTACTGTGCCGACGCTGTTCTCGTTCGTCCCAGGCCCTGTAGCCATGCCATGGACACTCCTTTGTCGATCCCCAGCTTCCCCAGCCCCGACCCAGGGCCGTGAGACCTGGAAGAAAAGGAGAGAAACGACCCGGACCCCTCCCCACAGCCATTACTTGCCCCCTTTGAACCAGACCACCCCGCAGCCCGCGAGTGCACCAGCAGCACCCCACAGCACGCCGCAGTCCCCCGCCGAAAGCCCCGACCGCCGCGTCCCTTCTGCAGCCGACACCAGCCGCGCTCTCTCCGCAGATCCCTTCGCTCCCGTGCTCTCAGTCGAGCTCGCCGATCTCGACATCCCCGCAGGCCACCGCACGTTCCCGGCGTTGCGGAGCTGCCCCCGGCGCTGTACCTGCTGGAGGTGGCGGAGGAGAACCCCCGCAGCCGCCCTGCACCCTCGCCGCCGCTCCCCGTCACCGCCGGTGAGCACCCCAGCCACCGCCTCCTCCCAGTACTCGCGCTCGCTTGTGTTCGTCGGGCTGGGGAAGAAGACCCTCGTACCGATTCGGTTATAACGTGCTGACAGCCGGGCCCCTCCGGTCAGGCCGCCCCTTTTATTTTTTTCCCCCGCGTATGCCAGTGACCGTTAGCTGGGCCGGCCAAGCCCCATCTTCCCGGCCCGTTTCCAATTTGGTCCGAGCAGTTTTTTTTTTAGAAACCCCGTTAACTTTTGTCAATTACTGCAAGATTCAAATTCAAATTCCCGGAGTTTCGTAGGTTCAAATTTAGCAAATAAGATGTCGTTGGAAAGCTTGTAAAATGCCCTACACTATAGAACTGGTTAGAATTCAAAATAAGTTAGGAATTTAATTAGATATGAATAGTGTGACCATAGCTTTGTTAATCATAGAGTATTTCTAGAAATTTAATTAAGCCTCCGAAAATCATGAAATTTAAATTGTGAAATCACCAATGACCTTCCTTACTGTTAGTCAACCTAAAACAACTCCAAACCCTATTAGTGTTATCAATTAGATCCTACCCAACTCTCGTTAGCCACATAAAATGATAGATTCCTTCTGCACACTTAGAATTAATTTGCCCTCTTACCAATTCACTTAGTTAATCCCTCCCACTTGAACTTGTCTTAGTAACCCTAAATCAAAACCAATGCTTAGAAAGGGAACAACATATGACACTTAGTAGAAACTTTAACTTGCACACTTGATGAAAACTTAGAAGCAAAACTTATAATCCAACCCCATAAAATGCAACATGAACGCTTTTGTTAGCAAACAAAGATGTGTGCTTGGTGTGTTGTTAGCATTGTGTAGTGATTGTGTGCTTTGTGTTTATTCGTTATTAGACGCTAGTGTTGCCGAGGAGGATATTGGAGGGAATTATTATCAAGAAGAGGAAGAAGAATACCCCGGACACTTTGCCAACCAAGGCAAGCCATCTTTTGATTCATACTCCCACTACCTAGTTTTAATATTGCATTCTACTTGTTTTAAGTAAATTGCATGATTGAATTGCTAGAGTAGAATGATAGAAGTATAGTGATATCTTGCTTAACAAGAGCATCAAGCTGAGTTTATCCAATCTTATTTAGGGGTATCATCACTCAATGTAGTTGCTTAGTCGCTAATAATATTGAGGTCCTCTCTAAGGGGAACTCTATTTGACAGGTGGTGACTTGAACTTGAAACTTGAATTGGAGATTGCTCCTGCATAATGGCTTTATGAAAGAAATTAATCTTGACTAAGAACTATGAAATGTATTTCTCAATGACAACGAGTGATGTACCATGGGAGCCAACCATACCGTACGACCACATTACCCCTGAATGGGAAGGGGCTTATTCCTAGCTTGTTTATTCTAGTATGGGAGGTCTTGTTTCATCCTTTATAGAAGTATTCCAGGCGTGGTTGCTTCCGAACCAAGTGGTTATTGGAAATTTTCCTTCCTGAAGATTTCCATCCGTCCGGCACTCCGGAGTGGGCAAAACTAGAGGCGCCAGAACGGGGAAATCCGTGTCTCGGGCTCTAGGGAAGGATCCTATACTAGAGTAGACAAGTGAAAGAGTTTGTTTGATTATCTGAATCTCGCATGCTTTGCGTATGTCGATCCGTGGACTTCTCCCGGCAGATGTATCGATTCTTGTGGGTAAAGTGTACCCCTCTGTAGAGGTTTCCAAACTATTCGAATAGCCGAGTCCGCGGTTATGGACAGTTGGCAAGCTGTACTTGACTTTTGTCAGGACTAAAAGTGACAATGGTGAACTTGGTGAATGACTTGACTTGACAATGATGTTGACACACTTGAAGTCCTCTTTAGATTGAACCTAGAGAACTAAACTTCTTTTCTACCAATGAACATTCTTGGGAAATAAAACTAGCTTTTGCAAATAAACTTAGTGCTTAGTCCACCATATCAACCTTGCATATCTACTTCATCTTTTCATTTATAAGATGGTTTGCGAGTGCATCCAATGTACTCACGGCTGTGTCCCTGGCTATCAACTTGGTCAGACTATGGGGAAGAATACCAGGAGGAAGGGTATGAGGAAGAGTGCCAGAACTAAGCTCGTCTCCATGAGTCGCCATTGCCTGTAGGGTGAAGGCATGGACCCGAAGACGTTATCTCCGCTGCTATATTGTGTTGTAATATGACTTGGTCTATATGACCATTGTATTTGAACCATCGTATTGTAATGTCTATGGAACTGGTTACCAAATACGTTATGTATATCGCAACAATGGTTCTGGGATTGCGGTGGAATACATAACGGGCACTTCGAATTTGTATCAAATTTGAGGTCGTCACACTAGCTCCACCTGGAGGATAACTCAGTGACATGGAACTATAATTAAGCCTTGGATGCCACTTACGCATCCACCCAAGAGCAAGATTGGCTCCAGCCACCAAGTTCAGCTCTATCAGCCGATGAATTCGTTGACTGGATCTGAAAGTGTTGAGTAAAAATGGAAAGCTTCCAGGCAGAGGATTGTGAGGAAGCATGACAGAATGCATGGTTATCAGAGATCTTCGACAACCATCAACTGCCTCTCCAATATGCTGAGCACGATCTTGAAGCAGCACAATAGCACGACAGCGTCGAGGATCGGACCACAAACTGTCGATCCCCTCTGATGCCTTCTCCAGAGCTATATTCCGCTCAACAACCCGACGTGCCTCAGCAGCAAAGTCCAGACAAGTACCTAAGACAACAGAAGATATTAGACGGCAGTAGTGGAATAAAAGGAAATAAGAGAAGCCGCAAGGAATCTCACATCGCAACATCTCGCAAACAGACTCGACAATACCGATGAGGAAGGAGTCGCATTCTTCGAGATGAACGATTTTTGTCATCAGACCCGACACCTTATCCTCAAGAATGGATATCTTTTTTATAAACCCGCAAGACTTGCTGGCCTTATCCATAGCCATCTGCGCTTGGCGTTTCGCCAAAGACAAGCGGCTCTCAAGATCTGAAATCCTCGAGGAATACTCAGCGCATTGGCAAGAACGACGAGAAGGCGATGAAACTCTGGAGTCGAAAACATCGGCAGGAGATGGAGCCTGATCGCGACCCGACGATCCACCAGCACGCATAGGCTGGAAGCCAAAAGAAAAGAAAAGAGAAGCATCTCAGAAGCCAAACAGAACGCGATATTTTACAAAAGAAGAAATATTTACATAAGTACAAACCCTTTGACTAAAGTTATTGGGCTACATACGACTAAGAGTTCACTACATCAAAGCAAAACTAAAAAAATTACAAAAGGAGTCCAAGTCTACGCCACCTCGGCCTCACGATCCGTAGCTGAAGTAGGCGTGGCAGAAGCAGCACCAGCGTTCGGAGGAGGCACGGATCCGCTCGTCACCGGAGTCAAAGAAATCGGCGTAGAAGAAGCCACAGAAGCCGCTGAAGGAGAAATCATCGCCACGATGCCTGGCGCAAACCTCTTCGCCTTCTCAAAGAAAGCCTTCAGCTCCGAACGGGGGTGGCCGTGGGAAGAACTCACCTTCTCCCAGTCAATCTCCTCACCATGTGCATATGAAAGTGCAATGGCCCCCTCGGCACCTCGCTTCAATGAGAGGCCCTTCATATGAAGGATGGGGTCGTCAGTGGTGTCGAAGGCCTGAGCGAGTTTCTTCACATCATTATCTGGCACCTCCGCCTTTTGCTTGGGCCACAACCCAACAAAAATCCGCGTAAGAACGCAATTAACTAATTCAAAGATTTCCCAGACAGATATCCAGTTCGCTTCCAGTAAGTTAACTGCGGCCCTGAGAGGATCGTTGTCTGGTTGCAAAGTCGACGCAGACACCTCAGTGTATTCTGCAAAAGCAAGGAAACAGAAAACAGCAGAAGGAGAATACATCAGCAAGCATAAGAGAGCGAGCAAATCAACAAAAAAGAAAAATAAAGGTATAGTATGTACCTCCAGCAGCAGCAGACATCGTATTCAGCCGCTCAGCCACGGCCTGTTCTCGCTGGAGATGCTCCTTGTTAGCATCATTCAAGGCCTTTTCTGCTTTCTTCGCCTTAGCCAATGCTAATTTAGTCGACTTCTCAGCATTGGCCTTGGCAGCAGTGGCGGCATCAAAAGCTTTCCTGGAAGCATCGAGTTCAGCTTCCAGTAACGAAATGCGAGCATTGGCTGTCGCTAGAGCATCTGCAGTTCACCAAGGAGGAACGGAAAAGTCAAGCAAACAAGCAAAGAAAGGCATACAGGACAAGAAAATATAGGAAAAGAAATTCACCCTCGGAGGCCTTAGAAGCCTTCAGATACTCGACACACTCATTGCCCAAGGCGACGAATTTCCTCATCAAGTTCTGTCCAGAAATAGTACGTGAGTATCAACACGCAAAAGTAGAAGTAAGCATACCAGTACATACACGTACATCGTCGGAGGAGCTTGTGGACTGATGGGCCTCAAGAAAAGCACCGGCGTCTGATGATTTCTTCACGCGCTTAGAACTATGAACAGCGACTAACTTCTTAACAGGCTTCCTCAGAGCTTTTGAAGATTTCGCTGCTAGATCAACCTCTTGTGACGGTGGTTCATCGACAACAAGAGTATCAGTGATAGGGGCAGCAGCAGCAGCAAATTTCTTCGGGTTCTCCTCGTCACTGAGAAAAAGAGCAACCTACAAAGTCACCTATCAAAGTCGACAGAGAAAAGATAGTATATGAAAATAAGCAGGATGACACTCACGAGTCCATGAGGTCGAAGAGCTCTACGTCATCCTCTGGCGTGGGGGTTTCCCCGGCCACAGTTTTATGAGCAGAGGCACTCGAGGAAGCAAAATCTTCGACGCGCTTCCTTTTCTTGTCAACAACAAGATCTTCAGAAAGCGCAGGAGGAGGTGACATCGTTGAGCTGGTCCTTTCCAGCGAATCTTCGCCTTCGTCCCCATCTTGGCTATCCTCAGCCTCGGGGGCTTCGGAGGTCGCAGAAACAGGCACATTTGGAATGCCCCCCCCCCTTCTGGGAGGGGAGGACGAGAAACAAGAAGTCGATGATCCTGAAAAGAAAATAACCCGAGTGTTACAAGAAAAATGATGATAAGAGAAAAACAAGGCGAATAAAAGATAGTAAAACATACCACAGGCAAAGGGTGCTGGGCATCGAAATAGCTAGCAGTCAAGTCTGGAATTTCATCTTCTTTTGTGAGGATGGTCAAAGCCCTCACTCGCTTGTCAAGATCCTTCTTTTCAAAGAGATCATCAGAAACTTGCGACGAATCGCCCAAACCAGAAAAAGACCAAAGCTTCAAAGGACGATGCTGAAGAGGTTGAACTCAACGTTGAAGGAAAAACGCCATGAGTTGAGTTCCGGTTAAAGCACCACCATCATCACTCTTAAGAGCTTGGATGCGCGCTAGCAGCGGCTTAACATCCTCCATCTCAGCCTCTGTGGAAGGCGAATCCCACAAGGCCAATTTTTTCAGATTTTTTGCGGCATCGAAAGGGGCAATGCCGAATAAGTCAGAGGGAGAAGATTTTTGGTCTTTTATGTAAAACCATTTCTTTTTCTAGCCTTGTACTGAAGCAGCCATGGAAAATTCCAAATACTGGGATTCCGTACGAACAGAAATTACAGCCCCGCCCAGTTCAGGCTTTTTTTGTTAAAGAAACACTAGGGCGGAGCCGAAAAAGATACTTCCAGAGGAGAAAATGGGGCTCGATCCCCAGAAAGGACTCGCAAAGAGTTATGAAACAGGCAATATGGAGAATTGAATTTGGTGTGAGCTGGTGAAGCTGCACTCTGTAGACAAAAGGAAGTCCATGAAGGAATTCATGGGCAGGGAGAGAAAGTCCGCGCAGGAGAAAATCAAAGAACATCACCCGAAAGCCACTCGGGGGCTTGGGGATGCGATCAGTGCTAGGGAAGATAACCTGATCGTCATTGGAGATGAGGACATCAGCTTGGGCCTTCTCCAGATCCTTCTGCTTCATCCCCAGCGGAGTCGCCAATTGTGTTGGCACGCAAAACTGCCGCGCAACACCGAAATAGTTGTCGTGCTTTTGTGACGATGGACGGGTGCTTTCCGAGCAAAGCAACAAAGATCTCCTCACTTTCGTGGAGGAGAACCGACCGTTTTTCAGCACAAAACGGCTAAGTTGATTAAAACTCTAAAGCTAAACAGAAAAGGACATGTATCCTATCTTGATTCGGTTACCATGTATGAGTGCCGAATCTAATTGCAAGCCAATACGTCAAATATGTGAAAGATTCAAACAAGGTCACGCTACAACTAATTTTGGGCCTAGAAACACATTGTATTCTGGCCAGCCATAACGACGCTAGATATTGATTGATTTTTCCCGGTTGAGTTTTCTTTCCGTGACTTGTACCTTTAGATTGGAATCTGAATTTTGGCTCATCCTTGGTGGCACCGTTGCAGCTAAAAATATTCCTGAGCCTGACTTGGACATTGCTTACGTAGCTTCTTATCCAAGCAAATCCCTGTGGCAATTCTTAAACGAAATACAAACTAATTAGCTAGATTGACTACTAGATTAATTTGGCCCATCATACAAACTTACTAGCCAAATTATATCTCAAGTTAGCTCTCCAACCATGCAAGGCTTTACATCCATGGCATGAATAAATAAGTTGCTACGCCTGATCTGCCGCTGCAGCATCTGCATTGGACTGTTATTAAGCCTATATTTTGAACTAAACATGAAGTCCAAATATCTATGTCAGACAATAATTTAACCACACCCAGATAAAACAATTTGGCCCATAAACACCTAGCAGCTAAATTATGTGTTCAACACATGCCCCCTGTTTTTTGTACGATGGAATTGACCAAAAACACATATGCAATACATTAAGACGATGCCAATAAATTCACTGGCCATATTATTTCTTACTGCGATGTTCAAAGAGTACATCAGCCAAATTATCTTAGGGCTATATTTCAAGTATACTGGCCAAACTTTTACTTGGGGCGATATTTCAAGTATATCGGCCAAACTTTTACTTGGGCGATATTTTGAATAATATATCAGCCAAATTTTGCTTAGGGCGATAATTGAAGTAATGGGTACATTAGGATGATGTAGATCGCTTCACCAACTGTTATTAATCAGGGTGATGTCCAAAAAACATATCTGCCAAATCTTCTACTTAGGGCGATACTTGAAATAATATATCAGCCACAATGTCTTCAAGCCTCCCTCCACATGCTAAGATGTATTGATTTCAAATATTTCCATTAAGAAGTTTTTTTTGGAAATTTCTGCTTTACTAAGATTGTACAAAATATAAACTTTCAAGAACAATCTCTACAATTGTATATAGGCCTTCCCAACTCGGCAATCATTGCCGAATTCTCTGTCTCCTTTGTTTGAATTGGATCCTTTAAATAATTAACTACATGAACACTCTCCAATCTCCAGGCTCTAAGTTACTTGCTAATTCGGTTTTTTCTGGCTCCCGAATTTTCTTTACATTGTACTGCTAATTGCTAAACTGTACCAAAATAAGCTGCACGTTGTGCCAAACTAGTATCCAGCAAGGTAGAGTCGTTTTATACAGAAGCAAACATCGGCTTTTCTAATACAATTTTTTTTTCTTTTGCTAATATGGTAACCAGATGCTGCTGGGCTAAAGAATTAGCTCTAAAATTTTCTCCTCTAGGTATATGATGGACAGTGACTTAATTATTTCTAAACATCGGTCCAAATAACTAGTTAATAATCCATCAAAACACTGACATTCGCTTTTCATTTGTTACACTATCAGTGGCGAATCCTCATAATCATCTATATTCGTTACACCCATGTCTATCAAATCGTGCAAACCAAACTGTAAAAGTTCATACTCAGCTTGGCTATTTGTACAAAGATATTCTAAGCGGACCGATGTTTTATAAACAACACTGTTGGGTGAAATTAAAACAATAAAATCGGCAATACCCCTAATAGCATGCAACGATTTATATGCAAAGTGATATTCTATTTTCATGCAATCCTATCACTAAGAATCGGTTGTTGTACAAAAGTAGATAATGCGGAACTATTGTACATGCAATACTGTTTAGTAAACACATACCGATTTTTGGCTTCAAGCAAGCGACGTCCTGGATATGCAATGATGTACTCCTTGTCGTCTTCTTTCATGCATATCGCTCTTTCCGGAACGATAATCTTCATTACGTTTTTGTAGCCACTTAACATTAGCATCGGTCAAACATAGTATCTTACCGTGTTGCAAATCAACCGATGCGTGTGTAGACAAGATGAATGGCGTATTATCCTCCCCGATCAACATCCATATCAATAGGAGCATCTCTATTATTTTTAGAATTTCGAGCAACAACTGTGTCATCCGCATTTTTATTTTCCTCCATCGTGATAAGCTTCTTCCTCCAAGTCATCTTAAGAGGCACCACTGATCTATCTTGACTGAACCACTCATAGCACCTTTTGTCGGCTATCTCTTCTTGGACTACCAAAGCTCGTAGTCACTGAACATGTCGTTTTTGAGTGTGCGTGATACCCTTCGGGCACCACTGAGGTCTCAGTTTTGTTCCTGGTGCGACAGACATACTTCTGCTACCCCCTGAGTTCTTCGGCCTATACTGACGCACTATTGTCATTGGCGGAAAATCCATATCCCTGGCCGAGAAAATCTTGCGCTGATAAGAAGTACCACTGGCCTCAAATTTCCTGCTACCTCTCACATATTGATTAACAGACACATCAACCGGTTTATTATTACTGGAACGTACATGTACAACAGGCTTCTCTGAATGTGTCTCCATATTCGGCCACAAATCAGCATGCAAGGTAGTACTTTTGGCTGCGATATTATTTGTGCAGCCATGCATGAGTCCATCACTCGACGTAACACCATTTTCTGCATGGCTAGCATTTTTCTGAACCAGATTAGACCTACGATGTTGTTGCTGTGCACCACTACCACCTGTAGATACCTTCTCTGATATTCCTAAACTGCATCCTTGCATGACCACACTAGCCGAAACAGACTTCTTACCTTCACTTACACTAGAGGATGTGAGTGTTTTTGTACCAGCATCTTTCTCCTGAACTGAACCACAACAACTTTCATCCACATCAGTTGTTTTTGGATTGCACATCACCTCTTCAGTTGACTTATCCTCACAAACTCCCATAGCACGAGCTTCCCTTAAATCATCTGAAATTTGCTTTGGGTTAGGTTCAGCACGCTTCACCCACACAAGCTTGCAGTTACCAACATAGTTCTGGCCATTTGTACTGTGCCTCGACGATGGGTTACCTTGAGCAACAATTGCACCACGTGACCTAATCTCATGATTGAAACGAGCCCTTTTCTCGTGCATATTTGGTCTGAACTTATGTCTTTGTGGAATATATGTCGGACTAAAATGACCAGTTGGTCCTGGATAATATGGCGCCCGATTATTAAAGCTCCACGGAGGAAATTGTTGATACATAAGTGGTGCACAGTTCCGGTATGTTGGCGCCACTGCAAAATAAGATTGTTGGTTATACAAATTTCCTCGCCAACGCTCATGCCCCCCAGGTCGAGGAGGAGACCTAAGACGCTTAGTACCTCCAAGCCGACTAAACAGGTTGTTGGCCTTATGCGAACTGTATTTGTCCAACAATTGTTTAACAGTCGGCTTTACCTTTGGAGCTGATTTTCTCTTTTCATTGACTTTCTGCACTCTTACTTCTGAATTTTTTGATTTGATCATCTTCGGTGCATCATTATCATCAACGACAACATTTTTTCTTTTGCTAGATTCGGTCTGATGTGACCGAATAAGTATTTTCTTGTTGTCAAAATCGATCACGTTGGGAGAGTATGGTCGTTGGATGACCTGAACAATATCTTGCTCCACCTCTTGATGATTTTCCAGCTTCTTGTCTTCCTTATTTTCTGGATTTTGTGCTTCTTCACTTTGATGCTTTTCAACCAAAGATGGTTCGGCTATATTTTCTTCTTGTTGATTTGACCCGACACATGTATTGTCTAACACAGCCTTAGCCGAATTAGCTGTACTAACTGAGTCACCATTTTTACGCTGTATAGCTATGGCTTCAAGAACCTTTTCTACAAGATCTTCTGCCCACTCCTTTGATGATCGCTCCTCGGATCTCTCAATAATTTTTGGCAATGATACTTGGGTGTTACCGAAATTCTGCAATTGTTTAGGGGGTGTATCATATGCTATAGTATTAGAAGAAGGCACATGAGCTCCTATTGAATTTTCACTTATTCGGCTGTAAGCATTGTGAAGGTGTGTAGCCGAATTAAGATTATCTGGAGATGCATATGGTGCTGAAAAGTTAGTAACATAAGGTGCAATATATGATGGTTGAGAATAATTGTTCAAACAACTAATAGTATCATGGCTAATTTCTCTGTCCATTGGCATGTGCGAAGGTGAACCAAAATATTCCAAGTTATCTGCCGATGAATAAAAGGGCGGAACATAATTTTGCATGTTATTACAATTTATAACATTAGGTGTTTCATATTGGTTAACTGAATTCATCACGTTGTTCATCGGCATATGAAATTCTGGGGCTGCCGATCCATGAGAATTTGAATATACGTGCTGAAAGTTGTCAAAATTATAACAAGTTGAAGGATGCACATTATTTTGTATCGGCGTTTGCACATAGCAAAAGTTAGCGCTAGCCGATACATTATTCATATCAAAGAATCTAGCAACTTCAGCATAAGAATTATTTGCATCTACAAAAGAAGATTGAGGATGCCTGTTACCGTTGTAGACTGCAGCTTCTTGATGACGCTCTTTACGTAGCAGGAACGGGCCGGAGACCGCTCGATGCTTCGTCCCCAGCGGAGTCACTAATTGTGTTGGCACGCAAAACTGCCGCGCAACACCGAGATAGTTGTCGTGCTTTTGTGACAACGGACGGGTGCTTTCCGAGCAAAGCAACAAAGATCTCCTCGCTTTCGTGGAGGAGAACCGACCGTTTTTCAGCGCAAAACGGCAAAGTTGATTAAAACTCTAAAGCTAAACAGAAAAGGACATGTACCCTATCTTGATTCGGTTATCATGTATGAGTGCCGAATCTAATTGCAAGCCAATACGTGAAATATGTGAAAGATTCAAACAAGGTCACGCTACAACTAATTTTGGGCCTAAAAACACATTGTATTCCGGCCAGCCATAACGACGCTAGATATTGATTGATCTTTCCCGGTTGAGTTTTCTTTCCGTGACTTGTACCTTTAGATTGGAATCTGAATTTTGGCTCGTCCTTGGTGGCACCGTTGCAGCTAAAAATATTCCTGAGCCTGACTTGGACATTGCTTACGTAGCTTCTTATCCAAGCAAATCCCTGTGGCAATTCTTAAACGAAATACAAACTGATTAGCTAGATTGGCTACTAGATTTATTTGGACCATCATACAAACTTACTAGCCAAATTATATCTCAATTTAGCTCTCCAACCATGCAAGGCTTTACATCCATGGCATGAATAAATAAGTTGCTACGCCTGATTTGCCGCTGCTGCATCTGCATTGGACTGTTATCTCTACTAATAATATTGCAATAGGACTGGTCCGTGTCCATACAATACGCTTTCAACCAACTTAAATACATTTTCGTCCGTGTTATTCCTTTCGTCCGTCGCTCCTTGCGTAGACCTGTTGATTTTCTCTGCGTCCATGTGCGTTCCGTGGCCAATCTCTAATCCAACCCGATCTCCTCTCCTCTATACCACCTGGCCACCCATTCTACTAATACACGCCCGGCAATCTATCCCCTGCGTTCTACAGTTCTACGACGTCCTTCCTAGCGTCTGTTTGGAATTTGTCCTAGGTGAACCATCACGTCGCTCTCCTATGTCTCGGCCCGCCCAAGCCGTGCGAGCCTCGGATCCTCCTACGACGAGCCTCCAAGGCGCGGCGACGTCGGCAACTGTAGTCTGTCGACTGTCGTACGACTACGAGGACGACGCGAGGTCATGGCAGCCAGCCTCGCGTCCGACCAGGAGACAACGCTGAAATTTGTAGCTACGGTTGCTCAACATCTCGGCATCGGAGGCGAACGGGAGGACGGTGCTAGGTACTCCTGGTGCCAGCACAGGACCCAGGTCCATCCTTCCTCCATCGCTTGGCAGGCTACCTTTCCTCATCCTCCACTGGACCAATCCATTAGATCTGATGGTGGGGCTGGGGCTGTGCCTGATGGTGCACGGGCTCGCGTCGGCAACTCGGCATGCGGCATGGTGAGCTAGCTGCAGCCTCTCAAATTCTCCCCAAAAGGCGTCGGCATGCGCGAGCAGGCGGGAGGCGAGGCCTTCGGGGTGGAGTGGTCAAGAGAACGAGAGGGGCTGAGACAGTGAGTCGCTGTGGCGGCGTCAAACCGCGTGACGCCGACGGTCTCAGATGCGTACATGCTGCTCCGGTCTGCTTTTTCCTAGCGATTGATCCGCTGCCTGCTTGCGTGCTGATTGTTGCTGCCTTCGTGTAGCTATGATGGACCAATATGGGTGTGTACCAGGCTATCGGCCCGGTAATAATCCATGGAAAGCAAGTACAATTGGAAAACTTGCGTAATTTCTTAACCTCAACTTATATCGCATTGTAGTACTTCGTTGTATTGTACACACACAAGGTGCATGAAATCTTCCGGTGGATGGTATTTGTCAAGTTTTTTCCAGTCGAGAAATCCGGCCGGTAAACGGATATCTCGAAACAGGCTTTCGCCCTGCTATATTAATATAGCAACCACACGATACAACGAACTGCTGAGGCCTCAGCACAATCAAGCCCAAAAGAAAAAGAGAGAAAAAAAGAAAAGAAAATAATGCCGAAACCGGCGGATCAACGAAAACGAAGATGACCCGCAGCCGCTGCGTCCACCGGAGAATTCCCACCACGCTCCTAGCACTTTAAAACGCCATGTACCAAGCAACACCTCAAACAAGGAAAGCGACGATGACGACGCTTGCTGCCCGGGCTTATCCTAGGGTTTCCCCCGGTACGCTACGAGGAATAGGGAAGAGGTACACCCGACGCCCTTCAAGAAGGAAAGGCGACACCCGCAAGTGTCACCGCATCGGTGTCGAGATGACATGGATTTCTCCCGACCCCCAAAAAACCACACCTCGAACGATCCAAAGTGCTCCACCAAGCTTGCCACCCACCAACTGGCCACCACGGCCTTGCAATCACCATTGTCGTCTCACCGTGAACCATGTTGCGAGGCCAGCAAGACAGAAAAGAGAGAACTCCTACGAGGGAAGCAGTACAGTAGCAAGCCGGAGGGAACGACCTCCACCACCGTCGGCGGTAGCCGATCGGATGCAGCGGCAGGGACAACCAGGCCTATACTGGCCCGGTCGGGCCTCAATCGGGCCCGTAAAGCCCTGCCACCGCATTGCAGCAAGCAAGCCACCGTCACTACCACCCAGCCCCGAGGACCCGCTCCTCCGACCGCTGGGGGCGCCGCCACCGCGCCTGAGGCAGCCCAGCCAGACCCAGATGGGCCCAAAGGGCCCAGATCTGGGCCGGTAGGGCGCCGCCGGCCATGCTCAGGCGACCAGCCGGCAAACCTCCGGCTACCACGGCCGCCCTGCCGCCAAGAGGCCGCTCCATCGCCACCAGGAACACCCGAGCCGCGCCTGGACCGGAGACGGCCGAAACACGCCGCCACGGGCCGCCGTGGGCTGCGCCACCACTCCACGCGCGCGGGGAAGGGCCGGCCGCCGCCGCCAGCACCGCACAGGCAACGCCCGGCGGCCTACGCCGGCAGCGGCGGAGAGGAGGAAGGGAGAGGGGGGCTGGAACATGGTGGCTAGGGTTTGCCCCTGCTCGACCGCGCAGGGGCGAGACAGGAGTGAGGGTTGTGACCAGACATGAGACTTTAAACGAATATCTCATCATGCCAGGTAAATGGGGTTACCGGCCAAAAAAATTCCAAAACTTTTTCAAAAATTAAATCAAACAAGCATCCTTAATAAGTAGGTATATCTAAGAATTTGAATTTAAGAGTTGGTTTTCAAATTTGTCCAGTAACTGGTAGGGATTTACAGTGACAGCGATAGATGGTAGTCCTGAACATCCTTGGACATTTTTCTCAAACTGACTAAATAGAGTAAGCACATGAAGAGTTAAACCCAAGTAGTCCCTCCTACCCATATTATCTTTCGCAAACACAGATATATCTAGATATATTTTAGAGCTAGATATATCCATATTTGTAAAATGTAATATGGGTTAAAGGGAGTAGCTTTCTTTCATTGTGGCACAAGCATTATATTCAGTAGTTCAATTCTTTATAACCTAAATAAATATTATTTAAAACCTGTTGCAACGCACGGGCATTTATGCTAGTTAAGCCTATATTTTGAACTAAACATGAAGTCCAAATATCTATGTCAGACAATAATTTAACCACACCCAGATAAAACAATTTGGCCCATAAACACCTAGCAGCTAAATTATGTGTTCAACACCAGCTTGTTTGACTGAGTATACCTTCGAGTTCATCCGATGCCCTATCTCCCCAATCCTAAGTCCTTCATCTAGGACATTTGTCGAGTTAACCACTCGTCAGCAGTAGTTGATGCATTGTGGAGTCTCAAATCTCCTGACGCATAGCGATGAACGCAGCCCACAATGTCGGCACCTGGTGATTAAGCTGTCAAGAGGACTCTCTCTCTCATATGGTGCAGCTTGTTCGCTCAGAGGAACCGGATACTTTCGCTCATTCTCAATAATCATGTTGTGTAAGCACACACAACAGTTCATCACCTCCCACATCTGATCTTTGGACCAACTCAAAGAGGGGAACCAGACTACAGCAAATCTCTGCTGGAGGACACCAAATGCATGCTCGACGTCCTTTCAACAACCTTCTTGTGCCTTCACAAACTCCACCTCCTTTGGGAGGATGGGGATCAAGATAGTCTTCACAAATGTTGCCCACTTTGGATAGATACCGTCTACAAAATAGTATCCCTTGTTGTAGTGCCGTCCATTGATCACAAAGTCAACCGGGAGAGCATGACTCTCAAGAAGCTTGGAGAAGATCGGCAAGCACTGCAAGACGTTCATGTCATTGTTGGATCCCGGCATACCAAAGAAGGAGTGCCAAATCCAGAGATCATGGGTAGCCACTGCCTCTAGAATCACAGTGCAGCCTTTTTTGTGACCCTTGTACATTCCCTGCCATGAAAACGGACAGTTCTTTCATTTCCAATGCATGCAGTCAATGCTTCCAAGCATCCCCAGAAATCCTTGAGCTTCATTGAAAGCGAGGATCTGAGCAGTGTCTTGGATAGTGGGTGATCTCAAGTAGGTGTCCCCAAACACTGCTATCACCGCCTGTAGAACCGGTAGAAACAATCAAAGGCGGTGGACTCCGCCATTCGAAGATAGTCATCGGTAGAATCACCAGGAGCTCCATACGCCAGCATCTGCATAGCCACCGTAAAGGGCGGAAAACCCTGCCATGCCGGTGCAATCTAACTTGCATCTGAAATAGGAGTCATAGTCTCGAAGGGCATAGACAATTTTTAGGAAAAGCTTCCGGCTCATCCTGAAATGACGCTTAAAAACAGCCTCACCATGCAATGGATTGTCAACAAAGTAGTCGGCGTAGAGTATGCAGTAGCCCTCCATTCGCTGCCTCGGCTTGCACTTCCGGTGACCTGGTGCCCACCCACCACGGCGACCAATGGCCGTCTCCATGTACAAGCCCGACAGGCAATCTAGGATCAACAAATGCTCCTCGTCTTGGGCGGCGGCTGCCATATCTTCTTCAAAAATCTCGGCGAACATCTGCTCCTCCTTGTCGTCCGAGTCCATGTCCGGCCAGGCAAATGGACGAACACCTGCCGGGCGTGTCGACGAGGCGCGACGGGAGGAGTTTCCCGACGGCGGAATATAGCCAGACGGCACGCTAGACGGCGGAATATAGGCTGGTGGGGGCTGGTGGGTGGAGGGACGGTGGAGTTCACGCAACCGGCCGGCGGATTGGGTAGGGATGGTGCCGGCAGCGACAGAGCAACGAGGGGAGGGAGAGGGGGATTTGCGACCAGATAGTAGGGTTTGCGTGTTCTCTCGCCGACAGAGCGGGCCCGTCCCCGCTTTTCTCTTGTCCGGAGTCCCCGAGCGCGCCCCGGGGGACCGGGAATGCCCTGGGCTCACCGGATGGATGAAGTCCCAAATTCGAGGGGAAACGAGGAACCGGGGCACGACTGGGACGTTTTTCGCCGTCCGGATGAAAAAAACGGCTGCCGGGGGCCTCGCCAGGTTCATGGCTGGAGATGCTCTAACCTTGGTTAGTCGCGAGAAGATGTATTGTCCTCCTTCGGCTCCCACGATCTAGTTTTTTTAGGAAATACTGTGAGGTAAAAAAACACACATCTTTATTGAGTTATAAAAGGTTACAAAGTAAAAAAAACAAAAGTATAGAAAAAACCTATGGCAATCCATCTATCCAAGCCTTAACAATGTCAGCCTTTTTCTTAGAAAACCTATGAACATGAAGGAGCATGTCATGTATGAAATTCCTACGCCAAGCAGCAAACGTACGCCTTTCCTGTCTGAATATCCTTGTATTTCTGAGCTTCCATATATGCCATCAAGAAACAAAAGCAACCTCAACAAAAATGGTTTAGGGTTTAGAAACCCAAAACTATTTCTAGCAGCCAATGTAATATGGAGCATATCTGTACCACTAACCAACTCGATCTGCAAGTAGTTCCAAACACGCACACTGAAATTGCACTCAAAAAATAGGTGCTGCCGATCTTCATATAGTTGTCCATGACAGAGCTCACAATGAACATCATTTGTTACTTCCCACTATCTTCTTTTCAGCATATCTCTAGTATTCAGCCGATCACTCAGTAAGAGCCATGCAAACATCTTAATCCTTATAATACACTTAGTCTTCCATATCCAATTGTAGACCGTACATGCTACCAAGGGTTCATGGACAAACATGTAATATTTGGAGGCTAAATAATCATCCTTGGCATAAGATAATAGCCTTGCAAAGCGATCCCTCAAAGGAGTCCTTAACTCGTTAACCTTCTGAAAGAGCATGTGCCGCCATGTGTGGTTTTGGTAATTAATGACAATCCCTATGGACTAATGTTTGCATTGAGTTATAATTGTAGGACTTGTTCGTAGATAACACTTGAGCCATATGTTGGTTTCGAGGTTGTAGGAAGATGAAAATAAAGAAGATTATTCTATGACCAAGGTGTTATTCAAGGAGTGATCCGAAGAATGGTCATAAGGGAGTTGAGGCTATAGAGTGTGTCTTGAGGAATAATATGGAGTGTGCTCTCATGTGTACTCTCAAGGCACAATGTTGACCTAGTCAATGTGTGAAGACAAAGTCAAGTTAGTGCAATGGACTCATAAAGACGAAGCTAAGCAAGGCTCTCCCATATTGGGGTATGGGGGAGTATTTGGAGATGTCTTTATGAAGCACGTGCGAGCAAGCATGATCAAGAAAGGTGTTCCCTCTTGAGGGAGTCAAGACCGTCATCATCTAGCTCAAGTGGAATGCGCAAGGTAAAGGTATGATCTTGAGAGGGTTTCTTTCTTACCTGTCTCATAGTGTGGGAGACCGGGTTTCAGGATCGTCAGCCGTACTATCAAGAGGGGCTCTCGAGTGAGTAACTTTTTTGTATCGCTCGGAGAGAGCTCAAACCTTTGCATTCTTGGTATCATCTTTCTTGGTTCTTATTTCGCTTTTCTCCTTGTGAGGTTCTAGTGCTTGTGGTTATTCTCATGACAAGCTCTAGTTCATTGAAAACGGATTTCCTATGGAAAACTTGTTGTGTTTTCGGTGTTTGGAGAATTTACCGGTTCCTCATATAGAGAGGCTTCATACCTCCAAATTCATAGTAAATTCTCCCTTGCTGGTTCATAGTAAAATCTCCCTTGCTGGTTCTCCTTGTTGTTAGCTTTCCAACAATTAGGTTTCATCTCATTCGGAGTTTCCTTGCAAAAGTTATTTGAGTTTTTAGGAAGCCCAGTTTGGCCCTAGGCCAAACCATCCGGCCCCAGACCGGATTTTCTCGGCGCTCAACGAAACTATGTTCTGTTTGTTTTTTCGGCACGCGGCTGGACTGGCCATCGGACAGTCCGGTCTAAAATCCGGCGGCGCTGAACTGGCCACCGGACTATCCGATCGGAAATCCAGTCCCGCCGGACTGGCCACCGGACAGTTCGGTCTGAAATCTGGCGCCGCCGGACTTATGGCCGAACTATCCGATGGGCTGCTTCCAACGGCCAGATTTTCCCCACCTATAAATATCCCTTATTCCTCCTTGAGCCAACCATGTTCTTGGGCTTCTCTCTCCTCCATTGTTGATCTTGGAAGCTTGCCCTCCCTCCTCCATTCCCCCATGTTTCTTGCATCTTTTTGAGGGAAAAGAGAGAGGAGATCTAGATCTACGTTTCCACCAATCATTTTCTCCTCTAAGTGAGGGGAACCTATTGGATCTGGATCTTGGAGTTCTTTTTGATTTCCTCCTTTGTTCTTCCTCTCATATCTCTCCATAGCATTAGTTGATTTGGTAGGATTTGAGTGTGAAGGACTTGAGCACTTGTGTTCTTGCCATTGCATCGGTTGCATCAGTTTGATTTCTCCACGGAGATTTTGTGGAAGTGAAAGCAAGAAGATTCTTTCTTCTTGGGTTCTTAGAACCCTAGACGGCTTAGTGGATTTCTTGAGGAGCTCCAATTAGGTTGTGGAGATCTTTCTAAGCTTTGTGGTGCCTCCATGGCGATTATTGCGAGCCTCCAATTGGGTTGTGGAGTGTGCCCCAATCTTAGTGGCTTTGTGGACTTGGGAGCCTCCAATTAAGTTGTGGAGTTGCCCCAAGCTTTGTGCGGGTTTGGTGACCGCCCTCAAGGGTTCCATAGTGGATCGGGTCTTCCATCTTGGTGGGAGGGCTCGAGGAGATTACGGTGAGCCTCCGTTACGTTTGGGGAGCCTTGTGCCTCCACACCGCTCCAATGGAGATTAGCACCCGCAAGGGTGTGAACTTCGGGATACATCATTGTCTCCGCGTGCCTCGGTTATTTCTTTACTCGAGCTCCTTTACTTATGCAATTTACTTTGTGATACCCTTCGTGCTTGAATTTATATATATCTTTCTATCACATAGTTGCTTATCTTGTTTAGCATAAGTTGTTGGTGTACATAGGTGAACCTAGTTTATTTAGGTTTTGTTTGCTTGGAAAATTAAACCTTAGTTTTATTCTGCATTTGTCAAGCGACCCGTAAAAGTTTTAAATCGCCTATTCACCCCCCCCTCTTGGCGACATCCGTGTCCTTTCACCTTCCATTCATCAGACCAAAATAAGATTGAAGAACCTGATACAACATCAGGTTTAGCCACCGTTCTGTAATTGTCCATAAGATTAGCTATGTCCCTCCACCAACATGATCCATAAAGCTTTAATGCATGTGGGATATCAGTACCATCTCCATAATAGGACTCCCTGATACGTCTCCAACGTATCTATAATTTTCGATGCTCCATGCTTGTTTTTACACCATTTGCCTACTGTTTCGTTACACTTC
Source organism: Dactylis glomerata (assembly GCA_007115705.1). Classification (NCBI taxonomy): domain Eukaryota; kingdom Viridiplantae; phylum Streptophyta; class Magnoliopsida; order Poales; family Poaceae; genus Dactylis; species Dactylis glomerata. The sequence continues at coordinate 5,101,824 of QXEO01000625.1, read as the reverse complement.
GTGGCACTTTTATGCATTTTCCGGAACTAACCTATTAACAAGTCGCCACAGTGCCAGTTCCCTGTTTTCTGCTGTTTTTGTGTTTCAGAAGTGATACACAGGAAATATTCTCGGAATTGGACGAAACAAGTTCCTGAAGTCTTATTTTGTCCGGGAGCTTCCAGTCATCCGAAGAGAAGAAGGAGAGGGGCCACAGGCCGCCCTCACGCAGGGCTGGCGCTGCCCAGCCCCTGGCTGCGCCGCCCTGGCGTGAGGAGGCCTGGGGCCACCTCTGACATCGCCCCTTCGCCTATAAAGACCCCCCGACGGGAAAAACCTAAGTACCTGATCACTTTTCCAGAACACATCGCGATCCGCCGCCGTCGACCCGAAGACCGGGAGGGTCCAGAAGCTCTTCCCGGCACCCTGCCGGAGAGGGGAATCGCCACCGGAGGTCTTCTTCATCGCCATGCTTGCCCCCGGAGCGATGAGTGAGTAGTCTACCTTGGACTATGGGTCCATAGCAGTAGCTAGATGGTTGTCTTCTCCACCATGTGCTTCATGTTTAGATCTCATGAGCTGCCCTACATGATTGAGATCACCGTTATGTAATTCTACATGTTTGGTTTATTGGGATCCGATGAATATTGGTGTTATGATTGAGTTGCTGTATTGAATATTATCTTTTGTTATCTCTATGTTGTTTATGATCTTGCATGCTCTCCGTTGTTAGTAGATATCTTGGCCGAGTAGTTGCTAGTGACTCCAAGAGGGGGTATTTATGCTCGATAGTGGGTTCATGCCTCTATTTAACCTGGGGGAGTGACAGAAACCTCTAAGGTTGTAGATGTGTTGTTGCTACTAGGGAGAAAACAACATTCATATGCTCAAGGGCATATGCTTTGTTTACATTACACACTTTGCTTAATGCAATTATCTGTTGTTCGCAACTTAATACTTGTGAAGTTCTCGGATTGATTCGCCACAAGTGGATTATTAGTCATAGATGCAGTTGGATGGCGGTCTATGTATTTTTTTTGTAATGCCCAGAGTAAATCTCATAGTGATCTTCTTGACATATCACGTTTATCTTTATTCTATCAATTGCCCAACTGTAATTTGTTTACCCAGCATGTGTTATTTATCTTTTGGAAAGACACCACTAGTGAACTGTGGACCCCGGTCCTATTTCCATCATATTGCTATCACCTGTTTACTTTACTCGCACTGTTTACTTTACTCACATACTTCTACTATTTTCCACTCGATACGCTCATAACCTTTGTTTCAAGCAAACCGGTGAGATTGACAACCTCATCGCAAGTTGGGAACAAAGTACTTGGTTGTGTTGTGTGCAGGTTCCGCGTTGCTACTGACCGAAGACGAGTCAACAAGTATCGTTAAACGGCGCCCTTGTTGGAGTGTTACTAAGTCAGTCTGCATCACCTTCAGTCGTTATTGTCCCTTCTCTCCAAGAACGATAAACCTTGGTTTCTTAACTGAGGGAAAACTAGCTGCTATACTCATCACACCTTCCTCTTGGGGTTCCCAATGGGCTGGTTGTTCACCACACGCAAGGACCATCAACTGCATATTCCACGTCAACTTGGCGTTAGCAGCCTCTTTTCTCGCGCCGTTGCCGAGGAGATTGGAAGACTTCTGCGAGGGGAGTTTTTCGCACGCACATCCTTTACTTTGTTATTGTTTTGCTTTACTTTATTTATTTTACTTGCATCATTTTATATCAAAACCCCAAAAAAAAATTAGAATCGTTGGTAGTTGTTTTTACTTGTTTACTTTCATTTTGCTGAAATGGCCAATCCTGAAAACACCAAGTTGTGTGACTTTACTAGCACGAACAATAGTGATTTTATCTGCACTTCTATTGCACCACCTGCTCCTGCTGCAAACTTTTATGAGATTAAGCCTGCTTTATTGAACCTTGTTATGAAAGAGCAATTCTCTGGTGCTAGTACTGAAGATGTTGCAGCTCATCTCAACAATTTTGTTGAGCTATGTGAGATGCTGAAATATAAGGATGTAGAAAGTGATATTATTAAGCTCAAGTTGTTTCCTTTTTCTTTGAGAGGAAAAGCTAAAGATTGGTTGCTGTCTTTGACTAAGAATAGTATTGATTCATGGGCTAAGTGCAAGGATGCTTTTATTGGTAGATACTATCCTCCTGCTAAGATTATATCTCTGTGTAGCAATATTATGAAATTTACTCAGTTTGATAATGAACATGTTGCTCAAGCTTGGGAAAGAATGAAATCTATGATAAAGAATTGCCCCACTCATGGACTGACTACTTGGATGATTGTCCAAACTTTTTATGCAGGACTGAATTTTTCTTCGAGGAACCTATTGGATTCAGCTGCTAGAGACACTTTTATGTCCCTTACCTTGGGGGCCGCAACAAAGCTACTCGACAACATGATGGTAAATTATTCTGAATGGCACACCGAGAGAGCTCCACAAGGTAAGAAGGTAAATTCTGTTGAGGAAACCTCTTCCTTGAATGATAAGATTGATACCATTATGGCTATGCTTGCTAATGATAGGATTCATGTTGATCCTAATAATGTTCCTTTAGCCTCTCTGGTTGCTCAACAAGAGCATGTTGATGTGAATTTCATTAGAAATAATAATTTTAACAACAATGCTTATAGGAACAATTTTGCTAGTAACAATTATAGGCCGTATCCTTCAACCAATGGTAATGGTTATGGTAACTCTTATGGTAATTCCTACAACAACACTAGGGCCGCGCCCTCCGAGCTTGAGGTAATGCTCAAGGACTTCATCGGTAAGCAAACTGCTTTTAACAAGTCTGTTGAGGAAAAGTTAGGCAAAATTGATATTCTTGCTTCTAAAGTTGATAGCCTTGCTCATGATGTTGAAATTCTGAAATTAAAAGTGTTGCCTAATGATGTGAAAGAGAACAATGTTTTTGCTACTGCTAACGCTATTCAAGTTGGAATTGATGAAAATATTAGATTGTTAGCGGAATTGCATGCCAGGTGGGAAAGAGAAGATGAGATGGCTAGAGAAATGCAGGTATGTACTATTACTACCTCTGATGATGTTGCTCCTAATGCTAGCAATCCTCTTACTTTGATTGGGGTAGAGAAAACTCCCACTCCTTGTGTTAAAAAGCCTAAAACTGCGAAAACTTTTTCTCAAAAGAGTGCTGAAATTTTTTGGAGTGTGGGAGATGATAGCTCTATTTCTTTTAATGATTTTGATGTTGATGGCTGCAATATATCTGAAGTTATTTTGTTCTTGCAAAAGCTTGCTTTGACTCCCAATGCTAGTTCTTTAAATGTTGCTTTTACTAAGCATATTACCAATGCTCTCATAAAAATTAGGGATGAAAAGTTGAAGCAAAAAGCCTCTGTTCCCAAGAAGTTAGAAGATGGTTGGGAACCCATCATTGATATGCATGTTAATGGTTATGATTGCCATGCTTTATGTGATCTAGGTACTAGTATTTCTATCATGCCTAGAAAGATTTATGACATGCTTGATTTACCACCGCTTGAAAAATGTTATTTTGATGTTCCTATTGCTGATGTTGCTAAGAAGAAACCTTTGGAAAGGATTAATGATGTTCTTATTGTGGTTAACAATAACCTTGTTCCCGTTGATTTTCTTGTTATGGACGTTGAATGCCATGCTTCATGTCCTATTATTTTGGGAAGACCCTTTCTTCGAACTGTAGGTGCCATCATTGATATGAGAGAAGGCACCATCAAATATCAATTCCCACTCAAGAAAGGTATGGAACACTTCCCTAGGAAAAGAAAGAAATTACTTTTTGACTCTATTCTTAGAGCAAATTATGAGCTTGATGCTTCATCACTTGATGTTACTTGATTCGCAATTTTCTGCGCCTAGCTCAAAGGCGTTAAAGAAAAGCACTCTTGGGAGATAACCCAATATTTTCTTTTCAGTACTTTTTCTTTTATTTGAGTCTTGGAAGTCATTACTACTTTAATGATCGCTCCTTATCTTGTTTATTTCGTTTTTGTGCCAAGAGAAGCCTCTAATTCGAGTGAGGTAAAGATTTGGGGATGTTGCTGTCCTGAAACTGTTTTCGGTGCTGCACCGTAAAAATTCGTATAAATTCTCTGTATATCTTTTGGACCTGAGATTTCTTCTGCATATGCCCCAGGTTATATCCAAACTTTCGTTAGTTGAACACTTTTTGATTTGAGAAACAGAAAACCCCTCAAAAATTCGTCCTTTGTCAGCTGTTCTGTTTTGACAGATTTCTGCCAATATTTGTGTTTGCCACTTTATCGCTTTCTTTTGAGTTCTTTTGATCATGGAACTTTTGGAGAAGTTGCTACAGTAGTATTTGCTATATATGTGGTGGTTTTGAGTTGAAACCTGAAGCAAAAAGAGGTTGATTATATGTTATGCTACCCCTTCACCTATAAAGACCCCCCGATGGGAAAAACCTAAGTACCCGATCACTTTTCCAGAACACATCGCGATCCGCCGCTGCCGTCGACCCGAAGATCGGGAGGGTCTAGAAGCTCTTCCCGGCACCCTGCCAGAGAGGGGAATTGCCACCGAAGGTCTTCTTCATCGCCATGCTTGCCTCCGGAGCGATGAGTGAGTAGTCTACCTTGGACTATGGGTCCATAGCAGTAGCTAGATGGTTGTCTTCTCCACCATGTGCTTCATGTTTAGATCTCATGAGCTGCCCTACATGATTGAGATCACCGTTATGTAATTCTACATGTTTGGTTTGTTGGGATCCGATGAATATTGGTGTTATGATTGAGTTGCTGTACTGAATATTATCTTTTGTTATCTCTATGTTGTTTATGATCTTGCATGCTCTCCATTGTTAGTAGCTATCTTGGCCGAGTAGTTGCTAGTGACTCCAAGAGGGGGTATTTATGCTCGATAGTGGGTTCATGCCTCTATTTAACCTGGGGGAGTGACAGAAACCTCTAAGGTTGTAGATGTGCTGTTGCTACTAGGGAGAAAACAACATTCATATGCTCAAGGGCATATGCTTTGTTTACATTACACACTTTGCTTAATGCAATTATCTGTTGTTCGCAACTTAATACTTGTGAAGTTCTCGGACTGATTCGCCACAAGTGGATTATTAGTCATAGATGCAGTTGGATGGCGGTCTATGTATTTTGTTGTAATGCCCAGAGTAAATCTCATAGTGATCTTCTTGACATATCACGTTTATCTTTATTCTATCAATTGCCCAACTGTAATTTGTTTACCCAGCATGTGTTATTTATCTTTTGGAGAGACACCACTAGTGAATTGTGGACCCCGGTCCTATTTCCATCATATTGCTATCACCTGTTTACTTTACTCGCACAGTTTACTTTACTCGCATACTTCTACTGTTTTCCACTCGATACACTCATAACCTTTGTTTCAAGCAAACCGGTGAGATTGACAACCTCATCGCAAGTTGGGAACAAAGTACTTGGTTGTGTTGTGTGCAGGTTCTGCGTTGCTACTGACCGAAGACAAGTCAACAAGTATCGTTAAACGGCGCCCTTGTTGGAGTGTTACTAAGTCAGTCTGCATCACCTTCAGTCGTTATTGTCCCTTCTCTCCAAGAACGATAAACCTTGGTTTCTTAACTGAGGGAAAACTAGCTGCTATACTCATCACACCTTCCTCTTGGGGTTCCCAACGGGCTGGTTGTTCACCACGCACAAGGACCATCAACTGCATATTCCACGTCAACTTGGCGTTAGCACTCCCAGACAAGTTTTACCCATGGGACATCAGCCCTATTATAGAATTTATGAAGATGTTTAATCAATAGGGCATCATTCTTAATTGAGAAATTAACTATACCAAGCCCTCCTTTTGTTTTCGGTTTGCAAATCATCTCCCAGGTAGTCAAAGATTGCTTTAGAACATCAAAATCCTCTCTCCATAGGCATTATCGGATAATTCTATTAAACCGAGAGATGATTCCAGGATTTATACGCAGTGAGCAAAGAAAATGCAGCGGCATAGATGAGAGGGCTGAATTAATAAGTTGTAATCTGGACCCTTGTGAGATAAAACTTGAGGTGGCACACGATCTTCTCTCTAATTTACTGACTATTGGGGTTAGGTCTTGGATCCTAGGACGAGTAGTACCCACAGGGAAACCTAAATATGTGAATGTCAGCCCTCCAATTTGACATCCAAAACATTGGGAAGACTTTCTAGTAAAGCAGTATCCACATTAATCGGAAGCATTGATGATTTGTGATAGTTGATGTGCAACCTGGTGGAAACAGAAAAACATTGCAGCAAGTCTTTCAAAGCCTTAACTTGATAAATATCCGCTGGCAGGATTAGAAGTGTATCATCCGCATACTAAATGATTCGAAAATCAGGACCAGAGGTAGTGACAAGGGTATGGCTAATAGAGCCCGCTAGTTGTGTACCCCTGAGGCCCGTTAAGCTAGGCCCAGTTGTAATGATAGTCGAAATACGAGTTCTTACCGTATGTCGATGTTGTAATCTATATCGGACCCTACCCGATCCTCGAGACCTGGCCACCTATATATAGGGGCCAGGAGGGGACGGTGTAGGCCAGATTGAAAGCAAGCCAGGTTAAACACCCAAGTTTACTTTCGATATACACCTGTTTCGACTAATCTTACCTTCGAGTTCATCCGACGCCCTATCTCCCCGATCCTAAGTCCTTCATTTAGAACATTTGTCGAGTTAACCCTCGTCAATTGGCGCCGACCGTGGGGATCTTGGGCGTTGGGGTCATGAATTCGACGGCTTTTTCATTTTTAGCCAACAGCAGTGCAGGAATCGACAAAAATCAAGAGACGGAGTTGACAATCGGAAGTCTGAGCATCTTCATCGGGCCTTCGGGTTCGACTCGCCTTTCAGATCCGACGAAACCAGATCCGTCGGCAAGTGAGCCCGAAACAGTAGCAATGATGGAATATTCTGAAGGCTCTTCCAGCGAGGTAAACTCGCCGGTCAGCTTAGGAGAAGCACAAAAAGGAAAAATCGTAGAAAGCGATGAAACGATGGAAAATTTCGACCTAGGGGTCCAACTCGAAGATCTCGTGATTTGCCACGACGATATCTCAGACAAATCAACAGATACGTGGAAGACAGGGTTAGAGCTTTCTGAAGATGATGACTCGATCTTCTCAAGCTTTAATAACGAAATCGGCAAACAATGCCAGGTGCTCGCCATCGTAGGAGACAATTCAGAAGAATTCGACGAAAACAACAATCCAGTGCTAAACCTAGCAAATATCGATAGAGGAGCAAATCACCTAGCAGAAGGGAAAATAGTAAAGATCCCCACTATCCCTTTATATACCTTCTCGGTGAAGGAACGTGGGCTGAGACGTGGCGAAAGGAGCGGAAGCGGCAACCCACTAACGGGCAGGAAAATACAAAATTACCGCGCTACCCACGAAATGGTTCGCGCTCAATCAGAGTGACGTATAGCTAAAATTGGCCACTGACGTTATGAAGGAGACGAAGAATTTAAAGATCAAATTAGACAGATGCATATACTCGACGAGTATTGAATATGGTGATTTCCGAATAAAGGACGACATTAAAGAAGACACAAGGTTGGCGCCGACAATGCAACAATCAATTGATGAGACTATACCCGAAAACATTCGACTATAGCCTCGGGGGCTACTACCATCGGGAGCGATGAGCGCGCACCCGACGAAATTATCGATAAACTATGTCGAGTTGAAGTATGATGATGGAGAACACTATATTTGAGCCTATACTCGAAACACAATGTTATTCGACTATAGCCTCGGGGGCTACTCCCATCGGGAGCGCTGAGCGTGCACCCGACGATGTTTATTAACGAGCACTGGAGCATGGAAAACGAAGGAATATGTGATGACACGTTGTTACTACCATCGGGAGCGAGTTTTTATGGTTATATAACCCGAATATTTTCAGTCAAGTAAGACTGCGACATGAGATTCTCGAGTTGCGTTATCGCAATGAAACTCGAATGCCGTGATTTATCACGAAGGTAAGACCCCGGGATCCGTCCCGTGTGGCCTGGTATAAGCACATGGATGCGCTCTGCTGGTATGTATCCGTGTCTACGACGCGAAGAAAATCCTGGTGGACGCGCTGGGTACCCTGAGAACCACTGGGATTCATTCTTTGTAAGTCCTAAATGCGGCAAAATAATGGGTTTGACCGGTATCCCGAATTCAAGTCCAAGGGGATTCAGTTTGAAGTAGGTGGCAAGTATCTGTTCTGGCAGTTAACTGACCTCTTGATCCGTCAGAGTTGTCAGGCTTGTTCATCAAAACCCCTTGCGAAATATTATCATGAAAATAAGTCAAAAGACCAAGTCGAAGATTTGAAGATGTGAAGAAGTCGAAGAATTGATCAGAGTCGAAGATTTAAAGATTAGAGATTCAACCTGAATCTGCAATTCTGGTAGAATCTCAGGGGCTACTGACAAGGGTATGGCTAATAGAGCCCGCTAGTTGAATACCCCTGAGGCCCGTTAAGCTAGGCCCAGTTGTAATGATAGTTGAAATACGAGTTCTTACCGTATGTCGATGTTGTAATCTGTATCGGACCCTACCCGATCCTCGAGACCTGGCCACCTATATATAGGGGCCAGGAGGGGACGGTGTAGGCCAGATTGAAAGCAAGCCAGGTTAAACACCCAAGTTTACTTTCGATATACACCTGTTTCGACTAATCTTACCTTCGAGTTCATCCGACGCCCTATCTCCCCGATCCTAAGTCCTTCATTTAGGACATTTGTCGAGTTAACCCTCATCAGGTAGGGATGGGCAAAGTAATGGCATCAGATCGGAGCAAATGATTTACGGCAGATTGAAGAAGATCGGAACCAGTAGTATAAACCAAAGGTGAGAGAGGATCACCCTGCCTCACCCCTCTCTTACACATGAACTGCTTTCCAGGAACCCCATTCAGCAGAACTGAGGAAGTCCCAGTAGATAAAAGCTCTCTCACCCATCCAATAAAAGTACTATCAAACCCTTTGCACTCCATAATTTTGAGGAAGTCCCAGTAGATAAAAGCTCTCTCACCCATCCAATAAAAGTACTATCAAACCCTTTGCACTCCATAATTTTGAAAATGGCCTCACGTTCAATGGAATCAAACACTTTCTCAAAATTTAACTTCAAAATGATAACCGACCTTTTTGACACATGACAAAGATGCAAATATTTCAAAGTCCACGCCAGGCAGTCCTGGATAGTTCTACCTCGAAGAAAACCATATTAGTTCTTGTGGATACATCTCAAAATATGCTGTTGTAGTCAATTGGCAGCTAATTTCGTCAAAAACTTGAGGCAAACATTGGTCTGCCTCAGGAGAATTCTGTTTTGGCACAAGAGTGATATATGACGAATTTATATTAAGAAATCTAGTCTTGCCGGTATGAAAATCATGTGCAAGTTTGTAAAAATCTTCGCAGATTATACTCCAACATCTTTTTAGAAAATAATAACTATATCTTACTGCAACAGTAAGCTGTACTGAGATATTCAAACAGACAAAACTACGGCCCATAAATGGCGAAAGCACTGCATAAGATGCCCAAATAGATTAACAATCTGATTAACTCCGTCGTACAACCAGCCAGTGGCGGAGCTAGGGGGGACCAGCAGGGGCCTTGGCCCCCCCTAATGCAAGCTACATCAAGCTAATTTGTACACATAAACAAGGTTTAGAAGTCATTTTTAGATAAATTTTACATGCTTGGCCCCCCCTAATGGATGATTACTATGTTTGGCCCCCCTTAAGTATTATTCCTGCCTCCGCCCCTGCAACCAGCAGTAATCATCAACTATGATCATATAAGAATTATTCATAAGTATACCGAGCAAGCAAAATCTCCCAATAACATACAAATCTGAAGAGCCACAATCCAGATAAAAGAGCAGAAAAGAATGATTACTCTGTGTTTTAGTTATCAGAATTGCTCCTCTGCTGCATGTTCCGCATCTGGCTATGAAGCTAGTCAGGTAAAAATCTGCATGAAATTAATTCACCGAGTTATTCCTGAAACGATCTTTGGCTGATATCGATGTTTTATTACTCATCCACAATTTTGATAGCTTGGTTCTCATCCTCTCACCAGCGCATATGCTATATGACTATTTAATTATTTTCCTCTGCTCGCTCGTGCGGAAGCGGAGAGCGCGAGGATAGTATCAAGGTAATCTAGAAACAGAAGAACATCACGGGAGCGCTTCTCAGCCAGAAACAGAAGCCATATATTGCAGAGGATTTCCTCCAAATTTCCTCATCTCACCGACATGTCGCCAATCTATCTTCTCTCCCTCCGTTACCTCTGCAAGTCTCCTCGTGGCCGGATCAAGCGAGCTCGGCCCCATCAGGCCACGCCTCCCATGGCAAGATCTAGATTGGAGGCAGGCATGCTGGTGACGCCCTGAAACCTGGATGCGCACGATGCAGTGGCAGCCCGCACTTCCACTGGTCAAGTGCACCCTAGCCATTGACTCCATGGACGACGACACAGTCTTCAGAGGTTGAGCTCCTCCGGCAGGAGAGAGGAGAAGGCATGATGTGGTCAACCTTTCTCTCTCCTGGGTGTTGTGTCCTGAGCAGAGCTCCTCCGACTGGAGAGGAGGAGGCATGGCGGTCGATCTGTCTGTCTCTCGGGCGCCATGGGGGGAAGGATCTGGTGGTTGGAGGGGCCATCGCGATCGAGATTGAGGAAGAAAGAGTCGAACCTTTTTTTTTTGACTTACTAATGGCACTTGGGGGTAATATGCGGTTTGATGGAAGGGTAAAACAGTCCAAAAAAAGTGTTGGAAGAAACCAAATCATGAAACCCTTGTGTATTTCATTATTATATAAGTAAAGATTATTGTCATGTGTATATTTTCTGTCATGTTTATGAAGCTACGACTATTCTGGACACTAGATTTTCGGGCAAGATTTTGGTTTTCTTTGGCCATGAGATGGATGTCGCATGGTAAGAAGAACCACATTAGTAATGTTCCACATAAGAAGAGAATATTTAAGATTTTTTAATTAAACCGTTGCAATGCACAAACGTATTCGCTATATCTCTTACAATAATAATCTCTTGCTATTTCGTAGCAACGCATGAACATAGTGCTAGTTTAAAAATAGTAATAGTGCACCGCGCCGACAGCAACTCTCTCGAGCTTTAAGTGCGCGCTGCCACGGAAAGCATTAAAGCAATATTGTGGAAGGCCTTTTGATCACAAGGTGTGGCAAAAGCTGAAAAAAAGGTCCACCGGCAACCCCAAAGCAGCAACTACAGTTCGATTGAACATTTCACCGGTATCCCACGAGATACGAATGACGAATTATATAAACGGAAGATATGCCACCACGAGGCACATGCACATGCACTGCACCCACACCCCAACTCTCTCGAGTTCAAGAATGCGCTCTAGGCTGGGAAGACAAGAGAAGATGAAGAAAATGGGTATTTGCCACCTCCTCTTTCCTGCCTTGTTCGCAGTCCTCCTCGCCATGCCAGGCCTCACCGCCGGCCTCACCCGCCGCTACAAGTTCAATGTAAGTGTTCACTGTCCTGTGGGCTGTGGCACAGACAGGGGACACATAAAGGCATGGTGCTAGCTGAATAACTTGGTCCATTTGAAAATACTATCAATTGCTTGTCAGGTGAGAATGGCGACATTTACGCGGCTGTGCTTGCCGAGGAGCATACCCACTGTGAACGGGCAGTTCCCTGGCCCCAAGATCGTCGTCCGTGAAGGCGATCGTCTCATGGTCGACGTCCACAACGGCATCGACAGCAACGTCACGTTCCACTGGTAATAATAAGCGTGGAGATCGACTGTGACGCCATGGATCGGCCGGGATGACGGCGCTAACGCGGCATCGAGCGTGCGTGTGCAGGCACGGTGTTCGGCAGCTGCGTAGCGGATGGGCGGACGGGCCGGCGTACATCACCCAGTGCCCGATACGGCCGGGGCAGAGCTTCGTCTACAGCTTCCGCGTCGTGGGGCAGCGTGGCACGCTGTGGTGGCACGCGCACTTCTCCTGGCTGCGCGTCACGCTCTACGGCCCGCTCGTCGTCCTCCCTCCGCGCGGCGTCGGCTACCCATTCCCCAAGCCCTACCGAGAAGTGCCCATCTTGCTGGGCGAGTGGTTCATCGCCGACCACCTGGAGGACATTGTCCGGGAGGTTCTGCGGACAGGTGGAAGCCCCCAGAGGCCATTCTCTGACTTGCCAAGCCTAACCTGGGAGTCATTGACAGGTGGGTCCTCCATCTGGTGGAGCCCACATGTAGTGAGGGCAAGTCAGGGACAAGTTAGAGAGGGCAAGTCAGAGAATCCACACCAGGAAGCCCCACGCTGGGCGACGCCTACGCCTTCAACGGCTTTCCTGGCCCGACATACAAGTGCTCAACCAACAGTACGTACGCCGGCTCAGACTTTCACGTACAGTACGTACCAATTGTGCTCAATAACCTCTACTCTCATGTGATGTACCTTCAGACACGTTCAAGCTCAAGGTGAAGCCAGGAAAGACGTACATGCTGCGGCTCATCAACGCTGCACTCAACGACGAGCGCTACTTCGCGGTGGCCAACCACACGATGAGGGTCGTGCAGGCCGACGCCAACTACGTAAAGCCATTTGACACCACTACGCTCGTCCTCTCTCCGGGACAGACCATGGACGTGCTCCTCACCACCGCCACCAACCCTTCCGCTTCCGCCTTTGCCATGGCCGCCGCAATGCACATCAACGCGGTGGGCCCATTTGACAACTACACTGCCCACGCCGTTCTCGAGTACTCGTCTCGAAAGCCCGCCGTGCTCCACGCGCCGTCATTCCCAGCATTCAACGACACCGCCTGGGTGGCCAACTTCTCGGCCCAACTCCGGAGCCTCACCACTGGGCGCGTGGGGCTGGAGGTGGACCGACACTTCTTCTTCACCGTCGGACTCGGCGCCGACCCATGCCAGAGCCCTGTCAACGGGACGTGCCATGGCCCCAACAACACAAGGATGGCCGCCTCCATCAACAACGTCTCCTTTGTCATGCCCAAGACCTCGCTCCTCCAAGCACACTACGAGCGCCGGTACGACGGCGTGATCAGCACAGACTTCCCCGCAGCGCCGCTTCACATGTTCAACTTCACCGGCACGCCGCCGGACAACACGAGATTCGTGACACACGGCACCAGCGGAGTGTCGCTCGACTTCAACACAACAGTGGAGGTGGTACTGCAGGGCACCAGCGTAGGAGGCGCAGGAAGCCACCCTATGCACCTTCACGGCCACGACTTCCATGTCGTCGGGCAAGGGTTCGGGAACTACGATGCCGACAAGGACACCATAAAATACAACCTTGTCGACCCGGTTCAGTTGAACACCATCAGCGTGCCAGTCGACGGCTGGGTCGCCATTCGGTTCGTCGCCGACAACCCAGGTACCTATGTTGGCATTCACCTTCTTATTATCTGGTTGATTTCCCTTCACAACGTAACACAACTGGGCGCGGGGGTATGTAGGTGTATGGATGATGCATTGCCACATCGAAATCCACATGAGTTGGGGTTTGTCCATGGTGTGGCTTGTGAACGACGGGCCGCTGCCAAACCAGAAGCTGCCGCCTCCGCCGTCTGATATCCCCAAATGCTCATAGGTTACACATCCTCATGTTGCGCAACTGTGGGACTGTCGCGAGCACAACAGAGGACCCACCCTACACGGAGGATGGACCGATGCAATTTCCTAAATTGTTTTGCATGCAGTGGGTATTTCCTAATATGTTCTGCATGCAGTGTGTATTTCCTAATTGTCTTGTGTCGATCACGATACATGTACAGGGTTCACCTTGTCGACGAATATCGTGTCAATGCACACTTTTTCCTTTTTTTCGAAAAGTGTCAATGCATACTTGTACGCAGGGGCGATGCAAGTAATAATGAGCAATTTGTTTACCTCCGTCTTTTCCAAATTCATTTTTTCGAGAAGGATTCAGATCTATTATACAAGTTCGCAAGAAGTATAAAGCACTCCAAACATCATAAAAATTGCAACAAGGTTCTTCAACCACCAAACGATCAATATCATCGCCAGAACGAGCCATCGACGTGCCGCTGTGGTCGCTCTCCTCCGGCCAGACGTTGTTGATAACAGCGATCTTCGTGCATGTGCCTATACGAAACGGCGCCCCAGAGCCTAAGTCGTTGCCATGAATTCATCTGAATTATCTAACACCAAATCTGTAACTTACGTGGATTAAACAAGATCCACTACTTCACGGGAGCAGCGAGCAGACGATTTTCCATCCTCCACGGCAGCACTAAGGAGGCAGACGAGGAGGGTATAGCTTATGAGCGATTCTCTTATGCTTGGAATAATTTCTCACGATCCATTTCTGCTTCATCTGATGGCCTTGGATTTGAGGCTACCTATTGGTACTCTAGCCGATCTCGCGCCGATGAGGGAAGGTACCAGGCATGGAATTCAGTGCATCGCCGTTGCGGCCTGTGTGTTATCAATACTTACCTCAGGCTAGCCACAATGGGAGTATCATAGGTAATATCATACGTGTCATGTAGATAAAAATCTGAGATGGCACAACAATTAATAAGGAGAGAGGTAAGAGTAGTATTATAATATGATACCGTATCATGACACACAAAACAAGAAAATCTAATAGCAAATACATCATGTACACATATTTGCATTGAGATTCTACAAAATATTAAATATAATATGATTATGATACTATTAGATGATACTGTGCATTGTAGGAGTGGCATCATAAACTAGTATCATATATATGCATAATACTAGTATATGATACTTTGCATTGTGACCAATCTGTTCAATACAAAGATCCCAAGCACAGTAGTATTTCTCATTGTTGGCTGTCACATTAAAATCTCTCACAGGAGAATCGCCTGCAAGATCCAAAACTTGATGGCTAGGGGGCCTTGCGCCGCCGACGCCGCTCACGCCACCGCCAACTTCCAGGACCCCTAGTTCATTCACAATGACAGAACCAAACCCACACATCAGGCTGGATTGCTAAAGTAGTCTTAGTACGATTTAGAAGGACTTTGTTTCTCAACTAACCAATCAGGCTGGATTGCTGAAGTAGCAGTCATGCCGTGGTTATATTTTATACCAATTTGCTAATTCTCGGTACACTAAGTGAGGTTCTCAGCCGATTGAAATTCCATGATGATTCATGCTCGTAAGCGACTTGCAAATAAGTTGCAATTGAAATTTTTCTAGTTACAAATAAGTTGTAACTGATAGTGTGCAGTTGCATCTGGGGTTATATTCAAAAAAAGAGGATAACCCCCGGCCAGTTGTATGTGGCTTGCAACTAAAAAAATATTCAATTACTACAAATAATGGAGTGCAATTACCTACCCAAACTGTCCTGGCCTATTGATTTGGTCCGCACGGATAATCGGGCCAAAAAAAAGGCTCCAGCGGTGCTACCTAAGCGGTCCATTTGTCCGTACGCGACCTATCTGTCCATGAAACTTCGATCAGCGATGGGTCGAGCCGGACAAGCGTGTGCGTCCGTTCTGTCCTCCCAACTTAGCTTTGGTCCCACATGGCAGGGGCTACCGCGATAAAAACAGTGATTCCCCATGACCACCGCCCCTTTGTGCTCCTCGCCGGTCTACCTCCTAGCTTCCGCCGTCGGCCAAGCAATCACCGCCAACCCCCACCTGCTGCAGCTCCCGACGAGGCCACTCCCCAACATCCTCTCCTCCCTTGCTTTTTTTCGTGACGCATCTTCGGCGGGCAGAGGGGAGAAGACGGTGGCACCCTTGGTGAGGGAGAAGAACGTGCACTTGTTGTAAATATAAGCAATTTACCATGATATTTAATTCATAAAAATAGTAAACATAATATGGCTAAAAACATGGAAATCAAACTGACCATATTTACAAGTAAACGATACGAACAGAACATGTCTAGCATATCTAAACCAATTTCTAGTACAAGAAACTGAAGCACAAAATCGATGATAAGGAACAGAGAGACATACGGTGCAAACGAGGAACCCATGTTGGTGTCAGCGTTGACGTTGGGGGGTGCCGCTGTTGTCTCCCATGATATCAAAAAGGATGCTGATATCGGGAAAGAAGTCCTCGTCGGGGAAGATGTCATCGGCGCTCGATGAAGCCAGTAGTCGCGCAGAGCGCTCCCCAAATACCTTACGGCCTCCCTCCCGTATTGGATCTCAAGAGACGGGGTTCCGGAGGCCTACTATTCTGGCTCGCGGTGCACGCCGCAAGACAGGATGAGGAAAATGGTGAAGCAGCACAAAGTTCTAACCAGGAGGCCTATTTGTCTATTTCTTATTGACAAATATTTCTAACTATATTTATAATTGACAAATATTTCTAAATCAATATTTGTAATAAATATTTCTGACTCTATTTCTAACTATATAGTAATGCAATAACTATTTGAGCTCAGATTGCATGTAAATCAAATAAACTTTCACATAATTACTCTTAAACTAAAAACCCACAAATCCCTCTACTCTATACTCTATACTCATTTTGATCAATTACTAAGTAAACCACATGTACACATATGCAAACTAAGAAGTTAATTTGAGCTCAAATTGCATATAAATTAAATAAACTCCCATACTAAAACCCATGAATATCTCTACTTCTAGAGCATGAAATGAGCAGAACTAGCAATGAGAGATGAAAGGATGAAGTTGCTAACCTTTTAGAACCCTTAGATAGATGGGGCGCCGCCAAAACTTGAGAAATCATCGGATGAACTTGAGCCCGGGTAGTAAAAAATGGTTTTACACTCGAGCTCGGGGGATGATGATTATATAGGAAGAACTTTAGTCCCGGTTGGTGTCTCCAACCGGGACTAAAGATAGTCCCGGTTGGAGACACCAACCGGGACTAAAGACTGATGGGCCCTGTCCCATCCTGTCGCAGCCTGCCCCACGCCCTTTAGTCCCGGTTGGTGATACCAACCGGGACTAAAGGTCCATTGGAACCGGGACTTATGTTTCCCTGGCCCATGCGGGCATCCTAGCCGTTGAAACCAGAACTAATGCTCACATTAGTCCCAGCTTTGAACACGGTGGAGACTAAAGCTCCAGATAGAAGCCTTCTTTTCTACTAGTGAATTGAAATGTATATAACTCTTACAGTAATTATTTTCTAATGACCATCATACCCTTAATTATGAAGGGGTACAGAGAGGTTTGGGCTGTTGATGTATCTGAGTTTGGTAGGAGGGGGAGGGGTGTATCGAAGCAGAAGAGAACGTATCCTATAAAACCTCCCCACTCCTGCACCAGTGATTGCTATAGATGGCGCGGTGGTGATGAAGTAAATGACCGGCCAGTTGGGAAACCCCAAGAGGAAGGTATGATGAATATAGCAGCAAGTTTTTCCCTCAGTAAGAAACCAAGGTTTAATCGTCCAGTAGGAAAAAGCCAAACTCAAGAAGGTGATGCTTGCTAGCCTAGTGACACTCCAACAAGGGCGCCGTTAACGATAATTTGTTAGCGCGTCTTCAACTAGTAGCAACGTGGAATCTACATACAACACAACCAAATACTTTGTTCCCAACTTACGATGAGGTTGTCAATCTCATTGGTTTGCTTGAAACAAAGGGTATGAGCGTATCGAGTGGAAAGTGATAGTAGTATGCGAGTAAAGTAAACAGTGCGAGTAAAGTAAACAGGTGATAGCAATATAATGGAAATAGGACCGGGGTCCACAGTTCACTAGCGGTGTCTCTCCATAAGATAAAATAACACATGCTGGGTAAACAAATTACAGTTGGGCAATTGATAGAATAAAGAAAATGTGCATATGTCGAGAGGATCACTATGAGATTTACTCTGGGCATTACAACAAGATACATAGACCGTCATCCAACTGCATCTATGACTAATAATCCACTTGTGGCGAATCAATTCGAGAACTCCACAAGTATTAAGTTGCGAACGACAGATAACTGCATTAAGCAAAGTGTGTAATGTAAACAAAGCATATGCCCTTGAGTATATGAATGTTGTTTTCTCCCTAGTGGCAACATCACATCTACAACCTTAGAGGTTTCTGTCACTCCCCCAGATTAAATAGAGGCATGAACCCAACTATCGAGCATAAATACCCTCTCTTGGAGTCACTAGTATCTACTCGGCCAAGATAGCTACTAACAACGGAGAGCATGCAAGATCATAAAACAACATAGAGATAACATAAGATAATATTCAGCACATCAACTCAATCATAACACCAATATTCATCGGATCCCAACAAACACAACATGTAGAATTACATAACGGTGATCTCGATCATGTAAGGCTGCTCACGAGATCTAAACATGAAGCACATGGTGGAGAAGACAACCAACTAGCTACTGCTATGGACCCATAGTCCAAGGTAGACTACTCACTCATCGCGCCGGAGGCAAGCATGGCGATGAAGAAGACCTCCAATGGCGTTTCCCCTCTCCGGCAGGGTGCCGGGAAGAGCTTCTGGACCCTCCCGATCTCGGGTTGACGGCGGCGGATCGCGATGTATTCTGGAAAAGTGATCGGGTCTTTAGGTTTTTCCCGTCGGGGGGTCTTTATAGGCGAAGGGGCATCGTCGGAAGTGGACCGAGGTGGCCACACACATAGGCGGCGCAGCCTAGCCCTGGGCCACGCCGCCCTATTGTGTGGGCCCCTCGTGGCCCCACTCCATCTCCTCTTCGGTTCTCTGGAAGCTTCGGTGAATTTTTGGATGTTTGGCTTTGTTTCATCCAATTCCGAGAATATTTCCTGTGTAACTTTTCTGAAACACAAAAACAGCAGAAAACAGGGAACTGGCACTGTGGCATCTTGTTAATAGGTTAGTCCCGGAAAATGCATAAAAATGACACGAAGTGTAACGAAACACTAAGCAAATGGTGTAAAAACAAGCATGGAGCATCAAAAATTATAGATACGTTAAAGACGTATCAACCAGCTGCACCGGCCAGTTATGGGCCTTTAGATAAATAACGGAGGGTTGTGATTCAGTTAGAAGATGGGCTTGTACACATTTACATGAAGGACCTCATAGTGCAGCGAATTGTCATCCACAATCCACAAATGCAGGCATCTATCTCCATTGCCCCATGTCATGTTCCTATACTTCTGTAGCTGAGCCGTTCCTCTCTAGAGCTCAACCAAGTTTGCCTTCTCTCTCTCCCCCTCTTGCCCTCTCTCTCTATCTGAGTGAGATTTAAGTTAGGGATTTCTAATTAATGGGAACGCTCTAGATTGTGCTAGCTTGGGATCTCAACTAGCTAGGTATTGGGAATCTCTAATGGCAGCTCACTGGATCCGAGGAGTAATATGGTCCCAATCAAATCAAAACATGGATCTCAGGATTATTGTTTGAATCTTTATTCTCCTTTTCTCTTTACTTTTCGATTCTTATTTAATTAGGGGTCGGATAGCTCAACAATGGATCCTCTCTTACCATGTGTTACTAGAGAGGGCAAGGGATCGATGGGATTGGAAAGAAGCTTTTCGTGAAATTTGATAACACTACAAGGTTCACTTTGTGAAATTTACCGCAGTCCTTGTTGTGTTCAAATGGGATACCTTCATTTTTCATCTAAAGGCTCACAATCCATGGGTGCATGTGGTTCATAGATTCCCTTGTTTCACAGGATATGTTCTCCAAAGCATAAAGCGTGAACTAAAATATGGTATAAGGGAACACTTTTCCTTATCAGGATACCTAAGAGAACTGAAAAGTTTTTAATGAGACGGCTTGCTAGTTTAATACATGATACGTTTCCCTAAAAAATAAATATCATAAAAAAAGGAGGCATAATATTCTACCAAAGCATCAATTATCTGCAAAAATTTTTTTTGGAAGAATTACAGTGGGTTTCTGATACGTCCAAAACGTATCTACTTTCCCGAACACTTTTGCTATTGTTTCTCCTCTAATTTGTGTGTTTTGAATGCAACTAATGCGGACTGACGCTGTTTTCAGCAGAATTGCTCTGGTGTCTCGTTTTTGTGCAGAAATCCAACTTTCAGTAAAAATTTGGGAAAAATTAGCAAAAATCCTATTTCACGAGAAGACCCACGGAGCCAGAAGACGAGACGGAGGAGAGGCACGAGGCCTCCTCACACACAGGGGGCGCGGCCCAGGCCTGGCCACGCCCACCTGGTGTGAGGACGGCTCGGCCGTCTCCTCGACCCCTCCTTCCGCCTACATATACCCCTTTACCTGAAAATATCGGGGAGACGGTGTTTTTCTCAGATAGACTTCTGCTGCGCCGCCGCCATCAGAAACCATGATTCGGAACCAGAAACTCCGTTCTGGCACCCTGCCGGGACGGGGATTTGGAGGAGATCTTCATCACCATCATCACCGGCGTCCCTCCATCGACCATCCATGACTCCCCCATCCATGTGTGAGTAATTCCCCCGCTATAGGTGAGGGGATGGTAGGGATTGGATGAGATTATTCATATAATTTGATATGAGATTGTTAGGGCATAGTGCCTAGTATCTTCTATTAGTGCTTATGACTTTGTTGCAACTTGTTATGCTTAATGCTTGTCACTTTGGGCCCGAGTGCCATGATTTCATATCTGAACATGTTATTATTTCTATGATGATACTTGTTGTTTATGGTCTTACCTACAAGTTGTATACACATATTGTTGTCCGGAACCTGAGGCCCCAAAGTGACAGAAATTGGGATAACCGGAGGGGATGGCTACGATGTGAGAATCACATGTGTTCACTGAGTGTTAATGCTTTGCTCCGGTACTTTATTAAAAGGAGTACCTTAATTACCAGTAGTTTCCCTTGAGGCCCTGCTGCAACAGGCTAGTAAGACAAAAGATGTCGTGCAAGTTTCTCCTTGTGAGCACGTACGACTATATACGGAACACATGCCTATGATTGTTTGTACTAGGATGCTTTATCATTATTTATCTGCAATGCCCATGTCTCATTGATTTTATAAACTATCTTATCCATGCAACGCCCGTACATCCATCCCTATGCCTACAGTATTTGTTCCTACTGTTTACTATTGCTACTATTACCGCTGTTATTTTACTACTGCTATTACTGTTTCACTACTATCACCACTATAAAACTGTTGCTACTGATAAACCACTGCGAGCAAGACTGTTTTCAGGTGCAGCTGAATTGACAACTCATCTGTTAAGGCTTACATATATTCTGTTGGCTCCCCTTGTGTCGAATTAATAAATTTGGGTTTTACTTCCCTCGAAGACTGTTGCGATCCCCTATACTTGTGGGTCATCAAGACTATTTTCTGGCGCTATTGCCGAGGAGCATAGCTTTATTTGTAAGTTCACTTGGTGTTCATATTGTTCGCTGTAATCCTTTCATCATGGGTAAACCTCGTGATGTAAAAGTTCCTATATTGCCATCCACTACAAGAAGAGGTACGACTTTGAACACTTCTGTTGCTCTTGATTCACCTTCTGTTATGAGTAAGTTGCTTACACCACCGCACGCACATGCTACTGCTACTACTTCCGCTGAGCTTGAAAATGCCACTGATAATTTAGATGATGCTTCTACTGTGCTTGATGAGAGAGGTTCACTAGGTTCCTTTTTAGATGCTACAATTGCTAGAGCTAAGTTGGGAAACACCACTGTTACACCTGTTAGTTCACCTGAGTCTAGGGAATGTCCTAGTGATGATTTTGATGATGCTTATATTGAGCTTAATGATGATTTTATCGCTGAAGCTCGTACAACTCGTAATGCTATTGATGTTAAGGAAGTTTTAGTGAGACGTGCTGTTAGATATAAATTGTCTCCTGATCCTAAGTTTGCTGCTTCTCCCATAGATATTAGAGACAAGGATTATGATTTTTCTTTAGATTTATCTTACATATCTATTGTTGAGAAAACTCCTTTTTGTGGTACTAAAGAAGAGTGCTATGGAGCACATGAATGAGCTTTCTACTTTGAGTAATTTGTTTTCTGATGATATTAAGCTCCGCACTTACTTTGTTGCTAAGATTTTTCCTTTCTCGTTGAAAGATGCAGCTAAAACTTGGTTTAATAGCTTGTCTCCTGGATCCATTCATAGTCTTATTGCTTTGGTTAATGCTTTCTTTCAGAAATATTTTCCTGCTAGTGCTCAACATGCTGCTGTGCAGAAAATCTTTGATTTTAAATAGGGAAAAGGAGAGATACTGCCTGAATCATGGACAAGGTTTTGTTCTTTAATTAGAGCTTTACCTAAAGAGCCATTGCCTAAAAATGAACTCCTTGATATATTTTATAATGGACTAACTGATGAATCTAAGTCATATTTGGATAGTTGTGCTGGTTGTGTTTTTAGGGAAAGAACTCCGGCTGATGCTGAAGAATTAATGGCTAAAATAAGCCAGAATCATAATGATTGGACTCTAGTTGAGTCAACACCAGCACCATCACCTGCGCCATCTACAGAGCCTACACCGAAGAAGAGAGAAATGATTGATTAAATGATGAAGTTATGAAGGAAGCTAAGAAATCTCTTAAGGAGAAAGGTATTAAATCCGAAGATGTGAAGAATTTACCTCCTATAGAAGAATTATGTAAGCCAATCCCTCATTCATCTACTATTGAGGTACACTCTCTCCAATGCTTTGATGATAGAGATATTCCTTATTCTAAACCTCCTGATCAATGCTTAGATGAGTTTGATAATTTTATTGTTAAGCAAGAAAATTTTAATAGAATGGTGCAGAATCATTTGTTGGAAAATTCTAGAGCTATTAACAAGTTGCAGGATATTGTGGAAAGAACCGCCAATGATGTGAAGATACTTGTTAAACATTTTCAAATGGTTCAAACACAAATTGATTAGCTTACTAAGGTGCAAAAAGATTTGCTAGTAAATGCTTCAAGAGAGAAGCAAGCTTGTGAAATTCGCACAAGAGGAGGTGCTACTACTCAAGACCCCTTATATCCTGAAGGACATCCTAAGAGGATCGAGCAAGATTCTCAACGCACTTCAAATGATGATATTCCTTCCAAGAAGAAGAAGAAGAAGAAGAAGAAGCATAAAACAACTGCAGAATCCTCTGATGCAGGTAAAGATCCTAACAGTGTTTCTATTTCTGATGCTGAAACTGAACCAGGTGATGCTTCTGATAAAGAAGAAGTTGAAGAAGAACCAGAAAAGATTGATAAGAATGCAAAGTACACCAAAGAAGACTTCATTGCCAACAAGCATGGTAATGAGAGGGAACCTTGGGTGCAGAAACCAATGCCTTTTCCTGGTAAGAAACAGAAGTCCAAGGAAGAAGAACACTACAACAGGTTTTGTGAATGGATGAGACCTTTATTTTTGCAAATTCCTTTGACTGATGCTATTAGAATGCCTCCTTATGCAAAGTATATGAAAGATATTGTTACTAACAAAAGGAAGATTCCTAATGAGGAAATTTTCACTCTACTTGCTAATTACTCTTTTGATGGTAAAGTACCGGAGAAGCTTGGAGATCCAGGTATACCAACTATTCCTTGCTCCATTAAATATAACTATGTTAGAACTGCTTTATGTGATTTGGGAGCTGGAGTTAGTGTCATGCTTTTTTCTCTTTATAAGAGACTTGATCTAGAAAAATTGGTATCAACTGATACATCTTTGCAGATGGCTGATAAGTCTACTACTATTCCTATTGGTATATGTGAAAATATTCCTGTTCAAGTTGCTAACAGCTGTTTGATTTTAACTGACTTTGTTGTGTTGGAAATGCCAGAAGATTATAATATGTCTATTATTCTTGGAAGACCTTTTCTAAACACTGCAGGGGCTATTATTAATTGCAATCAAGGAAAAGTAACTTTTAATGTCAATGATAAAGAGTACACGGTTTATTTTCCCAAGAAGATTGATAGAAAGAATGCTCTAAATTCCGTCAAGAATGTTGAGACCATCAAAGTTGGTCAAATTATTTGTTCAGAGCGAAAGCCCAAGGAAGAATATAAAATTATTATGATTGGGACTATGCCTATCAGAGTTGAGGTAACATAAGCATTAAGTGAAGTGCAAAGTTTTGCCTCATATAAAGTTAGTTTGGGAACAAGACTTGATCAACCTTGTTAACAAAATGATTTTATATGAACGAAACTTCGTTTTCACCGCATCTACTCCACCTCACTTATATTTACTTGTTCAATTTTATTCCTTTAGTTTAGTTACATGATTAAGAGTATCTCAGAGCTGCTGCATGCTTGGTTTTGATTTGCTTGAAATCTTTTCATCTTCATTTTTCTGAGTTTTATCGATATGCCAATTTCTGAAAAATCCTCGAAAATAAAGTTTCTCGAAAAATTCCAGAAAATTCTTTATAAATTTTTATGTCAAAAATGGGACAGAGAGACACCTGGGAGACACCAGGAGGGGCTGCCACACCACCTCACACACAGGGGGCGCGGCCCAGCCCTGGCCGCGCCCACCTGGTGTGAGAGGGGCCCACCTGGCCTCTCACTTATCTCTTCCTCCCCAGCTCTTTCTCTCTCCCGAAAACAATGACACACCCAGCTCAAACCCGAGTTCTTGCTGTTCTTCACCTCGATTTTTCGATCTCCTTGCTCAGCCCATCATTTCTGCTGAGATTTGGAGCAATTGGTCTCTGGTATGTGACTCCTCCGCTTGTCCAAATAGAATTTCTTTTGGTGAAGTATTTCTTGAGTATTTTAGCATTGTAGGTGGCAGGATAAATGAGTATGCATGCTTGTTCTATTGCTTAGAATTGATATTTGATGCATGTTAGCTCTCTAGTAACTCACTATAGTAGTTTCCTACATTTGCTTGTCTCAAAATCATATTTTATGAGGTTTGTTAAAAATTTCATAAATGGAGGAAAATGCATATCAACTTTTTCAACATGAACTAGAAGTGCATGAAGTCATTAGAGTTCACCGTGAAGAGAGGGTCTTCCCCTCACACTATCCATGCTCAGAGTTCTTGAATGCTGCCGGAATTCTGCAGGATTTCCAAACCTTACTCTCTAATGCAGGATTGGAACATTTTATTGAGGGTGAACCTCCCCAATATGTTAAACTAACAATGTCTGTGGTGCAGGATTTCAGATTTAGTTGGTCCACTTCTAACCCCATGGTTCATTATAAAATCTATAACAAATCTGTGGACTTGCCTCTTGATGTTTTCTGTACAGCTATTAGAGTACCATAATGGGGATCGCTCGAGAAGATAAGGGGATAGCCTAGGCCATTGTTGGAACTATATGAGGAGATTTTTCAAGGAAGAAGCTTCACAGGAGAGGGTGGTAAAACTCGAAATATTCATTTCCCATCCATTCGATATTTTGCCTTCTTTATTACCAAATGTGTTCTTGCTAGGAAATCTGCAAGTAAATTATCTCTCCGTGATCTAGCTTTTATTGCTGCTGCTTTGAGGCATGATAGGACTTACCAATTGGGTGCCTTAATAGCTTTCCGTCTTGATGTTAATCGTGAGAAAGGAGGAATCTGTGGGGGACTTATAGCTTCACGCCTGTTAGCTTTGCATGGTGTAATGCCTTATTTTCTAGATCTGCAGTTCCCCGAGGAGAAACTTGATCTTAGTTCTATGATTCATCACAAGTTTATTTCTCCTCCTGCTAGTTTGATTAATTTAACATTTGAGCTAACCTTTTTTAAGAAGACTACCTGGAAGGTAGTAAAGACTGATCGGTCGGTCCGTTTGCCTGCACCTCTTTTGTTTAACCTTGATCGCAGGAATGGATAGTCGCTCATGGAGGATAAGCTCGACGAGTACGTAGAGGGGCACCCGCCGCCTGTGCGCGATGAGGAGGGCGCCGAGGAGTCGGGTCAGCCCTCCAACATCACGAATTTCCCATACGAGCAACCTTATTATGATTATGCGCCATCAGCGTCGTCTTCACGAGAGCCGGGGTGCAATTACACCCATGATGACCCACCAGCCTGGAGCAGCTACCAGAGCTGGAATTGATCTCCACTTAGGCCAAAAGCCTAAGCTTGGGGGGAGGTACGCCGACGATTCACTCATCTAAATATCATATTTTGTCGGTCCTATGTGTATCCATATTTCGCTTTCTTTATTGTTCTTGTTCTTATTTCCACTTTTCCAAAACACAAAAAGACCAAAGATATTTCCGTTGCTTCGCTTTGTTTGCCTTTTTAGTTTGCTACCTTTGGTTTACTTTACTTGCTATTTTCGGTTTGGTATTTGAAAAATCCAAAAATATTTTTCTTTGTTTGCTATTTCCTTCTGTTCTTGTTTCAAAAATCGAAAACCCAAAAATATTTGTTATTCTTCTTCGGTTTTGTAAAGTTTGTTGCAGAGTTTAGTCCCCCGTTACTCCATTGGAGCTTGGTATTCACTTTATATTATTCAAGCCACACAAGTGAAGAGCAATAATGACGACATATGACAATCCGAGATGTGGTAAGAGGCTGGTATGGACTCTATTTGTTTTCATTTTTGTATATATACTCATCTATGTGGACATGCTTAGTCGGTTCATGTAAGGTATATGTTATCTAATGGATGCTTTGTAGTTCTTGCTTTCATATGATTAGTTCCAATTTACTAATAGTTTGTAGCATGTCATGTAGACGCTTGCATGTATTGTTTTATTCATAATATGGTATGTTATTGTGGTATCCTCCTCTGGAAGCTTCATTTGAATCGACTTGGCACATGCTCAAGCATGCACATGACTGAACAAAAAAGTCAATTAAGCCTCAATGATTTACTTTGCCTCAGAGTTCTTGTATCATTTTTATGTCTATATTAATTTTGTTTTGTCGCAAGCATGATTATAACAGCTATTGCTCTCTCGATTGTCGCTTCCCAGTCTTTTGCTAGCCTTCACTTGTACTGAGTATGAGCTCTACTCGTGCATCCAATTACCAAAAACCAAGTGTACCCAAGAGTCCACTATAAATTCCTATGCATGGTATTTGTAAGCCATTCCAAATAAATTTTCATGTGCTACCTTTCAAAACTTTCAACTGCTTCTCATTTTGTGCCACAGTTTTTAGCTTATGGGGACGTAGTGGTCGGAATTGCTATCTTCCATATTAAATTAAGTACCCCTCGACTAGGCAGCTTCATCTGCTCGTCATTAATTTTGCATGAGAGCTAGTCAGACCATTATAATCTAATTCTAAAAAGAAAGAAAAAAAGGCACTCCTCCAAGGTATGTGAATGTTGGTGGGCACCCGATGGAATCGGTTAGCCATGGTTTGAGAAAGCAAAAAAGGTGGGGAGGAATGCCAAAGCTTTATAAAAGAGCACCAATGTGCCAAAATTTCAAAGAACTCGGAACCGCTCTCACTTGTTTATTATGGAAGATAGCAAATCCCCATTGCCAGTCGTTGACATGAAACAACCACCTCTCAAAATAAATGTTTATCTCTGTTTTATAAATGAAAAGCTCTAGCACATGTTAAATCACTGCTTCCCTCTGCGAAGGGCCATTCTTTTACTTTTATGTTGAGTTATCATCTTCTAACTTTAAAGCACCTCTTGAGAGCATAGTTGTTATTCTTAGTGTAATGTGTTTGTCCCAGAACACGGTTAATTGTGGTATAACTTTGATGCTTGTATCTTTGATATTTTTACTTCTAGTCTTCCTTTGGACTTCAGAGGTGCCTCAGTATTTATGTTTTACTTCACAAATAAAGGCAAGCTGGATACCACTCTTCCATATCATTTATGCATATTACAATCTTGTGGCTTCTTATGTACATGTTACTTCTTATTAGTGCATTGGAACTCTTTCATAGCTTGCTTGACTATGAGGTGACATTAGTTGCATATTTCTTATTATGAATTGCCTGAGTATTTGATCATATAGTTAGTATATATACATCATATGAAGCAAATGTGTTTGTGAAAGTTTCTTTTATCGCTCTCAGTTGTTAACTGAATTGCTTGAGGACAAGCAAATAGCTAAGCTTGGGGGAGTTGATACGTCTAAAATGTATCTACTTTCCCGAACACTTTTGCTATTGTTTCTCCTCTAATTTGTGTGTTTTGAATGCAACTAATGCGGACTGACGCTGTTTTCAGCAGAATTGCTCTGGTGTCTCGTTTTTGTGCAGAAATCCAACTTTCAGTAAAAATTCGGAAAAAATTAGCAAAAATCCTATTTCACCAGAAGACCCACGGAGCCAGAAGACGAGACGGAGGAGAGGCACGAGGCCTCCTCACACATAGGGGGCGCGGCCCAGGCCTGGTCGCGCCCACCTGGTGTGAGGACGGCTCGGCCGTCTCCTCGACCCCTCCTTCCACCTACATATACCCCTTTACCTGAAAATATCGGGGAGACGGCGTTTTTCCCAGATAGACTTCCGCTGCGCCGCCGCCATCAGAAACCGTGATTCGGAACCAGAAACTCCGTTCTGGCACCCTGCCAGGACGGGGATTTGGAGGAGATCTTCATCACCATCATCACCGACGTCCCTCCATCGACCATCCATGACTCCCCCATCCATGTGTGAGTAATTCCCCCGCTGTAGGTGAGGGGATGGTAGGGATTGGATGAGATTGTTCATGTAATTTGATATGAGATTGTTAGGGCATAGTGCCTAGTATCTTCTATTAGTGCTTATGAATTTGTTGCAACTTGTTATGCTTAATGCTTGTCACTTTGGGCCCGAGTGCCATGATTTCAGATCTGAACATGTTATTATTTCTATGATGATACTTGTTGTTTATGGTCTTACCTACAAGTTGTATATACATATTGTTGTCCGGAACCCGAGGCCCCAAAGTGACAGAAATTGGAATAACCGGAGGGGATGGCTACGATGTGAGGATCACATGTGTTCACTGAGTGTTAATGCTTTGCTCCGGTACTTTATTAAAAGGAGTACCTTAATTACCAGTAGTTTCCCTTGAGGCCCTGCTGCAGCAGGCTGGTAGGATAAAAGATGTCGTGCAAGTTTCTCCTTGTGAGCACGTACGAGTTGAAGGGTTTCGCAGCATAGTAAATCAAAAAAATTCCTACGGATGCGAACAAGAAAGCCAAGATCTAATCTAGGAGATGTAATCAACGAGAGAGGTAGATGAGATCTTCATACCCTTGAAGATATCGCACAGCGGAAACGTTCAACAGAACGTGGATGATGTAGTCGTACTAGCCGTCTCCTCCCCGCGATCCGATCCGATCCTACGCCGCAAGTGGCGGCGCCTCCGAGAGATGCACACGTACGGTGCAGCGACGTCTCCTCCTTCCTTGGTCCAGCAAGTATGGTGGAGAGATAGATTGGATTTGCTGCATGACGGTGTGGTGCTTATGGTGGAGAGTTTCTGCGGCAGGGCTTCACCTGCGCATAGTCGCGAGAGAGAGAGGTGGAGGGCAGCAGTTGGCCGGCGGCTAGGGTTGGAGTGAGAGGGGGTTGCGCCCCTGCCCCCCCCTTATATGGGGGGCTGGCCGGCTGCCTTGGCCCCTCCTCCAAGCCTCTAGGGCGGTGGCTAGGGGGAAGAGTAGGGGCAAGTCTTCCCCCCCCCTCTTCTGGAAGGTTCCCTTAGGGTTTCCCCTAAGGGCTGGCCGGCTGGGCCTTAGGGGCCTTGTGCGCCTGGCCCAAAGTGGCCAGGGCACTTCCCTTAGGCCCACGCAGGCCTCCGACAAGTGGGCCCACGTTGGTCCCACTCCGGAACCTTCTAGAACCTTCCGGTACAATACCGATAAACTCCGAAACGATTTCGGAATCCAAAAACTGCTTTCCTTTATATGAATCTTATTCTCCGGACCATTCCGGAACCTCTCGTGATGTCCTGGATCTCATCCGAGACTCCGAACAAAAACTCATAAACCAATTATCCATTCTATCCTAGCGTCGATGCATGTTAAGTGTGTGACCCTACGGGTTCGAGAATATGCAGACATGATCTTCTATCAATAATCAACAGCGGGATCTGGAAACCCATATTGACTCCCACATATTCATCGATGATCATATCGGATGAACCACGATGTCAGGATTCAATTAATCCCATATATGTATTCCCTTCGTCACACGATATTTTACTCGCCCGAGATTCGATCGTCGGTATCGGCATACCTAGTTCAATCTCGTTCACAGCAAGTACTTTACTTGTTTCGTAATCCGATATCACTTCGTGATTAACTCCTTAACCACATGCTTGCAAGCGGTGTTGATATCGATTACCGAGTGGGCCCGAAGTATATCTCTCCGACTTGGGAGGGACAAATTCCATCTCGATACATACAACCCAACAAGTACTTTCCGATCACCTGAGAGACACCTTTATTATCACCCTCACATAGGATGACATTTGATGACCTCAAAGCTTTCTTCCGATACTAGGGAGTTGTATTATCTCATGGTCTAAGGAATACAATACTTGACATAAGAAAAAGCTTCGCAAAGATGAACACGATGACACGATCTAATTGCTCTGCTTTATTTGGGTCTGTCCATCACATCATTCTCCTAATGACATGATCTCATTATTAATTGACAACTCATGTCTATGGTTAGGAAACCTTAACCATCATTAATCAATGAGCTAGTCCATAGAGGCGTACTAGGGACACGGTGTTGTTCATAAACCACACAAGTATTAAAGTTTCCGCTTAATACAATTCTAGCATGGAATATAAACATTATCATGAACAAGAATTATAATAATAACATCTTTATTATTGCCTCTAGGGCATAATTCCAACAGTCTCCCACTTGCACTAGAGTCAATAATCTAGTTTACGTCTGGCAACAATCTAACACCCATGGCATTAAGGTGCTGATCATGTTTTGCTCGTGGAAGAGGTTTAGTCAACGGATCTGCGACATTCAGATCCGTATGTACTTTGCTAATCTTTAGATCTCTATCTGATATATAATCTCGAATTATATGGAAACGGCGGTTGATGTGCTTGGTTTTTGGATGATATCTTGGTTCCTTAGCCAGTGCTATGGCACCAGTGTTGTCGCACAATATCTCCAGTGGGTCCAAGGCATTTGGAACCACACCAAGCTCAGTGATGAAGTTCCTGATCCAAACTCCTTCACTTGATGCTTCCGAAGCAGCCATGTATTCCGCTTCTGTTGTAGATCCCACGATCACTCTTTGCTTGCAGCTTCTCCAGCTCACAGCTCCACCATTCAAAATATAAACGTATCCTGTCTGAGATTTAGAATCATCCGGGTCGGTGTCGAAACTAGCGTCGACGTAACCTTTTACGACGAGCTCCTCATCACCTCCATAGACCAAGAACATTTCTTTAGTCCTATTTAAATACTTTAGGATGTTCTTTACGGCTGCCCAGTGTTCCACTCCTGGATCACTTTGGTATCTGCTCGTCAAACTAAGAGCATTGGACACATCCGGTCTAGTACACAGCATGGCATACATGATAGAACCTATGGCCGAGGCA
Source organism: Dactylis glomerata (assembly GCA_007115705.1). NCBI lineage: Eukaryota > Viridiplantae > Streptophyta > Magnoliopsida > Poales > Poaceae > Dactylis > Dactylis glomerata. Next base: position 5,070,430 of record QXEO01000625.1, on the reverse strand, counting down.
TATGGCACTTTGCTCATAGTATCTCTATCTTTTACCGTAGCTGGACACTGAGCCTTGCTCAATATCTTACCTGACAACATGGGCAATGAACCTTTCTTTGCTTTATCCATTCTGAACCTTTTCAGAACTTTGTCCAGGTATGTACTTTGGCTTAAAGCTATTAGGCGTCTTTGTCTATCTCTATAGATTTTGATGCCTAATATATAAGCAGCTTCTCCTAGATCTTTCATTGAAAAACATTTATTCAAATAACTCTTCACATCGTTAAGCATGCCGATGTCATTTCCAATAATCAATATGTCATCCACATATAGTACTAAAAATGTCACCGAGCTCCCACTCACTTTCTTGTAGATACAAGCTTCATAGCAATTTGGAACAAATCCAAAACTCTTGATCACTTGATCAAAACGAAGGTTCCAACTCCGAGATGCTTGCTTCAGTCCATAAATGGAACGCTGAAGTTTGCACACCTTATTAGCATCCTTAGGATTGACAAAACCTTCGGGCTGCATCATATACAACTCTTCATCAATGTTGCCATTGAGGAACGCAGTCTTGACATCCATCTGCCATATTTCATAATCATGAAACGCAGCAATTGCTAATAAAATCCGAATGGACATAAACATCGCTACGGGAGAGAAAGTCTCATCGTAGTCAACACCTTGAACTTGTCGAAAACCTTTTGCGACAAGCCGAGCTTTATAGACAGTAACATTACCATCCGCGTCCGTTTTCTTCTTGAAAATCCATTTGCACTCAACGGCCTTACGGTCGCTAGGAGGGTCCACCAAAGTCCATACTTGGTTTTCGCTCATGGATCCCAATTCGGATTTCATGGCCTCTAGCCATTTCTCAGAGTCTGGGCTCATCATCGCTTCCTCATAGTTCGCAGGTTCACTGTTGTCTAACAACAAGACGGTTAAGACAGGGTTGCCATACCATTCAGGAGTGGCACGTGACCTTGTCGACCTGCGAAGTTCAGTAGTAGCATCGTTCGAAGTTTCATGATCCTTGTCATTAGCTTCCTCTCTTGTTGGTGCAGACGGCACCGGAACAACTTCAGGTGCTGCGCTACTCTCCAACTCAAGAGAAGGTTCAATAACCTTGTCTAGCTCTACCTTCCTCCCACTCACTTCTTTCGAGAGAAACTCCTTCTCAAGAAAGGATCCGTTCTTTGCAACAAACACTTTGCCTTCGGATCTGTGGTAGAAGGTATACCCAATCGTTTCCTTAGGGTATCCTATGAAGATGCATTTCTCCGCTTTGGGTTCGAGCTTGTCCGGCATCAACTTCTTGACGTAAGCTTCGCATCCCCAAACTTTAAGAAACGACAACTTAGGTTTAGCACCAAACCATAGTTCATATGGTGTCGTCTCAACGGATTTAGATGGTGCCCTATTTAAAGTGAATGCAGCGGTTTCTAATGCATAACCCCAAAATGATAACGGCAAATCTGTAAGAGACATCATCGATCGTACCATATCTAATAGAGTTCGATTCTGGCGTTCAGACACACCATTGCGCTGTGGTGTTCCGGGTGGCGTGAGTTGCAAAACGATTCCGCTTGCTTTAAGATGCGTGAGAAAATCATAACTCAAATACTCACCTCCACGATCGGATCGCAGAAATTTAATTTTCCTGTTACGATGGTTTTCCACTTCGTTATGAAATTCTTTGAACTTTTCAAACGTTTCAGATTTATGTTTCATTAAATAGATATACCCATATCTACTTAAGTCATCAGTAAAAGTGAGAAAATAGCGATATCCACCGCGCGTCGAAACACTCATTGGTCCGCACACATCGGTATGTATGATTTCCAATAAGTCCGTTGCTCGCTCCATTATTCCGGAGAACGGGGTTTTGATCATCTTGCCCATGAGGCATGGCTCGCACGTGTCAAATGAATCAAAATCAAGAGACTCCAAAAGTCCATCAGAATGGAGTTTCTTCATGCGTTTTACACCAATATGACCTAGACGGCAGTGCCACAAATAAGTTGGATTATCACTATCTACTTTGCATCTTTTAGCCTCAATGTTATGGATGTGCGTTTCATTGCTTTCGAGATTCAGAAAAAATAAACCATTCACAACAGGTGCATGACCATAAAAGATGTTATTCATATAAATAGAACAACCATTATTCTCAGATTTAAATGAATAACCGTCTTGCAATAAACACGATCCAGATATAATGTTCATGCTCAACGCAGGCACATAATAACACTTATTAAGGTTTAAAACTAATCCCGAAGGTAAAACTAAGGAGAGCGTGCCGACGGCCATCACATCAACTTTTGATCCATTGCCAACGCGCATCGTCACCTCATCCCTTGCTAGCCGCCGTCTATTCCGTAGCTCCTGTTTCGAGTTACAAATATTAGCAACTGAACCAGTATCATATACCCAGGCACTACAATGAGCGCTAGTAAGGTAAACATCGATAACATATATATCAAATATAACTTTAATGGTGCCAGCCTTCTTGTCCGCTAAGTACTTCGGACAGTTGCGCTTCCAGTGACCCTTGTCCTTGCAATAGAAGCACTCAGTGTCCGGCTTAGGTCCAGACTTGAGCTTCTTCTCAACAGGGGCAACGCGCTTGCCGCTGCCTTTCTTGAAGGATCCCTTTGCACCCTTAGCTTTCTTAAAGCTAGTGGTCTTGTTTACCATCAACACATGATTGTCTTTCTTGATATCCACCTCTGCAGCTTTAAGCTTTGCGAAGAGCTCAGTGATCGTATCAGTGGAACCAATTTGATTGTGAGTAACTACAAAACCTTTGTAGCTAGGAGGGAGTGATTGCAGAACTCTGTCAATCTTGAGCTCTTCTGGAATCTTGCAGTCCAGTTGCTCAAGGCGTTGAGTGTAGCCCGACATCTTAATGGCGTGCTCACTAACGGAACTCCCTTCCTCCATCTTGCAGTTAAAGAACTTCTCAGAGATCTCATATATCTCAGAACGGGCTTGAGTCTGAAACATGATTTTCAGTTCCTCAAGAATCTCATAAGGCCCGCGGTACTACTCAAAACGATTTTGAAGTTCCGGTTCCATAGAAAACAGCATGATACTCATAATCGCATCACAATCATCTCTGCGAGCATTGAAGTCAGCAAGTTCTTAAGTTTTCGCTGTTGCAACAGGGGTGTCACCTAACGCTTCCTCAAGTACATAGGCTTTTTGTCCGCCAGCGAGAATGAGTCTCAGATTGCGGAACCAGTTGGTGAAGTTAGACCCATTGTTTTTAAGCTTTTCTTTCTCAGCAAAAACGTTGAAGTTGAAGTTGGACTTAGCCATTTGATCTACAACATTGCAAGTACAATTTAGACTATGTTCATGATAACTAGTTCAACTTAATCAAATTACTAGATGAACTCCCACTAAATTCAACATCCCTCAAGTTGTTTAGTGAACACGATCCAAATTCACCAAACCTAATCCGATCTTCACGAGAAGAGATGTGGTTTCAATGGTGGACAACTAAGTGTCGATCATATCATTCATATGACTCATGTTTAACCTTTCGGTTCGTGTGTTCCGAGGCCATGTCTGTACATGGTAGGCTCGTCAAGTCAAACCCAAGTATTTCCGCGTGTGCAAAACTGGCTTGCACCCGTTGTATGTGAACGTAGAGTTTATAGCACCCAATCATCACGAGGTGCTTGAAAACGACGAACTTTCGCAACGGCGCATACGAGGGGAGAACACAATTTTATCTTGATCTTTAAGTGAGGAATCATCTTATAATGCTACTGTCGCGATCTAAGCATAATAAGATACATAAAAGGATAAACATCACATGCATATAATTTTATGTGACATGGTATAGCCAATCTCCGCGCAATGATCTCCATCTTGTGCGCGCCGGCATGATCTCCATCACTCCACCATGATTGCCTCCACCACGAATAGCAACTATAACTATTGCTACCTACTTAGCGATAAAGTAAAGCTATTACATGGCGTATAAGAAGTTTGACACGCAGGTCATACACAATTATAAAGACAACCATATGGCTCCTGCCGGTTGTGAACTCATCGACATGCAAGTCGTGAAAGATTACAAAACATGATCATTGCATACATCTCAATTCATACACATCATGTCTTGGGCCATACCATATCACAAAACACTCCCTGCAAAAACAAGTTAGACGCCTCTACTTTGTTGTTGCAAGTTTTACGTGGCTTATGGGAGTAACAAGCTAAGAACGATTCTTACCTACGGAAAGCCACAACGGTGATATTATGGTTGCTAACATCCGTTGTAAATCTCATGACTACTATAGTGAGAGAAACTGGCATCCACCAGCCGCATGTGTGGAACAAGCCACACGTCAAGTGCGGAGCCGGTCTCGCGAACGAGGTCGCGTAAAGTTGGCCTAGACCGCTTCGATCTCACTATACCGCGCCATAAGAAATACAAAACAAAGAGGTTTGCAACAGAAAACATCAACGCCCGCAACAAGCATGTTGCGTTCTACTCGTGAAACATATCTACGCATAGATCTAGCTCTGATACCACTGAAGGGTTTCGCAGCATAGTAAATCAATATATTTCCTACGGATGCGAACAAGAAAGCCAATATCTAATCTAGGAGATGTAATCAACGAGAGAGGTAGATGAGATCTTCATACCCTTGAAGATATCGCACAGCGGAAACGTTCAACAGAACGTGGATGATGTAGTCGTACTAGCCGTCTCCTCCCCGCGATCCGATCCGATCCTACGCCGCAAGTGGCGGCGCCTCCGAGAGATGCACACGTACGGTGCAGCGACGTCTCCTCCTTCCTTGGTCCAACAAGTATGGTGGAGAGATAGATTGGATCTGCAGCACGACGGCGTGGTGCTTATGGTGGAGAGTTTCTGCGGCAGGGCTTCGCCTACGCACAGTCGCGAGAGAGAGAGGTGGAGGGCAGCAGTTGGCCGGCGGCTAGGGTTGGAGTGAGAGGGGGCTGCGCCCCTGCCCCCCCTTATATGGGGGGCTGGCCGGCTGCCTTGGCCCCTCCTCCAAGCCTCTAGGGCGGCGGCTAGGGGGAAGAGTAGGGGGCAAGTCTTCCCTCCCCCCCTCTTCTGGAAGGTTCCCTTAGGGTTTCCCCTAAGGGCTGGCCGGCTGGGCCTTAGGGGCCTTGTGCGCCTGGCCCAAAGTGGACAGGGCACTTCCCCTTAGGCCCACGCAGGCCTCCGACAAGTGGGCCCACGTTGGTCCCACTCCGGAACCTTCTAGAACCTTCCGGTACAATACCGATAAACTCCGAAACGATTCCGGAATCCAAAAACTACTTTCCTTTATATTAATCTTATTCTCCGGACCATTCCGGAACCTCTCGTGATGTCCTGGATCTCATCTGAGACTCCGAACAAAAACTCATAAAACAATTATCCATTCTATCCTAGCGTCGATGCACGTTAAGTGTGTGACCCTACGGGTTCGAGAATATGCAGACATGATCTTCTATCAATAATCAACAGCGGGATCTGGAAACCCATATTGACTCCCACATATTCATCGATGATCATATCGGATGAACCACGATGTCAGGATTCAATTAATCCCATATATGTATTCCCTTCGTCACACGATATTTTACTCGCCCGAGATTCGATCGTCGGTATCGGCATACCTAGTTCAATCTCGTTCACAGCAAGTACTTTACTCGTTTCGTAATCCGATATCACTTCGTGATTAACTCCTTAACCACATGCTTGCAAGCGGTGTTGATATCGATTACCGAGTGGGCCCGAAGTATATCTCTCCGACTTGGGAGGGACAAATTCCATCTCGATACATACAACCCAACAAGTACTTTCCGATCACCTGAGAGACACCTTTATTATCACCCTCACATAGGATGACGTTTGATGACCTCAAAGCTTTCTTCCGATACTAGGGAGTTGTATTATCTCATGGTCTAAGGAATACAATACTTGACATAATTAAGAAAAAGCTTCGCAAAGATGAACACGATGACACGATCTAATTGCTCTGCTTTATTTGGGTCTGTCCATCACATCATTCTCCTAATGACATGATCTCATTATTAATTGACAACTCATGTCTATGGTTAGGAAACCTTAACCATCATTAATCAATGAGCTAGTCCATAGAGGCGTACTAGGGACACGGTGTTGTTCATAAACCACACAAGTATTAAAGTGTCCGCTTAATACAATTCTAGCATGGAATATAAACATTATCATGAACAAGAATTATAATAATAACATCTTTATTATTGCCTCTAGGGCAAAATTTCAACACGACTATATACGGAACACATGCCTATGATTGTTTGTACTAGGATGCTTTATCATTATTTATCTGCAATGCCCATGTCTCATTGATTTCATGAACTATCTTATCCATGCAACGCCCATACATCCATCCCTATGCCTAGAGTATTTGTTCCTACTGTTTACTATTGCTACTATTACCGCTGTTATTTTACTACTGCTATTACTGTTTCACTACTATCACCACTATAAAACTGTTGCTACTGATAAACCACTTCGAGCAAGACTATTTTCAGGTGCAGCTGAATTGACAACTCATCTGTTAAGGCTTACATATATTCTTTGGCTCCCCTTGTGTCGAATCAATAAATTTGGGTTTTACTTCCCTCAAAGACTGTTGCGATCCCCTATACTTGTGGGTCATCAGTTTCCCCACTGCATATTTTTTCCATTTTATATAACAAAAACAAAGAGTTATATACAAGGAAGTGAGCTAGAGGTTAGCTCAAAACAAAAAAGAAGAAGAAACAGCCTACACAAGAGTCAAATGAAACTATCAATCCAAGCCTTAAAACCAGAATACAATTTTCTAGGCTTCTTATCAAGAAGGAGGCCAATCTCCTCTTTGAAAATTTTGCGACATCTGAATAAATTTGGACTCTTCCCTTTGAAAATGTAATCATTCTGAGATGTCCAAATACTCCAACAGATGAGAATGATAATCTCCATGAAGAAAGGCCGACCAATGGCGAGTTTGAGGCTAGAAATGAAATCCAAGACTGGGATTTGGTGACCAACTGACAAAAGGGGGCACCAATTTGGGCAAATATACTTCCAACAGTGCATAGCAAAAGGGCATTGAAAGAATAAATGATTTCTGGATTCTGGCACCTCTTGATCTCACATTGAACAGTGATAAGTCTGTAAGAAAAACCATTTTCTCTGCAAAAGCTGTCTGGAGTTAAGTCTATAGTGGATTAGAAGCCAACAGAAGACCTTGTGCTTCGATTGACAACAAGATTTCCAAACCCATTTGAGACTGGGATAGGAAATGTGAAAACCCATGAGATCTTTGTAAGCCTTAGAGACACTGAAGTGGGAAGAACTCCCAAAGGCTGACCATTGGTCAGCCAGATGCGAGCTAGGCAGGCTTTTAAGGAGCAGCCGCAGGTGAAGAAATTCAGAGTAAGCCACTTCAGACAGAGGCAGATTGAAATGATCAGCTAGATCCACCTTCACTACAGAAGAGCTATCATCCTTGGCAAAGGAATGCAGATGGGGGAATTGCCCTTGGAGAGAAGCCCCATGCCATTTGTTGGAAGCACCTGAGCCAACAGAGATTGAAGCAATGCCCTTATATGATGGAAGAGATTTTAGACAATCCCTCCACCAGAAGGAAATATCTCTGGCCTTAGCAGGAGGCAGAGCACTCTCATAATATAATTTCCACACCAGGTTTACCCAAGGAAGATTGGCTCTATTAAAGAATTTGTGGAGGTGCTTCATAAGGAGGCAGTCATTCTGGATGGAAAGATTTATGACACCTAGACCTCCCTGATCTTTTGGTTTGCAAACCAATTCAAAAATATGTACAAGCCGAACGATCAACTGAATGATCATAAGAAAGATCACGTGGGTCGCTGTCGCTCCGTGAAACGAAGATTCGGATGACAAAGCAAAATCTAGTCTACTGCTCGATGCAGCGGGCATATGCACGAAGCAGAACAAGCAGCTTCCATGGCGCCCCAGCTGCCTCTCGCGTGTGCAACTTAGCACCGCATCGACTCCCTGATGGCCATGGACGCCACGGCCTTGGCCCACGCGACTAGCTCCTGCTTCATCCTCTCCTCATCTTTCCACAGCAGCGGCACGTCCATCCCCATGGCCGTCCCCTGCACCAGCATGTCGCCTGTTGAATAACTAGTTGCTAATATGCACTACTAGGTGCATGTACTAGTAGAGTACGTAGTAGTAGTTTGCTTCTAGTGTGAACTCCTGCCTACAAGGAAGACTCAAAGAGGAGCAGCCTCACATGGCAACGAGGCCTACAAGACCTGCAAAGCTGATCACCTGTAGCGCTGCAATATGCAGGGAATAAGTCAGGGATAGTTCAGGATAGGCGGCTTGACATCTTGGACTTCAACAGTCAAGTGTTCAGACCTTAGAGAGTAGTAGAAGGGCTGGTCTGTGCAGCTCACTAGTCCTATAAATAGGACTCCATTGTATCACTTCACCACACCGCAGTAGTACCAAGTAGTGAGCAAGAAAACCAAGTTTGAGCTTGCACCAATACTACTCGTGTCATTTCCATTTTAAGTTTCAGTGTGTGTCCAAGTGCTGTGGCGTGGCTAGCTATCTAGAGTAGAATCCTACATCGCCTCCCTTGGTATACGAACCACCAGCGCCGTCCCCTGACCACGGTCTCGCCGCCTCGGCTTCGGGAACGCAGCCGCTCGCCGGCGGCGGCAAGGGCCTCCCGTCCAAGGCCATACACGGTCGATGCTTTGTTTTGGAGACTTTGAAATATTTGGAGGAGAGGAGGGTTGTGGTGGGATCACTGTGGCTCGGTTAGTGCAGCTGGGGAGTTTGAGGAGAGGACACACTGCACGCTCCATATATACAACTGGAGCCGGATCCTCTAACTTGCCAATCCTGACTTTCCCTGACTTTGAGTCACTGACATGTGGGTCCCACCATATGCAGGGCCCGCACGTCAGTGACCAAAAGTCAGGAACGGCTAAGTCAGAGGATCCCATTCCTATACAACTGCTGGTGGCGTGTGCGGGGGCCGTGGCCGGTGGGCAAGCGATGCACGAGTAGCTCATGGACCCCTGCTCCAGCCCTCAAGGTCACTGACCCCGCCGTCGTCAAGGTCAACGACCCCGTCGCCGCCATGGAGTTCAATATCGGTCGTGGTCGAGGAAGCTGCTGCACGCCGGAGATGGGGCGCCCAAGATCCGAGCCACGGAGGGGAGACCCGACTGGCAAGAGCGTCCTCCACCGCCGCCAGGTTCGTCGGGAAGAAGGTACGCCGAACCCATGACCTACTCTAGGATTCATGAGGATTGAGTTCTTGATTTACTAGGATTTAGTTCAGATTCGAAGTTCCAGAATTAGGAGCACTATTTATACTTGAAACTAAAAGTTTGCTTGTGAACAGAAATTGAGAATTCAATCCTCAAATATATAGGATAATAGTAATTAGAACATGATGCAGAGCACACACTAGCCTCTGTGCCTGTATAGTTCTGTTGTGTTGCTCTTGCTACCGCCCCAAAACGCCCAGAAATGATTATAAGTTGCAGAGTAACGATGAATATTTGTACAATTAGAAGTTAACACTCGAGTGAGTCTACTGAATTTTCTGCACTGCTGCTCAATGCGCAGCGAGCAGAGGCAGGGCGCAGTGGTACACAACTTAAACATTGCAATATCCGTCCGATGGGGCAGTTTGTTCTTTTTGAGTTTTTCAGTTCAGCGTCTACCCTATTTCATAAATATGTATCATGTGACATATTTTGATTTGTACATGTTGCATGATCATTTTCCCAAACAAGCACACCTCATGAGTGATTGGAGCTGCAGGAGTTCGGAGATTTCCGTGGAGAGGAGTAGGGCAGCAGCCAGATCTTCACTTCACTGCGGAGCCGGAAGAAGGTACATAATGAGTATTTCTTGTGAATGGATTTCTTGAGTGTGTCAACTGGTAGTAGTTGACCTTGGAAGCAACGATTTGAAAGGACTCTATGGATACAAGATGTGGTGATTGATCAGGCTACCCTTCTTGCTATTAATTCATTGTTAAAGAAATCCATATGCTACTGTTAAAAATATTTTTTAACTATGTTACAAGGTATGTAACATAGCTAGCTAGTCTGAACTTCAATGAGCATCTAACTATGGCATTCTCAGCTCAATTTGTTTCAGTATATCAAGAACGACTCTCAGATTACCATGACTGTATGACTTTCTATGTCTGTTATGCATAAGTCAGATGGATGATGCTGATCATTTCATATAAGATTATTGCCTGATTTTGTCCATATGTCAGATGGATGATACTGATCATTTCAGAGAGTTTTACCTGATTTTGTACATGTGTCATCACTCATCAGTTAGTTCTAGTTGCAATTGATGTGCATCTGTCATCACTCATGAGTTAGTTGCGGCAGTTTGCATCTTTAGTACTGGAACTATGCCATATCTTCTTGGTTTTTCTATAGAATTGCTACTGGAACATATGCTCCCAGAATTCACCAAGTTATTGCTGTCCAATTTGCATGACAGATCTAAACTGCAGCATTAGTTGACAACTAACCTCAAGAACTACTCAAATACAAATGGGTCAATTTACCTGAGTAAGGAGATTCAGAATGTATACCTTATTAAGTTCCTTGATTTTGTGGTATTGTTTCACAGGGATGCAACAACATGTGTCGAGCTTCGAGGTGGGCGGGGTACTGTAGGTTCCAGTGTCCGTCACCGTCACCAGGCTCCTGGCGACCGATGAGGTGCTGGCGCTAGCAACAACTAAGGTACTGGGGCCGACGACGAGCAGGAGCTCGTGTAGGGCGGCGGCCCGCGAGCTCGTCAGCGGCCGGGGAGCTCGTGCAGAGGCGGCGGCCCTCGAGCTCGTCCAGGGGTGGCGGCTGGCGAGCTCGTCTAGGGGCGGCTGCCGGCGATTTGTCCAGGGTGGCGGCCGGCGATCTTGTCCACGGGAGGCGGCCGGTGATCTCGTCCAGGGGCGCCGGCCGGAGCTGATCGAGGGATCTCTAGGGGTTCTATGCATGTTCGGATTTGTTATTGTAATGTTTTGTTTTGATTTTTTTCATGTATTCTTTAGAAGGGAGCTAAATCATAGTACTCATTCATGCAATTTGTTTGTACTCCCTCCGTTTAGAAATATAAGATGTTTTAGCTTTATAAAGCGAATGTATCTAGACATCTTTTAGTGTATAGATTCGTTTCTTATATTTCCGAACGGAGGGAGTATAATCGAAAACTGGATTCCCACTATATCAGTTCAGCACTCCATCAGCTGGCCGCTGGCTGTTCAGTGCTCCGTCAGCTGACCGGTCGCTGTTCAAGGCTGGCGGGATGCTAGCGGGCAGACGGACGACCACTAAGCTGACCTATATATACAGGTAGATAGTAAATTTTCATTTGACTAGAACGGACCCGGGCGGGCAATGGGTGGGCAGCCGTTAACGCTCCCACTGACAGGAATAGATGCACGAGTAGCTCATGGGCGATCGGTCTCGGACGTGTACGCGGCAGTGTGTGAAGTGACGCACAGGCACAACGTTGACACTGCCCTGCCCTCACAGGTGGCTAGGAAACACACGCTGAAATTACGCAGTTGGTTGGGTGGACTGTGGATGGGAATGGGATTATGATATGTTCGTCAGGTGCTAGCCTGCTAGGTGCTATGCGCTAGGTACGATCGTGTTCTTGACTGGTCGGGCAGCCGGGGTGGTTGGACCATCGGTTACGCTTGGCTATATCGGTGTGAATTTTGATTAACTTTCATCGGCACGTGTCAATGCCGTGACATATATGTTGCTATTGTATGGTTGATCGATCCTTGTCATCAAACTACGTGTCTCGATCGATGGGATTAAGTGTGTGCGTGTGTTGACCTCAGTTCGTTGGATCGATGCTTATCGTTCATTAGTGACAAGCTAGTATTATAAATTTGAGGGAGTAGCAAAACTATGATCTAGCTGCATCCCTAAAGCCGCAACCACCAACCAGTGAAACTAGGAGCGTGATCGGTAGGTCGTAGCTTTTTTTCGGCTTCTAGGGAACAAGCACTGGGGAGCCAGAGCAAGAACAATAGTAGAGCTAACAGTCGGCTATAAGCAATTGTCATATCATTTATAGCCAACCTTATAGCCAACTTGTATAATAGTTAGATACAAAAGTGTGCAACTTTATGAATAGATGGCCCACATGCCATTCTCACAAAGTGCCTAGGAGCACGTGCTAGAGCTGGCTCTTGCATTAGAGTCCACTCCTCTTCTCTCTCCTCCTCTCTCTCCTCCAACTAAGCACAAATATACTATTTTAGTCCTTATAGCCAGCTGAGTCAGCTTTATTGTACTTGCTCTAAGGCTCACTCCTGTTACCGTCGTTAGACACGTATAACGTCTCGTTTTCAACATGAGTATATGATTAACGCGCAAACTGAAACGAGGTAAATTGGACGCTCCTCGCTATGGACTGAGACTTTAGGAAAAAACAGTCGACTGACGGATAGCAATTTTGATGTATTAAATATGTCCTAAGGTACAAGCAGTGGCATACCTATGTACAAGTTCGGGGGGCGACCCTCCCCCCCACCCCCCACCCCTCCTAACCCACCCACCTACCCATCAGCTTTATAGAATTACTGAATTAATTTCTTACATGAATTTCATCTAAATACAAACGTAGATGTGTACACTCCCATCTCACGCATGCTCTCTCTCCCGGTCGAGTCGCAATAGTAGTCATCATGACAGGGATGGTGGATGTCATAGTCGATGCTAGGTAAACTACCGTCTTTCTGTTCGCCTTCCCCTATTGCATTCCCTTTGTCTGGCCTTCGACATCTTTGCTTATTACAGGTTTTATTTTATAGAATATCGCCAAGCTGTGCGAGCAGGTTGGAATTCTCCAGGTTGGGGCGGAGTATGGTGTAGTAGAGGACGGGAAGCAACATCAGTTCACTTTATTGTTACATATGTGGTGTTATTAGTTTCTCTATATGCTTATATGAAGAGCGTGGAATTGTAACTGTTTTATAAATGATGGTAGCACATAAAAAATAATAGCACCTATTCACATCCACTAAATCTTGATGTCTGATGTCTACGAACGCTTCTATTCTTGTAGACAGTGTTGGGCCTCCAAGTACAGAGGTTTGTAGAACAGCAGCAAGTTTCCCTTAAATGGATCACCCAAGATTTATCGAACTCAGGGAGGAAGAGATCAAAGATATCCCTCTCAAGCAACCCTGCACAAGAAGTCTCTTGTGTCTCCAACACACCCAATATACTTATCAGGTATATAGGTGCACTAGTTTGGTGAAGAGATAGTGAAATACAAGTAATATGGATGATTATAAGTGGTAATTGTAATCTGAAACAAAAAATCGCTGCGAGCAAACATGTAGCAGAACTGGTTGTAAACGGTGTTTTAATGCTTAGAAACAAGGCCTAGGGATCATACTTTCACTAGTGGACACTCTCAATAAAGATAACATAATTGAACACATAAATATCTTTCTTCACTATGCTACACTGAACTACTCTATGGTTGGATAACGAACACTAATCATGAGTAGGGCTACAAAGAACTCCTTAAAGTTCAATTTCCCCAAACTAGATTGCCCCACACTATCACCTTGAGTGCACTAGATGGTTCCAGACAAACACCATAATTCATAGAGACATCCAACTCAGATCATAACTCATAATAAGTATTACTGTAAAATTTAGCCTAAGAGCCACACATAATGCGCACACTATAATCTTCACATCATGGGACAAGGTGTCTCCGGAGATTACACTAATAAAACCACTCGAGTAGCATAATAGATGAAGAGTCACATCTACTAATTCAACTAGATACAAAGCTCATGATCACATAAAGATCACACCATGGGAGAGAGAGATGAACCACATAGCTACCGGTAGAGCCCTCAGCCTCAGGGGAGAACTACTCCCTCCTCATCATGGAAGACAGCAGTGGCGATGGAGATGGCGGTGGAGTCGATGAAGATGGCTCCGGGGCAATTCCCCGTCCCGGCAGGGTGTCGGAACAGAGACTTCTGTCCCCCGAACTTCGTCTTCGATGGCGGCGGCGCTGTGGAACTTTTCGTGGATGGATGCTAGCCTATTTAGGGTTTTCACCTCGGAGAGAATATATAGGCGGAAGGGCGATGTCAGAGGGTGGACCACGGGCCCACACCACCTGGTGGCGCGGCCAGGGGGACCCGCGCCATCCCATGGTGTGGCCAGCCCCTGGCCCTCCTCCGTCTCTACTTTGGACTCCGTCTTCCTGTCGGGAAAAATAGGAGGTTTGGCTTTCATTTCGTCCAATTCCAAGAATATTTTCTGTGTAACTTTTCTGAAACACAAAAACTACAGAAAACAGGAACTGGCACTATGGCATCTTGTTAATAGGTTAGTTCCAAAAAATGCATAAAAATGCCACAAAGTGTAAACAAAACATAAAGCAATTTGTGTAAAACAAGCATGGAGCATCAAAAATTATAGATACGTTTGCAACGTATCAAGCATCCCCAAGCTTAACTCATGCTCGTCCTCGAGTAGGTAAGTGATAACAAAATAATAATTTTTGAGGTGACATGCACCCAACACAATCTTGATCAAGTCTATGTAAAGCATTGCTAGCTGAGATCAAAGTACTCTAAACATGGGCATAAAAGATATAATTCTAACCATAGAACTTAGGAACCATGTTACAACATGAAAAGTAACACAAACAAAAGATCATGAATAATAATGCATTGAAAGTCAATTGTTTGTTTCGAGTATAGAGAAAACATAGCAAAGTGGTATTCAGCTTGTCCCTCATGGAGTAGCAAAACATAAATGCATAGGACACCTTCAAAGTTTAAGAGGGTGACTAGATACAAATAATTTGAGAACAAGCAATACCATAATCATGAATCAATCAATAATAAATTTTGGGACTATGCACATTATACTCAGAATGACAACTATGCTCTCGTAATCGGTGCATAAAGATAGAAGATAAAGACTCAACATAAAAGTAAAAGATAGGCCCTTTCGCAGAGGGAAGCAGGGATTTAACATGTGCTAGAGCTTTTCATTTGTAAAACAGAGATAAAAAAATGTTTTGAGAGGTGGCTGTTCTTGTCAATGATGACCCACAAGTATAGGGGATCGCAACAGTCTTCGAGGGAAGTATTACCCAAATTTATTGATTCGACACAAGGGGAGCCAAAGAATATATGTAAGCCTTAACAGATGAGTTGTCAATTCAGCTGCACCTGGAAACAGTCTTGCTCGCAATGGTTTATCAGTAGCAATAGTTTTATAGTGGTGACAGTAGTGAAACAGTAACAGCTGTAGTAAAATAGCAGCGGTAATAGTAACAGTAGTAAATAGTAGAAACAAATACTGTAGGCATAGGGATGGATTACGGGCGTTGCATGGATAAGATAATTCATGAAATCAATGAGACATGGGCATTGCAGATAAATAATGATAAAGCATCCTAGTACAAACAATCATAGGCATGTGTTCCGTATATAGTCGTACGTGCTCACAAGGAGAAACTTGCACGACATCTTTTGTCCTACCAGCCTGTTGCAGTAGGGCCTCAAGGGAAACTACTGGTAATTAAGGTACTCCTTTTAATAAAGTACCGGAGCAAAGCATTAGCACTCGATGAACACATGTGATCCTCACATCATAGCATCCCCTCCGGTTATCCCAATTTCTGTCACTTTGGGGCCTCGGGTTCCGGACAACAATATGTGTATACAACTTGTAGGTAAGACCATAAACAACAAGTATCATCATAGAAATAATAACATGTTCAGATCTGAAATCATGGCACTCGGGCCCAAAGTGACAAGCATTAAGCACAACAAGTTGCAACAATGTCATAGGCACTAAATAAAGATACTAGGCACTATGCCCTAACAATCTCATCTCAAATTACATGAATGATCTCATCCAATCCCTACCATCCCCTCACCTACAGCGGGGGAATTACTCACACATGGATGGGGGAGTCATGGATGGTCGATGGAGTGACGTCGGTGATGATGGTGATGAAGATCTCCTCGAAATCCCCGTCCCGGCAGGGTGCCAGAACGGAGTTTCTGGTTCCGAATCACGGTTTCTGATGGCGGCGGCGCAGCGGAAGTCTATCTGGGAAAAATGCCGTCTCCCCGATATCATTATGTCAGGGGGTATATGTAGGCGAGAGGGGAGGTCAAGAGGGCTACTGAGGCCTCCTCACGCCAGGGTGGCGCGGCCAGGGCTGGGCCGCGCCACCTGTGTGTGAGGGCCCCTCGAGCCTCCTCTCCGTCCCGTCTTTTGGCTCCATGGGTCTTCTGGTGAAATAGGATTTTTGATGATTTTTCCCGAATTTTTACTGAAAGTTGATTTCTGCATAAAAACGAGACACCAGAGCAATTCTGCTGAAAACAGCGTCAGTCCGTGTTAGTTATATTCAAAACACACAAATTAGAGGAGAAATAATAGCAAAAGTGTTCGGGAAAGTAGATACGTTTTGGACGTATCAGTCAACGAATGGCAATGGGGTTCTTGCTATCTTCCATACTAAACAAGTTGAGAGCGGTTCCGAGTTCTTGAAAAAATTGGCATTTGCATGCTCTTTTATAAAGTTTGGCACTCCTCCCCACTTTTCTTTTCACAAACCATGGCTAACCGAATTCTTCGTGTGCCTCCCAACAATCACATACCATGGAGGAGTGTCTTTTTTCTTTTCTTTTTTTTAGAGGTTACAATGGTCTGACCAACTCTCTTGCAAAACTAGTGACGAGCAGATGAAGCATGCAAGTCGAGGGGTACTTAATTCAATATAGAAGATAGCAAACCCGACCACTACGTCCTCATGAGCTAAAAACAGTGTCACAAAATGAGAAGTATTTTAAAGGGTTTGAAAGGTATCACATGAAAATTTGCTTGGAATGGTTCGAAATGCCATGCATAGGAATTTATAGTGGACTCTTTGGAAAAACTTTGGTTTTTGGGAGTTGGATGCACGAGTAGAGCTCATACTCAGTACAAATGAAGGCTAGCAAAAGACTGAGAGCGACCAACTAAGAGAGCAATAACGGCCATAATCATGCATAGCGACAAAACATTATTAACCAAAGCATAAAGTGATATTATAAGTCAAAAACCAAATGATCATAGAGGCTTGAGGTGACTGGTTTAAAGTCAAAACATGGTGTAAACATGCACCAAGTCAACCCAAATAAAGCATAAAAGGAGAATACCACAATATTATGCTTCTATATAATAAAAAAACACATGATTCTTTTAAAGGCACATTAGCACTCTCAGTTATTTGAGACAAGTCATGCTACAACAATAACTACTAAGCATATAATCAAAATAATATCTAGCATGACATGCTAAAGTCTAAGCAACAGTCTAAACAAGCTCCCTTTTGCATCACTATAAGCATGAAACATTTTACTCTTTCCAACACCAATCAACCTATTTGAAACAACTCTTAAAGATGAAAATCAACAAAGACCAGAGGTCTAAACACACCTAGCTACAAAGAACTAACAAGTTCTGAACAAAAACAAAAGCGAAAAACAAAAGCTAAACGTAGTACTAGTAAAAGAGAACACTCGCAGAACGATAAGAATGAAAACTAGAGTGTTTTAGGCAATGAAAACAGAGCGTGTCTCTCTCCAAAATAAACATGGTGTGGTCTAGCCATTTATTACAGCAAACAAAACAAAAGAAAACTGAGAGCAAAAAATAAAGACGCTCCAAGAACAACACATAGCATATGAAGCAATAAAAATATAGTGTCTTGAAAGATGACCTGATATTTTTGTTGATGAAGAAGGGGGTGCCTTGGGCATCCCCAAGCTTTGACGCTTGTACTTCTTGGATATTTCTTGGGGTGACATGGGCATCCCCAAGCTTGAGCTTTTGTCCATACTTCATCTCATCTCATCATTCTCCTTTCCCTACACTTGAAAACTTCCTTCATACAAAACATCACACAATTCTCATTAGAAACATTAGTGTATGCAAGATAGTAGATCCACTTTTGGTTCAGTTTCATGCGGCGACGAGCGTCTACATCCCCAGCCACCTTGCTGAGGAGGACGATGCGGTCCGCTCCAGGGCCTCTGCGACCTGGATGGGGTAGACGATGTGGCCGAGTGGTGCGTGCAGGTCCACGACGACGATGTCCGATGTGTCCTGCTTTGGGAGTGGAGCGTCCTGCTCCTGTGGAAGAAGGTGTTCGAGGGGCTAGCGCGCGGTGCACGGTGAGTCACCGCCCTCTTCGTCCCCCAGGGCCAGCACTTCGACCATGACTCCAAGGTCGCTGCTTTCACTGCAGCTTGAGCCTGCGTCACAGAGAGGGTCAAGCACGTCGGTTACCTCCTCCGGGAACGGCTTGGCAATGTAGAACCAGTGGCCGCCGACGTCGAGGAAGGAGCCGCTGTCACCGAAGCCGTCCTCGAAGCAGGCGAGGTTGTCGCTGACGCAGTCGAAGATGCCGAACCTCCAGACAAGGCTGGAGGCGACCTTCTCGCCGAGAGTCGATGGGGATCCCGGCCGGAACTTCACTTCGGTCGCTATCGCACGTTGCCCCACGGTGGGCGCCAACTGTCGTGGTATTTTGAGGAAAGTAGTCATAGGGATGGCTTATCGGAGGGGCTCGTCGGAGAACAGCGACGGGTCCGGCTCGAGATTGGGTAGTGACGACACATCACGTACCCAGGTTCAGGGCCCTCCACGCCGGAGGTAAAACCCCTACTTAATGCCTTGGTCTTTATTCTTAGCACATGGTGGCTTACAGTACTCCTCGAGTTGTATTGTCTAGAGGAAGAAGAAGAAGAAGGGTTCGATCCCCTACTCTAAGGGTCCAGGCCCCCTTATATAGGCGGGGGCCTGGTTACAGTATGTCGTCGGGCTGCCCAGCTGCCGGCTTCCCCATGGCTGCGGTCTTGGCGTGGGTCCCGCTCTTCTCTGTCCCTCTGCCTGGGCGCAGGCTGCTTTATAAAGCGCCTTTTCTCCTGGAAAGGCATATCCGGGGTATATGCCCCCAGCTTTCCATGGATCCTTTCGTGGAGGAGGGGCTTGCTTGGTGCGGTTGTTGGAGGTCGTGCGTGGTTGGCGTCACTCCGGTCTCCAGCCTCTGTCGCTCTTGTCGGGACCCTGCAACCTTTAATAAAGCGTTGGTTAAAGGTTTCGTTGTCTTCGCCGGCTAGGGCCTTCGATGGAGAAGATCTCAGCCGGCTGCTGGCGCAGCCAGCTCCTCGGTCGAAGCCGGCCCCCTCGGCCGGATGTCGCGGCGATCCCTGGGACGTCAGCCGGCAGGTTGTTCTGCCCTTGACCTACCCAGATAGTCATCCCCATGACAATGAGGGTAGCTCTGGAGAAACGATTGATTCGAGCGTATCCACAGGGCTTGGTTGAAGGCTGCTTTGACGCGCGTACGAGCCACAATGAAGCCTCGGTCTAGCAATCCAATCAAGGCAGTTTCTGCTTCCCAGGGCCTGATTTGCCTCCGTACAGAGTAGCAATGGCGCCCTAGGTGTTGGCACTCTCTCATCAGTTTTTGCCGGCTGCTACGCTAAAGTATGCGTACAATGAAGGTTGGTTGGACTTACAGGAGCAGGGAATCATACAATATATTATCTAGATATGTGCATTGAGCAGTCAGGCGTCATGATCACATTTTATATATATCCCCATCATTATCGTGTAGTTTTCTATGCAGAAACGGTAAGCTGCATCGATGTGGCCGGTCACTGGGCGCGTACCGATTGATGTGCATAATATGTGTGGTGTGCTGTGCTGATCGAAGTTATTTGGTTTGGCCCGACACCAACGCTCATATCGATCTTCAGTTTCAAAAAAAAAAAACGCTCATGTCGATCCTGTTGTGACAGATAATGTTTCTAGGCGAGTTGATTATGACGGGTTATATAGCTATATATATATATATATATATATATATATATATATATATATATATATATATATATCGAACTATATCAACCTTGTCACAGACTCATGGTGAAAAACAGTTTTACAAAAGCCCAACTTCACTGTGCACTATCTGCAACAGAAATCCCTAGTCATATCTGATTGGATGGAGTACATACAATACTAGAAGGGATCTAGTGCGCTTTGCCGCGCCCTTTTTTTTGTTATTATCGCTTAATTTTTCGTGTTTTTTTTACTCATTCTGTTGTCATCATTTAATTTTTTAATCAATAGCCCATCTTAACTATTTATCTTAAAAAATTAGCACTGCCTTCTATTGCTCATTCATGTTTGATGGCATGCAAGTAGTTAAGCTTTCTCCGAGGCAGTACAAAGAGAACTGTTTCTTAGCCTTTTTACATTTTCATTCCTTTTAAACAAAAAAAAGCTGGCTTCTGTAGCTAATATGCTATACTTATGTCTTATTCCTTGAACAAGCATCAACAGACCCAGTTGCTATATGATTTGGCGAGCCATCCGCAATCCTGATAGACAAACAACACGTGGTTTCTAGTATGTAATAAACAGCTAACATATTGTAAAACATAGTAAGTGGCTAAATATTTCTGCACAATCAAGAAAAAAGATGCAGAAAAGAAATAAATTTCACACAGCTTGAAGTGATCTGCTACATTATAAACAGTATGACTGTACATACTTGATGTAAGTGCATTTTCTAAGTTCAATTTACACTTGAGTAGGCCACAAAATTCTTATAATTTAGACACTTATTCTTGAATAGTTTTAAGACTACCTGTACAACCGAATACAACACATAAAAAAACAGCAAAAGTACTCCAAGACCAATGCCTACACATACAGAAATCACGGACAGCAATAGGAAATGAAAAACAGAGAATATAGAATTGGGAATGCTGATTGTCGATATGTTCTATTACAACACATGAATACATGTGAAAAAATAATGGACTAATAAATTTCTGGATCACAATCACTTGGCATGTCTTCTGATCTTGCTGAACCACCGCAATATGAGGAGAAACCAGTATCAAGATTGCAGAAAATAATAACCTACACCACACATCAACTGCCAACCAAAAATAACATAACCACCAAAGGAAAATGAGGTACTTCGGTAATTAACGTTTGGTCACACAATTGCATGGAGAACTCTGCAATTTTGTTACTACCGTAAAGTCATAAACATCATAGTAAGGTGGAGAGAACCTTGATCCCAGGTTCACGAAACAAGGGTTAGGACAGAATAATGAAACTAAGAAAAATTGAAGTAATGTTACCAATCAATGCTTAGCACCAATGTGTTCTCCAATCTCCATGATGCTCGTGTTCTTGGATCCGAGCCATGAACTTGCACTACCAGCAGCAGCAAACATATACACTGATGATTGAGCATATATTTCAAAGAGTCGACTTGCAAATCCAGAGGCACACTATTATTTGCAATGATTCTTTTATAAACTGATCTTAAAACAAGTATGGTCAAGTAATATGGTTTAACCCTCGCAAAATCATGAATGGCATGTTTATGACACTAAATTCCGTGTAACAAATTCTTGATATTCAGTAACTCGGTGTAAAGGATTGTTGCAGAAAATACATGGCATAATCAAGTATATTGTCACCATTCCAAATTCGTAATCGTCCAATGCATTCCCATCTAAAAGGACTTACGTTCCTCCTAAATTCAATTATTGGAAGGGCGGTGAAAAAACATGTTATTTGATACTAAATACATATACGCAAATAACAAAATCACTTTACCTGTAACATGGTTATGGAACTAACCAATATAATATGTATCATGGTTATGGAGCTAACCAATATAATTGTTATTCTCATCCGACCAAAGGAGGGTTGGATTTATGAGCACAACTACTGCCAAAGCAATTATCAAGTGTCAACCACCCGAAAAGAATGGGTATTGTTGATATGTAAAGTTTCAGGTACATAAGAGCAAAATTTCAGATTGGAGCAAATGATATTGTCACTCTGTTATGGCATCAAAACAAGCGAATCATATTAATAGGGTTGTTCCATATAGTAATATCCAGTTATCTTACAGATTTAGTCGCAGATAAATAACCATAATTTTCTAGTATGTTTGGTCATGGGTACGACAATATATAACCATTTCAATATCTTGGTGTGGGCATTCGAAACCTGAACACCCATTACTCATGCAGTTCTATCAAGATAATACCCAGGTTTATATCACTTGTTCACGGCACTACAGGCACATCTTTTTCTGAAACCTAACTACATGTGCATCTTAGTGTTCAGATTTAAATTATGCCAACACAACTGCAAACAAATAATGGCAGAATATGCTTGCACAGCTTCTGCCTCCGGCGAACCATTAATCTTTCTTTCCTTTTTCCCACATATCAATCAAAAACGTTCATTGACCAATCTTAAAAAGATACTTTCACAGATCATCCATGCATAAAATATCTGGCAATGGATTCTAATGGTTGGTTGCAATCTAACTGATATCTGAAATATTACTGTCTGGAGTCACCTCCACCATAAAAGCGAGTGGCGCAGCGCAATTGGTTAGGGTAATCGTCGATTCAGAATTGGGCGGGATGGTGACCCTGGGTGTCAGTGGAGGAGCTGGACCAGGAAGCTAGCCCTTATGAGCGGCCAGATCACCATCTCCCAGGCCATTCTCCAGTAGCGACATAGAGCAGCACGACCTGGGTAGATTAAACAAAATATTTCATAAATCATTGCTTGCCACAGGTTCATAAATAAAAAATCTCGACACCACCTGATGAGTGACCACCATAGTTCATATAATCATATTAATTAAACCTACACCCGCATGCTATTAGAGCATGTCTAACAGACCCCCTATTTTTCTGCCCTGTAAAACGCGAGTAGAGAGCCATGTATTCACTTTTCACCGGCCGAAAATTCGTCCGAGCTAGCAGACCCCGTATCCCCACCCCGTAAAACAGAATATTCTGTTTTACGGGGTGGGTATACGGGGTCTGCTAGCTCGGACGAGTTTCCAACCCCTCAAAACAGGGTTGTGGACTCAACATCGAACACCTTGTCTACGTCCATGAAGGGTGGCAGCGGCGCGGGCGTCGGCGCGGACGGAACGGAGGGAGAAGGGGTCGTGGCCTTGGAGGGCGGTGGAGGCGCGAGGCCGATGCAGCTGACCGCCTTCGTCTTCACCCTGCTCGGCGGGGCGCCCCTCGGCCTGACCGCCTTCGTCTTCACCCTGCCCTTCTTGTCAGCTGCAGCAGTCACAGCCGGCGGAGCCACAGTCGGCGGAGCTGCGGCCGCCGCAGGGGCGTCGAAGTGTTGCTTCGGGATCCTCTTCCTCTTCAACAGGATGGCGGCGGAGATCATGGCCGACACCTCGCCGGTGTTTGGCGGACCTCCGACAGGGACAGTAACCACCGCGGGTGAAGGTGGTGCACCGCCGGCGGTCGGCGGGGCCTGCGGGGGATCCATGGCAGCGAGATCCGGCCGCGTCGTTGCCGGGAAGTGCGGGGCGGAGGAGATCGGGCGGCGGCGGCGGCGGTTGGGTTTCCGTGAAACCCATCGCGCGCAGTGGAGGGGAGAATGTAGGTTTCACCCTCTATTCCCCTACCCACCCCGCACAAGTAGGGGGCAAAGAGCCGCCCCGTAGCCAAAACTGCAAAAATTCGATACGAGGGGCTGATTTACGGGGTCTGCTAGACGGCCGGGTAGAGCTCTACCCCGTATATCGGCGGTTATTTTACGGGTTTGGGCCTTTTAGGGGGTCTGTTAGACATGCTCTAAACTGAAAGGGTCAAAAGTGAAAACATGTACACCTTGCTGCATGCTCAGGTCTAAATCTAAAATATTTCTATCTCCAATTTCCCGTCCTGTTCAAGTATAGCTTGTCAAGGTAATGGAGAAAACATATTAAAAGGGGAAATCACCTTTTCCGTCCAGAAGTATTGCAGAACCCTAATTTGTTCACCCGTACCTGAAGTCCTGAATAGCACCTCCTCAAGCCGTAGCAGCAACATTGGAGAATTGAAGTCGCATCCACCATGAGAGCAGGTTTGTTCTTGACGGGGTCAACCACATATGTCAGAGGCGGAGGGGACCTATAGGAACAAGGAGGAGAGGGTAGCTAGCGGCGGCCGCTGGCTAATTACAGAAGAGGAGGCGGCCAGGAAAGGGGAAGAAGGGGACGACCAGGCCGCTGTAGGACGGTGGGGTGGGATAGATCCAAAAGTTGGAAACGGGATCGAGAGGTTGGGAGAGAGGTGGGATGGACTCTTGCTAGGTCGCGCGCACCGCCTGAGGAAGAGTGTATACGTCAGTTCGTACCGTGACTCGCTTGTAGGCTGATACGTCTCCAACGTATCTATAATTTTTGATGCTCCATGCTTGTTTTTACACCATTTGCCTAATGTTTCGTTACACTTCGTGGCACTTTTATGCATTTTCCGGAACTAACCTATTAACAAGTTGCCACAGTGCCAGTTCCCTGTTTTCTGCTGTTTTTGTGTTTCAGAAGTGATACACAGGAAATATTCTCGAAATTGGACGAAACAAGTTCCTGAAGTCTTATTTTGTCCGGGAGCTTCCAGTCATCCGAAGGAGAGTAGGAGAGGGGCCACCAGGGGCCTTCACACCAGGCTGGCGCGGCCCAGGCCCTGGCCGCGCCGCCATGGTGTGAGGCCACCTGGCTCCACCTCTGACATCGCCCCTTTGCCTATAAAGACCCCCCAACGGAAAAAAAAAACCTAAGTACCCGATCACTTTTCCAGAACACATCGCGATCCGCCGCCGCCGTCGACCCGAAGATCGGGAGGGTCTAGAAGCTCTTCCCGGCACCCTGCCGGAGAGGGGAATCGCCACCGGAGGTCTTCTTCATCGTCATGCTTGCCTCCGGAGCAATGAGTGAGTAGTCTACCTTGGACTATGGGTCCATAGCAGTAGCTAGATGGTTGTCTTCTCCACCATGTGCTTCATGTTTAGATCTCATGAGCTGCCCTACATGATTGAGATCACCATTATGTAATTCTACATGTTTGGTTTGTTGGGATCCGATGAATATTGGTGTTATGATTGAGTTGCTGTACTGAATTATATCTTATGTTATCTCTATGTTGTTTATGATCTTGCATGCTCTCCGTTGTTAGTAGCTATCTTGGCCGAGTAGTTGCTAGTGACTCCAAGAGGGGGTATTTATGCTCGATAGTGGGTTCACGCCTCTATTTAACCTGGGGGAGTGACCGAAACCTCTAAGGTTGTAGATGTGTTGTTGCTACTAGGGAGAAAACAACATTCATATGCTCAAGGGCATATGCTTTGTTTACATTACACACTTTACTTAATGCAATTATCTGTTGTTCGCAACTTAATACTTGTGGAGTTCTCGGATTGATTCGCCACAAGTGGATTATTAGTCATAGATGCAGTTGGATGGCGGTCTATGTATTTTGTTCTAATGCCCAGAGTAAATCTCATAGTGATCTTCTTGACATATCACGTTTATCTTTATTCTATCAATTGCCCAACTGTAATTTGTTTACCCAGCATGTGTTATTTATCTTATGGAGAGACACCACTCGTGAACTATGGACCCCGGTCCTATTTCCATCATATTGCTATCACCTGTTTACTTTACTCGCACTATTTACTTTACTCGCATGTTCTACTGTTTTCCACTCGATACACTCATAACCTTTGTTTCAAGCAAACCGGTGAGATTGACAACCTCATCGCAAGTTGGGAGCAAAGTACTTGGTTGTGTTGTGTGCAGGTTCCGCGTTGCTACTGGCCGAAGACGAGTCAACAAGTGCACCCTTGTTGGAGTGCTATTAAGCCAGTCTGCATCACCTTCAGTCGTTTGTCCCTTCTCTCCTGATCGACATACCTTGGTTTCTTAACTGAGGGAAAACTAGCTGCTATACTCATCACACCTTCCTCTTGGGGTTCCCAACGGGCTGGTCATTCACCACGCACAAGGACCATCAGCTGTTTTTCTGGCGCCGTTGCCGGGGAACAAAGAAGAATAATCTCCCTCATCAACTAGGCACCAGCTCTGTTTTTCTGGTGCCGTTGCCGGGGAGGATTGGAAGACTTCTACGAGGGGAGTTTTTCGCACGCACATCCTTTACTTTGTTATTGTTTTGCTTTACTTTATTTATTTTACCTGCATCATTTTATATCAAAAACCCAAAAAAATTAGAATCCTTGGTAGTTGTTTTTACTTGTTTACTTTCGTTTTGCTGAAATGGTCAATCCTGAAAACACCAAGTTGTGTGACTTTACTAGCACAAACAATAGTGATTTTATCTGCACTCCTATTGCACCACCTGCTCCTGCTGCAAAATTTTATGAGATTAAGCCTGCTCTGTTGAACCTTGTTATGAAAGAGCAATTTTCTGGTGCTAGTACTGAAGATGCTGCAGCTCATCTCAATAATTTTGTTGAGCTGTGTGAGATGCAGAAATATAAGGATGTAGAAAGTGATATTATTAAGCTCAAGTTGTTTCCTTTTTCTTTGAGAGGAAAAGCTAAAGATTGGTTGCTGTCTTTGACTAAGAATAGTATTGATTCATGGGCTAAGTGCAAGGATGCTTTTATTGGTAGATACTATCCTCCTGCTAAGATTATATCTCTGCGTAGCAATATTATGAAATTTACTCAGTTTGATAATGAACATGTTGCTCAAGCTTGGGAAAGAATGAAATCTATGATAAAGAATTGCCCCACTCATGGACTGACTACTTGGATGATTGTCCAAACTTTTTATGCAGGACTGAATTTTTATTCGAGAAACCTACTTGATTCAGCTGCTAGAGGCACTTTTATGTCCCTTACCTTGGGCGCCGCAACAAAGCTACTCGACAACATGATGGTAAATTATTCTGAATGGCACATCGAGAGAGCTCCACAAGGTAAGAAGGTAAATTCTGTTGAGGAAACCTCTTCCTTGAATGATAAGATTGATACTATTATGGCTATGCTTGCTAATGATAGGACTCATGTTGATCCTAATAATGTTCCTTTAGCCTCTTTGGTTGCTCAAGAAGAGCATGTTGATGTGAATTTCATTAGAAACAATAATTTTAACAACAATGCTTATAGGAACAATTTTGCTAGTAACAATTATAGGCCGTATCCTTCTACCAATGGTAATGGTTATGGTAATTCCTACAACAACGCTAGGGCCGCGCCCTCCGAGCTTGAGGTAATGCTCAAGGACTTCATCGGTAATCAAACTGCTTTTAACAAGTCTGTTGAGGAAAAGTTAGGCAAAATTGAAATTCTTGCTTCTAAAGTTGATAGCCTTGCTCATGATGTTGAAATTCTGAAATTAAAAGTGTTGCCTAATGATGTGAAAGAGAACAATGTTTTTGCTACTGCTAATGCTATTCAAGTTGGAATTGATGAAAATATTAGATTGTTAGCGGAATTGCATGCCAGGTGGGAAAGAGAAGATGAGATGGCTAGAGAGATGAAGGTATGTACCATTACTACCTCTAATGATGTTGCTCCTAATGCTAGCAATCCTCTTACTTTGATTGGTGTAGAGAAAACTCCCACTCCTTGTGTTAAAAAGCCTAAAACTGCCAAAACTTTTTCTCAAAAGAGTGCTGAAATTTTTCGGAGTGTGGGAGATGATAGCTCTATTTCTTTTAATGATTTTGATGTTGATGGCTGCAATATATCTGAAGTTATTTTGTTCTTGCAAAAGCTTGCTTTGACTCCCAATGCTAGTTCTTTAAATGTTGCTTTTACTAAGCATATTACCAATGCTCTCATAAAAATTAGGGATGAAAAGTTGAAGCAAAAAGCTTCCGTTCCCAAGAAGTTAGAAGATGGTTGGGAACCCATCATTGATATGCATGTTAATGGTTTTGATTGCCATGCTTTATGTGATCTAGGTGCTAGTATTTCTATCATGCCTAGAAAGATTTATGACATGCTTGATTTACCACCGCTTGAAAAGTGTTATTATGATGTTCCTATTGCTGATGTTGCTAAGAAGAAACCTTTGGGAAGGATTAATGATGTTCTTATTGTGGTTAACAATAACCTTGTTCCTGTTGATTTTCTTGTTATGGACGTTGAATGCCATGCTTCATGTCCTATTATTTTGGGAAGACCCTTTCTTTGAACTGTAGGTGCCATCATTGATATGAGAGAAGGCACCATCAAATATCAATTCCCACTCAAGAAAGGTATGGAACACTTCCCTAGGAAAAGAAAGAAATTACTTTTTGACTCTATTCTTAGAGCAAATTATGAGCTTGATGCTTCATCACTTGATGTTACTTGATTCGCAATTTTCTGCGCCTAGCTCAAAGGCGTTAAAGAAAAGCACTCTTAGGAGATAACCCAATGTTTTATTTTCAGTACTTTTTCTTTTATTTGAGTCTTGGAAGTCATTACTACTGTAATGACCGCTCCTTATCCTTTTTATTTTATTTTTGTGCCAAGAGAAGCCTCTAATTCGAGTGAGGTAAAGATTTGGGGATGTTGCTGTCCTAAAACTGTTTTCGGTGCTGTACCGTAAAAAATCGTATAAATTCTCTGTATATCTTTTGGACCTGAGATTTCTTGTGCATATGCCCCAGGTTATATCCAAACTTTCGTTAGTTGAACACTTTTTGATTTGAGCAACAGAAAAGCCCTCAAAAATTCGGCCTTTGTCGGCTGTTCTGTTTTGACAGATTTCTGCCAATATTTATGTTTGCCGCTTTATCGCTTTCTTTTGAGTTCTTTTAATCACGGAACTTTTGGGGAAGTTGCTACAGTAGTACGTGCTATATATGTGGTGGTTTTGAT
Organism: Dactylis glomerata; assembly: GCA_007115705.1. Taxonomy (NCBI): domain Eukaryota; kingdom Viridiplantae; phylum Streptophyta; class Magnoliopsida; order Poales; family Poaceae; genus Dactylis; species Dactylis glomerata. Next base: position 5,041,661 of record QXEO01000625.1, on the reverse strand, counting down.
TTGAAACCTGAAGCAAAAAGAGGTTGATTATATGTTATGCTACACTAATGTTGCTAATAGATTTGTGTTTAGTTTTGTATGAAGGAAGTTTTCAAGTGTAGGGATTGGAGAATGATGAGATGAGTTGAAGAATGGACAAAAGCTCAAGCTTGAGGATGCCCATGCATCACCCCAAGAAATATCCAAGAAGTACAAGCGTCAAAGCTTGGGGATGCCCCCGAGGCACCCCTTCTTCATCGGCAAAAATCAGGTCACCTTTCAAAACACTATATTTTTATTGCTTCATGCACTATGTGTTTTTCTTGAAGCGTCAGTTGTTTTAGTTTTCTTAGTTAGTTTAGTTTTATTTGCTGCAATAAATGGTTGGACCCCAACAAATTTCCTTTGGAGGAGATGTACTCGTTTTCATTTGCAAAGAACACTCCATTTTTCACTTTTACAATTTCACCGGGTGTTCTTCTTTTTCCGCTACTGCTTTTGGTTTTCGTTTTCGCCTTGATTTGCGTTCAGACCTTGTCATATCTTTTCATCAAGGTGTATTTTTGCCTCTGATCTTTATTGGTTTTCATCAAAAGAGGTGTTTATAAAAATTTCAAATGGTGTTGGAAAAGAGAAAAAGCTTTGTGCAAAATAGTGGTACAAGAAGGAGCTTGTGTAGACTGCGGCTTAGGCTTTTTCATGTCATGCTTGATGTCTTTTTGATAGTATGCTTAGTGGTTTTGCTATAGCATGACTTGTCTCAAATAACTGAGATTGCTTAATGAGCCTTTGAAAAAATCATGCGTTGTTTTTATTGTATGGAAGCATTATTTTGGTTTTCTCCTTGATGCTTTATTTGGGTTGACTTGGCGCATGCTCACACATGTTAGACTCTTACAAAGTCACCAATAGCCTCTATGATCATTTAGTTTTTGACTTTTGATGCCATCTTATGCTTCTTTTAATGTCGCTTTGTCGCTTTGCATGATTATGGCCATTATTGCTCTCTTAGTAGGTCGCTCCCAGTCTTTTGCTAGCCCTCACCTTGTACTGAGTATGAGCTCTACTCGTGCATCCAACTCCTAAAAGCCAAAGTTTTCCAAAGTGTCCACCATACATACCTACTAGCAATTTTCTATTCCAAGTAAATTTGACTTGCTTTTATTTTCTCTTCAAATTAAACTCTTACCAGTGTTATGCGAAATTCGGTCAGTAAAGCTCTCACGAACTGGAAGGCACACTTTACTTTTTCCTGTTCTTAAAAATTTGACATTGTGGTCTCTTATGTTGAGTTGTTATGCTTGCAAGTTGTAAGTTGGAGACTAGCCCAGCCATGCAGTCATGGGCAAGCTTTCAACATTGCACTTCTTATTTGAGTTGATATCGTGATCTTTTGTTTATGGATGCCCGCGGTATGAAATGAATTGGGAATCTTGTGGGGATCATGGAGTTTGTATATGTGTTAGGGAAACACTGGGCTGCTAATCTAAGCCATGCATAATTCATGGTGGAAATTTGTAGCATACCCATGGTGAACATTCGACGACGCATCTCACAATAAAAAGCTAAACAAATGGCAAATAAAAGAGATGTCGAGGTGTTCATTGTCTGCTTGTCCTGTCATTTTGATGTGGGCTTGTTCCATGTCATCGGGCACGGAGCTACCCCGTTGACGGTTCTCAATGATATGCATATATTTACAATGACAAGAGCCTTGCTTGGGACTGTAAATAAAGTAGCATGAGGTTTGGGTACTCGTATTCATGGTACACGAGGTTTTCAACTTATGATTTGTCAAGCATATGCATCATAATTGTTCTCGCATTAACTTTAACCATTCAAGATGCTTATGATGGGGGCAATGAGAGCTCAAAGCCGGTAAGTACCATAATTTTTGAAGGTTATAAAACTTGCAATCACTGCTTCCCTCTGCGAAGGGCCTTTCTTTTACTTTTATGTTGAGTCACCACCTTCCTTCTTTATGCACCATTAAGAGAGCATAGTTGTCATTCTTAGTATAATGTGCATTGTCCCAAAGTTTTCATTGATTGATTCATATTGTTTGTTTCACTTGTTCTCAAATTATTTGTATCTAGTCGCCATCTTAAACTTGAAGGTGTCCTATGCATTTATGTTTTGCTCTCTTTGAAGGACAAGCTGAAAACCATTTGTATGTTTTTCCATATGATTTGAACATACGTTTGACTTTCATTGTTTCATTTTCATGATCTTTTGTTTGTGTTCATTTGCATGTTTACAACATGGTTGCTAAGTTCTTATTGTCAAGATTATATCTTCATGCCCATGTTTTAAGTTCTTTTGATCCCAGCTCACAAATGCTTACATATATGATCAAGATTGTGTAGGTGCATGTCACCTCAAAAATTATTCTTTTGTTATCACTTACATACTCGATGACGAGCAGGAGTTAAGCTTGGGGATGCTTGATACGTCTCCAACGTATCTATAATTTTTGATGCTCCATGCTTGTTTTTACACCATTTGCCTAATGTTTCGTTACACTTCGTGGCACTTTTATGCATTTTCCGGAACTAACCTATTAACAAGTTGCCACAGTGCCAGTTCCCTGTTTTTTGCTGTTATTGTGTTTCAGAAGTGATACATAGGAAATATTCTCGGAATTGGACGAAACAAGTTCCTGAAGTCTTATTTTGTCCGGGAGCTTCCAGTCATCCGAAGGAGAGTAGGAGAGGGGCCACCAGGGGCCCTCACACTAGGCTGGCACGGCCCAGGCCCTGGCTGCGCCGCCATGGTGTGAGGCCACCTGGCTCCACCTCTGACATCGCCCCTTCGCCTATAAAGACCCCCCGATGGAAAAAAAACCTAAGTACCCGATCACTTTTCCAGAACACATCGCGATCCGCCGCCACCGTCGACCCGAAGATCGGGAGGGTCCAGAAGCTCTTCCCGGCACCCTGCCGGAGAGGGGAATCGCCACCGGAGGTCTTCTTCATCGCCATGCTTGCCTCTGGAGCGATGAGTGAGTAGTCTACCTTGGACTATGGGTCCATAGCAGTAGCTAGATGGTTGTCTTCTCCACCATGTGCTTCATATTTAGATCTCATGAGCTGCCCTACATGATTGAGATCACCGTTATGTAATTCTACATGTTTGGTTTGTTGGGATCCGATGAATATTGGTGTTATGATTGAGTTGTTGTACTGAATTATATCTTATGTTATCTCTATGTTGTTTATGATCTTGCATGCTCTCCGTTGTTAGTAGCTATCTTGGCCGAGTAGTTGCTAGTGACTCCAAGTGGGGGTATTTATGCTCGATAGTGGGTTCATGCCTCTATTTAACCTGGGGGAGTGACAGAAACCTCTAAGGTTGTAGATGTGCTGTTGCTACTAGGGAGAAAACAACATTCATATGCTCAAGGGCATATGCTTTGTTTACATTACACACTTTGCTTAATGCAATTATCTGTTGTTCGCAACTTAATACTTGTGGAGTTCTCGGATTGATTCGCCACAAGTGGATTATTAGTCATAGATGCAGTTGGATGGCGGTCTATGTATTTTGTTGTAATGCCCAAAGTAAATCTCATAGTGATCTTCTTGACATATCACGTTTATCTTTATTCTATCAATTGCCCAACTGTAATTTGTTTACCCAGCATGTGTTATTTATCTTATGGAGAGACAACACTAGTGAACTGTGGACCCCGGTCCTATTTCCATCATATTGCTATCACATGTTTACTTTACTCGCATGTTTTACTGTTTTCCACTCGATACACTCATAACCTTTGTTTCAAGCAAACCGGTGAGATTGACAACCTCATCGCAAGTTGGGAGCAAAGTACTTGGTTGTGTTGTGTGCAGGTTCCGCGTTGCTACTGGCCGAAGACGAGTCAACAAGTGCGCCCTTGTTGGAGTGCTATTAAGCCAGTCTGCATCACCTTCAGTCGTTTGTCCCTTCTCTCCTGATCGACATACCTTGGTTTCTTAACTGAGGGAAAACTAGCTACTATACTCATCACACCTTCCTCTTGGGGTTCTCAACGGGCTGGTCGTTCACCACGCACAAGGACCATCATAGGCCTATCGATAGCTACCCTCGATTGAACAAAGGCGCCCAAAGTCAGCGAGCAGGCCCATCGATAGCGACCCTCAGATCGACCAGAAGCCCTCAAAATTAGGGAGCTTGTAGGCATCCACAGCATTGTGCTAAAAGTAGTTCAAAATTCAGAATTTGGCTTTTGGAACTAGTTCCCTACACTGTGGAGCTAGTTCTAAAAGCATCTAAATTGGGAACTGGAGCATGTGCATGCTTCGATGCCAAATTTCACAGTGAGAATAAAATAACATATCTTACCAACGGCCAAAGCTTCCGATTCCAACCGTTAGCCACTCTCAAATTACAACCGTTGAGGGATATGCACACACAAAAAACTGAAGATAGAATACCGTTGGTTCACAGGCCTGTATATTTCAGTTTGCACAAGCAACACACCACCAGGATCACCCAAAAAACCACTACAGCACCAGCAAGAAACACACCTCTAGCCAAATATGGATCATTCATCCTCCATGAGATATACACACATGCTGAACTCCTCAATCTCATCCCTTGATCCACAAAATACAAGTAGCCAGCCACCAAATATGGATCCTTCACATTTTCACATGAACCATTCATCCTCCCAGTTTCCTCCCAACTTGCAGCAATACAATCCTTATCATGTCAATCCATTTTTGGCTCAACCAAGAGGCCATCAGTTCATACCACCACCATCAGGCTACCAAGGTATTCATTACCAAGGAAATGTAGGTCAGTACTCACATGGAGCTTATGGAGGGTATGCCAGCAACAATCCAGCATCTCCGGTTCCATCCATGGGTTATTTCAGTCAGGCTGGTGGCAGTGGTTCGCGAGATGGTGAGAATAGTCCGCTTGCTTGTTCTGGTACTCCATTATCTGCTACACAAGGAGTAGAAGCCTTTAGTCCCACTGAAGAAGGAAGTGACAGCAATCTAGATGATAATGCAAAGAAGGGAAAATGCAAGAACTGGAGTAAGAAAGAGGATGAATGGCTAGTATCTGCTTACATAAACAATTCCAATGATCCAATTGATGGAAACTCAAAGAAGTCAGATCGCTTTTGGAATCAAATAGTACAAGCCCACAACAACAATGCACCTCTAGAGCTGAAAAAACAATTATCCAATGCAAAAACCATTGGAACAAGAATGCGCCAAAGGTTAAGAAGTTCAATGTTGTGTATAATGAACTGAAAACTGTGTATGCCAGTGGACAATCTAAAGAATAGTTAATGAAGAAAGTCTGTGTGAAGTACATGGCAGATACCAAAACAAAAAGGCTGTTTCCATTCGAGCACTGGTGGGAAATGGTGAGGAAACACCAAGTATGGAGAAGTGATCTTTCTTTTGAGGAAATGAATAAAAGAAGTAAACTTAGTGCATCAGGACATATAGTTCCTCACTGTTGTAATAAATCGAATTCCTATCTTAGTTTCTGCTACCAATTTGTTAATACATGTGACATGGATTAAACGAGTGATTGCTGAACCAGATGTGCTTGAACAAAATTATATGCAATTGATACACAATAGCACACGAGAACCATGTATTTATCGCTCAGAAAATGCACACATGCTTGCTAGCAACGGGATTAGATTTAGCAAACCGCATAGATGCAGGTGAGCCGGCCTTCTCCAGATGCAGGGCGAGCACCTAGCAACCGTACTCCACACCAGCGCATGGTGAGCGCCATGGAGCAGCTCGGCCATGCGGCCGCTCGTGCCGCATGCCGCTCGAAATACGTCTGCGGCTGGATTCGGCAACTCGGCCATGTGGCCGCTCGAATCGCCCTCCACCGTACAGCCGCCGCTCGACTCCCTCGCCACCACAGAGCCCCCAATCAACTCGCCCACCACCACTACTAGGTAACTACTCGGTGGATCTGCGAGTGGGAGAGAAGGGAAGAAAAGTAGAGCAAGATTCATGGAGGGGAAGTGAATGGAGAATGGGGATTTTCTCCTAGCGACGAACTCGCGCGAAGAGGTTGGGTGAGGAAAGAGAAGGCCCCTTTCCAACGATTGTTTTATTTCGTACTGGGACCCATGCTTGTTGCGGCACGGTGTTGATGTAAATCACCGTCCAGTTGGGAACCCCAAGAGGAAGGTATGATGAGCACAGTAGCAAATTTTCCCTCAGTAAGAAACCAAGGTTTGTCAGTCCAGTAGGAAAAAGCCAAACTCCAGAAGGTGATGCTTGCTAGCTTAGTGACACTCCAATAAGGGCGTCGTTAATGATACTTGTTAGTGCGTCTTCAACTAGTAGCAACGTGGAACCTGCACACAGCACAAACAAGAACTTTGCTCCCAACTTACGATGAGGTTGTCAATCTCACCGGTTTGCTGTAAACAAAGGAATGAGCGTATCAACTGGAAAGCAATAGTAGTATGCAAGAAAGTAAACAGTGCGAGTAAAGTAAACAGGTGATAGCAATGTAAAGGAAATTGGACCGGGGTCCACAGTTCACTAGTGGTGTCTCTCCATAAGATAAATAACAACATGCTGGGTAAACAAATTACAATTGGGCAATTGATAGAATAAAGATAACGTGCATATGTCAAGAGGATCACTATGAGATTTACTCTAGGCATTACAACAAAATATATAGACTGCCATCCAACTGCATCTATGACTAATAATCCACTCGTGGGGATATCGTCCGAACACCCCTCGAGTATTAAGTTGCGAACAACAGATAACTGCATTAAGCAAACTGTGTAATGTAAACAAAGCGAATGTCCTTGGACACAAGAATGTTGTTTTCTCCCTAGTGGCAACATCACATCTACAACCTTAGAGGTTTCTGTCACTCCCCCGGATTAAATAGAGGCATGAACCCAACTATCGAGCATAAATACCCCCTCTTGGAGTCACTAGTATCTACTTGGCCAAGATAGCTACTAACAACGGAGAGCATGCAAGATCATAAACAACATAGAGATAACATAAGATAATATTCAGCACATCAACTTAATCATAACACTAATATTCATCGGATCCCAACAAACACAACATGTAGAATTACATAACGGTGATCTCGATCATGTAAGGCGGCTCATGAGATCTAAACATGAACCACATGGTGGAGAAGACAACCATCTAGATACTGCTATGGACCCATAGTCCAAGGTAGACAACTCACTCATCGCGCCGGAGGCAAGCATGGCGATGAAGAAGACCTCCGGTGGCGATTCCCCTCTCTGACAGGGTGCCGGGAAGAGCTTCTGGACCCTCCTGATCTCGGGTCGACGACGGCGGCGGATCGCGATGTGTTTCTAGAAAATTGATCGGGTACTTAGGTTTTTTCCCGTCGGGGGGTCTTTATAGGCGAATGGGCAGCGTCAGAGGTGGACCAGGGCGGTCTCACACATAGGGGGCGTGGGCCAGGGGCTGGCCGCGCCACCCTATTGTGTGGCCGGCCCGTGGCCCCCCTCCGTCTCCTCTTCGGACTTCTGGAAGCTTCTTTAAATAATAGGAGGTTCGTCTTTTGTTTCATCCAATTCTGAGAATATTTCCTGTGTAACTTTTCTGAAACACAAAAACAGCAGAAAACAGGGAACAGGCACTGTGGCATCTTGTTAATAGGTTAGTTCCGGAAAATGCATAAAAATGCCATGAAGTGTAACAAAACACTAAGCAAATGGTGTAAAAACAAGCATGGAGCATCAAAAATTATAGATACGTTTGAGACGTATCAAGCATCCCCAAGCTTAACTCCTGCTCGTCCTCGAGTAGGTAAGTGATAACAAAGAAAAAAATTTGAGGTGACATGCACCAACACAATCTTGATCATCTATGTAAGCATTGAGTACTGGGATCAAAAGAACTTAAAATATGGGCATGAAAGACATAATCTTGATAGAAGAAACTTAACAACCATGTTATAACATGAAAAAGAACACAAACAAAAGATCATGAAAATGAAACAATGAAAGTCAAACGTGTGTTCAAATCATATGGAAAGACATAGCAAATGGTTTTCAGCTTGTCCTTCATGGAATAGCAAAACATAAATGCATAGGACACCTTCAAGTTTAAGAGGGCAACTAGATACAAATAATTTAAGAACAAGTGAAACCAAAATCATGAATCAATCAATGAAAACTTTGGGACAATGCACATTATACTAAGAATGACAACTTTGCTCTCTTAGACGGTGCATAAAGGTAGAAGGTGGTGACTCAACATAAAAGTAAAAGAAAGCCCATTCGTAGAGGTAAGCAGTGATTGCGAGTTTTATAAACCTTCAAAAATTATGGTACTTACTAGCTTTGAGCTCTCATTGCCCCCACCATAAGCATCTTGAATGGTTAAAGTTAATGCGAGTATAATTATGAAGCATATGCTTGACAAATCATAAGTTGAAAACCTCATGTCCCATGAAGTACGAATACCCAAACCTCATGCTACTCGACTTAGAGTCCCAAGCAAGCTCTTGTCATTGTAAATATATGCGTATCATCGAGAACCGCCAACGGAGTACCTCCTGCCCAATGACATGGAACAAGCCCACATCAAAATGACAAGACAAACAGACAATGAACCCCTTGACATCTCTTTTATTTACCATTGGTATAGCTTTTTATTTTGAGATGCGTCGTTGAATATCCACTATGGGTATGCTGTAAATTTCCACCATGAATTATGCATGGCTTAGATTAGCGGCCCAGGCATTTCTCTAACACATATAAGAACTCCATGATCCCGCAAGATTCCCAACTTGTTTCACATCGCGAGTATCCATAAACAAAAGATCACGATATCAACTCAAATAAGAAGTGCAATGTTGAAAGCTTACCCCATGACGGCATGGTTTGGCCAATTTCAAACTTACAACTTGCAAGCATAATAGCTCAATATAAGAGAGCCAAAATGTCAAAATTTTAAGAACGAGAAAAGTAAAGTGTGCCATCAGGTTCGTGGGAGCTTTACTGACCAATTTTCGCATAACACCAAAGAGAGTTTAATTTGAAGGATAGATAAAAGCAAGTCAAATGTACTTTGGAATAGCAAATTGCTAATAGGTATGTATAGTGGACACATTGGAACAACTTAGTTTTTAGGAGTTGGATGCACGAGTAGAGCTCATACTCAGTACAAAATGAGGGCTAGCAAAAGACTGGGAGCGACCAACTAAGAGAGCAATAACGGCCATAATCATGCAAAGCGACAAAGCAACATTAAAAGAAGCATAAGATGGCATCAAAAGTCAAAAAATAAATGATTATAGAGGCTTATGGCGACTTTGTATGAGTCAAACATGTGTGAGCATGCGCCAAGTCAACCCAAATAAAGCATCAAGGAGAAAACCAAATTAATGCTTCCAAATAATAAAAACAATGCATGATTTTTTCAAAGGATCATTAAGCAATCTCAGTCATTTGAGACAAGTCATGCTACAGCAAAACCACTAAGCATACTATCAAAACGATATCAAGCAAGACATGCAAAAGCCTAAGCCGCAGTCTAAACAAGCTCCTTTTTGTACCACTTTTTGCATAAATTTTTTTCTCTTTTCCAACACCATTCGAACCTTTTTAAAACAACTCTTTTGATAAAAACCAACATGGACCAGAGGTCAAAATACACCTTGATGCAAAGATATAAGAAGATCTGAACACAAATCAAGGCAAAAATCGAAAGCTAAACGCAGTAGCAGAAAAAGAGAACACTCGTTGAACTATAAGAGTGAAATACGGAGTGTTCTTGGCAAATAAAAAGCAAGGAAACTTCTCCAAAAGGAATTTGTTGGGGTCCAACCATTTATTGCAGCAAACAAAACTAAACAAAACTGAAAACTAAAACAACTGACGCTCCAAGAAAAATGCATAGTGCATGAAGCAATAAAAATATAGTGTGTCTAAAGGTGACCTGATTTTTGCCGATGAAGAAGGAGTGCCTCAGGGGCATCCCCAAGCTTTGACACTTGTACCTCTTAGATATTTCTTGGGGTGCGTGGGCATCCCCAAGCTTGAGCTTTTGTCTATTCTTCAACTCATCTCATCATTCTCCAATCCCTACACTTGAAAACTTCCTTCATACAAAACTCAACACAATTTAGCAACATTAGTGTAAGCATAATAATGAATCAACCCCTTTTTGCTTCAGATTTCAACTCAAAACCACCACATATAAAGCATATACTACTGTAGCAACTTCCCCAAAAGTTCTGTGATCAAAAGAACTCAAAAAGAAAGCGATCGAGAGGCAAACACAAATAGTGGCAGAAATCTGTCAAAACAGAACAGCTGACAAAGGTCGATTTTTTCAAGGGTTTTCTGTTGCTCAAATCAAAAAGTGTAAAACTAATGAAAGTTTGGATATAACCTGGGGCATATGCACACGAAATCGCAGGTTAAAAAGATATTCTGAGAATTTTCACGAATTTTTACGGTGCAGCACCGAAATCTGTTTCAGGACAGCAACATCCCCAAATCATACCTCACTCAAATTAGAGGTTTCTCTTGGCACAACAATAAAATAAAAATGATAAGGAGAGGTCATTACAGCAGTAATAACTTCCAAGACTCAAATAAAAGAAAAAGAACTGAAAGTAAAACATTGGGTTATCTCCCAAGAGTGCTTTTCTTTAACGCCTTTGAGCTAGGCACAGAAAGTGTGAATCAAGTATTTTCAAAAGAAGCATTAAGATCAACTGTTTCCTCAAGATCACCACTTACTTTAGAGGTTCCCGAAGATGATTCAACCTGCAAGTCACTCTTAGTTGAACTAAAAGTCTTACCAATCTTAAAAACATGTTGAGGTTTAGGCACAAACACCTTGGGAACATACATAAATTTTTGCTCTTTTCCAACAAAAGCTTTCTCCTTCTTAAACTTAAGGGAAGAGAAAATTGAACTTAAAGTTTCCATGGATTCCTCTAGTTTCCCAATCCTAAGGTTTTGACTATCAAGAGTAGTGCTAGCTTCTAAAACGGTGATTCTCTTACCGATACTTTCTATCGCTTCATTAACTCGGCTAGCGTTATCAAGGATATTTGGCAAACTTTTTTCTAAAGAGCCTAGTTTTTCTATAACTTCCTCCAAAGTGATCTCAGTTTTAACAACATGAATAGGTGGTACTCCCACTAAACTTTCTATTAAAGTGCATGCTTCAAGAGCGGGAGTACCCAGAAAATTACCTCCTGCAAGAGTATCAAGAACGTACCTATTCCAACTAGATATACCAACATAAAAATTTCTAAGGAGGATCATGATAGAATGCTTCTTCATACACCTATGATGAGAATTGCTAATACGGTACCAAGCATCTTTCAAGCTCTCTCCCCCTTGTTGCTTAAAAGTACGAACTTCAACTTCAGAATTACTCATTCTAACAAAACTAAAAGCAAGTAAGTAAAACAACTATAAAGGAAACTAAATTTTTTGTGTTTTTGATAAAAACAATGCAAGTAAAAATAAAGTAAAGCAAAACAATAAACAAAGTAAAGGATGTGTGTGCGAAACTCCCCTTGCAGAAGTCTTCTTTTTCCCCAGCAACGGCGCCAGAAAATTGTTGCTTGTTGCGCCACGGTGTTGATGTAAATCACCGTCCAGTTGGGAACCCCAAGAGGAAGGTATGATGAGCACAGTAGCAAATTTTCCCTCAGTAAGAAACCAAGGTTTGTCAGTCCAGTAGGAAAAAGCCAAACTCCAGAAGGTGATGCTTGCTAGCTTAGTGACACTCCAACAAGGGCGCTGTTAATGATACTTGTTAGCGCATCTTCAACTAGTAGCAACGTGGAACCTGCACACAGCACAACCAAGAACTTTGCTCCCAACTTACGATAAGGTTGTCAATCTCACCGGTTTGCTGTAAACAAAGGAATGAGCATATCGAGTGGAAAGCAATAGTAGTATGCAAGAAAGTAAACAGTGCGAGTAAAGTAAACAGGTGATAGCAATGTAAAGGAAATTGGACCGGGGTCCATAGTTCACTAGTGGTGTCTCTCCATAAGATAAATAACAACATGCTGGGTAAACAAATTACAGTTGGGCAATTGATAGAATAAAGATAACGTGCATATGTCAAGAGGATCACTATGAGATTTACTCTGGGCATTACAACAAAATACATAGACCGCCATCCAACTGCATCTATGACTAATAATCCACTCGTGGGGATATCGTCCGAACACCCCTCGAGTATTAAGTTGCGAACAACAGATAACTGCATTAAGCAAAGTGTGTAATGTAAACAAAGCGAATGTCCTTGGACACAAGAATGTTGTTTTCTCCCTAGTGGCAACATCACATCTACAACCTTAGAGGTTTCTGTCACTCCCCCAGATTAAATAGAGGCATGAACCCAACTATCGAGCATAAATACCCCCTCTTGGAGTCACTAGTATCTACTTGGCCAAGATAGGTACTAACAACGGAGAGCATGCAAGATCATAAACAACATAGAGATAACATAAGATAAGATTCAGCACATCGACTTAATCATAACACCAATATTCATCGGATCCCAACAAACACAACATGTAGAATTACATAACGGTGATCTCGATCATGTAAGGCAGCTCACGAGATCTAAACATGAAGCACATGGTAGAGAAGATAACCATCTAGCTACTGCTATGGACCCATAGTCCAAGGTAGACTACTCACTCATCGCACCGGAGGCAAGCATGGCGATGAAGAAGACCTCCGGTGGCGATTCCCCTCTCCGGCAAGGTGCCGTGAAGAGCTTCTGGACCCTCCCGATCTCGGGTCAACGATGGCGGCGGATCGCGATGTGTTTCTGGAAAATTGATCGGGTACTTAGGTTTTTTCCCGTCGGGGGGTCTTTATAGGCGAAGGGGCAGCGTTAGAGGTGGACCAGGGCGGTCTCACACATAGGGGGCGCGGGCCAGGGGCTGGCCGCGCCGCCCTGTTGTGTGGCCGGCCCGTGGCCCCCTCCGTCTCCTCTTCGGACTTCTGGAAGCTTCATTAAATAATAGGAGGTTCAGCTTTTGTTTTGTCCAATTCTGAGAATATTTCCTGTGTAACTTTTTTGAAACACAAAAACAGCAGAAAACAGGGACTGGCACTATGGCATCTTATTAATAGGTTAGTTTCGCAAAATGCATAAAAATGCCACGAAGTATAACAAAACACTAAGCAAATGGTGTAAAAACAAGCATGGAGCATCAAAAATTATAGATACGTTTGAGACGTATCAACCCACAATACCAATATTTAGCGATAGCAACGCTGTGGACCTATTGCCAAATTCTATACCGATGCCAAATTTTCGTTTCTGTCAGATTTGGCAAATGTAACATTGTGGATGCCTTAGAGATTGTCCAAGCCTGCAAGGTGTCATTGTCTTGACGTAGGTGGTGTTTAAACTCGCTGGTAGGGACTCACTGGGCTGACAATAGGACTCACGGTTGTGAACTTTGGCTTGTAAAAATAAAATAAGACCCACCAAATTCTCCAAAATCTCATATATCTCGTAAAGTTTTCAAAATCCTTTTAGAATTATTTCTTCTAAAATTTGACGTGATGTCTATATTCCAGTTTACTAGGAAGTATACATAGATTGTGCGCTTTTTATGGGTTACTATAACTCTCAGATGACTAAGGAGAACTCAAGTCTCACTCAATGGACGTGTAGTACGATATAAGTTTTTTTTTTGATTCACATCATGTTATGTGTTCTGTACTTGTGTTTGTGTCTAGTCAGCCCAAGCTATATTTGTGGGTGGTGCTTCGTGTGTGGGCCTTTTTACTTTTATGGCTTAGCTTGTGTTTTGATGTTTTGTACTCTCTCTAATTACAAAAGGTTGTCGGTGATTTTTATATTAACTTAGTATATTTTTTCCCATCGGAGGGAATACATTTTCTCTTAGTTGGGATTTATGTGACATTTGGATATAGTACCAGACTTCCAAATGTATTACTTCCATGTTTCTTTTAGGGTACGCATCGTTTCCACGTCATGGTGTGCCAGGTACTAGGTGACTATTTCTACAAAAATAGAACTAGCTAAGCACAAGAGACGTTGGACCACTTATGTTTCACCGGTAGACCCTTAGGCCTCTTATAATTGGGGTAACATAGGTGGTATGCATAGCCAATTTCATAATTGGCCGACATGTCATATCATTGGATGTGTGTAACATGACATGACAGTGATGACACTATAACATAGCGCATGCATCCTAAAAAATATAACTCTAGAAACTAATACTCCTCTTGTCCCAAATTAGTTGTCTCAGCATTATCTATATACGCATATGACACTAGTGGGGATAGGGCCTTTAGTCCCGGTTTGCAAACCGGGACTACAGAGGCGGGACTAAAGGCTAAACCTTTAGTCCCGGCCCAGTTACCAGCCGGGACTGGAGGGTGTCCACGTGGGCGCCTCCGAGCACATCCAGGGCCAGGATCTTTAGTCCCGGTTTGTAACACAGACCGGGACTAAAGGGCATCTACAGATTTTGTTTTTTGCTTTAGGGTTTTAGGGTTTAGGGGTTTTAGGGTTTAGGTGTTCGGGGGATTAATGTGATGCCTCGTTTGGTGACTGGTTTGGTGTTCGGGAATTAGTTTATGCATATATATAAGATTGACTTATCTTACAAGCGAGCATATATATACAATTATATGGAGATCAGAATTATCGGGACTAGAGCCCGTCTATTCGATTACATGGACCAACATCAGTAATGGCCCCTAGCTACACTAAATCGTCCTTTGTCGTCTATAGCTTCCGTCCTCAGAAAGGTCGCTAGCTCCTCTACAACAGCAATCGCGCGTTGCTCTGGTAGGTACTTCTCCCTCATGGCCGTGTACTATATAAGAAGAGGAGATGAATATGAATATCAATCATGATAACAAATAATGACGGGTAAAAATAGAGGTGTGAATGTTCATTGCTTACATCGTATCTGTAATCCTTGTGCTCAGAGGTAAACATGCGAATGGTCTCGCAAACATAGTATCCGCATAGATGCGTCCCCCGTGGCTGCTGGTCGCACTTTACGAGAATAGAATATATATAATCAAAATAATAATCTAGCATCATAAATGTATTGAAAATAGAAGTATATCATACTACTACTTACCTGAGCCGCTCTAAAGGTCAGCTTCTCATGCTCGATACCGTCAGTCACGCACTTGAACCGCTTCCAAACCCTGCCCGACAAGGAAAATGATTTGCTAAGTTTTTCATTAATTGATATATCAGAAAATCATCGAAAGAGACCGATAGAGCGCAAGAATGATTGAAATTACCCTTGGAGCATGTCCTGCAGGCTTTGGAACTGTTCCAAGGGTCTCGATAATGGGTCAAAGGCATCAACTCTTCCCTTATCAATTTGAATGTCCAACAGAATCCAGTGGTAGCTGCACATGTATATATATATGTGTCAGTAACTTATCAATTACACTTATAAGTGAATAGACACAACAGAGTAAGACCCTCACCTGAAGTTGTATGGAAACAGTATGTGGTCACAGAAATTTTGATCTGTTAGAAACCTTAGAAGGTTTTCCTCCGTCTCCTTGGGGTTATCAGTTAGCGTCGTTATATGTATTTTATCTGGGTCAATAAACCCAATATTTAGGATGTTCCTACTTTTACATTCCAGAATCTTCATTCTGCATAATAGAGTACAAGTCAGAACGGAACAAGTTATATGTAGACAATGAATTGAAATAACTGAACAAGTTATATGTAGACAACGAATTGAAAAACTTACAGACAATAGCAACTCATAAGCGATTTGTCGACGGCGTCGGCATTGTACATCTGGAAGAGTTCATCAAAGTCGATATGGATGTCTTTGGGACGGCCGTAGTACTCCTGTGGGACACGCGCCACGATCATCGTTCTCCCATTCTTTGCTTCACTTAAGTACCATGTATGCAAGTAACGCATATTTGTTGGGAGATCATCAAACTTATGTTTGCTGACCAAAGGCGCTCCCATGACAAACTGTGGCTTAGGGGCTACCACAGCCTTGGGTAACCTGTCGTCTTGGGAAGCCAGAACGTCTTCAACACTTAGACCCCATTCAGCCGCCCACTTCTTTGCTAATTCCAAATCTTGCCCTTGCACCAGAGAGGGAACATTCTCGGGTAACACCCTGAGGGGTGGGATCGACTGTTTGGCCTGTTGTCCAAGCTGAGGACCGTCTGATCTTTTTTTGCTTGTAGTTGAACTTGATTTGCTCCCACTTGCACTTGCACGTGATCTGCTATTTTTCCCTTCCTTCTGCAATGTGCGTGTATAGTCGTCAGGCTTATGGTGTAAGTCATACTGTGATGGAAGGGTCGTGAAGTATTTTGCATATGCTATTTGCTTCTCGGTGTATTCCGGGCGGGGCTCGGGTTCCTTCTTTTTCATCTGCGCATCATAATGTTCCTTTGCTATCCTGGCGTTTTCCTCGTCAGTACGATCATAAGGTCTGATAGGAAGATTAGCATGAGATACCTTTGGGAGGGGCGACAGTTTGCGCTTTGGGGAGCTCCGTCGCTTAGAACTCATCGACGGAGCGTTCTTGCTGGCACGCTTCCGCTTAGTATCCTTAGCGGGCGGCGGCGGAGACGGCCGACCCAACTCCGGCGGCGGTGATCGAGATGGACTCGTGCTGTGGTGGCCGTCGTCATGTGGAGGGCTTGGAGGTGATGGAGGTGTAGGTGACCTACGACGACTCGGAGGCGGTGTTGTCTGATGCTTCAGGTGAATGTGGCAACAGACAGTCCTTGTGCGTGGTGAATGACCAGCCCGTTGGGAACCCCAAGAGGAAGGTATGATGAGTGCAGCGGCTAGTTTTCCCTCAGTTAAGAAACCAAGGTTTATCGATCAGGAGAAGAGAGACGATGACGATTGAAGGTGTTTGTGGAACCTGCACACACACAAACAAATACTTTGTCCCCAACTTGCGATGAGGTTGTCAATCTCACCGGTTTGCTTGAAACAAAGGTTATGAGTGTATCAAGTGGAAAACAGTAGTAATATGCGAGTAAAATAAACAGTGCGGGAAAAGTAAACAGGTGATTGCAATATGATTAAAATAGGACCGGGGTCCACAGTTCACTAGTGGTGTCTCTCCATAGATAAAATAACATGCTGGGTAAACAAATTACAGTTGGGCAATTGATAGAATAAAGATAACGTGATATGTCAAGAAGATCACTATGAGATTTACTCTGGGCATTACAACAAAATACATAGACCGCCATCCAACTGCATCTATGACTAATAATCCACCCTCGGGGATATCATCCGAACACCCCAAAAGTATTAAGTTGCGAACAACAGATAATTGCATTAAGCAAAGTGTGTAATGTAAACAAAGCATATGCCCTTGAGCATATGAATGTTGTTTTCTCCCTAGTAGCAACAACACATCTACCACCTTAGAGGTTTCTGTCACTCCCCCAGGTGAAATAGAGGCATGAACCCACTATCGAGCATAAATACCCCCTCTTGGAGTCACTAGCAACTACTCGGCCAAGATAGCTACTAACAACGGAGAGCATGCAAGATCATAAACAACATAGAGATAACAAAAGATATAATTCAGTACAGCAACTTAATCATAAACACCAATATTCATCGGATCCCAACAAACCAACATCATAGAATTACATAACGGTGATCTCAATCATGTAGGGCAGCTCATGAGATCTAAACATGAAGCACATGGTGGAGAAGACAACCATCTAGCTACTGCTATGGACCCATAGTCCAAGGTAGACTACTCACTCATCGCTCCGGAGGCAAGCATGGCGATGAAGAAGACCTCCGGTGGCGATTCCCCTCTCCGGCAGGGTGCCGGGAAGAGCTTCTAGACCCTCCCGATCTTCGGGTCGACGGCGGCGGCGGATCGCGATGTATTCTGGAAAACTGATCGGGCCTTTAGGTTTTTCTCGTCAGGGGGTATATATAGGCGAAAGGACGATGTCAGAGGGGGTCCCACGCGGCCTCACACGGGGCTGGCGCGGCCAGGGGGGTGGCCGCGCCGCCCCTGTGTCTGGGGCCCACGTGGCCCCTCTCCGTCAGGTCTTCGGATGTTTGGGAGCTTCCCCGTGAAATATGACTTCAGGAACTTGTTTCGTCCAATTCCGAGAATATTTCCTGTGTATCACTTCTGAAACACAAAAACAGCAGAAAACAGGAAACTGGCACTGTGGCACTTCGTTAATAGGTTAGTTCCGGAAAATGTATAAAAGTACCAACAAGTGTAACGAAACAATAGGCAAATGGTGTAAAACAAGCATGGAGCATCAAAAATTATAGATACGTTTGAGACGTATCAAGCATCCCCAAGCTTAACTCCTGCTCGTCCTCGAGTAGGTAAGTGATAACAAAAGAATAATTTTTGAGGTGACATGCACCTACACAATCTTGATCATATATGTAAGCATTGATGAGCTGGGATCAATAGAACTTAAAACATGGGCATGAAAGATATAATCATGACAATAAGAACTTAGCAACCATGTTGTAAACATGCAAATGAACACAAACAAAAGATCATGAAAATGAAACAATGAAAGTCAAACGTGTGTTCAAATCATAAGGAAAAACATACAAATGGTTTTCAGCTTGTCCTTCAAAGAGAGCAAAACATAAATGCATAGGACACCTCAAAGTTTAAGAGGGCGACTAGATACAAATAATTTAAGAACAAGTGAAACCAACAATATGAGTCAATCAATGAACTTTGGGACAATGCATATCACACTAAGAATGACAACTATGCTCTCTTAATGGTGCATAAAGAAAGAAGGTGGTGACTCAACATAAAAGTAAAAGAAAGGCCCTTCGCAGAGGGAAGCAGTGATTGCAAGTTTTATAACCTTCAAAAATTATGGTACTTACCGGCTTTGAGCTCTCATTGCCCCCATCATAAGCATCTTGAATGGTTAAAGTTAATGCGAGAACAGTTATGATGCATATGCTTGACAAATCATAAGTTGAAAACCTCGTGTCCCGTGAATACGAGTACCCAAACTATGCTAATTTACTTAGAGTCCCAAGCAAGGCTCTTGTCATTGTAAGTATATGCATATCATTGAGAACCGCCAATGGGGTACCTCCGTGTCCGATGACATGGAACAAGCCCACATCAAAATGATAGGACAAGCAGACAATGAACACCTCGACATCTCTTTTATTTGCTATATTGTTTAGCTTTTTATTGTGAGATGCGTCGTCGAATGTTCACCATGGGTATGCTGCAAATTTCCACCATGAATTATGCATGGCTTAGATTGGCGGCCCGGCGTTTCCCTAACACATATAAAAACTCCATGATCCTCACAAGATTCCCAATTCATTTCACACAGCGGGCATCCATAAACAAAAGATCACGATATCAACTCAAATAAGAAGTGCAATGTTGAAAGCTTGCCCCATGACAGCATGGCTGGGATAGAATCCAACTTACAACTTGCAAGCATAACAACTCAGCATAAAAGACCACAATGTCAAATTTTTAAGAACAGGAAAAAGTAAAGTGTGCCTTCCGGTTCGTGAGAGCTTTACTGACCGAATTTCGCATAACACTGGTAAGAGTTTAATTTGAAGAGAAAATAAAAGCAAGTCAAATTTACTTGGAATAGCAAATTGCTAATAGGTATGTATGGTGGACACAATGGAAAACTTTGCCTTTTAGGAGTTGGATGCACGAGTAGAGCTCATACTCAGTACAAGGCGAGGGCTAGCAAAAGACTGGGAGCGACCAACTAAGAGAGCAATAATGGCCATAATCATGCAAAGCGATAAAGCGACATTAAAAGAAGCATACGATGGCATCAAAAGTCAAAAACTAAATGATCATGAAGGCTAATGGCGACTTTGTAAGAGTCTAACATGTGTGAGCATGCGCCAAGTCAACCCAAATAAAGCATCAAGGAGAAAACCAAAATAATGCTTCCATACAATAAAAACAACGCATGATTTTTTCAAAGGCTCATTAAGCAATCTCAGTTATTTGAGACAAGTCATGCTACAGCAAAACCACTAAGCATACTATCAAAAAGACATCAAGCATGACATGAAAAAGCCTAACCGCAGTCTACACAAGCTCCTTCTTGTACCACTATTTTGCACAAAGCTTTTTCTCTTTTCCAACACCATTTGAAATTTTTATAAACACCTCTTTTGATGAAAACCAATAAAGATCAGAGGCAAAAATACACCTTGATGAAAAGATATGACAAGATCTGAACGCATATCAAGGCGAAAACGAAAACCAAAAGCAGTAGCAGAAAAAGTAGAATGCTCGATTTTTAATAAGAGTGAAAACTAGAGCATTCTTTGCAAATGAAAACGAGTACATCTCCTCCAAAGGAAATTTGTTGGGGTCCAACCATTTATTGCAGCAAACAAACAAACTAAACCAACTAAGAAAACTAAAACAACTGACGCTCCAAGAAAAACACATAGTGCATGAAGCAATAAAAATATAGTGTTTTGAAAGGTGACCTGATTTTTGCCGATGAAGAAGGGGTGCCTCGGGGGCATCCCCAAGCTTTGACGCTTGTACTTCTTGGATATTTCTTGGGGTGACGCATGGGAATCCCCAAGCTTGAGCTTTTGTCCATTCTTCAACTCATCTCATCATTCTCCAATCCCTACACTTGAAAACTTCCTTCAGACAAAACTAAACACAATTCTATTAGCAACATTAGTGTAAGCATAAAATATATTCAACCTCTTTTAGCTTCAGATTTCAACCCAAAACCACCACATATAAAGTATATACTACTGTAGCAACTTCCACAAGAGTTCCATGATAAAAAAGAACTCAAAAGAAAGCGATAAAGTGGCAAAAACAAATATTGGCAGAAATCTGTCAAAACTGAACAGCTGATAATGGACGAATTTTTGAGGGATTTTCTGTGGCTCAAATCAAAAAGTGTTCAACTAAGAAAAGTTTGGATATAACCTGGGGCATATGCACAAGAAATCGCAGGTCCAAAAGATATACAGAGAATTTTCACGAATTTTTACGGTGCAGCACCGAAAACAGTTTCAGGACAGCAATAACCCCAAATCTTTACCTCACTCAAATTAGAGGCTTATCTTGGCACAAAAACGAAATAAACAAGATAAAGAGCGGTCATTACAGTAGTAATGACTTCCAAGACTCAAATAAAAGAAAAAGTACTGAAAAGAAAACATTGGGTTATCTCCCAAGAGTGCTTTTCTTTAACGCCTTTGAGCTAGGCGCAGAAAATTGCGAAGATGCTCACATAAGAAATATGAATTGAAGCAAAAGAGAGCATCAAGGAGCAAATATAAAACACATTTAAGTCTAACCCACTTCCTATGCATAGGAAT
The DNA here is from genome assembly GCA_007115705.1 of Dactylis glomerata. Lineage (NCBI taxonomy): Eukaryota > Viridiplantae > Streptophyta > Magnoliopsida > Poales > Poaceae > Dactylis > Dactylis glomerata. The sequence goes on along the minus strand of QXEO01000625.1, from coordinate 5,020,332 downwards.
CTTGTAAGAAAATAAATTAAAGAAGCACATAGTAACAAGTATGGGTAGATAAAACAAGGGCAACTTCGGAACTTCCAATGTAAAGAGAGGTGTTTTAGTAATATGAGAATTCCAACAACCATATTTTCCTCTCTCATAATAATTTTCAGTAGCATCATGAACAAAATCAACAATATAAATATCACACTCTCCCTCCTTTGTTAAGCATGGAGGGCGATCAAATAAGGTATTAGTTAAAGAGTTACTCTTATTGGGAGGTAGACATGGGTAGCTCCATTCTTCCTCCTCTTGATCATCACTCTCCTCCTCTTTTTCATCCAATGAGCTTCCAATTTCTTCTTCCATAGGCTCCTTCAAGGCATTAGTCTCTTCCGTTGGAGAGCATCTATTAAGATATTTAAGAATATAGCCATTTCCTTCCTTGTAATTATCAAAGCAAAATGTGAGTATATCATAAACCTCATATTTATAAGGTGCATCATCAGTATTTTCAAGCAAGTAAGCAAGTTCGAATGCACCCTTCCAAGCAATAAATTCTTCAATTTGTTCCACATCATAAAAGTCATAATTTCCATTAATATAAGAAGATATGGTAACATCATCATTATACTCACATTAAAAAGGGAGGTGTTTATACCTCCTACAGCAACAAGATTCATCAAAGCAATAAGTAACATTATAAGTAGAGCACACATTTCTAGCAATGATGTATAATCTATTGATTTGTTCCCATAAGTGTTTCCCTTTTTGTGACAAGCGGTGTTCATCATAATAATTTTGTTGCTCTTCCGTGAACCCACCTTGCCAAAAAGATTTAGTTTCAAAGAAACCAACCATTGATAAAAAGCATGATAAAGCAGGACAAGTAAAAACAACTACCAAGGATTCTAATTTTTTTTTGGGTTTTTTATATAAAAAGCAGTGCAGGTAAAATAAAATAAAGTAAAGCAAAACAAATAACAAAGTAAAGAATGTGTGTGCGAAGAACTCCCCTCGCAGAAGTCTTCTCTCTTCCCCGGCATCGGCGCCAGAAAAGTAGCTGATGCTTCAGGTGAATGTGGCAACAGACAGTCCTTGTGCGTGGTGAATGACCAGCCCGTTGGGAACCCCAAGAGGAAGGTATGATGAGTGCAGCGGCTAGTTTTCCCTCAGTTAAGAAACCAAGGTTTATCGATCAGGAGAAGAGAGACAATGACGACTGAAGGTGTTTGTGGAACCTGCACACACACAAACAAATACTTTGTCCCCAACTTGCGATGAGGTTGTCAATCTCACCGGTTTGCTTGAAACAAAGGTTATGAGTGTATCGAGTGGAAAACAGTAGTAATATGCGAGTAAAATAAACAGTGCGGGAAAAGTAAACAGGTGATTGCAATATGATTAAAATAGGACCGGGGTCCACAGTTCACTAGTGGTGTCTCTCCATAGATAAAATAACATGCTGGGTAAACAAATTACAGTTGGGCAATTGATAGAATAAAGATAACGTGATATGTCAAGAAGATCACTATGAGATTTACTCTGGGCATTACAACAAAATACATAGACCGCCATCCAACTGCATCTATGACTAATAATCCACCCTCGGGGATATCATCCGAACACCCCAAAAGTATTAAGTTGCGAACAACAGATAATTGCATTAAGCAAAGTGTGTAATGTAAACAAAGCATATGCCCTTGAGCATATGAATGTTGTTTTCTCCCTAGTAGCAACAGCACATCTACCACCTTAGAGGTTTCTGTCACTCCCCCAGGTGAAATAGAGGCATGAACCCACTATCGAGCATAAATACCCCCTCTTGGAGTCACTAGCAACTACTCGGCCAAGATAGCTACTAACAACGGAGAGCATGCAAGATCATAAACAACATAGAGATAACAAAAGATATAATTCAGTACAGCAACTTAATCATAAACACCAATATTCATCGGATCCCAACAAACCAACATCATAGAATTACATAACGGTGATCTCAATCATGTAGGGCAGCTCATGAGATCTAAACATGAAGCACATGGTGGAGAAGACAACCATCTAGCTACTGCTATGGACCCATAGTCCAAGGTAGACTACTCACTCATCGCTCCGGAGGCAAGCATGGCGATGAAGAAGACCTCCGGTGGCGATTCCCCTCTCCGGCAGGGTGCCGGGAAGAGCTTCTAGACCCTCCCGATCTTCGGGTCGACGGCGGCGGCGGATCGCGATGTATTCTGGAAAACTGATCGGGCCTTTAGGTTTTTCTCGTCAGGGGGTATATATAGGCGAAAGGACGATGTCAGAGGGGGTCCCACGCGGCCTCACACGGGGCTGGCGCGGCCAGGGGGGTGGCCGCGCCGCCCCTGTGTCTGGGGCCCACGTGGCCCCTCTCCGTCAGGTCTTCGGATGTTTGGGAGCTTCCCCGTGAAATATGACTTCAGGAACTTGTTTCGTCCAATTCCGAGAATATTTCCTGTGTATCACTTCTGAAACACAAAAACAGCAGAAAACTGGAAACTGGCACTGTGGCACTTCGTTAATAGGTTAGTTCCGGAAAATGTATAAAAGTACCACCAAGTGTAACGAAACAATAGGCAAATGGTGTAAAACAAGCATGGAGCATCAAAAATTATAGATATGTTTGAGACGTATCATTGTCCTTGGGGCCGAGCCTAGAAGCTTGATGTAGTTCTTGTCCCATAGGATGACTCCACCCAGTACTTCTCCGAGTGTCCTCTCATCTTCGGGTGCAGCTATGTCGAGCTCCATATCATGAAACCCTGACACGATTTCATCCACCCCGACTTTAGCAAAGCCAGCTGGAATCTCATGGCCATGCCAGCGTACATCAGGGCCAGAAGGTAAAGCTTGTCCAACAGCCACCTTCATGGATATGTTCTTGAATTTCTGATGGAGTTCACATGATGTTGACTCCTTGATTCCATCCACGGGGTAGCCGGGACCGCCCTCTATCATTCTTCGTGCATCGTCGGGCGGGGCCTCAGATTCAGCCACGCTGCTTTTCCGCTTAGATGGGGCGCCGGTAATATCGAGTGCAGGATCTTCCTGGCGCGCTACTCCTCTAAGCTCGTCAATCTGCTTCTGTTGCTCGTTAAGCCTGGCAAGCAACTGGTTGAACTTGTCATTCTCCTCATCCTGCTGTCGCTTCTTTGCTCTCGCTCGGCTTCTGTAAGTGTCTTGGTCTCTGGCAAACCCAAGCCACCACGGGTAAGAAGGACCGAAGCCTCGCGTTCGTCCTCCATGTTCGTCATTGCTGAGGACCAGTGTGAGCAAATCTTTCTCTCTATCTGGAGTGAACTGTCTTTTTCCCTCACTAATTTCTTTCACTATCTTTTTCCAATTCTCCCTGGGTATCCTAAGACCGTCACTGCAGATAAGGTCCCCTGTTTCTTCGTCGTACGAACCACCATGCGCAAGGAACCAATTTCTTGCTCTCAATTCCCACTCATCACGGATGGGTTCAGGTATGATGCCTTTAGCTAGCATATCTTGCTCTTTCTTATCCCACTTTGGGATGGCAGTCTCATAGCCCCCTGGCCCCAGCGTGTGGTGATATTTCTTCTTGTCGGCATTTTTCTTGTTCTTTTCTGATAATGCCTTGGCATCTTCTGACTCCTTGTACTCTTGAAATGCCTTCCAGTGATTCGCCTGCTTGGCTAGATACCCCTCGAATACTGGCACTTTCTTTGTCTTCCGATAGTTTTTCCATAGCTTCTTCTTCTAGCTACGGAACAGTTCGGCCATCTTCTTTAGAGTCCACTGCTTGACTTTGGCCCTCAGTTTTTTTGCGGCGTCTTCATTCTCACATTCTGGCAGGTTGAAATGTGACATGAGATCATTCCAAAGATTATCTTTGTACCTGTCGGCGACATAGTCACTATCGGCTGCCCCTTTGCGCTTGTTCCACTCCCGAACGCTGATCGGGACGTGATCCCTAACGAGAACTCCGCATTGCTTCTTGAATGTGTCAGCAGCATTCTTAGGAAGGTTGGGTTCGCCCGTAGGCAATATCACCTCAAAGGTGTAATGCGTCCGTGCATCCAACTTTTTAGTCGGGCCTCGTTTCGTAGCTTTGCTCGATGTGGAGGCCTAAGAGGGAGAAACATTCGTCAAATGAATGTATATGTATACAATATAGAGCTATCTCCAATATTTTTCACATATTACAAGTGATTGTCGAACTTCATATGTATACCTCGCCGGACTTTATTATTTCTCCACCGGCTTCTCCATCAGTGGAGCTATCACCTTCTCCGTCATTGGAGCTATCTCCTGCCCCATCGGCTTCATCTTCGTGTCGGTCGACCTCCATTCCATCTCCGGAGGGGTTTAGATATGACGACGGAGATTCAGCTGGTTCAACGTCGGGGGCGCCTTTGATTATATCTTCGAGAAGTTCTTCCTCTTCGAGGTTCCTGGTATGTGGATCCATAGTTCTGCAAAAAACGGAGATTTGATTAACTAATAAACTAACAAACTATATATGATGCAAAATAATTCTATTTCTATTTGCAAAATAATTCTATTTCTATTTGCAAATTAATTCTATTTCTATTTGCAAACTAATTCTATTTCTATTTACAAATTAATTCTATTTCCATTTGCAAAATAATTCTATTTCTATTTGCAAATTAATTCTATTTCGATTTGCAAACTAATTCTATTTCTATTTGCAAACTAATTCTATTTCTATTTACAAATTAATTCTATTTCTATTTGCAAATTAATTCTATTTCTATTTGCAAACTAATTCTATTTCTATTTACAAATTAATTCTATTTCTATTTGCAAATTAATTCTATTTCTATTTGCAAAATAAATCTAACTAAATAAATTCTAACTAAATAATTCTAACTAAATAAATTCTAACTAAATAATTCTATTTCTATTTGCAAATAAATTCTAACTAAATAATTCTATTTCTATTTGCAAATAAATTCTAACTAAATAATTCTAACTAAATAATTCTATTTCTATTTGCAAATAAATTCTAACTAAATAATTCTAACTAAATAATTCTATTTCTATTTGCAAATAAATTCTAACTAAATAATTCTATTTCTATTTGCAAATACATTCTAACTAAATAATTCTAACTAAAATAATTCTAACTAAATAATTCTAACTAAATAAATACTAACTAAATTCTAACCCTAATTCCTAAATTCTAACCCTAATTTCTATATCTAACCCTAACACTAACTAATTAACAAATTAAATTTTTTGCCAAAAAAACCTTGCAGATGGCCGGCTGACGGCGGGCACTGCGGCGGCGGCGCGGTGGGCTGGCGGCGCACTGTGGCTGGCTGGCTGGCGGGCACTGCGGCGGCTGGCTAGCGGCGCGGTGGCTGGCGCGGCTGGACGGCGGCGTGTCGGCGGCCAGTTTGGCAGCCTGACGGCGTCGTCGGTGAACTCCTCGCGCGCGAAACTGCTAAGTCTGAACCGGCGGGGACGAAGGGGCACCTTTTATACCCCCGGACCTTTAGTCCCGGGCGGTGGTTCAAGCCGGGACTAAAGGGGGGCCTTTAGTCCCGGTTTGAGCCACCGCCTGGGACTAAAGGCCTCGGCGGGGGTTTCCAGCCCCAGGGCCTTTAGTCCCGGTCTGTGGTCCGGGCCGGGACTAAAGGCCTATTTTCTGTTTTCTTGTTTTATTTGTTTTTGCATATTTGAGAATATAAATAGTTATCTGTTTGCATATTTGAGAATTTGACAAAACTATGAAAATGAAAAGTGTTTGAAATTGAATAAATAATTCAAAAATATTTTCTATTTTCAAAATTAATTATTTTAACTATCCAAACTATTAACTATTTTGCCATTTTCAATTAAAATTCTTTTTGCATATTTGAGAATTTGACAAAACTATGAAAATGAAAAGTGTTTGAAATTGAATAAATAATTCAAAACTATTTTCTATTTTCAAAATTAATTATTTTAACTATCCAAACTATTAACTATTTTGCCTTTTTCAATTAAAAACTATGTTTATTAATATTCTTTTTGCATATTTGAGAATTTGACAAAACTATGAAAATGAAAAGTGTTTGAAATTGAATAAATAATTCAAAACAATTTTCTATTTTCAAAATTAATTATTTTAACTATCCAAACTATTAACTATTTTGCCATTTTCAATTAAAATTCTTTTTGCATATTTGAGAATTTGACAAAACTATGAAAATGAAAAGTGTTTGAAATTGAATAAATAATTCAAAACTATTTTCTATTTTCAAAATTAATTATTTTAACTATCCAAACTATTAACTATTTTGCCATTTTCAATTAAAAACTATGTTTATTAATATTCTTTTTGCATATTTGAGAATTTGACAAAACTATGAAAATGAAAAGTGTTTGAAATTGAATAAATAATTCAAAACTAAAAGGTTTAGTACATTCCATACATGCATTACATAAAAGGTTTAATACATTATTACATTATTGCACCAATATTCCTATCTATTATTTCTGTTTTCTTCTGGGTCGTAGCCATGGAGAATCTTCATCATTCAGTAGGATGCTTGGGTCAGTTTTCACTTTGAAGGGCGGAATTTCATGAAACTTATTATAATCTACTGACATGTCTGTCTTGTCATCTACTCCCACGATGTTTCTTTTCTCTGAAAGAACTATGTGGCATTTTGGCTCATCGGACGATGTCTTCTTTTGCTGATTTCTTTTTCTCGTTTTTGTAGACATGTCCTTCACATAGAAAACCTGAGCGACATCGTTGGCTAGGACGAATGGTTCATCCATGTACGCAAGATTGTTGAGATCCACTATTGTCATGCCGTACTTTTGGTCTACAACTACCCCGCCTCCTGTCAGCTTCACCCATTTGCACCGAAACAAAGGGATCTTAAAAGTAGGTCCATAGTCAAGTTCACATATCTCCTCTATGTACCCGTAATATGTTTCCAAACAGTGCCCATTCTCGTCTGTTGCATCAAAGCGGACACCACTGTTTTGGTTGGTGCTCTTTTTATCTTGGGCAACCGTGTAAAATGTATTCCCATTTATCTCATACCCTTGGAAAGTACATATAGTCGAAGATGGTGGCCTGGCCAAACAGTACAGCTGATCTCCAATGGTGTCGTCATTCATGAGATGTGTCTGCAACCAACTGCCGAAAGTCTTCCCCGGGTTTTCGGAGCGTAGAATATTCTTGTGTCTCACGATGTACGGAGCCACCACGGTGGAATTGTGTAGAACTGTGTAGTGTGCTTGAGAGAAAGAATGCCCGTCCATACATACTTTTGCTTTCCTTCCTAGTGTGCCTTTTCCTGTCAGCCTACCCTCATACCGAGATTCAGGAACACCAATCGGCTTAAGGTCAGGAAGAAAGTCCACACAAAACTCAATGACCTCCTCTGTTCCATAGCCCTTGGAGATGCTTCCTTCTGGCCTATCACGGTTACGAACATATTTCTTTAAGACTCCCATGAACCTCTCGAAGGGGAACATATTGTGTAGAAACACAGGACCGAGAATTCTAATCTATTCGACTAGGTGAACTAGGAGGTGTGTCATTATATTGAAGAAGGATGGCGGGAACAACAACTCAAAGCTGACCAGACATTGGACCACATCAATCTGTAACCCTGATAGACTTTCTCGATCGATTACCTTCTGAGAAATTGCATTGAGGAATGCACATACCTTCACAATTGCCAGGCGAACATTTTCCGGTAGAATTCCCCTCAATGCAACCGGAAGCAATTGCGTCATAAGCACGTGGCAGTCATGAGACTTTAGGTTTTGGAATTTTTTGTCTTTCATATTTACGATTCCCTTTATATTTGACGAGAAGCCAGTCGGGACCTTGATACTGAAAAGGACTTCAAAGAAGATTTCCTTGTCTTCCTTAGTAAGAGCGTAGCTGGCACGCCCTTGAAACTGCCCTGGATGCATGCCATCTCTTCCTTTATGACGTTCCTGGTCCTCCCGTGCTTCCGGTGTATCTTTTGACTTCCCATACAAGCCCAGGAAGCCTAGAATATTCACGCAGAGATTCTTCGTCAGGTGCATCACGTCGATTGCGTAGCGGACCTCATGGACTTCCCAATAGGGTAGCTCCCAAAATATAGATTTCTTCTTCCACATGGGTACGCGCTTATCAGGGCCGTTAGGAACAGGTTGGCTGCTAGGACCCTTTCCAAAGATTAGTTTTAAATCTTTGACCATATCAAATACTTCAGCACCAGTACGGATGACAGGCTTCCCCCGGGGTTCTGCCTTGCCATTGAAATGCTTGCCTTTTTTCTTTAAGGGATGCTTGGGCGGAAGAAAACGACGATTGTACGGGTACACATTCTTCCTACATTTGTCCAGATATATACTTTCTGTCTGATCCAAATAGTGCGTGCATGCATTGTATCCCTTGTTTGACTGTCCTGAAATGTTACTAAGAGCAGGCCAATCATTGATGGTTACGAAAAGCAACGCTCGAAGGTCAAATTCCTCTTGTTTGTGCTCGTCCCACACACGTACACCTGGTTCGGCCCACAGCTGTAAAAGTTCATCAACTAATGGCCTTAGGTACACATCAATGTCGTTGCCGGGTTGCTTTGGACCTTGGACAAGCACTGGCATCATAATGAACTTCCGCTTCATGCACAACCAAGGAGGAAGGTTGTAGATACATAGAGTAACGGGCCAGGTGCTGTGACTGCAACTCTGCTCCCCAAAAGGATTCATGCCATCTGTACTCAGACCAAACCATAAGTTCCTTGCGTCACCTGCAAATCTCGGGAACTCTCTCTCGATTTTTCTCCACTGCCGACCATCAGCGGGGTGCCTCAACTTATCGTCTTTCATACGATCTTCCATGTGCCATCGCAACAACTTCGCATGATCTTTATTTCCGAACAGACGTTTCAACCGTGGTATTATAGGAGCATACCACATCACCTTGGCAGGAACCCTCTTCCTGGGTGGCTCGCCCTCAATATCACCAGGGTCATCTTTTCTGATCTTATACCGCAATGGAGTGCATACCGGGCATTTATCCATATTCTCGTACTTCTCACCGCGATAGAGGATGCAGTCATTAGGGCATGCATGTATCTTCTGCACGTCTAATCCTAGAGGGCAGACAAGCTTCTTTGCTTCGTACGTGCTGGCGGGCAATTCGTTCTTTCTTGGAAGCATCTTCTTCATCAGTACCAGCAACTTTTCGAATGACGAGTCAGTCACACTGGTCTCTGCCTTCCACTTTAGCAATTCCAGTGTGCTACCCAGCTTCTTCTGGCCATCTTCACAAGTTGGGTACAACAATTTGTTGTGGTCTTGTAACATCTGCTCGAACTGCAACCTCTCCTTTTCTGTGTCGCAACCTCGCCGTGCATCAGAAATGACCTGGCCAAGATCATCAGTGGGCTCATCAGTCATCTGGTTCCCGTTCTTCACCCTGATCTTCTTCTTCATTGTCTTCCATTGCGGTATCAGCATACTCAGGGAACATAGATCGGTAGTTGTCATCATCGTTCTCTTCTTCTTCATCGTCGTCTTCCATCATAACCCCTCTTTCTCCGTGCTTGGTCCAAACATTATAGCCTAGCATAAAACCGGACCGAAGCAGGTGGCTCTGAATGACTCTTGAGGAAGTGTAATCCTTCTCATTCCGACATTCAACACATGGACAAAACATATAGCCACCACCATGCTTGTTCGCATCGGCGGCATCTCGAAAAGAATGCACGCCTTCTCTATAAGCGGCTGTGCGTCGATCACCGTACATCCATGGATGGCTCATCTGCGTTATACGACAGTATATCAAATACAATCACGATCCTAAAAATTAGTACCGCACGGTCTAAACGAGGAAATATAGTTGCTAACCTTTTAGAATAAGTAGAAATAAAGAGGAAGAGGTTTAAGCGTGGCTCGGGCATCTCACATCGTAGTTGTGTTCGGTGAACTGAAGCGGCATCGCTGTAACACACATTTCAACAAACACCTCTAGTGCATCCAAGAAAAATGGAGAGCTAGCACACACCCACACTCTTCCATCCAAGAAAAATGCAAGGAAGAGGGGAGAGAGGGGCTGTGGCCAATATATATAGGCAGAGACCTTTAGTCCCGGTTTGAGACAGAAACCGGGACTAAAGGGTGCGCACATGCGGGCTGCACACCGCATGGCCCTTTAGTCCCGGTTTGTGTCTCAAACCGGGACTAAAGGCTCGTTACGGGCCGGGACCAAAGCCTCATGGGCGGCTTGGCGATTTTGGGGCGACGTGGCCGGGCCTTTAGTCCCGGCCCAGATGGAGGCCGGGACTAAAGGGTCCAGGCCAAAGGCCCGTTTTCCACTAGTGTGACAAGAGTAAATTAATTTTCTATGATAATACTACCCCTATGTTCTCATGCACTAGGAAAGTTCATAGAAAAGCTAAGAACCTCTTTGGTTCAAAAGATTTTCATATAAATTTTGGAGGATTCATATCATTATATTATTTCCTATGCATTGTTTGTTTGATTTGCAAGATTGAATCTCATATGATTTTTTCTAAAGAATCATTTGCATAACATCTTATAGAAAATCTAGCATTCACTTGAACCTCTTGTAAGAATCATTTTCTTCCTGGAATGGATCAATTAAACATTGGTACATATAAAATCAAGTAGGATGCGTCTCTAACATTTTGCATGTATGCGGCGCTCCGAGGTAGAAGAAGACTATGGCTTCAAGATTTGTGTTGACACGCGTCATTGTCTAAAGACGAATGTCTAAGTTGACATGCAAAAAAGTCCCAGCCTCATAAGATTTTCTTCCTATTTTTTGTTTCTTCCCCTCTATCGAGAAAATAATATTCCTTCTATTGTTCATGCCATTACATTTTGAGAATATATGTGAATCCAAGAGAGCCTAAATTTCAGTAGCCTTGCAATTTCAATTATCGGGTGGGCCTGCGCATGATGATAAAATACTGTCGGTATGTAGGTGCGAATGTATCTGAACCTGGTGGTCGATTTCGTTGGAGCATGCAATGGATAAGGAATCAATATGGATCAGATCATCCGAATGAGACAAGTGGTGATGCTCCGGATCAAGCAGAGAGCTCCGTACGGCATAGGAGTCTCTGTCTGATCTGTTGCGCGCGTCATGCTCAAGAGGATCCGTCTCGGCGCACGAGCTAGCTACCTGACGACCACTTGCTTTCATGAAATAATAGCAACCAGCAACGGGACGCGGACATATGGCTCATAGGAGCTACGCACTCTAAATCTGAACCGTTGGTTATTTCATTGGGATCTGTACCAATTAATGTCTTAATTAGAGTGAAGCATATATACGTGTGCAATACTGTGAGGTATACTTCAGCTCTAGGAAGAGACAAGTTTAATGCGTATAACAGGTACTCCCTCCGTCCCGGTGTATAGGTTCTGCGCGTATTCCTAAATCGTCATTTTAATAAATATAATACAAATTTTACAACATAAAAATTATACCATTAGAAAGTACATAATCTGAAGTTTATAGTGATATATATTTTATAATATATATCTTATATTATATTAATCAAAATGGCAACCTAGAAATACGTGCAAGACTTATACACCGGGATGGAGGGAGTACATGAGACTTTAGAGGGGAACTGAAAACCCGCGTGCGCGGTACAGCACGCCCAACTGAGAGGGCTGGGCGTTTTTAGAGTACCCAAATGAGTTCTCTTCACAGCCGCCGTGCGCGCATGCGCCTGTACGCACTACAGGAACGAGGCTTTGTGCCGACGGGCATATGCTACGCCGACGGCCAAATATCGGGGCCGTCGGCGTAGCCTGTCACCACGGGCGCCTAGCAACTGGGCCGTCGGGCCAGGATTGCCGTCGGCGTAGCCAAGGCAGACCCGACGGCATGCCGTCGGCACAGCTCGGCCGTCGGTTCAGCCACTCGCCGTGAGCCAGCCTTTCGGGCCCGCCCAACCGGCGTTATCATGCAGGGTCTGACCCGACGGCATGCCGTCGGCTCAGCCTCTGATTTTTTTTTTCAAAAATCGTTTATTAATATGCATATTTTTAACTGATTATGTTTGTATTATTATAGTATAATTATATTTTTTAGGCATTTTTGTTTTTTGGGCCCCCGAAGCCCGTGCTGGAGCGAAACCCTAGCCAGCAGCATCCGCGCGGTCTACCCCCCTAGATTTCTCCGGAGGGCGGCACTAAGGTGGGGTAGTGTGTTCCTTTAGCTTTGGTTAGGACATATAGACATGGTAAGCATAGGTTTAGCCATTCCTAGGACAAGGTTCCCCTCGGTGGAACCGACGTGGGAGTTTACACCTCTAAGTCATGAGTCGGGAGCGATATGTACGTAGGAGGCACGTGAGAAGGCCTTGCCCGGGACCTATATATATTGCATGTACCAACCTTGGGTCACACCTATACACATATGTTAGGGACACATGCATGCAAGTTTTCCAGGGTGGACGATGCTCCGGTGGTCTTTATCCGGCGAAACCCTAGACCGGGGGGGGTCGGAGATCTACCCCCTATAGCTTTCTCCGTATGAGGCCTCACCGATGGATCTTTTGCTTTATTTTGGTTTGTTTAGGACATATATACATGGAAAGCAATGGTTGGGCCCACTTTACCATGAAATAGGCTCCGATAGACCCGTAGCGGGAGTTTCCACGTACAGATCCTAGATTTCAGCTAGTGTTAACACCCCACGTATGTGAAGAAGGCCTTGCCCGGGACCTATATATATTGCATGTACCAACCTTGGGTCACACCTATACACATATGTTAGGGACACATGCATGCAAGTTTTCTAGGGTTTACGATGCTCCGGTGGTCTTTATCCGGCGAAACCCTAGACCGGGGGGGTCGGAGATCTACCCCCTATAGCTTTCTCCGTATGAGGCCTCACCGATGGATCTTTTGCTTTATTTTGGTTTGTTTAGGACATATATACATGGAAAGCAATGGTTGGGCCCACTTTACCATGAAATAGGCTCCGATAGACCCGTAGCGGGAGTTTCCACGTACAGATCCTGGATTTCAGCTAGTGTTAACACCCCACGTATGTGAAGAAGGCCTTGCCCGGGACCTATATATATTGCATGTACCAACCTTGGGTCACACCTATACACATATGTTAGGGACACATGCATGCAAGTTTTCCAGGGTGGACGATGCTCCGGTGGTCTTTATCCGGCGAAACCCTAGACCGGGGGGGTCGGAGATCTACCCCCTATAGCTTTCTCCGTATGAGGCCTCACCAATGGATCTTTTGCTTTATTTTGGTTTGTTTAGGACATATATACATGGAAAGCAATGGTTGGGCCCACTTTACCATGAAATAGGCCACGATAGACCCGTAGCGGGAGTTTCCACGTACAGATCCTGGATTTCAGCTAGTGTTAACACCCCACGTATGTGAAGAAGGCCTTGCCCGGGACCTATATATATTGCATGTACCAACCTTGGGTCACACCAATACACATATGTTAGGGACACATGCATGCAAGTTTTCCAGGGTGGACGATGCTCCGGTGGTCTTTATCCGGCGAAACCCTAGACCGGGGGGGTCGGAGATCTACCCCCTATAGCTTTCTCCGTATGAGGCCTCACCGATGGATCTTTTGCTTTATTTTGGTTTGTTTAGGACATATATACATGGAAAGCAATGGTTGGGCCCACTTTACCATGAAATAGGCTCCGATAGACCCGTAGCGGGAGTTTCCACGTACAGATCCTGGATTTCAGCTAGTGTTAACACCCCACGTATGTGAAGAAGGCCTTGCCCGGGACCTATATATATTGCATGTACCAACCTTGGGTCACACCTATACACATATGTTAGGGACACATGCATGCAAGTTTTCCAAGGTGGACGATGCTCCGGTGGTCTTTATCCGGCGAAACCCTAGACCGGGGGGGTCGGAGATCTACCCCCTATAGCTTTCTCCGTATGAGGCCTCACCGATGGATCTTTTGCTTTATTTTGGTTTGTTTAGGACATATATACATGGAAAGCAATGGTTGGGCCCACTTTACCATGAAATAGGCTCCGATAGACCCATAGCGGGAGTTTCCACGTACAGATCCTGGATTTCAGCTAGTGTTAACACCCCACGTATGTGAAGAAGGCCTTGCCCGGGACCTATATATATTGCATGTACCAACCTTGGGTCACACCTATACACATATGTTAGGGACACATGCATGCAAGTTTTCTAGGGTGGACGATGCTCCGGTGGTCTTTATCCGGCGAAACCCTAGACCGGGGGGGTCGGAGATCTACCCCCTATAGCTTTCTCCGTATGAGGCCTCACCGATGGATCTTTTGCTTTATTTTGGTTTGTTTAGGACATATATACATGGAAAGCAATGGTTGGGCCCACTTTACCATGAAATAGGCTCCGATAGACCCGTAGCGGGAGTTTCCACGTACAGATCCTGGATTTCAGCTAGTGTTAACACCCCACGTATGTGAAGAAGGCCTTGCCCGGGACCTATATATATTGCATGTACCAACCTTGGGTCACACCTATACACATATGTTAGGGACACATGCATGCAAGTTTTCCAGGGTGGACAATGCTCCGGTGGTCTTTATCCGGTGAAACCCTAGACCGGGGGGGTCGGAGATCTACCCCCTATAGCTTTCTCCGTATGAGGCCTCACCGATGGATCTTTTGCTTTATTTTGGTTTGTTTAGGACATATATACATGGAAAGCAATGGTTGGGCCCACTTTACCATGAAATAGGCTCCGATAGACCCGTAGCGGGAGTTTCCACGTACAGATCCTGAATTTCAGCTAGTGTTAACACCCCACGTATGTGAAGAAGGCCTTGCCCGGGACCTATATATATTGCATGTACCAACCTTGGGTCACACCTATACACATATGTTAGGGACACATGCATGCAAGTTTTCTAGGGTGGACGATGCTCCGGTGGTCTTTATCCGGCGAAACCCTAGACCGGGGGGGGGGGTCGGAGATCTACCCCCTATGGCTTTCTCCGTATGAGGCCTGAAAGGACACGGATGTCGCCTAGAGGGGGGGGTGAATAGGCGATTTAAAACTTTTACGAGCGGCTTGACAAATGCGGAATAAAACTAACGTTTAATTTGCCAAGCATACAAAACCTAAATAAACTAGGTTCACCTATGTGCACCAACAACTTATGCTAAACAAAATGAGCAACTATGTGATAGCAAGATATATATAACTTCAAGCACGAAGGCTATCACAAAGTAAATTGCATAAGTAAAGGAGCTCGGGTAAAGAAATAACCGAGGCACGCAGAGACAACGATGTATCCCGAAGTTCACACCCTTGCGGGTGCTAATCTCCGTTGGAGCGGTGTGGAGGCACAAGGCTCCCCAAACGCCACGGAGGCTCACCGTAATCTCCTCGAGCCCTCCCACCAAGATGGAAGACCCGATCCACTATGGGACCCTTGAGGGCGGTCACCGATCCCGCACAAAGCTTGGGGCTACTCCACAACTTAATTGGAGGCTCCCAAATCCACAAAGCCACTAAGATTGGGGCACACTCCACAACTCAATTGGAGGCTCCCAATAATCGCCACGGAGGCACCACAAAGCTTGGGAAGATCTCCACAACTTAATTGGAGGTCCCCAAGAAATCCACTGAGCCGTCTAGGGTTCCAAGAACCCAAGAGGAAATAAGCTTCTTGCTTTCACCACCGAATCTCCGAGGAGAACTCAAACCGATGCACCAAATGCAATGGCAAGAACACACGAAGTGCTCAAATCCTTCTCTCCCAAATCCTACCAAAGCAACAAATGCTATGGAGGATATGAGAGGAAGAACGAAGAGGAAATCCACAAAGAACTCCAAGATCTAGATCCAATAGGTTCCCCTCACTTAGAGGAGAAAGTGATTGGTGGAAATGTAGATCTAGATCTCCTCTCTCTTTCCCCCTAAAAAGATGCAAGAAACATGGAGGGAATGGAGGAGGGAGGGCAAGCTTTGAAGGTCAACAATGGAGGAGAGAGAATCCCAAAAACGTTATTGGTTCAAGGAAGAAGAAGGGTATTTATAGGTGGGGAAAAACTGGCCGTTGGAAGCAGCCCGCCGGTCAGTTCGGCGGAAAGTCCGGCGGCGCCGGCCTCTGGGCCGGACGGTCCGGCGACCACACATGGGGGCACATGCCCTTTCAAGGCCTCACCGATGGATCTTTTGCTTTATTTTGGTTTGTTTAGGACATATATACATGGAAAGCAATGGTTGGGCCCACTTTACCATGAAATAGGCTCCGATAGACCCGTAGCGGGAGTTTCCACGTATAGATCCTGGATTTCAGCTAGTGTTAACACCCCACGTATGTGAAGAAGGCCTTGCCCGGGACCTATATATATTGCATGTACCAACCTTGGGTCACACCTATACACATATGTTAGGGACACATGCATGCAAGTTTTCCAGGGTGGACGATGCTCCGGTGGTCTTTATCCGGCGAAACCCTAGACCGGGAGGGTCGGAGATCTACCCCCTATAGCTTTCTCCGTATGAGGCCTCACCGATGGATCTTTTGCTTTATTTTGGTTTGTTTTGGACATATATACATGGAAAGCAATGGTTGGGCCCACTTTACCATGAAATAGGCTCTGATAGACCCGTAGCGGGAGTTTCCACGTACAGATCCTGGATTTCAGCTAGTGTTAACACCCCACGTATGTGAAGAAGGCCTTGCCCGGGACCTATATATATTGCATGTACCAACCTTGGGTCACACCTATACACATATGTTAGGGACACATGCATGCAAGTTTTCTAGGGTGGACGATTCTCCGGTGGTCTTTATCCGGCGAAACCCTAGACCGGGGGGGGGGGGTCAGAGATCTACCCCCTATAGCTTTCTCCGTATGAGGCCTCACCGATGGATCTTTTGCTTTATTTTGTTTTGTTTAGGACATATATACATGGAAAGCAATGGTTGGGCCCACTTTACCTTGAAATAGGCTCCGATAGACCCGTAGCGGGAGTTTCCACGTATAGATCCTGGATTTCAGCTAGTGTTAACACCCCATGTATGTGAAGAAGGCCTTGCCCGGGACCTATATATATTGCATGTACCAACCTTGGGTCACACCTATACACATATGTTAGGGACACATGCATGCAAGTTTTCTAGGGTGGACGATGCTCCGGTGGTCTTTATCCGGCGAAACCCTAGACCGGGGGGGTCGGAGATCTACCCCCTATAGCTTTCTCCGTATGAGGCCTCACCGATAGATCTTTTGCTTTATTTTGGTTTGTTTAGGACATATACACATATGTTAGGTCCGCATGCATGCTTTGGGTTGCATGCGGCCCCCCGAAGCCCGTTCTGGGGCGAAACCCTAGCCAGCAGCACCCGCGCGGTCTACCCCCTAGATTTTTCTGGAGGGCGACACTAAAGTCATATGCACATGGGAATAAAAATATTAACCTAATTATCAATTTAAATAAATATAATAATAAAATAAAAAATTTAAAAGGCTAAGCCGACGGCATGCTGTCGGCATAGCTCTGGCCGTCGGCTTAGGTATAACCCTAATAAGCCGCGGCCCACCCTCTCTCTTCTTTCTTTTCCTCTTTCTTTTCCCGAGCCACCCGCCACCGCAGCCGCCCGCCCGACCCCGCCGCCGGCTGCCCGACCCCCGCCGCCGCCCCCCCGACCTCCGCCGCCGCCCGCCCGACCCGCGCCGCCCGCCGCCCGCCCAACCCGCGCCCGCGCCCCCACCGCCCGGCGCCCGCCCCCGCGCCGGCGCCCGGCCCTGCCCCCGCCCCCCGGCGCCCGGCCCCGCCCCCCGCGCCGGCGGCCGGCCCCGCCCCCGCCCCCCGGTGCCCGCCCCCGCCCCCACCCGTCGTGACCGTCCGTCGCGACCGCCCCGTCGTGACCGCCCCGTCGTGAGCACCCCTCCGTGACGTCTTCGACACTCGGTTGTTCGACTACTTCCTCTACAGCCGAGGGTGAGCTACATTGTCAACTCGAACTCCGCATTTTTTATGTCACTAGATTCCATTTCTCGTCGAGTCGCGTAACCTAGGTGTCACTTCCCGTCCGCAAGCGTTACGCAGATAAATATGCATTAGAGGTCGGCATATTTTGAACCGTAACGCTTGCGGCATTTACGGGACAGTCGGCGGATGCGTTGTTGGGTACATTCTTCGTGCCCTACCCCGGTCCGAGTCAGAGTTTCGGTAGCGCCTCCCCCTTTGTTCTCCGGGTACACATCCTCTCGGCTTTTTGTTGAGACGTGTATCAGGAGAGCAGCGGGGAGGTGCTGCCGAAATTCTGTCTCGGACCGAGGTAGAGCATGGAGAATGTACTCAATCTACGGATCCGGCGGCTGCTAGGAGCCCACCTAGTAGAGATGTTGGTTGATGCATGCATTCTACCCGGTAGTAAATAAAAATAAGATGCATTTAATTTCAAGCTATTATTTGATATAAATGCTATATTTGTTGTTTGGCTACCTACAAAATAGAGGATGGCTGATAATGGGTGGATGTACAGTGGCCGTATTAGTGCGACTGAAAAAACAGTTGAGTGGGTATCGAAGACAGATTTATTAGTGAAGGAGTTGGCACGTGGTTCAAAGTCAGGTGTTCGTCCAAGTTGTCCTTGCACTCGGTGCAATAGGCGTCATCGTCAGGGAAAGGATGACATGACCAAGCACCTTTGGTTGCATGGGTATATGCCTAACTATGTTACCTCGGTCGACTTTTCTCAGTACGACCGTGATAGAGGTGAGGTGATGCGACAGCGAATCGATGGCAATGAGGATGATGGGATTAGATACTTGCTAGATGATCTCCATGATGCGTACATGCCAGATTCACCACCTACACAGGAGGAACCGCCAGAACCAGAGGAACCGCCAGAACCGGAGGAACCAGAGCCAACCGCAAAGGCCTTCTATGATATGATGGCCGCGGCTAAGAGGCCTCTGTATGAGGGTGCAAAAATTTCTCAGCTCGATGCCATCTCGCAAGCTCTAGCCAACAAGGTCCAGTATGGCAACACCCGAGCAAGCTATGAAGCGGGTTTGAGAACTACTGGTAACCTGTTGCCCGAAGGACATTGCATGCCTAAAACCATGTATGAAACAAAGAAAATTCTGAAAGCGCTCAGCATGGATTATGAAAAGATAGATTGTTGTCCTAAAGGTTGCCTTCTGTTTCGAAAAGAGTTTGCGGATGACAAGTATTGTAAAAAGTGTGGGGCCTCTAGGTATCATGAGCTGAAGGGACCTGATGGTCAGAAGAAGCAGACAAAAGTCGCCGTGAAGATTCTTCGTTATCTCCCATTCATAAAAAGAATCCAGCGGCTTTACATGTCGGAGGAGTCTGCCACACAGATGATGTGGCATAAGAAGGGGAAGAGATACCCGGACGAGCACGGAAAGATAAAGATGGGTCATCCATCTGATGGTAAGGCATGGAAGAACTTTGATGACAAACACCCCAATGAGGCAGCAGATGCTCGGAATGTCAGGATTGCGATAGCAACCGATGGATTCAATCCATATGGTATGTCGGCTTCATCGTACAGCTGCTGGCCCGTGTTTGTTATTCCGCTCAATCTCCCTCCCGGAGTCCTAATGCAAAGGAAGACCATATTCCTGTCGCTGGTCATTCCAGGGCCCGACTACCCGGGGAAGAATCTGAGTGTCTATATGCAGCCGCTTGTTGATGATTTGAACCACTCTTGGCACCACGGGACGTTGACATATGATCGAGCATCAAAGACAAACTTCCTCATGAAAGTTTGGTTCCACTATTCCATGCACGACCTACCCGGGTATGCCCTATTCTGCGGTTGGTGTACAGCTGGTAAGTTCCCTTGCCCAGTGTGTAGGCACCGACTTGAGTTCCTTTGGCTAAATGCGGGTCACAAACGTACCTCCTTTGACATGCATCGGCAGTTTCTTAAAAGAGGGCATCGGTTCAGAGAAGACAAAAAGAACTTCACGAAGGGCAAAGTTGTGCTTGAAGAAAAGGAGATACCTACGTTCGATGGTACAGCTGTTGATGCCGAGC
Source organism: Dactylis glomerata (assembly GCA_007115705.1). Classification (NCBI taxonomy): domain Eukaryota; kingdom Viridiplantae; phylum Streptophyta; class Magnoliopsida; order Poales; family Poaceae; genus Dactylis; species Dactylis glomerata. The sequence goes on along the minus strand of QXEO01000625.1, from coordinate 5,000,328 downwards.
TACGGGCTCTCCTGCCTAAAGAGGGAGGTGGCCCGCAATTTGAGGGATATGGTCAAACGCATAACTGGACTCACGTGGCAGGCTTAACTCAGCTTGAGTATTACAAGGACCTTGAACTTCCCCATAACATCGATGTGATGCACACCGAAAAGAATGTCGCAGAGTCCATCTTTCACACAGTCTTGAACATTGCTGGCAAGTCAAAGGATAATGTTAAGGCTAGAGTCGATGTTGAGCAGCTATGTGATAGGACAAAATTACACGTGCAGCCTCCTGACCGCAATCGAACAAATTGGTTCAAACCGCATTCCAACTTCTGTCTTGATAACATCCAAAAGAAGGAGGCTTTCAAGTGGCTCAAATACGCCGTGATGTTCCCTGATGGTTATTGTTCGAATATGAGTAAGGGAGTCAATCTTGTAACAGGAAAAGTCACCGGGCTCAAGAGTCACGACTATCATATATGGATTGAGCGGCTGATGCCGGTGATGGTTCGAGGGTATCTCCCCGAGCATGTCTGGCGAGTTCTTGCGGAGTTGAGTCATTTTTTCCGCACGCTCTGTGCTAAGCAGATATGTCCCCTGATGATTGAGAAGCTGCATGATCTAGTGCCGGAGTTGCTATGCAAGTTAGAGACGATCTTTCCGCCAGGCTTCTTTACTCCGATGGCACATCTCGTTGTTCATCTTGCGAACGAGGCACTCTTGGGTGGACCGGTGCAGTTTCGTTCGCAGTTCTGTATTGAGAGAGAGTTCAAGTATATTCGATACAAATGTGGAAACAAAGCTAAGATTGAAGCATGCATAGTTGAGGCAACTCAGCTTGAGGAGATGGCAAACGCCTCGACAACTTACTATGCCGATGATGTTCCCACTCTGCATAACCAGGTCTCTCGGTACAATGTCGATGAGCCCAAGCATAGTCCCAAGCTCCTCCTCTTCCAATGTCCCGGTGGCAAGGCCGGTGGCTCAAAAAGTTATATCATCACCAATGAAGAGAAGGATTGCATAATGCTATATGTGCTTATGAACATGAATGAAGTTGTCGATTTCGCCAGGTAAAATGGTGAACATATTACTTTGCAACTAGTAACTTGGTTTCGGTCTAATACTTATTTTCTCCTTTTAGCCAATTTATTGATGAACACTGGTCGGGAACGACGGGTCCCGATGCCGTGGAGGTGGACACTCTTCTAAAAGAGGGTGCCCCTGGAAAGAAAAATTCTCGGCTTGGTTCAGGGACAAAGTAATTTCTAACCTGTCCTTCTTACTTTGCAATCCGTGACTTGTCCCTTTTACACGTAAGTAATGCACAAAAACAATTTGAACTGAACTTGTAGGGAGCGGATCCCAACATTGAGATGACGGATGAGTTGAGATGTGTTTCCCAAGGTTTTAGCCGTAAAGTCAAGAAGTATGAGAAGTATGATGTCAATGGGTATCGCTTTCATACAGAGTTTCACCAGAAGAGTCGACCTAATGCAAAAACTATTAATACTGGGGTCTTCACCAAAGGGGCCGATGGATTCGATTATTACGGAAGGTTAGAGAACGTATACGAGATGACGTTCGATCAAACGAACATAGAGCTCAACCTGGTTGTGTTCAAATGCCACTGGTTCGACCCACACAGTGGACAAAGAATTACCCCTTCCATTGGGTTAGTTGAGGTTAGGCCTTCAACCACCTATAGCGGAGCGGATGTGTTTGTTGTGGCTCACCAAGCCAAGCAAGTTTACTATTTGCCCTACCCATGCCAGAAAGTGGAACTCAACGGCTGGGAAGTCGTGTTCCAGGTATCTCCACATGGTAAGCTACCCATGCCCTTCGTCGAAGATTACAACAACATTGACCCTGTAACATATGAGGGAATTTTCTATCAAGAGCAAGAGACCTTCGGGGACTTTGACTTACAAATGGGTGGTCTTGAGGACCTTGAGAATGATGCACAACCTCATGGCGAGACAGTGGTAGATCTAAAGGACATTGACATGCTCTCCAAGTTACATGCGAACAATGGCATCGTTGATGAGCCTCCACCATGCGATGAGCTTCCAAGATACTCACGTGATAGTGATAGTGATAGTGATAATGATAATGAAAACCCTGATTATGAGAGCGATGATTCGAGGTGAGGGTCTTTTTATGTCTTAGTGTCATTTTATCTTGCATGCTTAGTATTTATCTTCATGTCTTGCCATGCTTAGTATTTATCTTCATATCTTGCCATGCTTAGTATTTATCTTCATATCTTGCCATGCTTTGTATTTATCTTCATATCTTGCCATGCTTTGTATTTATCTTCAAATCTTGCCATGCTTAGTATTTATCTTCATATCTTGCCATGCTTAGTATTTATCTTCATATCTTGCCATGCTTAGTATTTATCTTCATATCTTGCCATGCTTTGTATTTATCTTCATATCTTGCCATGCTTTGTACTTATCTTAATTGTTTATTTGTTTTTCAATGCAGGTGATTGATCAATATGAGCAAGCAATCGCCGTCCTCCCTGCTTAATACGATGCAGCAACAGAAGATAACCAGAAGTAGAAGAGAACCTCGTCTGCCGCCGCGTCTTAGAGATGGAGGAGACGCGGGACGAGGGCGAGGACGAGGCCGAGGCCGAGGAGACGGAGGAGACGGAGGAGGAGGAGGAGACGCGGGAGGAGCAGACGGAGGGGGGGACGAGGACGAGGACGAGGTGGTGGAGTGGGAGGACGAGGACGAGTTGGTGGAGAGTCACCTCTGTCTGACCTACCCTCCCCTTCTGGCGACGTGGCTTCCCACTCGCGGTCTATGGAGGTGGAGGAGACGGAGGATACACAGGAGGGGATGGAGGGGGAGGGGATGGAGCAGGAGGGGATGGAGCAGGAGGGGATGGAGGGGGGGCGGCGGGGGTTCCGCAGCCCAAGAAGCACAAGGTTCGTGGGGAAGCGACGGTTCCACATCCGAGCAAGGAACCTACCACCGAGGAGGGCAAGCTCCTCATTGAGCCTAACGGCGTTGAGTAAGTGTCTATAGTAATTTTGAACATGTAATTTCATTCTTGGCATGTACTAATGTTTGATTATTATGCAGCAATTGGATCGTTCCGCAGGGGGCCCGACTTCCTAATGGCTTGCTTGGAGCTGCCATTAGGATGTATTGGCCGGGCTTGTACACAGTGGTCCCCGGCGGCGTGCCTAAGCTTGCCCTCCATTGGGCGGACTATGAGGCCGCAGATTGTGTTGGCTTTGGGAAAGCTTTTGATGCTGTGATCGCCAAGTTTTGGGTAAGTACATATACTTTATGAATTCCATTCATAGTTCATGACCTCACCATGCTAGCCCATGACCCTCACAAATTTTTATGCATGATGTGCAGAAGTGGCACAGGGTGCTTCCAGAGCATCAGGAGTTGGCGAACGCGACTTTGCGGAGGGCGTGTCAGAAGCTCACACGCCAGGAGTTCTACAATCAGAAGCACACATCCATGAACCACTTCTTAGCTGAGAAGCTCGGCAGGACGATGACGAAGCATGAGCTTATCAATGATCCGCCTCCGATGACGCTAGATGATTATGTATCGGTAAGTAAATTGGCAATGTGCTTCCAAGTTGCAATTGCATTATCTGCTCCTCAACTGACTCTGTATGTTCATTTTTCAGGTTCGCCCCTTGTGGACCGATGAGAAAGTGGAGGCATGGAAGGAGCTTGCCCTGAGGTGGATGGGGAAGGACGATGCCTTCAACGATGTGAGCTCGCGGAACAAGGCAAACCGCGGCACCGAGGGAACACACAATGCGGGCAATAGGAACCATGATCGCTTCAAGGCAAAGATGGTATTTATTTACCCTCAAACAACTTGTATTTATTTCCTCTCATTTACCTACTTGATAACCGTTACATCTCTTTCGCGATGCAGTTTCGTGAGACCGGCGTGATGCCCACCGACATGCAGGTGTGGCTGGCGATGAGGCTTGCGCCTCCCGACCTCCGTGAGCCTCAGCCTGCGCTCCCTCTGTTCTACGGCAACACCGCGGAGGACTTCTCTTCGTACTCGAGTACTTTGCAGGGTTTCCATCCAGAGGTGGATGACCCCGCGGCGGTCGAGGTTGACGAGACTTCGGTGATTGTCTCGGGGCGTGGCCGGCAGCATGGCCGTTACCGCGTTCTTAATGCGGTGATCCAGCCTACCACGACCCTCACGCGTGTGAAAGCTACCCTCACCGCCGACTGCCCCTCTGTCCCGCCACCGCCACCTCGCAGGACTACTACACGGGTCGATGTAAGTTCTCATTTTCATCATCTTTCCGACATTCATCCCTAAAATGGCTAAGTTGACGAGAATTCATGAATTTTGACATTGTAGCATGAGTTCGAGGCGGCATACGATGCCTACTATGCGGGATATCGGGCCGAACTAGATGCGTGGGAGCAGAAGAGACGTGTCTTCGATACGTACCTCCTAGAGTCCACCGACGTAAGTTTCAAACCTTTGCAAAAGATGAGCCATCTTGTTCTTATCCTAGCTACTTGGAACCTTTATCTTTGCATTATCTGACATCCAAACTATCTTACAGGCGGTGAAGATGTTCCTTAGAACTGGAGAGCGGAGCGCGGCGCTAGACTCAGAGCGGCCACCTGAGCCGGGGCCTAACCCAGTGTGCCTACACAAGGAAGCCTTCGCTGCCCAGTACTACGCACAGACCCCGGTAAGTTCTTCTCCAACATGCATACTTGTTCCTTCTCTATGCCAACGTGTCGCAAGTTGCTAACTCTTGTTCAAAACATGTAGAGAACGGGTCGTTCTCGGAACGCCGAGTTTGGTGGTGACGGGGCAACGCCGAGTACGTCACGAGAGATCACGCCGATTCATCCAAGTGCTCGTCGTACTCCTTCGGCTTCTCCTGGGTCTTCCGTTGGAGATACGGCGACCGCGGCCGACGAGCGCTTTCCAAATTTCACTAGGTCAGAAATGGGGTCATCGCCGAGTAGGTAGTGTGAGCGTGTGTGGGCGGTACTATGTATGCACGATGTTGGATATGTGATACTATGTATGCATGATACTATGTGTGTGATGCTATGTGATACTATGCATATAAATGTGTGATAACATGATGCATTTGTACATTTGTTTTATTGTATTGCCTGCCTGCTAAATATCCTGCTGAAAACCTAAATTCAAAAAAAAAATATGCCAGGAGCTATGCCGACGGCATTGCCGTCGGGTTAGCCCTGCCAATATGACCAAATGGCAGGGGCTAACCCGACGGCAATGCCGTCGGCATAGCCCCGGGCTGCTAATCGGGCTGAATCTGCGCCAGATGGGCCGGCCGGCCCGCTAACCTGAGCCGACGGCAATGCCGTCGGCGTAGACCCTGGACGGCGTTAACCGTCTGTGGGACCCTCCGAGAGCTAAGCCGACGGCAAAAGTTGACCGACGGCATCCGGCCGACCGTCGGCGTGAGGCTGACCCGACGGCTCCGATCTGACCCGACGGCCTCGGTGGCTGGCCCGACGCCGGATTATGCCGACGGGGCTACGCCGACGGCTGCCGTCGGGTCAGCCTGGCCCGACGGCGTTCTGCACCTGACCCGACGGCCGTCGGCCGTCGGCATAGCTCTTGTGTGCTGTAGTGACGGGGGCGTCCTCTTTATTCTGCATTGATCCGAACCAGCGCGCCTTCATGACTGCGTGTGTACGCTTCGCCTTAGTAACTCTTTTTGTGACTTTCACCCCCCGTTTAGTGGGTATGTGTACGTCGCATGCATCCCGTGGTGAGCTGGCTGAGGTTAACTGTCCCAGGGGAGAGGGGGGTTTAAGATTTAAGTTACCGTCAGCCATGTAATATTGCAGGGACAATGGTAATACGAAATCTATTGCAATAATGGAGCATGATTTGGATACAATGGTGCATAAGGACCGCCACCAAATGTAAAAAACAAATTACTACTGCTGTTGGATAAGATTGCAAATGACTACTCAAAGTTTAACTAGCTAAGTTCGCGTCCTGTGTTTAGTAGGTAGTAGGCCTTAATTTAATGATGATTGTGGGCTATGTGGGCTCTACAAGCAAATACATCTACGGTTTTCCTATTTCTCAGTAGACTGAGAAATAACTTATGGCTCAGTAGAATTTTAAATCATTAGATTTGCATCGTGATTCGTGTAATTGAGTTGCAAGTTGAGTTGCAACTTAGATATGATGACGTCATTCTACTAAGCCATAAGCTATTGCTCAGTATACTGAGCCTTAGACACACCCATACATCTAACATACCACAAATAATACTCGGAAAATATACACTGCATGCAGTGGTCCTAAGCCAGATGAGATGTCAGCTAAAGAGATCAGGATCATAGCACCTATGAGCCACGGAGCATTTTTCTCAGCAACGGATCTTCATTTGTTAACTCGCATCAAGGTTCATGATAACAGCACCGGATCTGAATCCGATACAGCGAATCGCATCCACTCCACTTCATGTGCTGGACGTGCAGTACCAACGAAATCTAGTAATTTAACGTTTTGCCACCCGAGAGGAGCACGTCGGCGACCAGCTTCTCGAGGTTGGCGTACGACCGCCCGCCGGGCCGCGTCGCGCGGGCGCCGGCCTCCCTCCACTCCACGGCGCGGCGTTTCATCTCTTTTCCCTTCTCGCCGCACATCGCCTCCCTGATCTTGGCCTCCACGGCCTCCCGCCGCACGTCGTGGCCGATCTCCATGGCCACGCCCCACTCCATGCACCCGTACCGGCTGTTGGTCTGCTGCTCCGCGAAGAAGGGCCAGCATAGCATCGGCACCCCGCCGCAGAGGCTCTCCAGCGTGGAGTTCCACCCGGAGTGCGTCAGGAACACGCCCACCGCCTCGTGCCGCAGCACCGCTTCCTGCGGGCACCAGGTCGCCAGCACGCCCCGGCCCTCGATGCACTCCAGGAACTCCGGCGGCAGCACCGCCGCGTCGCCCTTGACGAGGTCCGGCCTGATGATCCACAGGAAGGGCTGCCCGCTGTTGGCCAGCCCCCACGCGAACTCGAGGAGCTCCTCGTTGCTCATCACCGTGATGCTGCCGTAGTTCACGTACACCACGGACCCGGGCTCCTTGCCGTCCAGGAAGCCGAAGCAGGAGAGGTCCTCCTTCCACAGGTTGGAGCCCAGCTCGGCCACCGGGCTGTCCTGTGGCACGATCTCCTCGGCGAGCAACGCGAGAGGACCGAGGGTGTGGATGGGCGGGAGCATGGCGCGCATCGCGGCCAGCGCCGCCGGCTCCAGCTCGTCCAGGGTGTTGAGGATCACGGCGTCCGCCTCCGCGATCCGCTCCGTCACGTGGAGGGCGAAGTGGGACATGTACTCGTTCGGGTCCGTGGACCAGATGAAGTTGGGGAAGTCATTGAGCCGCATGTGGCTGCTCATCCCCGCCGCCCCGTCCACCGGCGTGTCCATGTACCCGTTCGTCAGCTGCTCCGCGTCTGCATCCATGTTCACAGGCGAATACGATTCAGTTTAGTTCATCTAACTGAAAGACGATAAGGAAAAAAAAGATCATGGAAGCTAGCTAGATCATTAGTAGTAGTACCTTTGAGTGGGAAGAGGCCCTTGTCGTAGAGGGCTCGGTAATTGCGGTAGCCCATGTAGCCGCAGGCGCTGGCCGTCCAGAACAGCGCGCAGGGAACACCAATGTCCCGGGCGGCGTCGAGGGTGAAGCTCATGACGTCGTCGCCGACGACGCACGTGATCGGCGGCGACTCGGTGGAGGCGTTGAGGTCGGCGAGGAGGCGTTTGAGGTGGGGGAGGCAGGTCGCGCTGGTGAGGCGGCAGAGGGACGGCACGTCCTGCGTGGCGTCGGCGTCGGACGGTGGCAGGCCGTCCGGGATGGTGGCGAAGCGGAACCCCTCGATGCCGTCGAGAGCGGCGGCGCCGCGGGAGCGGAGGAGGCGGCTGTGGTTGAACTCGGAGTTGACGAAGGTGACGTGGAAGCCCCTGCAGTGGAGGATCTTGGCCAGCTTCAGCATCGGCGTGACGTGCCCCTGCGCCGGGAGCGGCACGCACACGGCGTGCGGCTTGACGTCGGCGTCGGCCTGCGAGGAGCCCATTCCGATCAGGTCCTTGCTGGCTTTACAAATCAATTTGTATGCTTATGAGCTAGGTTGTGATTGCTGCGACTGAAGTGAGGAAGGGAGCTTGTATTTATACCGCCGTAAGAGCGACTCCAGCGGGCTGACGTATACCATCCGCGCGTATGAGAATTGAGAACTGGTCTGACTGGACCGACGCATTGGTTGCGCCTCTCCGGCAGCATGACGCATCTAGACCGACGCGTTCGCCATGACGCATCGGTCTATCAAATTTGGGTCACTGATGCGTCGAGACGGACAAGCGCGATGTCCGCCCGTGTCCTCCCGTGTGGGTCTAGACCTCGCATGGCAGTGTCTCAACTGCGGAGCTATGCTGGTCAAAAGCTGGCCGTGCTGCCTAACCTTCTGCACAGCCGCCTGACGCTGCGCTCCGAAACGATGGCATTGATGATGCCTACAGTGCCGTCCGAGGCCTACCATGGCCACATCAATGCCGGTGTTTCAGCCTCCACGCCGGCATCCAATTCGAAAGGCCCTTTTAAACTGGCCGCCCCCGGCCAGTTCTTGCACAGCCGTCGTCGTCTTCTCCCTTCTACACCCCACTTGTCCACACCACCGAAGGGCGGCGCTAGCTCGGCCATGGCCGGAGGCACTGGAGCGAGGGAAGGGCGGCTAGCGCGACCACCAGGTCGTGGTCGTGGAAGGAGCCGTGGAGGGAGCCATGGTGGTCGAGGCCAGACCTCGTCGCCGCCTCCTGGCCGTGGACACCGTGGACGCGCAGGGCGTCGTGGATGACGCGGCGAGAGCGGTGCTGCGCCACCATCTCCGTCGCCACCCTCGACGCCCGAGCCTGAGCCCGCTGAAATGTTCGAGTTTGGCATCACCCTCTACCACGGCAGGGACAAGGATACGAGTAGGCTGCCCCACCAGTTCGCCTCGATGGTGGACGACCGGCACGAGCAGGTCCTGCTGCGGGTACGCGGTGGCGCTATGGGGTGTGGACTACAGAGGTCCTCTTTGACTACTCTGGCACGATATACCTCGCCAGCGGTCGGAGGAGGTTCTGCGGCGTCCATGAAATCATGGCCGGGCACTTCTTAGTCTTCAACTATGACGGGGAGCACACGCTCAGCGTCACAGTCTTTTACGAGACCAGGTGCCATCGCCACTACACACCTGCCGCCCTAGCCAACGCCACCGCGAGCTCCTCCTTCGACGACGAGTAGCCGCGGGCTACTATTTCTTATCGTTTTAGGGCATGTATCTAATCGTGTATGCAACTTCCTTTGCAATGATCTAATGCAATAAAAAACCCTTCCTTAAAATTTATAGTACAATGGATTGAACGATCGGAAAAACTTTATAGTACACGTCTACTTTCTAGCTGCCTAGGGCGCTGCCGGCAGCGGGGCAACAAAACCCTACTCCACTTCTAGAGCCCGCATTGCGGTCGTCGCCTCCTCTACGTTGTGCATAGCTTGCACGAGCTGAGCACGCAAGCCCGCGTTGTCGGGGTTAGCATGCAAGCCTGCCTTGTCGGGGTTAGCATTCAAGCCCATGTTGTCGGGGTTAGCACGCACCGCCTCCACGAGCTCCATGCGGTGCTCTTGGCATGCTTGCCGCTGGAGCACCACTGGCAGCATGATAGAGCCAAGGACATCCCACGAGAAAGGCTCGTCGGTAGTCCTATTGCGGTAGCTGCCAGCGCCGCTCAAAGGAGAGCTGTTGGGTGATGCGTGGTGAATGACCAGCCCGTTGGGAACCCCAAGAGGAAGGTTTGATGAGTATAGCAGCTAGTTTTCCCTCAGTTAAGAAACCAAGGTTTATCGTTCTTGGAGAGGAGAGACAAACGACTGAAGGTGATGCTTGCTAGCTTGCGACAGCTTCGGACAATTTATATATGGCGCCTCGTCCAAGCTTTGCTTGCTAACTGCAACGCGGAACCTGCACACAACACAACCAAGTACTTCGTTCCCAACTTGCGATGAGGTTGTCAATCTCACCGGTTTGCTTGAAACAAAGGTTATGAGCGTATCGAGTGGAAAACAGTAGAGTATGCGAATAAAGTAAACAGTGCGAGTAAAGTAAACAGGTGATAGCAATATGATGGAAATAGGACCGGGATCCACAGTTCACTAGTGGTGTCTCTCCATAAGATAAATAACACATGCTGGGTAAACAAATTACAGTTGGGCAATTGATAGAATAAAGATAAACGTGATATGTCAAGAAGATCACTATGAGATTTACTCTGGGCATTACAACAAAATACATAGACCGCCATCCAACTGCATCTATGACTACTAATCCACTTGTGGCGAATCAATCCGAGAACTCCACAAGTATTAAGTTGCGAACAACAGATAATTGCACTAAGCAAAGTGTGTAATGTAAACAAAGCATATGCCCTTGAGCATATGAATGTTGTTTTCTCCCTAGTAGCAACAGCACATCTACAACCTTAGAGGTTTCTGTCACTCCCCCAGGTTAAATAGAGGCATGAACCCACTATCGAGCATTAATACCCCCTCTTGGAGTCACTAGCAACTACTCGGCCAAGATAGCTACTAACAACGGAGAGCATGCAAGATTATAAACAACATAGAGATAACAAAAGATAATATTCAGTACAGCAACTTAATCATAAACACCAATATTTATCGGATCCCAACAAACCAAACATGTAGAATTACATAACGGTGATCTCAATCATGTAGGGCAGCTCATGAGATCTAAACATGAAGCACATGGTGGAGAAGACAACCATCTAGCTACTGCTATGGACCCATGGTCCAAGGTAGACTACTCACTCATCGCTCCGGAGGCAAGCATGGCGATGAAGAAGATCTCCGGTGGCGATTCCCCTCTCTGGCAGGGTGCCGGGAAGAGCTTCTGGACCCTCCCGATCTTCGGGTCGACGGCGGCGGCGGATCGCGATGTGTTCTGGAAAAGTGATCGGGTACTTAGGTTTTTTCCGTCGGGGGGTCTTTATAGGCGAAGGGGCGATGTCAGAGGAGGGGCCAGGTGCCCTCACACCATGGTGGCGCGGGCCAGGGGCTGGCCGCGCCACCCCTGTGTGTGGGCCCCTGGTGGTCCACCTCCTACTCTCCTTCGGATCTCTGGAAGCTTCCGCGAAAAATAAGACTTCAGGAACTTGTTTCGTCCAATTCCGAGAATATTTCCTGTGTATCACTTCTGAAACACAAAAATAGCAGAAAACAGGGAACTGGCACTGTGGCAACTCGTTAATAGGTTAGTTCCGGAAAATGCATAAAAGTGCCACGAAGTGTAACGAAACAATAGACAAATGGTGTAAAAACAAGCATGGAGCATCAAAAATTATAGATACGTTGGAGACGTATCAAGCATCCCCAAGCTTAACTGCTGCTCGTCCTCGAGTAGGTAAGTGATAACAAAAGAATAATTTTTGAGGTGACATGCACCTACACAATCTTGATCAAATATGTAAGCATTTGTGAGCTGGGATTATAAGAACTTAAAACATGGGCATGAAGATATCATCTTGACAATAGAAACTTAGCAACCATGTTGTAAACAAGAAAATGAACACAAACAAAAGATCATGAAAATGAAACGATGAAAGTCAAACGTGTGTTCAAATCATAAGGAAAAACATACAAATGGTTTACAGCTTGTCCTTCAAAGAGAGCAAAACATAAATGCATAGGACACCTTCAAGTTTAAGAGGGCGACTAGATACAAATAATTTAAGAACAAGTGAAACCAACAATATGAATCAATCAATGAACTTTGGGACAATGCATATTACACTAAGAATGACAACTATGCTCTCTTCATGGTGCATAAAGAAAGAAGGTGGTGACTCAACATAAAAGTAGAAGAAAGGCCCTTCGCAAAGGGAAGCAGTGATTGCAAGTTTTATAACCTTCAAAAATTATGGTACTTACCGGCTTTGAGCTCTCATTGCCCCCATCATAAGCATCTTGAATGGTTAAAGTTAATGCGAGAACAATTATGATGCATATGCTTGACAAATCATAAGTTGAAAACCTCGTGCCCCGTGAATATGAGTACCCAAACCTCATGCTACTTTACTTAGAGTCCCAAGCAAGGCTCTTGTCATTGTAAATATATGCATATCATTGTGAACCGCCAATGGGGTACCTCCGTGCCCGATGACATGGAACAAGCCCACACCAAAATGACAGGACAAGCAGACAATGAACACCTCGACATCTCCTTTATTTGCCTTTTGTTTAGCTTTTTATTGTGAAATGCGTCGTCGAATGTTCACCATGGGTATGCTGTAAATTTCCACCATGAATTATGCATGGCTTAGATTAGCGGCCCGGCGTTTCCCTAACACATATACAAACTCCATGATCCCCACAAGATTCCCAATTCATTTCACACCGCGGGCATCCATAAACAAAAGATCACGATATCAACTCAAATAAGAAGTGCAATGTTGAAAGCTTGCCCATGACTGCATGGCTGGGCTAGTCTCCAACTTACAACTTGCAAGCATAACAACTCAACATAAGAGGCCACAATGTCAAATTTTTAAGAACAGGAAAAAGTAAAGTGTGCCTTCCGGTTCGTGAGAGCTTTACTGACCGAATTTCGCATAACACTGGTAAGAGTTTAATTTGAAGAGAAAATAAAAGCAAGTCAAATTTACTTGGAATAGCAAATTGCTAGTAGGTATGTATGGTGGACACTTTGGAAAACTTTGGCTTTTAGGAGTTGGATGCACGAGTAGAGCTCATACTCAGTACAAGGCGAGGGCTAGCAAAAGACTGGGAGCGACCAACTAAGAGAGCAATAATGGCCATAATCATGCAAAGCGACAAAGCGACATTAAAAGAAGCATAAGATGGCATCAAAAGTCAAAAACTAAATGATCATGAAGGCTATTGGCGACTTTGTAAGAGTCTAACATGTGTGAGCATGCGCCAAGTCAACCCAAATAAAGCATCAAGGAGAAAACCAAAATAATGCTTCCATACAATAAAAACAACGCATAATTTTTTCAAAGGCTCATTAAGCAATCTCAGTTATTTGAGACAAGTCATGCTACAGCAAAACCACTAAGCATACTATCAAAAAGACATCAAGCATGACATGAAAAAGCCTAAGCCGCAGTCTACACAAGCTCCTTCTTGTACCACTATTTTGCACAAAGCTTTTTCTCTTTTCCAACACCATTTGAAATTTTTATAAACACCTCTTTTGATGAAAACCAATAAAGATCAGAGGCAAAAATACACCTTGATGAAAAGATATGACAAGGTCTGAACGCAAATCAAGGCGAAAACGAAAACCAAAAGCAGTAGCGGAAAAAGAAGAACACCCGGTGAAATTGTAAAAGTGAAAAATGGAGTGTTCTTTGCAAATGAAAACGAGTACATCTCCTCCAAAGGAAATTTGTTGGGGTCCAACCATTTATTGCAGCAAATAAAACTAAACTAACTAAGAAAACTAAAACAACTGACGCTCCAAGAAAAACACATAGTGCATGAAGCAATAAAAATATAGTGTTTTGAAAGGTGACCTAATTTTTGCCGATGAAGAAGGGGTGCCTCGGGGGCATCCCCAAGCTTTGACGCTTGTACTTCTTGGATATTTCTTGGGGTGATGCATGGGCATCCCCAAGCTTGAGCTTTTGTCCATTCTTCAACTCATCTCATCATTCTCCAATCCCTACACTTGAAAACATCCTTCATACAAAACTAAACACAAATCTATTAGCAACATTAGTGCAAGCATAACATATAATCAATCCTCTTTTTGCTTCAGATTTCAACTCAAAACCACCACATATATAGCAAATACTACTGTAGCAACATCCCCAAAAGTTCCGTGATCAAAAGAACTCAAAAGAAAGCGATAAAGTGGTAAACACAAATATTGGCAGAAATCTGTCAAAACTGAATAGCTGACAAAGGTCGAATTTTTGAGGGGTTTTATGTTGCTCAAATCAAAAAGTGTTCAACTAACAAAAGTTTGGATATAACCTGGGGCATATGCACAAGAAATCTCAGGTCCAAAAGATATACAGAGAATTTATACGAATTTTTACGGTGCAGCACCGAAAACAGTTTCAGGACAGCAACATCCCCAAATCTTTACCTCACTCGAATTAGAGGCTTCTCTTGGCACAAAAATGAAATAAACAAGATAAGGAGCGGTCATTTACAGTAGTAATGACTTCCAAGACTCAAATAAAAGAAAAAGTACTGAAAATAAAACATTGGGTTATCTCCCAAGAGTGCTTTTCTTTAACGCCTTTGAGCTAGGCGCCGAAAATTGCAAATCAAGTAACATCAAGTGATGAAGCATTAAGATCAACTGCAGAGATCTTTTCAACAATGAAGGAAAATGTGTCCAACTGAGTTTTTGAAAATTCTTTATGATCACGCTTTGGCACACTGCTTTCATCGAAAGGATTTTCAGGGCAAATCCAACTGGAATTCTTTTCCCAAGCATCATGAATTCCAATAAGTTCATAAGGTATTGGCACTTTAAAATCATCGGTTGTACCAACAACTACAGGTGAGCCAAGCTTATTAAACTTCTTAAAAACTTTCATAGCCTCAATTGCAACATCTCTAAATTCTATGCGCAAAGTTTCCAAGATAAAAGCTTTCTTTTCGGGATCCTCAATTTCATGAAGCTTAAGGAACATGTATTGCAAAAAAGGATTAAGACTAGCAAACCTAGCTTCTAACATGTGAACTAAATGACCAGAAGCAACTTCATAACTAGGAGCTAGCTCAACCAAAGTCTTTTCCTCAACTTCCTTATGCATACTAATGTGATTAAAGAACTCCTCAATGTTACTTTTGCCAATAATCGAACCACTACCTACTGAGAGGTCCTCCAGAACGTACTTAGGGATCAACATGATAAACTAAAAGTAAAGAAATAACAACTACCAAGGATTCTAATTTTTTTGGGTTTTTGATATAAAACGATGCAGGTAAAATAAATAAAGTAAAGCAAAACAATAAAACAAAGTAAAGGATGTGCGTGCGAAAACTCCCCTCACAGAAGTCTTCTACTTCCTCCCCGGCAACGGCGCCAGAAAATTAGCTGCTGGCGCGTAGTTGACGTGGGAGAGTATGGTTGATGTAGGAGCTTCTTCTTCTTCAAGTCCCCGGCAACGGCGCCAGAAAATTAGCTTGATGCGTGGTGAATGACCAGCCCATTGGGAACCCCAAGAGAAAGGTGTGATGAGTATAGCAGCTAGTTTTCCCTCAGTTAAGAAACCAAGGTTTATCGTTCTTGGAGAGGAGAGACAAATGACTGAAGGTGATGCTTGCTAGCTTGCGACAGCTTCGGACAATTTATATATGGCGCCTCGTCCAAGCTTTGCTTGCTAACTGCAACGCGGAACCTGCACACAACACAACCAAGTACTTCGTTTCCAACTTGCGATGAGGTTGTCAATCTCACCGGTTTGCTTGAAACAAAGGTTATGAGCGTATCGAGTGGAAAACAGTAGAGTATGCGAATAAAGTAAACAGTGCGAGTAAAGTAAACAGGTGATAGCAATATGATGGAAATAGGACCGGGATCCACAGTTCACTAGTGGTGTCTCTCCATAAGATAAATAACACATGCTGGGTAAACAAATTACAGTTGGGCAATTGATAGAATAAAGATAAACATGATATGTCAAGAAAATCACTATGAGATTTACTCTGGGCATTACAACAAAATACATAGACCGCCATCCAACTGCATCTATGACTAATAATCCACTTGTGGCGAATCAATCCGAGAACTCCACAAGTATTAAGTTGCGAACAACAGATAATTGCATTAAGCAAAGTGTGTAATGTAAATAAAGCATATGCCCTTGAGCATATGAATGTTGTTTTCTCCCTAGTAGCAACAGCACATCTACAACCTTAGAGGTTTCTGTCACTCCCCCAGGTTAAATAGAGGCATGAACCCACTATCGAGCATAAATACCCCCTCTTGGAGTCACTAGCAACTACTCGGCCAAGATAGCTACTAATAACGGAGAGCATGCAAGATCATAAACAACATAGAGATAACAAAAGATAATATTCAGTACAGCAACTTAATCATAAACACCAATATTCATCGGATCCCAACAAACCAAACATGTAGAATTACATAACGGTGATCTCAATCATGTAGGGCAGCTCATGAGATCTAAACTTGAAGCACATGGTGGAGAAGACAACCATCTAGCTACTGCTATGGACCCATGGTCCAAGGTAGACTACTCACTCATCGCTCCGGAGGCAAGCATGGCGATGAAGAAGACCTCCGGTGGCAATTCCCCTCTCCGGCAGGGTGCCGGGAAGAGCTTCTGGACCCTCCCGATCTTCAGGTCGATGGCGGCGGTGGATCGTGATGTGTTCTGGAAAAGTGATCGAGTACTTAGGTTTTTTCCGTCGGGGGGTCTTTATAGGCGAAGGGGCGATGTCAGAGGAGGGGGCAGGTGCCCTCACACCATGGTGGCGCGGGCCAGGGGCTGGCCACGCCACCCCTGTGTGTGGGCCCCTGGTGGCCCACCTCCTACTCTCCTTCGGATCTCTGGAAGCTTCCGGGGAAAATAAGACTTCAGGAACTTGTTTCGTCCAATTCTAAGAATATTTCCTGTGTATCACTTCTGAAACACAAAAATAGCAGAAAACAGGGAACTGGCACTGTGGCAACTCGTTAATAGGTTAGTTCCGTAAAATGCATAAAAGTGCCACGAAGTGTAACAAAACAATAGACAAATGGTGTAAAAACAAGCATGGAGCATCAAAAATTATAGATACGTTGGAGACGTATCATTGGGCTAGCGGCGCCACCCTCGTGTCGACCCATTGCTAGTTGGTTGCTCACCTGACTCTCCCCCATCGCGGCAGTGGGTGGCACCGCTTGGAAGACGGAAGCCTGGCATGGTGCTCGTTGGGAGGATGGGGGAATCTCTTCGCCGCTGGCCTCGCCTTATATAACGATGGAGCGGTGGGAAACGCGCTGCTGGGAAATGAGCCGCTGGGCGACGGGAAGGCTTTTGAAGTGCACGCCGCTGGTGCTGGTGGGAAAAAAATTCCAACCCATGGATAAGATAGGTCGTGCCCGCTGCGCGCCGTGGCTAGGCCTGCCGGACCACGACGCAAATTTGGTCTGGGGCCTAATCCATCTAAACCAAAATGGACGGTTTGTGCTGCCCAGATGAATCAGTGTGCTGGAGATGCCCTAAGGGCATCTCTAGCGGGCCGACACATTTGGTCCATGCGTGTCCCCTCTGGTCCGACCGGACTGGTGGACCGTTGTGGCGCACCCCAGCGTTGCGACGCATCCGGACCGACGTGTCTGCCTCGACCCATCCTTGGCCCAAATTTGGGCCAAGTTTGCATCGGCCCGGACAGCATGCACGTCCTCCCAAGTCCTCCCTTGGCCACCCTGAGCCCTCCCGTCAGCGACGGAGAACGCTTTGGCCAATCCCACCCAGCACTCCCTTCTCCAAACCCTCGCCCCCATCGCCGCTGCCATGCCAAGCAGCACCGTCATAGCGGCCAGGGCCGCCAATGCTGCCGCCACATCTTGTCGTTGGCCAGCCGTGTCAACCTCAAGTACCGCTGGCACCATCCGTGAGCAGCAACATATAGGCAAGGCGCTCGGGACGTCTAGCTGGCCCCTGCCCACAACCTGTTCGACCATTCGCCCCGGCCGCATTTGAGGTATGTTCGCTGGTCTTCTCTGCTTCTGGTGGAGTTGGCATGGACACTGACCACGGTTTGTGGTGTCCTTGTAGATGGGCAGTAGCAATCGTAGGTCCGTCGCCAAGGCATTCTACAACAATGTGATCATGTCGTCGTCCGATGAGGACTCGAATGGTGACACTGATCTTTTGATGGCCGCTGCCGGCATAGTGAACGAGCACTTCCTGATGCCGCCTCGCAGGGGTGGCTCGTCTAAGAAGCGGGAGGCCAACATCGATCGCGATCGAGAAGCTGGCCACGCGTGCTTGTACAAGGACTACTTCCACCCGATCAATCCGCTCTATAAAGAGAAGGCATTTCGTTGCTGGTATAGGATGTCTAGAGAACTGTTTCTGGTAATTCTCAATGGTGTGAGAGATTACGATGACTACTTCAAGGCGAAGTACGATTGCACCAGTAAGATTGGCTTCTCCTCTTACCAAAAATATTTCGCGGTCGTTCGACAACTTGCATATGGAGTGCCAGGTGATCTCATTTGACGATTACATGTGCATGAGCGAGTCCACATGCCATGAAGCCATGTTCCGGTTTTGCGAGGATGTTATTATGGTGTTTGGCGAACATTATCTGAGAGAGCCAAACATCGATAACACTGCTCGCCTCTTTTCCATCAACGAGAGTAGGGGGTTTCCTAGAATGCTATGCAGCATTGACTGTATGCATTGGCAGTGGTAGAACTATCATTTTGGTTGGCAAGGGCAGCTCAAAGGGCATAAGGAGGGGTGTTATACGACCTTTGGATTTGGCACTCCTTCTTTGGCATGGCAGGATCAAACAACGATATCAATGTGCTGCTCCTCAGATTTCCTATGTCATCAGTGAGAACCCTTATGATAAGGGTTATTATCTAGTTGATGGTATCTATCTCTCTTAGGCCACCTTTGTCAAGACAGTGCGCAATCCTACAGATGAGAAATGCAAAATGATTGCTAAAGAGCAAGAGGCTGCTAGGAAGGATGTAGAGCCGGCGTTTGGTGTGCTTTAGTTAAGGTGAGCTATTGTTTGGTACCCTGCTAAAACTTGGAGTCCTGAGAGGATGTGGATTGTGATGACTGTGTCTGTGATCATGCACAATATGATCGTTGAGAATGAGCGGGATGACAGCATCTATGAACAAGGCTGAGATTTTTAGGGAGAGTTGGCTGAGCCAGCGCCAGGAGTAGCATGTTGGAAACAGTTCATACATGTCACAGAAACTTTGCATGATCGTCACATCCATGATCGGATTCAAACCAATTTGATTGAGCGTATCTGGACTTTTGTGGAAAACAAAGAAGGTTAATCCACTTATTTATTTCGTGTAATTTGAATTATATTTAATTTTGTGTGTTAAACTATGTTATTGTAAACTATTTATATTCGTAAGTACTTTTTATTTTATTTATTTGACTTCTTCCATATAGTTTCAAATTGGCCGTATGACCAGTGTCGCCAAAATGCAAGCTGTTGTCAGCGTCAAAATGGCCAACGTTGAACAAAATGCGTCACGTCGCTGCACGCACTGGCCAAATAGATCGGACTGTGCATTTTTTATCTAAGCCTAGATACAAACAAACTAAAACGGACCGTTTGATACGTCGGTCGCTGAAGATGCCGTAATGGCGCCGGTGTATTGGCATGGGATGTCCGGTGTATCAGCTCGTGGGATGTCCGGTGTGCCTCATTGATGACGCAACGTGTTAGCGTCCTTCCCTGCAGCTTCGCGCGTATCATTGCTTCGAACCGACCGTGCAAGCAGCCACAAACCAAGCATGGCAACGCCCTCACCCTCAAGGTTTGTCCACACATAATATATGCCGTGGTGCCATGGATTTCCTGTGTTACGAGTTTATGATAGGAGAAAAACGTCGCCTAGCACGGTTTGACGGTGATGTGCAGATGTGGACTTTCAACAAGCGACTTAATGTCTTTTGCCTACAGCATTGAGAGGAAAATGACGGCCTACAGGACGTTGAGTGCTGGCCTGCCACGACGGGTCTATTATTTATAGAGGCAGCTAGTTCTCAGTCGATCTAAAATATATTTGTTTTTTTTTTGTTATCTAATTTCATGTGCGATTCATGTCTGATCAAAAAAAATGCAACTGCACGTCCATGAGCAATATTCATGTACTGAAATCATGATTCATATCCAACGATTCTAGAGTTTTTTTTTTAACAATACCATAATATATTATAGCAACAAACAGTACATGGTAGAGATACATAAGCTGTCTTCAGTGATTACAAAATAAAGTCTAATAGAAAACATGCTAATCTTTGAGGTATTCAAACGTTTTTCTTCTATGATATAATCTTGTATTTTCCTGAAGGCAGCCAAAAGATAATGGCACATATATTAAACCATAAACCTGTAAATACCAACAGTTGTTTTCTTTCTTTTTTTAATTTGAGCCACAATGCCAAGGCTACATGCACGCATGCAACTATTAAAGTAATCATACAACATCAGCAAGAGTACCAACACTAGTATTTCAGGGAAGAGAAATCGAACGGCCTTGTCAACTTCGCTGGAAAGCCGAGAGTACGAAACACCATTGTCGAAGACGTAGCAGTTGGGACAAATATTGCAAGGATAACCCTCCTCGTGGTAACTAGGAGAAACAATCCAAAACCGATCAAGCGAAGCAAAATCTTGAAGACCGTACCTAAAAAACTATAAGCTTACAGCACCATCATTGACGCCGGGAAGGAGATCTCATCGCCGGGAAGGAGATCTCGTCGCCAAACAAAGAGCCAAATGTCACTTAGGCCATGTACAATGGGAGTGCTTAGAGAGGGTGCTTACGAAAATAAACCAAGCGTTTTGTTAAGCACTGGTGCTTATTTATATAGGAGAGATGCTTAATTAGGCATCTGCCTAGTCTATATAGGCACCAGTGCTTAACTAAAAAACGGTATATTTACCTAAACATCTTCCCTAAGCACCTAGCATTGTAGATGCTCTTATTATGAATGATGACATCTTCATTGACGTAGAAGAAACAAAGATGACTATCAAAACGCTAACCTAATCTTTGGAAAATACTGCTTTTATTGAAATCTTCACCCATAGATCGGGTTTCCTACCCCTCTCGACACCGACAAGGTCGGCCAGAGGAGAAAGAACCGGTCTATGGAGGAGGTGAAGCTTAGAAGCGGCGGCTAGGTCAAAGAGGCGGCTAGAGGAGAAAAAACCCAACGGCTCTAGAGTTAACCTTGAACTGGCTTCATTCTGAGATGAAATAGAACTAGGAAAAGGGTTATTCTACTTTTGAAAAACACCAAGTACACCAAGTACAATGTAGATATACAAACCATGATACCCCATGATCGGACTTACGTAATAAAATCTATGGAAGACTAGAATTGCATAGCTTCAAGATTGATGGACTTATCACAAACGCCACACTATGTAACTAACGTCGAACATAATAATATAAGCGGTGGCGAGACACAAAAGTAGATCAATCTTAGACCAGTAGCAGGAGCCTCCCATCCCCCACGGGTTTGGCCCCTAGGTTGAATGTGTGTGTCTTTTGCACCTTTTTAGTAAAAATGTTGAGGGGGTACTCCCCTTATTGATCTCGTTTTTTACAATCAATACCATATATATTCATTGAAACAAATAGTACATGGTAGAGATACATAAACTGTCTTTATCGATTACAAAATAACGCCTAAAATAAACAAGCAAATCTTTGAGGTTTCATATTCTTTCTTCTTTCATGACACAATCTTGTATATTTCTGAAGGAAGCCGAAGAAAAGCAAACCACATACCTGTAAATACTAACGAATATTTTCCCATAATTTTAATTTGAGCCGCAGTGCCAAGACTGTGTGCACGCACGCAACCATTAAAGTATTCAATCACCATCGGCAAGAGTATCAAGACCAGTATGCTAGGGAAAAGTAACTGAACAGCTTGGTCAACGTCGCTGGGGAGCCGAAAGTATGAATCACTATTGTCAACGACGTAGCAGCCGGGACAAATATTGCGAGGACAAACCTCCTCGCGGCAACCATGAGAACAGATCCAAAATTAATCTTTAGAAGCAAGATCTGAAGGCCCATACCTAGAAAACTTCAATCTTTCAACATCATCATTGACGCCGGGAAGAAGATCTCATCGTCGAACGAAGGTGCGAAGATCACTTATTGTAGACGATGCCATTTCCATTAACGCGGAGATGAAGACATAGAAAGCTACCAAAACCCTAACCTAATATATTGGAAATACTACTTTTACTGAAAACTCCATGCATAGACCGAGTTCCCCACTCCTCCCGACACCGGCAAGGCCGGCCGGAGGAGGGGAAACCAATCTATGGAGGAGGCTAAAGTGGAGGCGGCTAGGTTGGTTTGACGGCGGTGGTTGTTCTCTGTTCTTTGCTTCATGCGTGCAACTTATATTGATATTGTTTTTTAATTCAAACTCTACTGGTAGAAAGGCTTAAAATCAATTAATTCATAGTGAAAACAACCCTTGTTGTTTCTTTGGTGACGACATGGGCGTCCCACAACCCTAATTGTTGTGGGACGGTCCTAGCCAACGCTGCTTCTGAGTGGCATGGGTGGCGTGTGCCATCTCTGGATCTGATGATGCGCACGCCTGGTTGAGCGTTGGCGGGGGCGTGGATTTTGTAGTGATCGATGGTGGTTTGGTTCGGCCAAGGTTGGTGTAATGCAAGGCCATGTGAAAAGTCCTTGAGCTGACCGAGCGATTGCTACGCCTACGAGCATTGTTCTTATCGAAGGAGTTGTTGCGACCAGATCCTCATGTCGAGTTTGCTCTGGTAAAACACCAAACCCAGTCTAGGAGACAGTGACGGTGCTTTTGGTGTTGTCTTCCTCCTTAGAGGCATCATCTTGGAGTGGCGATGACTAGATGGACTAGTGTCTCGGGGGTGCAACAGATTCGTTGGCATTACGATTTGTGTGGCAATGATGGTAGTGGTAAGCAATGCCGAGTCGCTGCATTTCCTTCCTCTCGGACTATCCAGTGTCTTCTTGCGTTGCTATGTTGTAACATGTTGTGATGCCGTGAAGTCGATTTTGTGTGTTGTGGGGGCAGCAAGTTGAAAAATATGTCATGCAATGGCGGTACCAGTGAGTGATCTCCAGCTGTCGTCTGGATTTCTCGATGTGAACTGATCACCAAAGTCAAAGCTGCCACTTCCTCAACGTATTGGGATAGTTGTTTGTCATGGGCAAAGCCTTCTCGTTGACCGTTAAAGGTGAAGTTGGAGTCGCTAGCTCGAGAAGTGATGAAAAAGATGCTTAATGGCATGCTCCACAACGTTCTTTCGTCTCAACAATATGTATGTGCTTCATGTGGGTTGTGAGGTTGACCGGTAGTGCCCAATGTTGTCATGCTCCATGATGGGTTAAAGGCTTAAAGCTTTTACCTCTGTCAAAATGAGACACATAAGCGCTAAAACTGGGGTTTACGAAGCAATATTTGTCCCGAATGCTACGCCTTCGATAATGGTGGTTTATATCATGAGCTTCTAGCGATATTGACAAGACAGCTCGGTTGCTTTTCCCAAGATTGTTGGTGTTATACTCTTGCCTATGATAAGTAATTAGTTTCATGATTGCGTCGAGCGAGTAGCCTTTGCATTGTAACTCAAAAACAAAACTACTAGAGAACCTCATTTGTATTCAGTGTCTGCTATCTCTATGTCATATTTTAGTGGTTGTGTCTTCAGAAGAATGTAAGATTGTGTCCTTGGAGAAGAAAGAGTTTGAAGGTCTTGATTTACTTTTTTATGTTTGAGTTTGTTTTGTAATATGTGCATACAACTCTCTTGTATCTCTACCATGTAATATTCACTACTATAATATATTAAGGTATTGAGTATCAAAGAAAAAGGGTCACTTCCCACTTCTAACCCTGCTAACACATATATAAATCTGTTTTAGGTTCTACAGCGACAAATAGAAAACGGTGCAGCAAGGAACACGTCACCTTCTCACTACTAGGAAATAGGTCATAGGAGGAATGCTCATCAGAGGCATACACAAAATTTCGTACGCCACGGCTATGTAGCGGAGGCGTACAGGAAAAGTGTACGCCACGGCTGCGGCCATAGCCGTGGCGTACAGAAAGCACGCACGCCATAGAGCATTGGTAGGGTGGGTTTGGGCTGGTCGGGGCACCGCATCGGAGGCGTACGCGATCTCTGTATGCCACGGATAGTGCCATATCCGTGGCGTACAAGTGACCTGTACGCCTTCGATGCTATTGGTCCTGGTACCTTCTGGGCCCACCAAACCTATCCGTGGCATACAGCATCCGTGTACGCCTCGGATACAGGTCATATCAGTGGCGTACAACGTCTTGTACGCCTCAGGCTGTTGTCGGCCCTGTCGCTACCCGGTCCCACCAGTTATACCCATGGCGTACACGATCTCTGTACGCCATGGGTGCTTTATGTAGCAGAGGCGTGCAGCTTCCTGTACGCCATGGATAACCTGGCACTAACCCTTAACCCAATTTCAGCCTCTCCCACCTACCAAAATAGCCACAACATTTATTCCCCCCTCCTAGCTCGAACTCTCCTTCCTCTCCACCCTATTTCTCACATATATATCACTCCTTTTAACCAATTAAACCACTATTTTATCATTTTATCTACAAAATCACTCCCTCCTTGTCCCCATATATGGTTGTATATGTGGATCTCTCCATACACCTCATCTAGATCTAGATCTAGATCTAGATCTAGGTGTACTAATTAGAAGTCTTCGCTCATCGGTAAGCCACCCGGTTGACATTGGCATATATCCGGTTACCTATCTAATAGGTGACTATAATTTGCTTGGAGGATGCATAAAGTAGATATTGTAATATGGAAATTTGTGGGAAAATTGTGTGTGCGTTGCATGCATGCGACGATGTAATTGATTCTATATATATGTGAATTTGCATTGTGTTTTTGATTGGAAGTTGATGTCTTGAAAATGAGTTGCCGATATTTTGGCGAAATGTTGATTCATTTCCATTTCGACAAAAAATTGGCTCTCGGCATCGGTCTTATTTGTACGAAGGTCATGCCGAAATTTTGAATGACAACCCACCATATGCTTCTTATTCTCTTGCATATATGCCGTGCAGGTGAAAATGGTCATGATGAAGGAAAGCACCGTGATTAGATATTTGAGCCACGCGACGGACAACATGATCCAAAACAACCTTAAAGAGACTAGTTAAATGCCCGCGCGTTGCTACAGGCTTTTTTTTTGATATGGTGTGGCTTATGTTGCTTGTTTGAAATTCAATGGAACTAAATCCCCTATTTAATATTTTAGTAGTAGAAAATAGTGATCATATCGCAGATAAACTTACTCCAATGACCATTAATACTGAATCAGCACAAACAGCAGCAACAATAATGATGACAAATAATTCTACAGCTGATCAATTATTGACACATTTTTTTAAAATATTCTAATTTGTGATTTGAACTTGTGACATTTAGCAGCTAGCTTCTCCTCTTGCCTCTGGTGAGACAGTCATGCTCTCCTGTGACTGCAAACTTTCAGCTTCATAGTTTCCCAACCGTAACTCTATGTAGTAGCCTGATGCTATTGGCATGTCCCTTGCCGTCACCGCACTATCTACAGGAAAAAGAAGTACATTTTTTCAATCAGAAATGTCCTAAAACCAGACCAGATTACAAACATTTAACAATAGTAACATGTGACAGAGGATTCAGGTGGATTAGTTCATCAATATAGGCTAGCATAAGCAGTCAACACAGAATGTGCCAAAATAGGATATGAAATTCATTCGACAACACAAAATTATGTACACCAAATAAAGGGGCATGAGAATGAACAGCCTAACAACAATAGCAGAGGCACACATCTGTTGTAGCAAGGCATCTATTGTAGCAAGCCATGAAGTATTCGAGGTACAAGAGGTGACAACTTCACTCAGTCCATCACCATGCATGCCTTCTCATGGATCAGTTCATGAATTATGTCAGTAATTTACCTCGTCCTATCACAACGATACTAAGTTATCCCTCTATTGGCCACAACTAATGACATTTCTTCTATTAGCGTATCGTATCCATAAGTCATGTAACATAAACTTTGCAGTGATGTGTTCTAGATGATTTGGCAACATACCATGAGTAACAACACAGAAAAGATGGTTGCCTATTAGGTCCTACTGAGAACAATTAGAAAAACGGCACAGCCTGCAAACCAGTAGCGGGATGGAAAGGTGCAATTTTTTCACAGAATACAAAAAATTAGTTCCAAGTGTTGATTTAAAATCATGTTTCTTCATGCTACGCTGAAGATTAACTTTCAGTTATGTGCATACTGTCACATCAGGCACATGAGAGCAGACAACTGATTCCACTTTGGTTGCTCGCTGGGTAAGTGTTGCTGTAAACAATGGCCCATGGGATAATTCAGAAAAGCTATATCATTTTTTTCAGACATTATTGGAAAGAAGATCATTTGCATTCGAAGTAAATGTCATTGTAAACTATAAGTCCATCAGATAATGATAGACAATTTTTCAAATGAGATGTATTACTTAAATTACTTTTGATGTAAATTTCACAGGAGGTTCATGGAAAATAACTTGAACATTAAGAATACACTTTTTCATTAAGGAAAACAAATAAATGAATATGGGGAAAATCTCTTGCATTTTTTATCTCGATTAAAAACATGACTACTTGATGTTGTACAAATGAAACGACTCGGTTCTTATGTGTGGCAGTTATTCCTTTAGCAGCCCAAGATTGAAGCTGAAAGAGAAGTGTGTACCAAATTAGGCTCTGTAGGACTTCACAACTTCATTACCATAGATTTCTTTTGGCAATGGGATACCAACAATCAGCCTATTGGGTAGTGTCGATAAAGCGAAACCTGTAATCAGCTAATCAAACTGACGGCCTCCCCTGCAAGCCTGATAATATGGAAGACCATCTTCATTCTTTAACATAGAATACCATCATTTACCACACCTATTTTTTACTAATGCACAAACCAGCGTGTTAAAAGCAAGATTTTCCAGTTAGCTTTCTTCATGTCATACTCATAGTCTGGCATGGATGAGTTTGCAGGTCGTATGTTTCACTACCAACAGCTAGATCAGACTCATCACAATACCTTGTTACGCTTTCTGCTACACGAGCGGGCCTGCTGACGAATTAGAGAGATCAGGAAGATGTTATCTCACATACTTACATGAGATGATCCGAACTATTTCATGACCCTTCTTCGCGAACGTCCATAGCTTTGCGTGCTCAACTTCAATTGTTCAATCTGGATGAGATTTGCACATATGTCAACGTTAAATCTAACAAAACCAAAACGAAATTTGTTCATGTATGGATGAAGGGGATTGTACGAGTATGGAGCAGGAAGGGCTAGTGAGAGAGAGAGAGAGACCAGGAAGGGGAAATCCGTCGA
The DNA here is from genome assembly GCA_007115705.1 of Dactylis glomerata. Lineage (NCBI taxonomy): Eukaryota > Viridiplantae > Streptophyta > Magnoliopsida > Poales > Poaceae > Dactylis > Dactylis glomerata. The sequence continues at coordinate 4,973,112 of QXEO01000625.1, read as the reverse complement.
ACATGTGGTGGCCATCGACCTTCTAGGTGTCCACTCGCTGCACGGAGCAGCCATGTAGCGACGGTGCTCGGGAGGAGGTCGTGGCCGGCCAGTGCGGCGCGGCGCTCGGGAAGATCTCCGTGGAGGCGAGCCGGGGCGGCTAGGGCATCAGGCGTCAGCGCAGGCGTGGCGGCTCTGGGCGGCGCGCGGTGAGCTAGCTTGGGCGATGCGCATGGCACGGCAGGAGATGACCTTTTTTGAAGCACCGCTCCTCTCTCTCTCTCTCTCTCTCTCTCTCTCTCTCTCTTCGAGTACACCGCCAGCACAGCCCCCACTCCGGGCTCCTCTGCCAGGGAGCACCCCCTCCGGCCATGATCTGCTGGATGCCGTTGAGAGAGGACCTCGGCTGCGCTGCCACTCAGGCTCACGTCCGCATCACCTCCGCGCGACTGCGTGAGGCCCTCGGCTGCAGTGGCCGTTGTTGCCCGGGTCGCTAGGCGATGCCGTCATTTTCGGCGGCCGCCGCGTTGGCGGCGGCGGTGGGTCGAGGAGCGAGGGGAATTTTTTTCGTCGCGAGACGAGACAACCACGTACGAAACGTTTTTCTACGGGAGGTAGTTTTTATCCGGTTTATTTGATGGACGAAACGATTTATTTACCTACCACGGTTTATGAACCATCACGTCCTTAAGCCGTATTATTAGTAGAGATAAGGTGTCCCTGCCGAAAATGCAAACTAAGGACCTTGTTCAACCCCTTTTCGGGCAAAGTGCTGAAGCACCTGCTGATGAGTGGTTTTATGGATGGCCACACTCAATGGATGGGTGCAACAAACAAAGTGCTGGAGCACCTGCTGATGAGTGGTTTTATGGATGGCCACACTCAATGGATGGGTGCAACCAACAACAACAACAACAACAACAACAACAACAACAACAACAACAACAACAACAACAACAACAACAACAACGATGATGATGAGGACACGATGAAGAACATGATGGTTCCGATGAAGATCATGATCAGGAAGAACATGTAGATGATGAGGACACGCGGACGCCGCTGACTTCAGCCATGCATGACCCTCATCTCCAAGAACTGCTTACTAGGAAGATAGGTGACGCTAGAGGTGCTGCTAGAAAGAAAGCTAAGCTGGTGCAACTAGAGATAGACTCTACTACACCATTGTATGCCCAAGTTGTACAAGATATCAGGTCAAACTCGTTGGGATAGATTTTTTTTCTTTGAAGTTGTCGGTTTAGTTATTTTGAGCACTGAGTACGTACGTTAACAATTCATGAGTATACTATTTTATAGGTGTGAGACTTTGTTATATTTTTTGGATTTCATTTTAATAATTATATAAAACTTGTTCTGTAATTTGATGAGATGTCTCTTGTATACACGTGCGTGCACATGCACATTTATTAGTTTTAGTAAAATTATGCTATATTTACGTTGCACTACAGGAAAACGTCAAGGTGCCGACAGCCTATACCTACTCCGACGGCTTTTAGTCGGGGCATTGGCGTAGTCCACAAGCTGTGCAGCCTACCAATAAGTCCGTCGGTCCAGATAAGCCATCGGCGCAGGCTTCCTCTATGCCGACAACTTCCTCTACCGTCTACGCCGATAGCTTTCTCTACACCAACGGTAAACTAGCCTGAGCCGGCGCCGACGACAGCTATTGGCACAACCTACGCTGACGGCATTCGGGGCTGTGCCGACAGCATCTGGCCTTCGGCTTCTTGACATATTCCTGTAGTGTTGACGAAACATTCACATATCCAGAAATGTGCCACTTATCATAGCTGCCAGCCGATACTAGCATGGAAACAACATAAGACTGACATAAATGGCAAGCTCAAGAAACTAGAATCCTCTATCATAAATGGCAAGCTCAAGAAACTAGAATCCTCTAACTGTCCCTTGTAAAGCAGAATGTTTCCGGGAAACTCAAAACATAGACCGAGCTATATGTAGCCTTTTATTTTTAAACATATAAAATTTGTATTTAAAAGTTTCAAAAAAAATTGAAACAAAATTCTTATGATAGGCAATGTTGAATGCTACAAACCGGTATAAATCTCAATATAAAATACTTTCTATTCTAGTCTACACAAAAAAGACAAAATCTGACATATTATATAGTGAATAGTACACGTTTCAACACTATATAATTTTGTCAGATTTTACCATTTTTGTGTAGCCTAGAATATAAAGAATTTTATATTGAGATTTGTACCGGTTTGTAGCATTCAACATTACCTTTCACAAGAATTTTGTTTCAAATTTTTTTTGAACTTTGAAATACAAATTTCATATGTTTAAAAATAAAGGGTTACATGTAGCTCGGTCTACGATTAGTCCATATCCAATGTTTCCAGGTTATCTCAACTTACGCTGAACCCAAATATGAGTTGCTGGAGTCTGGGTCGCAAGACTCAAGTACTTTTGTCTTGGTCGAGCCTGACTGCCTAAGTACATTGAAAACACACCCAAAAAAAAATTCTTTGACTGGCCCAACATCCACAAAAATAACATGCTCGCAAACAGCAAAGATATCTCTATGTAAGTTAAGCTGCTCCTAGCTACGCAAACTCCTGTCAAATTTGCTACAGTGAACTGCACGAGATGGGAACACATCCTGGCACCTTACACAAAACATTACAGATAACTTCTTGATCTGAACCTACAGGAACGGATAGAGCCTAAAGCACATAGGCGGCAAGGCACTTACTAGCAATGATCAATTGCACTTTTCTATCTGGAAATGCTCGGAACATGGCGTCTGTCATCTGATGGTCACAGCAGAAGCATCATCTTTGTTCATTCTATCACGGCGGAATGATTCTTCATCTCTTATCAGAGGAGGGATACTCCACGTGCCATATGTATGGCCAGATAATTTTCCCCCTATGTTTAATAAGCCAATAAAATCAAATAAAGAAACTAATTATCAGAACATCTTCAAACTGCATAAGGAAAACAGACCTTCCCTCGTAGCTTCCTCACACCTTCTCCAGTAACTCCCTGAGAGGCTAGGGTCCAATTTCTTTGAAAAGCTCTCATATTTCTCCTCAGCTTCACCTATGCACTTGGCCTGCAGGTACAACAGTCATTCCGTAGAAGGAATTACCATCCCTAACTTTTAATTTTAAACTAATCAGCAAGCTCTAGTAAAACTTACCTGCAAGAATGTAATTTAACTATTTAATAAGACAATGTCTGTAAGCAGAAGTTATTATGTCGTAAATGAGTCTAAATCATAAGGACAAATTCACAGTGATCTTAAACTACCCAAAATACAATCGGATTTGTTAATAACTCCGCAATTTACATGAATATGTATCATGCCATACATAACTACTTAGCCCACTGCAAAAACACGTGCACTGTGGTTAATTCTGAAGTCATGAATATTTACCCAGTAAAAGCATCCCGCATGTTCTGCTATCCTATTTTTTAACAAGGTAAGTCTTTGCATAAATAAAAACATCAAGAATACAAGTGATATTATGAAGAAATAATGTGTCTGAAGTCAAAGGCGCAAAAAAAAAGTCTTACTCACCAACATCTTTGGTGCATCCAAAGGTCCATATATCGCAGCAAACATGCGGAGGATGTTAAAAGTATTATTGATCACATCGTCCTACAATACAAAAGAGCTAGTTTAAAAGCTACACATGCATGCTTATACTTTTCATTCAGTGACGATATCATTAGCAACACTCACCTCATAATCGTACCTGCAAGATAGAAACCAGTTATTGAGGCAACAACTGCTTACGTTGATGGTTAACAGAAAAAAGAACATCTCTAAATAGTGAGAACGTGAATCACAGTTTACTGTAATCGGTTTTGTATTTCTGTAGATCATTTACTCCCTCTGTTCCTATGAACAGGTACAAGGGAGTATTAATTAGGTTTAATCTTAACTTCATAACCAAAGTGACAACTGTATTGATGATAAAACTACTGTTTTGAGTTGAATATGTATCACCTCATTTTTCATGGTACAGGTTTTGCACATTCCTGGTTAAGTTCTACTTGCTTCCACTTGCACACATACACATCACTGAAACATTTAATTAAGCAGGCCATATGTGCTACATTTAATTAAGCAGGCCACTTGCAAAAGTAAGATTTATATATACTCACAGGTCATCAGATATCTCAACTAGAAATTCTGAGATGGACAAGAACTCCATATGCAATTCATTGACCTAGAAATAACCAAAGAAAAATGTCCAGGTATTAAGAAGACAACAAAGAGTTAAAGTTTGATAAGAAGGAAAGCTAAAGACTTATACCTGCTGACCAGTAAGCTTATACATCATCAGATTAAGAACTCGATAATCAAATGATTTGAGATGGATTGCTTTCATCACATCTTCAATTGATATCTATACAAAAAAATAGCACTGCATTTGAGTTTTGCGGGGAGAAAAGTTATCTTCACATGGACATGTTTGATTAAAGAAAACGACATTTGGGGCATTAGTTACTTCACATTTTTTTTAGCAAGCTGCCAAGCTCTATCTATTCCCTTAGACACTACATTGCTTAGCATCTTGCCTCTAATCTTACCAAGTTTAAATACTCCCTCCAACCCATATTACTTGTCACTAGTATGGACGTATCAAGACCTGAAGTATGTCTAGATACATCCATATTAGTTACAAGTAATATGGATCAGAGGGAGCAGTACACTTATGTAACTTCTTTCGATCAACATCTGAGTGAATATAATATATGATAAGCAAACAGCTCTAATAACCTTATCATTTCTGGATAATGCTTGACAAAGCTTCCTCTCCAGAGACCAATACTGGATACCAGATTTGAGTTCATTTCGCAATCTAAAAACAGACGAAAGATAGCGCCAATTCAATCAGACATGGTGAATATTTACAAGTGCATAGAGAAGAAGTTACTAACTGGTCTGTCATTAACCCCTGGCGCTGAAGAAGAATATCAAGAGGGTCAAGCATGTCAGACAAGGATGCTTCATTGAAAGCTATTTTTTTCCTTTCCAACACCTGCATTGGTTAATAAAAACAGCAATGAATAACAAAAACAAAAAATACCAGCAAATAACTGTAGGGGGAACATAAACCGTGTTCCATTTCACATTCCAGAGGATAACCAAGTCAAAGGTCCAAAACTTACTGTTGCAGAAAAGTTATCTGGGACTAAAAGCAAACTGTCTTCATTTGAAGCATCTAACTGCAACAAGAAAGATTGAGTTTGCCCACTGGAAAATAAAACCATAGGAAGAAACTGTGAAGCACACTAAACCTGGTATATGTAGCTCTCTGTGAATGAAAGAAAAGGAAGAAACTTGAAAACAGATTGTGGTTTGTGAATGTCCAAACCATGAAATATAAAGTATGACCTGCACTGCCATTTTAGGGGAAAAAACAAGTTAAGAATAGCATAGCTAACAGTACGAAAACATGCTTGACACCCAAGATTGCAGACATCAAACTGAGACAATCTCTGTGTGAAATTTCTTAAGCAATGTAATCAAAGAAATCCATGGCAATTTGTATAATTCTTTTACTTGAATCTTAATATCTAATGCCCCAAAGTCAGCTCCTTCAATGTTTTTCCCCATAAGCAAAATCTGAAGACTGGCATTAGCATGGTCTTAGAAAAGCTGGGTAGAAGGTATCAAAGAGTACGCACAAAATCTTCAAGTGTGGAATTGGCTCTCGTCATAGCATCAAATCCAATCATAGGCACATCCTGTGTGATTAATTTCTCAGTATTCATCTTGAACTTCTTAGTTGGCCGAAGTAAATATCCAGAAGATATATCTTGATCAGCTGAAAAAAAAAGGTAAAAATCTCAACCGAGTAGAAAATTCGATTAATAATAAATTTTCTGAGCTGACTTACAAGGTGAAGGGAGGTTAATCCTTATTTCATCTTCACTTTTAGTACCTCCCAGACTTGCGAGATGTTGTACTTCTTCAAGAGTATCAGAGTTAACCTTACAAACAAGTCTCAATTACAATTCAGCATTGCAAACACTTAAAAGTAGGGAATGTTCATGAAAGACTACCTCTCTTAACAGCTCAGAGACCAGTAAGATCTTCTTTTCCATGGTAAGTGAATCAAAAGGTTGCACCTACATACCAAAAAAGAAACAATAAGGTGAAAATTTTCTGAACATTGAAATCAGATTTGACAAAATAGATTCTAAATGCATTTAGTTTACTAATGCAATCACTATGTTAACACTTCAAATCTCATTAAGAGATAATGATTTTTTTTCCGAGAATGGATACTGAATTCAACAGAGGAATGAGAAAATTCAACGTACGCAGACCAAGTGAAAAGATATCCTAATCTAAGGATAGAAGCGCAACTCTTGTGTACCTAGCAAACATAAATTGGTTTGAATCGCTCAACGAAATACTATCACAGAAAATCTATCAAAATTAAATCATCTTCATTAAAGGCAAAACCATTCGATAGAGAAATCAAGTTTCCATAGCTATTCAGACATGTCAAGGGGTCATGTTTATTCCAAACTATAGAACCTCAATCCACCTCGCGTACTGGAGCTTCAGATCCAACCCATAAGCGCGGATGCCGTTTTCTATCCAGCAAGCAAATCTAAGCATGCGCACCAACATACACCACCTGAACCGGATTGACCCCGAGTCGCAAAAGCCCCGGCCATGGGGAACCAGCCAGGCTATACCGCTGCTAGCACTTCACCTCGTAAATTCACATTAGCGCGCGTACAACAGCGGACTAGTATAACTTCCCATCAAAACGAACAGCGGACTAGTATAACTTCACCCGCGTAAACCCTCGGGCAGTCGGGCTAATTAAAATTCTCTGCGAGGTTGCGGAACCGGCTCGCGCGCGGCGCGCAGGCAAGAGATTTTGTTCACCGGTAACCGATATACGAGCACGCGCGCACATAGCGTGCGCATCTGAGGTGATTGAATTCGTGAGACGGCGGAAGGGGAGGGGGCGAACCGTACCAGGAAGAGGAGGAAATGGGCGAGGAAGCGGTCCCCGCCGCCTCCGTCGGCGGTGGGGTCGGAGAGGCCGCGGGAGCCCATGAGGGAGAGCACCCTCTGCACCTTCTCCAGCTGCAGCAACGCCTCCATCGCTTCCCCTCTCTGCCTTCGATTCAGTTCGATTTCAGGTTTGTGCGAGAGAATTCACCGAGAACGGAAAGGAGGAAGAAAAAAGAGCAAAGAGAAGGTTTGGGCCCTGAGCTACAACTAAAAGAAGCTACAGTCCAGATCACAACGTGGGCTTTGGCAGATGGGCTATGGGATCCCAAAACCCATTGACGTGAAATATGCAGCAATGGGCTCAAATGTCTGACAGATGCTAGTCCGGGTCACCAGGTGGGCTTGGGCGGATGGGCTTCGAGAAAGGAGCATACGTCGTCGTCTTCTCCAAAACAAAATTCTGTAGCACTGAGCTGAACGAACTGCTGAAGGACCAAAAAAAAACTTCAAAACCAACCAGTGCAGAGTATGACTCTGTGTGCACTCCGCGGACAAATTCTCAGTGGTAGTAGGCTCGGAAACGCACGCACGCTTTCGGCATGACAAGAACCTTTCAGGGGCCGCCTGACGTCCGGTTGGTGGAGAAGAAATCCACCAGCACCTGAAGGAGCACGCCATGGGCGTGAGACTAGTACTACTGCAGTACTGTGCACGTATGAACATGATTGAAATTTGAATGGTATCGTCAACGCTAACTACTACCATACTGAACACGGCTAATTATTGAATGGTATCGTCAACGCTAACTACTACCATACTGAACAGCTAGCTGACGCGAACGCTATGACGAGCTGCACGCCTGCACGTAGAGCTGACGATGCCGGGAGCTTCAGCTGCCATCCCGACATGGATGGCCTCACCATCGAGTACTCCATGTCAGCCATTGTCCCATTCCATGTTGGTTGCTGCTCATCTAGTCACATGAGATTATGAGATTCTGCAAGTCCACAAGTTTTGGGTTATCTGAATTGTGCTTTCCTACATTTTTTTTTTTTTCGAGAACACGCAGGAGATCTGCGCGTCATTGTATTAAGCTCGAAAAGGGGTACAAGAGTACAACACACATCCACGCCAGGCCACGGCTTTGCGTGGCCGAACACACGCCCTAGCTAGGCTACATCTCTCACACGCCCACCTCTGCGTCTCACGCTAATCCACAGAGCCCATTCCTCGGTGATGCGCTGAGCGACACTGGCAGCCGACGAGCGCACACCATCAAACACACGCGCATTGCGCTCTAGCCATAGCGAGCGCATGATCAACATGATGAGGGAGTTGGCCGTCCTGCTGCCCCTCCTAGACAGGCCGGCAACCGTGCTCGGCCACCAAGTGGCGAGGGAGCTCAGCGACGTAGGCTGATAGCAGCCTGGAAGATGGGAGCAAATTACCATAGCAAGGGGCAAGGCAGATCGGCTGACAAGTGCACTACTAATAGCAGCTAGAACTTACTAAATGGATGACTTTGTAGCTGGTGCGGCCGTCCTTTTGGCTTGACGTGAGGTAGATCATGATTCTGGAGATGCTAACACTTTGATGAACCTACGATCGAATTGGTCTGTTTAACTAGTTTTACTTCTGACAGTGACCCCTACTGCAGTGTCGGCTCGCAGTTCCAAACTTACGTACATAGATGCTCTTCTATTTCCTAATCGCCGGTCAACTGAGCCTCATCATACTAAAACAGTACTAACCGTTGTGAAATTTTCAGCTCGATCTCGACCTTGGACTTCCGCTACTGCTACTACCGTGGAGCATGAAAATTTGGCACGCGTCAAGCAGCATCACATGCACTGTCACTACGGTTTCTCTGCCAATGTCAGAATGGAAAGACGTAAATTAACGCCATAATACGGTAATTAAGGTCCAGCGAGCATGTTGTTATGCGGTAATAATTAACCGTGAACGTTATGAAATTCCGATTTGGCTATGTGCTCGAATCTCTTGCATTTAACGAGGGCATCAGCACGTTGTTTGTTTCCAGTTTCCTGACTTGCTCGTTTAACTACAGCCGGTCGTGGTGCGCCCGAGAATCAACGCGGCCGGTCGTCCCCCCTGCGTGCCTCGAACTCCACAGCTTCAGACTTTCAGCAGCTAGGATCGAATCTGATCCTGCCCTGCCCGAAGCTTCTCACGGTCCTCCAGATCGCAGGTGTGGCAATTGTCTCCATCACATCTGACTGTTGATTGTTGAAGTCTTAAAGGGACACACGTCCTCCGCTCCGGCTTTTGCTGGAAAGCGCCGTGCGTCCGTGCCCTCATTCCACCGCCATCGCCGGAGAATAGATAGCCGACGTTCCGAGCGGGTCTCTCGACCGTACTATGGAGACAGCGTGCACGGCAGCGAACATGCTGGCACTGGAGTGTCGGGTAGCTTACGGTTGCCTGCCCGAGAGTTCAAGCCGTGCCATGGATGGCCCGATCCCACCCACCTGTGGAAAATGACGCGCCTCGCCTCACGTGAGAAAAGCAGCTTGTGAAGAAGAGTTAAACATATCATTTACTCGATTTAGCCTTTCTACTCGCAAGATTCAAAATCGTTGGCTTAAATTTGATATTTTGACTCGATTTGGTTAAAAAAAAACCAGTTGTTGAAATTTCGGTTACGCGGGCGAACATGGAGCCCACTCGGAGGAAGGCGGGTACAGAATCAGCCATTTTAGGACGGTTAATCTCCCACTAGATAAATTATCCCTCCCCTCAAACCCCCAACCCCCCCCCCCCCCCCCACACACACACACACCACCACACACACACACACCACCACCACCACCCTTCATTTTGTATATAGATTTTAAAATCCTTAACCCTAGTTCTTTCCGCCCAATTCTTTGGTTCCTCTCTGGCCGATATTTAGTGGCGAGTGGCTCGCATTGTCCGAGCTCGAGCATTGCGAGTATGGCGAGTGTCAAGTGCGATCGATGAAATGTTCGTGATATGATTGAGTATACCACCCATACCAAAGGGATTTCTTCAATTGGCCTAACCACAAGGTTAGTCTGGTTGAGATGAGTTGAATTTGCCTTCAATTTTCTCTCGGATAATTTGAGTTGTGAGCTGGATTTTGTTCAGTAATGTAGTCTAGTGGATGCAATTTCTGGAAGTGGACTAATGTCTATGAAGATTTCATAGAGGATAATGGGACTTCCTCCTTTGAATGAGAATTTGAACATGTAGCAGCCCAGTTCCAATGTTGAAGAACATACAAATGGGAATGCAAGGATATAGTTTGATGATGCAAACATGTGTATGCTAATGGTGGCCCTTTTTGTGAATGTAGTTCATATGTGTTTATTCAGTATAATATTTTGACCAAGAATTATTCAATGTAAATTCATAAAAAATTTGTGGACAAAGTTAGCAAGAAACCACTAAAATTTCAAAAGAGGCATAGTTCATATGTTTGCAAAATCTCAGGTAATTCGGTGTAAAATCTAGCAGAAATCATATGTATGTCAATTTAGTGGAATTTCGCTAAAATTCATATTACATAAAATGCATCATAACATAGTCTTGACCCGAATCAAACAGTCTAAAACCCTTGATTATTCAATGCCAAAAAACAGAGAAAAACGGTCATCCGAACTAAACTACGCACACTTGTCATTGCCGGTAGGCTAGAGCGCTAGCCCATAGCCATTCATGGCCGACGCATGGGCAGGTTTTCATGGGGGTCGATGGCGAGGCCTTCATAAATGACATGATCAACACTGGCCGCGGAGATAACGATGGCGACTACACCTAGGCCGAGCCAGATACCCAGCCTGGGCAACACGGCTACGACATTGGCGCTGAGCCATTGTTTCCAACCAACAGCGTGCCCATGGACAATGGGATGGCGGCCGCGACACTTGTCGAGTGTGCTTTCCTAAAGCCAAGAGGATCAGCCAAAGGATGGCAAGCTACACACCGGCATAGGACGAGGTCCTTTGCGAAGCTTGGTTAGAGGTATCAACCAATCCCATTTCCGGCATCGAGCAAAAGGAATTCAACTATTGGAGAAAGGTGCGCAAATTCTTCCACGAGCAAAGGAAGATTTGTGAGAAACCATTTCAAAATAATCAAAATGACCTCTCCCTTTCCAAGAAATGGGGCACCATCCATGCCGAGTGTAGCAAGTTTCAAGGGTCAATTGAAAAGATCTAAAAAAGGCAAATTAGCGGCCTCTCGGTGGTTGACATGGTAAAACCTATTCCTTTCTTGTCGTTATTTTTGGCATATGCATGACACCATTGCTCATTGGCTAATGTAGATGCTCAAATCGTTGGAGCACTTCAAGGTGGCAAGCGACAACAAGGCCTTCACTTTGAGCCATTGTTGGTATGTCCTTAAGGACTCCAAAAAATGGGAAGATAGCTTTGCCCTTTGGCAAGAGCTCAATAACAAGAAGGGCAGAGGTGGCAATGCCTCGACGGGTGATGTCATCGATATTGACGCCCAGGGGCCTTGCATTGGCAACCATGAAGGCACGGGCCTAGCACCTGGTGCCCGGAAGCGCCGGCCGCCAGGACACAAGGCTACCAAGGCCGACATCACCCAGCAGGCCGGCTCCTTGGCGTTCCAAGAAACCTTGAAGGAGCTCATGACCAAGAAGAAAGAGGCCACTTCCGAGAGGGAGGAGCGGCAGCGTAGAGACAAAGAGGCCACCACCAAGATCTTCGTTGATCTCCAAGAGAGATCTGTTGGAGGCCGAGGCCAAGACAAAGGTCATGGAAGCCGAGGCCAAGGCAAGACTCTTGGAGGCCGAGGCGAGGACCAAGCTCTTGGAGACTTAGGCCAAGACCAAGCTCCTTGAGGCCGAAGCCATGCTCATGTCCGAGGAGAACAAGATCATGCTCACTGACTTGGAGACCATCTCTGACCCTTCCTGACGGGAATGGTTGGAGAATAGGCAGAAGATGATCCAGGCGCGGCAGGCTTGAACGGCCGGCAATGGCGATGGCGATGGCAAGGGCACACACAAATGCTTACATTGTTGGACTTGCCATTTTTTTTGGAGATGTTGTAGATATTGCCTCATTTTGCACCTTTCAGATAAACTGGCCACTGGTTGACGTTGCCAAGATGGCATTGACATATGTTTGTCACTTATTTGCTTCCAAAATATTTATGTTTTCGAGATTTGGTTGTGCCAATCTGCTCAAACTGGCATGTGCTAGTCAGTTTGCTTGAACTGACCAAAAAAGCCAGCGCGGACAGGATGCATCGGGTCGCTGCGTGTGCCGGCCAGGCGGCACGGACCGCGATACAAATTATGTCCAAGCCTCGCCGCAAACGGACCAGGAAAGACCATTTGTGTCTTCGGTTGGCCCGCTGGAGATGCCCTTACGGCTAAGACCATTTTCAAATAGAGAATCATGGGCTTCTATCAAGTACTAAAGGCAAGCTCCCCACCTACCACCACCCTCCTTCATTTTCTATATAGATTTAACGTTGTCTCCCCAAAATCCTCATTTATGAGCAAATCCTTAACCCTAGTTCTTTCGCTCGAGTTCTCCGGTTCCTCTCTGGCCGATATTTAGTGGTGAGTGGCTCGCATGTTCGAGCTCGAGTATGGCGAGTGTGAAGTGCGCTCGATGAAATGTTCGTGATATGATTGAGTATACCACCTGACGAAGGAATTACAAATGGGTCATCGATATTTGCCTACCCGGTTCCCGCCAAGGAAGAAGCCCGCTCGAAGGATACAAGAAGCCCGCAAGGCCCAGCACTCCGACTTGGAGTAGAAGGCAAGAGACTTTGTAAACCCTAAATGGCTGCATATATAAAGCCACCAAGGGGCACCCCTAGCGCCATCTCTGGACAGATTAGACAACCTAACTCGCATAAGCTAGCCACGCCATCTCCTTCCACCTCCGCCAGATTACCTCTGCGCACCATTGTAGCAACTCCACATATACCAGCAATACAAGATCAGACAAGCAGGATGTAGGTCTTTACCCTCCGGGGGGCCGAACCTGGGTAAATTCGTGTGCCCCTCGTCGTTTATCGACCGCCGTCGAGTTCGCCGGATCCCACAAGCGCTCCATAGATCGAAAGCCCTCAAGCATGGGCATTGCCGGGTTAGAACCTCGTCAATTGGCGCCGACCGTGGGGACGACGGGATCTGGATCTACGGATTCGCCGGCTCCATCACCAACCGCAACCAAGATCGGCATCGACACCGCCGTCGGCATCGCTGCGCCGACCAACGTCGGCACCCCCGTCAAGATCGACGCTACCATTGGCATCGCTGCGCCGACCAACGACGACACCACTTCCAAGATCGGCATCGACACCCTCGCCGGCATCGCTGTGCCGGCCATCGTCCACACCAGCCCGATGGAATTCGAGACTGGCGCCGTCGAATCGACTGTCGTCGATGGCATCTCGCCAAGCACTATCAACCTCACCTCGACGATGAGCGCCATCGACCCCGTCCCGAGCGCGGCAAGGGCAGCGCCCGAAGGCTACGACATGGCCTTCGGATTGTTCAATTTCCATGTGGACAGCAATGGAGCAATGGAACTGCTCTCCATCGGCGAATCGGCTCCGCTCGTGGCCGAAACGACGACACCACCATCCGTCGGGGGCAAACCCTTGGCAAGCGCGTCACTAGCGCCGTCGAAGGAGGAGCTGAGACTGAAGATTTCGACCCCATCAGTAGGGTCGAACGATTTCGGGGGCTCGCCGTCGTGCGTTCGATACCGCTCGGGGGCTCGTCGTCGCGCACTCTGTCTTGCTCGGGGCCTCGTCGTCGCGCACTCTGCTTCGCTCAGGGGCTCGCCGTCGCGCACTCTGCCCCGCTCGGGGGCTCGTCGTCGCGCACTCTGCCTCGCTCGGGGGCTCGACATCGCCATGCCTCTGTGCGCGGAAGCTCACGCTCATGATCTTCGAGTCCGTCATCAAGACGTTCGACTACATCACCATGATCTTCGAGTCCGTCATCAAGACGTTCGACTCCATCGCCATGACCTTCGAATCAAGCGTCAAGATCTTCGACACCATCGCCATGACCTTCGAATCAAGCGTCAAGATTTTCGACGCTGCCATCACCGAGATCTTCGAGTCCGCCAACATGGTCTTCAACGCCATCGCCGTGATCTTCGACCCCTTCATCGCCACGATCTTCGACTTCGTCGCCATGATCTTCGAGTGCGTCGTCAAGAAATTCGATTCCCGCGTCATCAAGAAATTCGACCCCTACGTCCTCAAGAATTTCGACCCCTGCGTCATCAGGAAATTCGACCCCACCGTCGCCGTGATCTTCGACCCCGCCATCGTCATGATCTTCGACCACATCGCACCCGATAAAGCTAAGTTTTCCTCTACCAAGAGTCAATTATTATTTACTTTTGCCGCACCCGATGCTCGGGGGCTTCGCCTTAAAGATATGCATTTACTCATACTCTGGAGTTTTGACAAAGGGCTATGGCAATCGACAACAAATAGCTGAAATTTTGAGGGCAAGCCCAAGTGCAAGCACTTCGACTCACCCTCGGGGGCTACTGGGGGAGATAACATCAGTCAATCGATAACATCATTTGCATATTCTTCGAGTATGGGCTATTTTGCCTCTCGAAGCGTACTACTTATATTATTCGAGTGTGGGCGTTCTTGTCCCTCGAATCATTTTCTTCGGGCCAACAGCGCCTCCATATTATTCGAGTGCGGATTTCGGTCCCTCGAATCATTTCTTTTCAGCCAGCAGCGCCGCCATATTATTCGAGTGTGGGCGTTCTTGTCCCTCGAATCATTTCTTTTCGGCCAGCAGCGCCGCCATATTATTCGAGTGCGGATTTCGGTCCCTCTAATCATTTCTTTTCGGCCAGCAGCGCCGCCATGTTATTTCGAGTGCGGATTTCGGTCCCTCGAATCATTTCTTTTCGGCCAGCAGCGCCGCCATGTTATTTCGAGTGTGGGCTTCGGTCCCTCGAATCGCTCTTTCGGGCCAGCAGCGCCTCTGCATTATTCGAGTGCGGGCGTTCTTGTCCCTCGAATCGCTCTCTCTAGGCCAGCAGTGCCTCTACGTTATTCGACTGCGGGCTTCGGTCCCTCGAATTATTCTCTCTAGGCCAGCAGTGCCTCTATGTTATTCGACTGCGGGCTTCGGTCCCTCGAGTTATTTTCTGTGGGCCAGCAGTGCCTCTGAACTACTTGAGCATGGGCTTCGGTCCCTTAAAACCCTTTCTTCGAGCCGGCAGTGCTTTCGAAAGATTCAGGTGCAATTTTCCAGGCCAGCAGTGCCTTCGAAACATTCGAGTTCAGGCTTCAGTCCCTCGAATCTCCTTCTTCGAACCGGCAGCGTCTCTACACTATTCGGGTTGGGATGTCCGAACCCTCGAAACGCATCTCCACGCCGCTGGTGCCCTCATTTTGTTCGAATACGGGTTGATGCCCTTTCGAACCTCTCTTTCGGGCTATCAACGCTCCTCATTCAACATGCCCGAATCTTGTTGGCAATATACCAGTTCGGATGCCGTATGTCAAATACGAAGGTAAGTCCACGGTTTGCAACACCCGATGGCCCGGTATTCGTATCAAACGCGCTCTGCCGGAAATTTTCCATACCTACGGTATGAAGTTTGCACCGATGGACGCATCGGGTGCCTCACAATGAACTGGGCTTCGACCTGGTAAGTCCAACGCGGCTCAGGTCGGGGTAGCGCCAGCCCACGCGGATTCGAGTCGGGGGACTCGAATCTGAGTAAGCTAACCGAATGTTTTTGCGGCTATGCAATTAACTGAGACCCGGCGTGAGTCTCAGGCCGGTTATGCGTATCCCTCTGCAAACTCGACTTAGCATTTTCGAGGCTCGGAATAAGCACTACTCGAATTGGCATTTATTCGCCCGACGTTGGCAGCACGCTCGGGGGCTGCGCCTTACAACCCGATGCTAGCAACGCTCGGGGGCTACGCTTACATGCTAACCTTAGCATTCACTCCTTTAGCACTTGACGTTGACAACACGCTCGGGGCTTCGCCTCGCATTGGCTTTTCATTCGCCTTGAATTCCGATGTTGGCAACACGTTCGGGGGCTGCGCCCCGCATTGGCGTCCATCCGTCTTGGCGTTGGCGACACGCTCGGGGGCTGCGCCTCGCATTGCCTTCTACATCATCGACGGTGCTCCGTCTGCTGCGTCGACTTCGGTTTGACATATTCAGGCTCGACAGCAACATCACCTACAGCAAGTATTCGACAACGACATCGCCTACAACAAGAATTCGACAACATCATCATAATGATTCAACTACCATGCGACTTCATCGACCCCGACATGCAAGAACTTCATTTGGTGCCCTCACACGCGACATGCAAGACTACGACGTCAAGGCAAGATTAGAGTCTCTACCCGATTCTACGAATCGACTAGACACTCGGGGGCTACTGACGAAGGAATTACAAATGGGTCATCGATATTTGCCTACCCGGTTCCCGCCAAGGAAGAAGCCCGCTCGAAGGATACAAGAAGCCCGCAAGGCCCAGCACTCCGACTTGGAGTAGAAGGCAAGAGACTTTGTAAACCCTAAATGGCTGCATATATAAAGCCACCAAGGGGCACCCCTAGCGCCATCTCTGGACAGATTAGACAACCTAACTCGCATAAGCTAGCCACGCCATCTCCTTCCACCTCCGCCAGATTACCTCTGCGCACCATTGTAGCAACTCCACATATACCAGCAATACAAGATCAGACAAGCAGGATGTAGGTCTTTACCCTCCGGGGGGCCGAACCTGGGTAAATTCGTGTGCCCCTCGTCGTTTATCGACCGCCGTCGAGTTCGCCGGATCCCACAAGCGCTCCATAGATCGAAAGCCCTCAAGCATGGGCATTGCCGGGTTAGAACCTCATCACCACCCATACCAAAGGGATTTCTTCAAATATCCTAACCACAAGGTTATTCTGGTTGAGATGAGTTGAATTTGCTTCCAAGTTACTCTCGGATAATTTGAGTTGTGAGCGGAATTTTGTTAGGTATTGTAGGCTGGTGGATGTAAGTGGACTAATGTTTATGAAGATTTCCTAGTGGATAATGGGATTTTGCCTCCTTTGAATGAGAATTTGAACATGTAGGAGCCCAGTTCCAAGGTTGAAGAACATACAAATGGGAATGCAAGAATATAGTTTGACGATGCAAACATGTGTATGGTAATGGTGGCCCATTTTGCCAATGTAGTTCATATGTGTTTATTCAGTGTAATTTTTTGACCAAGAATTATTCAGTGTAAATTCTTAAAAAAAATGTGGAGAGAGTCAGTAAGAAATCAGTAAAATTTCAAAGGAGGCATAGTTCATATGTTTGCAAATTCTGAGGTAATTCGGTGTAAAATCTAGCAGAAATCATATGTCTATCAATTTAGTGGAAATTCTCTAAAATTCATATCACATAGATTGCATCATAACATAGTCTTGCCCGAATCAAACAGTCTAAAACTGGACTGATTCAGACCAAACCGAGTCAGAATGTAAGTTCATACCGATGATTATAGAGCTTGCGAGTAGTCAAAATGTCTGGTCAATGAGACAGAACTCTATGAAGAATTTTCGCAGTGACGGCCGAGGCAGCAGCCCCCACCAAATCCAGCCCGCGCTCAGAACATCGGAGTCAGAACAGCAGCCGCACTCCCGACGCGCCGGTCGGCATGCACGCGGACCCGGCCGCACCACTGTCTCGGTCTGATCCGACGGAAATAAGGCCAAAAAGAAACCCACCAATCGTCGAGCCAAAAGCCTGAGAAAACCTCCGTCAGTTTCTGAGTTGACCCACCCCGGAGCGTGCTCGCTCCAAATGCGCGACCCCCCTCCGTCCCGCGCCCCACGCCCCCACGACCCGCCATTTGCGGCCTCCCCCGCGCCCGCGCGCCACACACAAGTAAACAAATTCAGCCGATGGCACGCAAGTAAACAAATCCAAGAACACTGTCTTCCTTTCCGTTGTTAATCCATGACGGACCTCACACTCTTCTAATCTAAACCTTCTCCTGATCTACCTCTCCTTCTTCCTGAGAGCATCACTATTAATTGCGCGCCATGTTGCGCCGGGCCTTCTAAAATCCGATTCCCCTGACAGCCCCTGTCGCCGCTCCATTCTTTTTCTCCTCGGACCTCGCGCCGCCCGCGTGCGTGCCCGCGATGCTCTCCTCCAGGCCGAGGTGAGTGTGTGAGCGACGACTAGTGCTGGTGGTGGTGGTGTGGCCACTCGGCGACCACGAGGCCCGCCTGCTGCTTAAGATCCTTCTTTCGCGTTGGCTCGCTTCTTTTAGTGTTTGACTAGTATTTAGCGGCTTCCCTGCTGATTCGATTCCATCATGAGCTGGTGCGATTTGGCGTGCAGATCCGGCTCCTTCGAGGCGGGCCTCAGAGCCAACACGGCCTCGTCCGTTTCTTCTTCCAGCTTCCGGGAATCCAAGCCGTCGCCTCGGTTCCAACGCAGCCGCTCCACCGCCGGCAGCTCCAAGGCATCGCCGTCTCCGGAGGTATAACGCCTGTCTGTCCACAATTCAGTCTGCCGTTACGTTACGTTACCATTCAAAAGCCTTGCTGGTCGCCTGATCGGGCCACCGGCGGTTTTATGCTCTGTTCTAACGGCGACTCTTTCTTGGTTTGCTATCCACCAGAAGCGTCGCGGCGTCACCGGCGGTGCCGGCGCGATGCCGATGCAGCAGCGGGTGACACAGCTGGAGAGGGAGCGCGACGAGAAGGCGCGGTTGGCGCAGCTCGAGGAGGACCTGCGCAGAGAGCGGGAGGAGAAGGCGCGGGTGGCCCAGCTCGAGGAGGACCTGAGGAGGGAGCAGAACGACAGGGCGCGCGCCGTGCGGGAGCTCGACGAGCTCAGAACGGAGGACGAGAGGAGATCCGCGGGCGCGGCGGAGAAGGTGCAGCTGCTGGAGCGGGAGCTCGAGAAGGCCAAGGAGTCGGAGCGGAAGATGCTGGAGTCGCTCATATACCAGACCAAGCAGCTGGAGCAGACCAAGATCGGCCTCGAGGAGGCCAAGCTGGAGATGGCCGCGCTCCAGCAGCAGCAGAGCAACGCGGGGACGTGGCGCGGCGTCGTCATGGAGCAGCAGAGGAGCGTCAAGGACCTGGTGTTCGGCGGCGCGGACAACGAGGAGGTCAGGCTCCTGCGGGGCGAGCTGCGGACGGCGGTGCAGGCGGAGGAGAGGAGCCGGAAGGCGCTGGACGACCTCTCCGTCGCGCTCTCCGACGTCACCATGGAGGCCAAGCAGGTCAAGCGCTGGCTCGCCGAGACGCAGGCGGAGCTGGAGGCCGCCAACGCCGAGTGCGCGCGGCTGCGCGGGGAGCTGGCGGACGCCGAGACGGGGCTGCGGGAGCAGCGCCGGTGCAGGGCCGAGGCGGAGGAGTCGGCGGCCGCGTGGGGAGAGAAGGAGCGCGTGTTCCTCGGGTGCGTGCGCGCCGCCGAGGAGGAGGTGAACGTTGCGCGGCAGGAGAACACCAAGCTGGTGGAGTCGCAGCGGGTGATCCGCGACGAGAACGCGCGGCTGCGGGACATCCTCAAGCAGGCCGTCGGCGAGGCCAACATAGTCAAGGAGTCGCTGGAGCTCGCCAGGGTGGAGAACGCCCGGCTCAACGACGCCGTCGCCGAGAAGGAGGGCGCGCTGCAGAGCCTCCGGCAGGAGCACGAGTGCATCAAGGTCAGCGAGGCCGCCGCGCAGAGCAGCCTCAAGGAGCTCAACAGCCTGCTCGCCGCGACCACCACGGCGTGCAGCACCCCCGTGTCGTCCAAGACCGCGCCCGTCGCGCCGGCGCCGGAGCACGGGTTCGACCACCACCTAGCACCGAGCGGGCGTCTCGTCGCCAGCGCGAAGGGGACACCGGAGACGGGATCGCGGCGCTGGATGGCGGAGAAGCCCAGGACGCCGAGCAGCCGGAGCTACTCGATCGGCGAGCCCGCCAAGTTCAAGGGAGTGGGCTACTCGCAGTCCGCGAGGATGGGGAACCTGAACCCCAAGGACCGGATGTTCGCGTCGCTCAGCAACATTGCCGATCTCAAGTCCGCAGCGGACGCGGCCATGGTCGACGATTACGACGACGAGTTCGACCACATCGACGAGAGCCACTACGTGGAGCACTCCATGAACGACAAGAAGAAGAGGCCGATCCTTCGCAAGTTTGGGGACCTGTTCAGGAGGAAAAGCTTCTACAAGTCGAATTTAGCGCCTGTACACACCTGAATTTTGTTCCCCCACAATGTAATGCATGTAGTTTTTTTTTTTGTTCTTCTAAATACACGACATATGAAATATTCTTTGCATATATCATGGTTCTTCTTTTGCGCTTTAATTTGGAATGGTTTGTAGAATTGGTGGCATTTGTCACTTTTTGGCTAAAAGATTGACAGATTAACGCTATACATGTCTGATATGCTGATTGGAAAGATGGCATTTGATGAAGGCGACAAAGTGACATGATTACAGGAGGGTGATGGCCCTGAATCACTGCTAAGTGTTTAACGTGCCTTTGGACTCACATGAGTTTCTAGAAGCTCGAGGACAAAGTCAAGCTTCTCTAAGGTCGACATTTGTCAGCACCGCAGATGCTGATAGATTTTGTAGAACTCAAGTTGTTTGTTTGTTCAGAAGAAGAAGAATGGGTACTGCCGGAATATGACTGGGGCCTTCCACATGACATCCTAGCATTTTGGCATCATCATTTTCCTTTGCTTTGAATGTAATTTCAACAAAATGGACACATACCATAAAAAGTCTGAGCTCGTGCCATCGCCCCGTATACGGTAAGTCAAAACTCTGAAATGTTGGCTTCTTCAATCTTCATTGCTGCCTCTGATTTCATTCGAGTGGTCGTCGATCCTTCACCATTTCACACCAGAGACAAGGAAATGTCTGGACGTGCGAAGTGGCATGCTTTGATGGGTCGCCAGCTCGAGCTTTCAGTTGATCAAGTTACCCGGTTCAGCCCATGTTCTTCTCTTTGAAAATAGATCGCCCCATTTTTAAATATTTTTTCCTAATGAAGCAGGAATATGAGGAAATTTTGATTTCGTTTTGACATGAGAAAATCAAAACAGAATGCTCTGAACCGAACATCGCTGCGGTGCCTGTCATGAATGATTTCCACCTAGCAAGCACTGAAGCGTCGGTGCTCGCTTCTGCTTGAACAGCAAGCAGGATAACAGTCACGCCAGTCACAATTGAGTTTATGTTTGCTGCTTCAGTGCTTCCCACAAGATGAAAGGAAATGAGCCACTTTCGGTGAGGGATTCTACAGTTCCACTCCAAGATGGCTAAGATAGATATTTCTTCGACAGATATCTAGCGTTTGTTAGCAGAGCTCCAAGGATGGCACTGCATTAGAAGCTTCTTAATGCTCTGAGCCGCAGATGTCCGATGTACATTCCTGATTGTGATTATACTATCCGGAGATAGCTTCCGATCACGGCACGGTCTATGGTCGGTGGAAGGGTTGGAAAAGATCATAGGTGACGTGCCGTCGATCAACATCAACCTACGCCCTCGCGTCATGTGCCCGGAGAATGTGTGTTGAGAACACACCACCGATGGATCACATCGTACTGAATCACATCACACCGATCCCTGAAAATCTGTAGGCAACTGTATCACCAAGCTACCAACATGAACTCGACATGCTAATGAGCTGACGTTGCTGTCACATTACCAAAAACGGTTCCCGGATGAGTCTGATTGTGTCGAATTGACACGCCGGTGCGTTGCCACCGTCCATGGCCACTGCCACTCCACACACCTGTCCAGCACGTCGCCGTAGCATCACTCTGAAGGCATGAGCACGGCGAATTTCGCTGTCGTGTTGGGAAGAGTCGCAGCTCGCAGCACCCATCCCGCCTGCAAAAGAGGAGGTGACGCGAGACGGCGAGAGAGCCCCTGCCTGCGTTGTGGCGGGAGTAAGAGCCGTTTGGGCTCCCCGGGCCAAAATTCGGCGCTATTTAGCGTCGGATGGATAAAACTTTCGACGTGGGGAGGTCCATGTTCTCAGCGGCGAGCCTATGGGGAAATTTAAAATTAAACAGAACTAGACGAAAAATGTGCAAAGTTCGGCGAAATTTAGAGATATTTTTATATAATAGGCGAGATTTTACATATATAAGCCGAATTCGTAATATATTTGAATTCGGCCTAACCTAAACTAAAAACACGCGTTCTACATGCCGAAATGGCGGTAGAAACGCGTGTAGTCGCCGTCGTCGTCGTCGCTGGAGTCGCCGTCGTCGTCCTGCGGCGGCGGCTGGCTGCTCTGGCCGGGGGTCCAACGGTTGGACCCCTGTCCAGCGTCGCCGAAGCGCGGCGGCGTCGGCCGGTAAAGGTCGTCGTCGCTGTAGGTCCGGCGTGGGGAGGTCTATGTTCTCAACGACTGGCGCGCCTCTGGCCGGAGCGGCGGCTTCGGCGCCGCGCCGCGCCTGCGCCAGGTCGAGCAGCCGTCGCTGCTGCTCCGCCTGCTCCCTCTCCCAGTCCTGCCTGGACCAGGCGAGCGCCGCGTCCATCGGCATGGAGTTCTCGACGGGGACGAGGTCGGCGAGCGACATGGCGATCGCCTCGCGCATCACCACTTCCTCAGCGCGCGCGGCCTCCGCGTCGGCGAGGTCGGACGCGGCCTTGGCGTCGTCCTTCCTTGGCTTCCGCTTGCGGTTGCGCGGCGGCGACGACGTGCGCGCCCCCTCGCGGATGACGAGAGCGCCGCTGCTGCGCCTCGGCGGCGCGGACGGCGGCTCCTGCTTCACGGTCCTCGGCGTCGATGCCGACGACCGTGATGCCGACCTTGACGCCGACCCGGAGGACGCCGATCCGGAGGATCGGGATGCCATCCACCGAGGCATCCACGAGCTCCCGCGGCGCCGCGACAGCGTCGGTGGCTGTGGCGGCGGCATCCCGAGGACAGGCGAGTTCCCGCGCTCGATGTGCGCGAGAACGACCTCGAGGGTGCGGCCGGGCGCGCTCCACCAGCGGCGGCGGCCGGCCGCATTGTTGCGCGCAGGAGGAGGGGGAGGGCCGTCGTACGCGGCGAGTTCACGCTCATACCTACGCCGGAAGAACGTGTTCCACGCCGGGTAGTTGTCCGGGTAGAAGCGCGGCTCGGCGCGCTGCTCGTCGCTCATGCCCTCGAGGACCTCGTCGATGGCGGCGTCGAGGGCGGCGCCCTGTGGCGGCGGCGGGATCGGGACGGCTCCCGCGCTCAGACGCCATCCTCCGGGCGCGCGGAAGTCGGGCGGCGCCGGGTAGCCCGCTGCGTACAGCAGCCGGCCCTCCCACTGGTGCAGGGAGCGCCGCCCGAATCCGTTGTTGGTCGCGCCGTCGTCGGAGCCGTAGCCCGCCATTGCTCGCCTGGAGGAGGTGGAGAGTGGATTGGGGAGAAGCGGTGGAATGCGGCCGGCCAGACGCGCGGTAGGCCGCGATATATAGGCGGCCGCGCATTAACTCGCCTCGCCGCGTGGCTGCACGTACATCGGCGACAGGCTTTTACAGCGCGCGGAAGACAATGCGATGAGGACGACGACCGCCCTCTCTCGTCGACAAGTTGGGGCCAAACGACGCGCGGAAAGTTTCATCGCCGTTTCGCGCGTATTACTTTCGTCCGGAGTCCCCGAACGCGCCCCGGAAGGCCAGGGATGGTCTGGGCTCGCCGGATGGATGAAGTCCCAAATCCGAACGAAAACGAGGAACCGGGGACGCGACTGGACCGTTTTTCGCTGTCCGGATGAAAAAAACAGGGTGTCGGGGGGCGAGGCTGGAGATGGTCTAATAAATTTGATTTGAAGCTTCAATTCGGCCTTGTTCGGTTGGTGGGGATTATATCCCAAAGTGGTTCTGACACCTGCTGGGATTGGGTGATCCCTAATCATCACCCCCAATCCCCGTAATCCCTCTCTCCATACTCCTGGGCAACTATTTGCTCGTTCGGTTAATCCCTCCCCCCACGAGCAGCAGCAAACCACACTGGCGTAAGCAGCAGCGACAGCAAGCTCCAGATAGTAAGCAGCACACACATCAAACAGAAAAAAGTTAGCTTTGATACAAAATAATGTCCATTTTTTACATCAGCTTGAGCATGGCTAAAAGCTAAAATCAAACATTCTCGCAAAACAAAATGAAATACATTTTTGTACATACAATATAGATGGAACATAAGTATCAAAAATAATTCTCGATTATTTCAAGCTAGAGTCCCTTCATTTCCAGATAAATACTGACGTAATAACTAGCAAAATTTAACAAAAAAATATGCAGTCTTCCGTCGTAAAGAACACATGAATTGATCACGACACCCTTGCCTTTCTTCTTCTGGAGCTTCTTCATATACTTCTTTGCATCTGGCCACGTATAGCAACATTACAATTAGAATTTCTCAGTTCAACTGAGGCAAAAAAAAACATGAAAGAAGGCTGGATGTGACACTGTTTTTATGCACTGTTGCCTGTAGATACTGGCATATATATATAGGAGAAAAGATCTAAGAAACCAAGACTTCATTCTCCTAGCGGTCACAATTACCAAAAAGAACTACTTTCACTTTAGCTGCACACTGTTGCAATAAGATACCAATAAAATAAAAGGCTCCAGAACTAAGTAAACAACATCAGGTCTGTTATATGAGGAAGCCACGAGTGTATTTGAAGGTCGGTAAGGAGCAGCGGCACATACATGCAACATAGCACAGGTTGCAAGTGTTATCAACTGGTACAGCTAGCACTAAACAAACAACAAGCACTCCACATATAGAAGCAAGGGTCATTTTGAAACCCGGCAACTGTTACTCATGACCATTATTATTTAGAGAAGTGCCTATACTCAATAGTCATTATGACAAATTAGTTTGCGTTTGACCGCATACTCTAGTAGCACAGCTTCAGGTTACAGGAAATATAGTTAGAATTTAGGAAATGTATATCATGAAAAGTGAAAGAGAGTTCAGCTGTTTTTAGAAGAAAAAATCATGCCAAAACTGAAACCATATCAGCTAACCTATTCAAGATTTCAGTGTGCACCATCTTAAATTACAGTTATGGTCATGTGGTGTCCAAGTTGCTGGCAATCAAACTTTTTTGCATGCAGAACAAAGTAGTACGCTATTGATGTCCAAGAAAATCAACAAAAGCACATGCCCAGTGAAAATGGCAAGGTGTTTGGGCGAATGACATCAACTATTCTACACAGCAAGAAGTCAGAATAAAGTGCAAAATTAGTAGACAATAGGGAAAGAAACTGTGCTGCTTAGGCGTAGAATTTTAGGATCCTAGAGAACAAATTAATATAGTACAACATAGCCATCCAATGACAAAACCTAAGTCGACCCAAGGACTTGAGTACATCTGCACAATTAGGAAAATAAATTCTAACCACAGCAAATATCTGTTACTTGCAGCCTTTGCAACAATTCTAACCACAGGAAAATAAATTCTACTGGAAGGAGGCATTATGAGACAACATCCATAGAAAGGCTGCTAGTTTCTCTTCCACTGTAAGCCTGATATCATGTACCAATTTCTCCCTTCGGAGAAAACTAGCAATAGCCCTAAAGATATAAGGCTCCATCCGAAATGCTACCTGGCAGTTTTTTACGTGCCCTTCAAGCAAATCCCTTACAACTGTTAGATGTATATTTGTACATCTGTATTTTCCCCACCTGTTAGGGGGTTTCCTGCATATTCTCACATGTACATGTAACTATATGTTGTGGCCTTTGGCCCTCAGGGAATACAACTAATCTATTCCTAACATGGTATCAGAGCACCAGTTTAGGGTTTCTGTGACCACCACCGCCGTCAGCTCGCCCCGGCTCTAGCCGGTTCCCGTGCTGGCCGCGATTGCCATCTCCCCGTCGTCCCTGTGTGTTCGGCCTCGTGCGGCTCGCCTCGAGGCGCTTCTGCTCGCCTGTTCTGTCTCCCGATCTGAAGCTGGAGGCTGTCTTCGTCCCTGCCGATCTAATTCGCCAGGAGCCAGAGTCCCCGTCGCCAGCCTGCCGCCCCTGGATCAGTTTTCCATCGCGGACCGACCTCCTGTCCTCCCAAGATCCGTCGCCAGCCGTCCGCCCGCCCCTGGGTCCGCTCGCCGTCCTCCTGGATCCGCTCGGTCCGCTCGTCATCCTCCTGGATCCGCTCGCCCGGCTCTAGCCGTCCCGCCCCTGGCCGTTTTCTGCTAGAGCTCATCCCTGCTGGCCTCGTTCTGGCCGGATTGGATCCCGGATTGGATCGCTACCTCCAGCCAGCCGCCGCCCGGATCGAGTCTCCAGATTGATTTGCTGAGATCTTTTTCGTGACCAAAAAAAAAGGAAAAAAAAAGAGAGAGCTATGTCTTCTTCTTCGTCGTCGTTGGGCTACCTTGCGATTCCTCGCTGTCCGGTGATCTTTGATGGCGCGAATTACCCTGATTTTGCTGCCTTTATGCGCGTCCATATGCGCGGTCTTCGTCTTTGGGGTGTGCTTTCCGGCGAGGTCCCCTGTCCGCCGCGCCCCACTGCTCCTATGGCGCCTATTCCACCGACGCCCGTTGCCCTTGCCCCCGATGCTACTCAGGAGGCCAAGGATGCAGCCAAGAGTGCTGATGCTACTACTCTGGCTGAGTATGACCGGCATGTCCAGGAGTATTCTGACGCTCTTGCGACCTACCGGATGGATCTGACTGACTACACTCAGTGGATAGATGAGGATGCTGAAAGGACACAGATGTCGCCTAGAGGGGGGTGAATAGGCGATATCAAATTTTACGAATGGCTTGAACAAAAGCGGAATTAAACTAGCGTTTATTTTGTCAAGCACATAAAACCTAAATAAACTAGGCTCACCTATGTGCACCAACAACTTATGCTAAGCAATACAAGTAACAAGGTGATAGCAAGATATATGACTTCAAGCACAAAGGCTATCACAATGTAAAGTGCATAAGTAAAGAGCTCGGGTATAGAAATAACCGAGGCACGCGGAGACGAAGATGTATTCCCGAGTTCCTCCCTTAAAAGGGAGTACGTCTCGTTGGAGGGGTGTGGTATCGCCACAAAGGCCTAACCAACGCCACAAAGGCCTCACCCTATTCTCCGGTGTGAGCTTGCGCCACAAAGGCCTAGCTCACTCTTCCACTAAGGGGTTCCTCAAGGCGGAACCGGGCCTTTACACAAATCTTGGGGCACACATCCACAACTTAATTGGAGGCTCCCAAGGATAGCCACCAAGGCACCACAAAGCCACAAAGCCGTCTAGGGTTTCAAGAACCCAAGAGTAATAAGCTCACAAACTTTCACTTACTTGAATCTCCGGGGAGAACTCAAACCGATGCAACCTATGCAATGGCAAGAACACACAAAGTGCTCAAATCCTTCTCACTCAAATCCTACCAAAGCAACTAATGCTATGGAGAGATATGAGAGGAAGAATAAAGGAAATCCACAAAGAACTCCAAGATCTAAATCCACAAGAGGTTCCCCTCACTAAGAGGAGATTTTGATTGGTGGAAAGATAGATCTAGATCTCCTCTCTCTTTTCCCTAAAAAATATGCAAGAATCATGGGAGGAATGGAGGAGGAAGGGCAAGCTTGCAAAGTCAACAATGGAGGAGAGAGAAGCCCAAAACGTGCCCAGCCCAAGGAGGAAGAAGGGGTATTTATACCCCCCACGAAATATGGCCGTTGCAGGACTTGGAGGGGCGGATTATCCGGCCAAAATATGGCCGGAATATCCGGCTGGCCGGATTATCCGGCCCCCTGGCCGGATTATCCGCCCCCTATACTAGGTGACGCCGACTCTGGTCCTTAGCAGAAATTCCGAAACGAAATCTTTGAGGGGGGGCGGATTATCTGCCCCCCGGGCCAGATATTCCGGCCCCGTATCTGGGTGACGCCGAGCAGAAATTGCAATACGAAAACGGTGATAACTTTTTCATCCGGACTCCGTTTTCGATGATCTTGGGCTCGTTGGAATCACCACAACGAGCTCTACAACATCATCCATAGAAACATCATAGTCCAACAAGGGAGTATAAAACCAAATGATGAAAGGTTTGACCTCTCTTTGAAGGCAAACCGGAAAAACCTCCAAACATCAAAAACGCAATAAGAGCTTCATCTGAAATCCGTTTTTGATGAGCTAGAGCTTGTCATGGAGATAACCACAAGCTCTAGACCCTCACATGGATAAAACTCAAATAAGAACCAAGAAAGAAGATTCCAAGTATGCAAAGGTTTGAGCTCTCTCCGAACGATACAATTAAGTTACTCACTCGAGAGCCCCTCTTGATAGAACGGCTACCGATCCTATAACCCGGTCTCACAAATAACACCATGAGACCGGTAAGAAAGAAACCCTAACACTATCATACCTTTGCCTTGAGCATTCCACTTGAGGTGGATAAAGACGATCTTGATCTTCTCAAGTTGGACCACCTTTCTTGATTGAGCTTGCTTGGTGAAGTCTTGCGAATTGCTCCCCCATACTCCACTATGGAAGAGACTCTCTTTAAGCATATCTTCACATATCCATAAACACAATATAGATGGCAAGCTTCAAGCATATGTTCTCTTCTAGTTGCTCATCTTGAACTTGCGCTTTGACTTAATCAATCCTCGAATCAATTCTTCTTTCTCCATAATGATGGTGTCTTGAGGATACACATGAGAGCTCACTCAATCTTATTCTTCAAGACACACTTGACATAAGCTCAACTCTCTTAAGACCAATCTTTGGATCACTCCTTGAATAACACCTTGGTCAACACATAATCTTCTTCTTACAACCTTGACTCCAACAAATGGTTCAAGCATTGTCTATGGACAAGTCCTACACATATAACTCAATGCAACCATTAGTCCATAGGGATTGTCATTAATTACCAAAACCACACATGGGGCTCGATATGATCTTTCAATCTCCCCCATTTTGGTAATTGATGACAATCTCTTTGAGAGGGCTTATATAATGAATTCAAAGAACCAAAATGGTTGTACTAACATCAAATACTACAAAAGTATGTGATATTAGTAAAACCACCATATATAGAGCAAACACCCCCACAATCTATGCACGTGTGAATGATCTTGATTTCATTGCATATATTGCCAACCAAGGTTGTTGGTGGAGTTTCCACTATATACTCAACCATGCAAAGCATGCAAGGCAAATGCTTAAGAACAAACCAAAGCATAAAAGCCAATTCCCTTTAAACCCTCGAAACTTCTCCCCCATTGGCATCCATTGCCAAAATGGGCGAAAAAAATCTTAGAAGGCCAATATAGTGAGAGTTCCTCCAAAACGGTGTGCATATCCAAAATAAATGAGTGAAAACACATGCACATATACAAAGGCAAATTTTTGAAGGAAATGAAACTATATTGAGGATCAAAGATTGCAAAAAAAATAAGATAACACGATGGATAAACTTCAACAAAAGAAGAGAGCAATCAAACAATCCAAAGAACAAATTGAATAAAGATATTATGATAAGATCGAAAAGGTGCTCCAAATAATATGAGGAAGCTCCCCAAGGTGTGTGCACAAAATATTCTATTTGAGTTGAAGTATAAGGTGCACACACATGGAATCATCACTCCCTCAATATTATTTAAAACAAAATGATACCAAGTGAAATTAAATACTATGCTAACCGCAAAATGGTGCTTTAAATGAAATGAGGAAGCTCCCCAAGGTACGTGCAAAAATTGGAATGTTTGTATTTGAATACAATTTGCACAACATGGAATCATCACTCCCTCAATAACATTTAAAACGCAACCATTTGCAAGAGATCATAGAGAAGAAATTAAGCTTACACTTGCATCAAACAAATGGTTGAGCAACAAGCAAGGGACAATATATTAAAAGGCTCAACCAACGGAATGTGTGATAGGAATGACAAAGAATATTATAAGACTAACACAATGATAAGCATAGAGCATCCATATAGTCTTCAATGAATGATATTGCTTAGCATTCCATCCCAACACATAAGGTTCAAATAAGATATCAAATAATGAGATATCATCTCTCATGTGTATAAGTTTCTAAGTAGACAATATCACAAACATAATTATCACAAAGAAACATGTACACACAAAATAGATACTAAGAATAGAACATGATATCCAAAATGAAGGCATGCAATATACCAATGAGATTTTTGCTTTTAAAGCATGGATAAAGGCTCAATTTATCTTATTGTATATTGACGAACTTCAACCACCAACATGTCAAAGACATCACAAATATCAACAAGGGAAAGAAGATAGTTGGGATGCTTTGATAAAAACAACAAGTATCATAATGAGGGATACCAAACGGAACAAATAAATTTGCAATTTCATCAATATTGCACATGTGAGCTTATTGAGGAATTGATATGCAAAAAGATTGCTAAGTTGACATATATGGGATAGGAGAATCATGAGCATGATTTTTATATGTTCCCAATAATATGTCCTCATCTCAACTTGCTCACATTTGCAATAAAGAGGTTTCATTAGAATCCTTGCAAAAAGCACAACATTTGCAAATAAAGATTTTCAATGCCATAAAACAACCTACACAAGGTTGGATACTAGAGAAGTATGCATGAAGAAGATACTTGTTACCGAGATATAATGGTAGGATGTAGTAGATAGGAGTTCTTCAATAATCCTAGCTTGCCTCAAATTATCATTTAGTCACCACTTCACCCTTATTATTGAGACAAGCACCAATATATCTTCATGTACCTAAAACAAAGTTCAAGTACAAGATGGTCCCCAAACTCATTGGGTCCAAAGTAGTTAGAAACTACAACATATAGGACAAACTCCACATAAATATGTGCATATATATATATGAAATTGAATTTCATGCACATCTTAGCCGATTTAGGATTTGATGGAGCTTCTCCTATATATTTGATCAAAGAAAGCAAAGCATGCCATAAAGTATACATTTAGTAAATATGCATGCACATGACTTTCAAGAGCCAAAGGAGATACGATTTGGACAAAACACCAAGAAGGACAAGCGACCACCTCTGACGTCGCCCCTTCGCCTATAAAGACCCCCCGACGAGAAAAACCTAAGTACCCGATCAGATTTCCAGAACACATCGCGATCCGCCGCCGCCGTCGACCCGAAGATCGGGAGGATCCAGAAGCTCTTCCCGGCACCCTGCCGGAGAGGGGAATCGCCACCGAAGGTCTTCTTCATCGCCATGCTTGCCTCCGGAGCGATGAGTGAGTAGTCTACCTTGGACTATGGGTCCATAGCAGTAGCTAGATGGTTGTCTTCTCCACTATGTGCTTCATGTTTAGATCTCATGAGCTGCCCTACATGATTGAGATCACCGTTATGTAATTCTACATGTTTGGTTTGTTGGGATCCGATGAATATTGGTGTTTATGATTAAGTTGCTGTACTGAATTATATCTTTTGTTATCTCTATGTTGTTTATGATCTTGCATGCTCTCCGTTGTTAGTGGCTATCTTGGCCGAGTAGTTGCTAGTGACTCCAAGAGGGGGTATTTATGCTCGATAGTGGGTTCATGCCTCTATTTCACCTGGGGGAGTGACAGAAACCTCTAAGGTGGTAGATGTGCTGTTGCTACTAGGGAGAAAACAACATTCATATGCTCAAGGGCATATGCTTTGTTTACATTACACACTTTGCTTAATGCAATTATCTGTTGTTCGCAACTTAATACTTTTGGGGTGTTCTGATTGATATCCCCGGGAGTGGATTATTAGTCATAGATGCAGTTGGATGGCGGTCTATGTATTTTGTTGTAATGCCCAGAGTAAATCTCATAGTGATCTTCTTGACATATCACGTTATCTTTATTCTATCAATTGCCCAACTGTAATTTGTTTACCCAGCGTGTGTTATTTTATCTATGGAGAGACACCACTAGTGAACTGTGGATCCCGGTCCTATTTCCATCATATTGCTATCACCTGTTTACTTTACTCGTACTGTTTACTTTACTCGCATACTATATTGTTTTCCACTCGATACACTCATAACCTTTGTTTCAAGCAAACCGGTGAGATTGACAACCTCATCGTAAGTTGGGAGCAAAGTACTTGTTTGTGTGTGTGCAGGTTCCATGTTGCAGCTAGCAAGCAAAGCTTGGACGAGGCGCCATATATAAATTGTCCGCAGCTGTCGCAAACTAGCAAGCATCACCTTCAGTCGTCATTGTCTCTCCTCTCCTGACCGATATTAAACCTTGGTTTCTTAACTGAGGGAAAACCAGCTGCTATACTCATCATACCTTCCTCTTGGGGTTCCCAACAGGCTGGTCATTCACCACACACAAGGATTGCTGCTGGGGGACGAAGAAGAATAATCTCCTTCATCAACTAGCCATCAGCTGTTTTTCTGGCGCCGTTGCCGGGGAGGAAGAGAAGACTTCTGCGAGGAGAGTTTTTCGCACACACATCCTTTACTTTGTTATTGTTTTGCTTTACTTTATTTATTTTACCTGCATCGTTTTATATCAAAAACCCAAAAAAAATAGAATCCTTGGTAGTTGTTTTTACTTGTTTACTTTCGTTTTGCTGAAATGGCCAATCCTGAAAACACCAAGTTGTGTGACTTTACTAGCACAAACAATGGTGATTTTATCTGCACTCCTATTGCACCACCTATTCCTGCTGGAAACTTTTATGAGATTAAGCCTGCTTTATTGAACCTTGTTATGAAAGAGCAATTTTCTGGTGCTAGTACTGAAGATGCTGCAGCTCATCTCAACAATTTTGTTGAGCTATGTGAGATGCAGAAATATAAGGATGTTGATAGTGATATTATTAAGCTCAAGTTGTTTCCTTTTTCTTTGAGAGGAAAAGCTAAAGATTGGTTGCTGTCTTTGACTAAGAATAGTATTGATTCATGGGCTAAGTGTAAGGATGCTTTTATTGGTAGATACTATCCTCCTGCTAAGATTATAGCCTTGCGTAGCAATATTATGAAGTTTACTCAGTTTGATAATGAACATGTTGCTCAAGCTTGGGAAAGAATGAAATCTATGATAAAGAATTGCCCTACTCATGGACTGACTACTTGGATGATTATCCAAACTTTTTATGCAGGACTGAATTTTTCTTCAAGGAACCTACTTGATTCAGCTGCTGGAGGCACTTTTATGTCCCTTACCTTGGGTGCCGCATCAAAACTACTCGACAACATGATGGTAAATTATTCTGAATGGCACACCGAGAGAGCTCCACAAGATAAGAAGGTAAATTCTGTTGAGGAAACCTCTTCCTTGAATGATAAGATTGATACAATTATGGCAATGCTTGCTAATGATAGGACTTATGTTGATCCTAATAATGTTCCTTTGGCCTCTCTGGTTGCTCAAGAAGAGCAAGTTGATGTGAATTTCATTAGAAACAATAATTTTAACAACAATGCTTATAGGAACAATTTTGCTAGTAACAATTATAGGCCGTATCCTTCTACCAATGGTAATGGTTATGGTAACTCTTATGGTAATTCCTACAACAACACTAGGGCCATGTCCTCCGAGCTTGAGGTAATGCTCAAGGACTTCATCGGTAAGCAAACTGCTTTTAACAAGTTTGTTGAGGAAAAGTTAGGCAAAATTGATATTCTTGCTTCTAAAGTTGATAGCCTTGCTCATGATGTTGAAATTCTGAAATTAAAAGTGTTGCCTAATGATGTGAAAGAGAACAATGTTTTTGCTACCGCTAATGCTATTCAAGTTGGAATTGATGAAAATATTAGATTGTTAGCGGAATTGCATGCCAGGTGGGAAAGAGAAGATGAGATGGCTAGAGAGATGAAGGTATGTACCATTACTACCTCTAATGATGTTGCTCCTACTGGTAGCAATCCTCTTACTTTGATTGGTGTAGAGAAAACTCCCACTCCTTGTGTTAAAAAGCCTAAAACTGCCAAAACTTTTTCTCAAAAGAGTGCTGAAATTTTTCGAAGTGTGGGAGATGATAGCTCTATTTCTTTTAATGATTTTGATGTTGATGGCTGTAATATATCTGAAGTTATTTTGTTCTTGCAAAAGCTTGCTTTGACTCCCAATGCTAGTTCTTTAAATATTGCTTTTACTAAGCATATTACCAATGCTCTCATAAAAATTAGGGATGAAAAGTTGAAGCAAAAAGCTTATGTTCCCAAGAAGTTAGAAGATGGTTGGGAACCCATCATTGATATGCATGTTAATGGTTATGATTGCCATGCTTTATGTGATCTAGGTGCTAGTATTTCTATCATGCCTAGAAAGATTTATGACATGCTTGATTTACCACCGCTTGAAAAGTGTTATTTTGATGTTCCTATTGCTGATGTTGCTAAGAAGAAACCTTTGGGAAGGATTAATGATGTTCTTATTGTGGTTAACAATAACCTTTTTCCCGTTGATTTTCTTTTTATGGACGTTGAATGCCATGCTTCATGTCCTATTATTTTGGGAAGACCCTTTCTTCGAACTGTAGGTGCTATCATTGATATGAGGGAAGGCACTATCAAGTATCAATTCCCACTAAAGAAAGGTATGGAACACTTCCCTAGGAAAAGAAAGAAATTACTTTTTGACTCTATTCTTAGAGCAAATTATGATCTTGATGCTTCATCACTTGATATTACTTGATTCGCAATTTTCTGCGCCTAGCTCAAAGGCGTTAAAGAAAAGCACTCTTGGGAGATAACCCAATATTTTCTTTTCAGTACTTCTTCTTTTATTTGAGTCTTGGAAGTCATTACTACTGTAATGACCGCTCCTTATCTTGTTTATTTCGTTTTTGTGCCAAGAGAAGCCTCTAATTTGAGTGAGGTAAAGATTTGGGGATGTTGCTGTCCTGAAACTGTTTTCGGTGCTGCACCGTAAAAATTCGTGAAAATTCTCTGTTTAGCTTTTGGACCTGCGATTTCTTGTGCATATGCCCCAGGTTATATCCAAACTTTTCTTAGTTTAACACTTTTTGATTTGAGCAACAGAAAATCCCTCAAAAATTCGACCTTTGTCAGCTGTTCAGTTTTGACAGATTTCTGCCAATATTTGTGTTTGCCACTTTATCGCTTTCTTTTGAGTTCTTTTGATCATGGAACTTTTGGGGAAGTTGCTACAGTAGTATTTGCTATATATGTGGTGGTTTTGAGTTGAAACCTGAAGCAAATAGAGATTGATTATATGTTATGCTTGCACTAATGTTGCTAATAGATTTGTGTTTAGTTTTGTATGAAGGAAGTTTTCAAGTGTAGGGATTGGAGAATGATGAGATGAGTTGAAGAATGGACAAAATATCAAGCTTGGGGATACCCATGCATCACCCCAAGAAATATCCAAGAAGTACAAGCGTCAAAGCTTGGGGATGCCCCCGAGGCACCCCTTCTTCATCGGCAAAAATCAGGTCACCTTTCAAAACACTATATTTTTATTGCTTCATGCACTATGTGTTTTTCTTGGAGCGTCAGTTGTTTTAGTTTTCTTAGTTAGTTTAGTTTGTTTGTTTGCTGCAATAAATGGTTGGACCCCAACAAATTTCCTTTGGAGGAGATGTACTCGTTTTCATTTGCAAAGAACGCTCAGTTTTTCACCCTTATCGTTCATCGATGCGTTCTTCTTTTTCTGCTACTGCTTTTGGTTTTCGTTTTCGCCTTGATTTGCGTTCAGACCTTGTCATATCTTTTCATCAAGGTGTATTTTTGCCTCTGATCTTTATTGGTTTTCATCAAAAGAGGTGTTTATAAAAGTTTCAAATGGTGTTGGAAAAGAGAAAAAGCTTTGTGCAAAATAGTGGTACAAGAAGGAGCTTGTGTAGACTGCGGCTTAGGCTTTTTCATGTCATGCTTGATGTCTTTTTGATAGTATGCTTAGTGGTTTTGCTGTAGCATGACTTGTCTCAAATAACTGAGATTGCTTAATGAGCCTTTGAAAAAATCATGCGTTGTTTTTATTGTATGGAAGCATTATTTTGGTTTTCTCCTTGATGCTTTATTTGGGTTGACTTGGCGCATGCTCACACATGTTAGACTCTTACAAAGTCGCCAATAGCCTTCATGATCATTTAGTTTTTGACTTTTGATGCCATCATATGCTTCTTTTAATGTCGCTTTGTCGCTTTGCATGATTATGGCCATTACTGCTCTCTTAGTTGGTCGCTCCCAGTCTTTTGCTAGCCCTCACCTTGTACTGAGTATGAGCTCTACTCGTGCATCTAACTCCTAAAAGCCAAAGTTTTCCAAAGTGTCCACCATACATACCTACTAGCAATTTGCTATTCCAAGTAAATTTGACTTGCTTTTATTTTCTCTTCAAATTAAACTCTTACCAGTGTTATGCGAAATTCGGTCAGTAAAGCTCTCACGAACCAGAAGGCACACTTTACTTTTTCCTGTTCTTAAAAATTTGACATTGTGGTCTCTTATGTTGAGTTCTTATGCTTGCAAGTTGTAAGTTGGATTCTACCCATCCATGCTGTCATGGGCAAGCTTTCAACATTGCACTTCTTATTTGAGTTGATATCGTGATCTTTTGTTTATGGATGCCCGCGGTGTGAAATGAGTTGGGAATCTTGTGGGGATCATGGAGTTTGTATATGTGTTAGGGAAACGCCGGGCCGCCAATCTAAGCCATGCATAATTCATGGTGGAAATTTGCAGCATACCCATGGTGAACATTCGACGACGCATCTCACAATAAAAAGCTAAACAAAAGGCAAATAAAAGAGATGTCGAGGTGTTCATTGTCTGCTTGTCCTGTCATTTTGGTGTGGGCTTGTTCCATGTCATCGGGCACGGAGGTACCCCATTGGCGGTTCTCAATGATATGCATATACTTACAATGACAAGAGCCTTGCTTGGGACTCTAAGTAAAGTAGCATGAGGTTTGGGTACTCGTATTCACGGGGCACGAGGTTTTAAACTTATGATGTGTCAAGCATATGCATCATAATTGTTCTCGCATTAACTTTAACCATTCAAGAT
The DNA here is from genome assembly GCA_007115705.1 of Dactylis glomerata. Lineage (NCBI taxonomy): Eukaryota > Viridiplantae > Streptophyta > Magnoliopsida > Poales > Poaceae > Dactylis > Dactylis glomerata. Next base: position 4,936,203 of record QXEO01000625.1, on the reverse strand, counting down.
GCTTATGATGGGGTCAATGAGAGCTCAAAGCCGGTAAGTACCATAATTTTTGAAGGTTATAAAACTTGCAATCACTGCTTCCCTCTGCGAAGGGTCTTTCTTTTACTTTTATGTTGAGTCACCACCTTCTTTCTTTATGCACCATTAAGAGAGCATAGTTGTCATTCTTAGTGTGATATGCATTGTCCCAAAGTTCATTGATTGATTCATATTGTTGGTTTCACTTGTTCTTAAATTATTTGTATCTAGTCGCCCTCTTAAACTTGAAGGTGTCCTATGCATTTATGTTTTGCTCTCTTTGAAGGACAAGCTGAAAACCTTTTGTATGTTTTTTCCTTATGATTTGAACACACGTTTGACTTTCATTGTTTCATTTTCATGATCTTTTGTTTGTGTTCATTTGCATGTTTACAACATGGTTGCTAAGTTCTTATTGTCATGATTATATCTTCATGCCCATGTTTTAAGTTCTTATGATCCCAGCTCACCAATGCTTACATATATGATCAAGATTGTGTAGGTGCATGTCACCTCAAAAATTATTCTTTTGTTATCACTTACCTACTTGAGGACGAGCAGGAGTTAAGCTTGGGGATGCTTGATACGTCTCAAACGTATCTATAATTTTTGATGCTCCATGCTTGTTTTTACACCATTTGCCTATTGTTTCGTTACACTTAGTGGCACTTTTATGCATTTTCCGGAACTAACCTATTAACGAAGTGCCACAGTGCCAGTTCCCTGTTTTCTGCTGTTTTTGTGTTTCAGAAGTGATACACAGGAAATATTCTCGAAATTGGACGAAACAAGTTCCTGAAGTCTTATTTTACCCGGAAGCTTCCAGAGATCCGAAGAGGAGTAGGAGGTGGGCCACCAGGGGCCCACACATAGGGGTGGCGCGGCCAGCCCCTGGCCCGCGCCACCACCGTGTGAGGGAGCCTGGCTCCACCTCTGACGTCGCCCCTTCGCCTATAAAGACCCCCCGACGAGAAAAACCTAAGTACCCGATCAGATTTCCAGAACACATCGCGATCTGCCATCGACCCGAAGATCGGGAGGGTCCAGAAGCTCTTCCCGGCACCCTGCCGGAGAGGGGAATTGCCACCGGAGGTCTTCTTCATCGCCATGCTTGCCTCCGGAGCGATGAGTGAGTAGTCTACCTTGGACTATGGGTCCATAGCAGTAGCTAGATGGTTGTCTTCTCCACCATGTGCTTCATGTTTAGATCTCATGAGCTGCCCTACATGATTGAGATCACCGTTATGTAATTCTACATGTTTGGTTTGTTGGGATCCGATGAATATTGGTGTTTATGATTAAGTTGCTGTACTGAATTATATCTTTTGTTATCTCTATGTTGTTTATGATCTTGCATGCTCTCCGTTGTTAGTGGCTATCTTGGCCGAGTAGTTGCTAGTGACTCCAAGAGGGGGTATTTATGCTCGATAGTGGGTTCATGCCTCTATTTCACCTGGGGGAGTGACAGAAACCTCTAAGGTGGTAGATGTGCTGTTGCTACTAGGGAGAAAACAACATTCATATGCTCAAGGGCATATGCTTTGTTTACATTACACACTTTGCTTAATGCAATTATCTTTTGTTCGCAACTTAATACTTTTGGGGTGTTCGGATTGATATCCCCGGGAGTGGATTATTAGTCATAGATGCAGTTGGATGGCGGTCTATGTATTTTGTTGTAATGCCCAGAGTAAATCTCATAGTGATCTTCTTGACATATCACGTTATCTTTATTCTATAAATTGCCCAACTGTAATTTGTTTACCTAGCATGTGTTATTTTATCTATGGAGAGACACCACTAGTGAACTGTGGATCCCGGTCCTATTTCCATCATATTGCTATCACCTGTTTACTTTACTCGTACTGTTTACTTTACTCGCATACTATATTGTTTTCCACTCGATACACTCATAACCTTTGTTTCAAGCAAACCGGTGAGATTGACAACCTCATCCTAAGTTGGGAGCAAAGTACTTGTTTGTGTGTGTGCAGGTTCCACGTTGCAGCTAGCAAGCAAAGCTTGGATGAGGCGCCATATATAAATTGTCCGCAGCTGTCGCAAACTAGCAAGCATCACCTTCAGTCATCATTGTCTCTCCTCTCCTGACCGATATTAAACCTTGGTTTCTTAACTGAGGGAAAACCAGCTGCTATACTCATCATACCTTCCTCTTGGGGTTCCCAACGGGCTGGTCATTCACCACGCACAAGGATTGATGCTGGGGGACGAAGAAGAATAATCTCCTTCATCAACTAGCCATCAAGCTCCCCCAAGATTAGTGCATTATTTATGATTTTGCATTGGAATACAAAAATGCACACAAGTGGGATCATCACATCTACCTACCTATAAATAACACAAAACAAGTTCAACGAAATCAAATGGGATAACAAAAGTCATGGAAGACAATGGGAGCTAAAACAAATACATTTTTGGCTAGAGATAAGGCAATTAAAAGCAATAGCCAATGTAAAGATGATCAATATACATGTGCCACATGATATAGTACCAATTGTCCAAGAACAAGAGGTATTTGGATTTATTTCTCGGTGGTAGTTTACATATAAATCCAAGATCATCTTCACAATAATGAAGCATACGGAGAAGGATAAGAATTAATCACCATGCTAAAGAAGATATTCTTGATAGACTCAAATAGTTAAACAATCACGCAAAGCAATGATTAAGATAACTTGAAGCAAATGGTTTTCCAACTTTGATGTAGAATTCCACATTTTAGGAAAACCCTACCAAGAAAGTATCTCACAAACAAGATCCAAAACAAGAGGAATAAAACAATTTGGCAAATTGGAACTTGTTTGAGAAAACATGCCACATAGAAGCAAGATAATTTACAATATCAATACTATGTGACACAACCTCAAATATACACATTATATTGGTTTGTAGTATGCACAAAGCATATTACTCCCCCATAATGTGATAAAACATTTATTTTTCACAAGAGGCAAATAAAATCCAGCAATATGATTAATGGACATTATAGAATTTGAATTTCTCATGAGAATGACATACCCCATAGAAACTAGATAATCTTTAAATATCAACACTAAGTGGTATTCCTCATGTACACACATTTTTAGGATTGTGAGGTGCAAAGCATATCACTCTCCCAAAATGGGATGGTCCAATAATCTCTCACAAGAGCCAAGTAAGATAAAACGAGATGCAAAAGGCTCAACAAGAACAACCGTACATGGTGTGCAAACCAATATGCACATACTTGATTACTCAAAATGAAGCAAGTAGGAAGCACAACATATACAAACACATGCAAGATACAAAACCCAACACATGCAAAGGGGCGAGTAACTTTCAAGGTAGATAAGTTGAATACATGTTACCGCAAGGAGGAACATTGGATATATGATAGAAATAAGATAATCCAAATGACTTGACTTGAGAAAATATAATTGATGAAGATCCCTTAATTCTTCATGATATAGCCAAGTCTCCAATGCCCTCCACCAACACCTATTGTTCAAGTAATGGCTTGTTGGTCCCCAACCAAGTTGGGTCCTAAGAAGTTAGAAACAATAGGTTTGGCAACCCAAATGGTTCTTTTCTTGACACCACTTTGAGCACCAACAAATTTGGCAAACACATTGCCAACCTTATCCTTGCAAAGTGAATAAGCATATTCAATTATGATAGGGTTGGATGAGTTACCACTAGTGCATGAAGAAGATAGGTGACCCTTCTCATGGCATATGTAGCAAGTTCTTTTCTTCACCTTCTTCTCACTTGATTTCTCCACAAGGGGAGCATTAGCTTGATTTTTCTTGGGAAGTGACCTTTCTTCAACTTGAGGTTGAGCAAGGGCTTGAACTTGAGGCCGCTTCCCTTGTTGCTTCTCACTAAGTGCCTTTTTCTTCAAAGGGCAAGATCTAACATGGTGCCCTTCAATTTTGCACTTGAAGCAAACAATCTTGGCCAAATTCTTGACTTGTTCTTGGCCCTTCTTCTTCTTGTATATTTTGGACTTCTTCTTGTTGTTAGAGATAAATCCAAGTCCACTCTTGTCATTGGGGGATTGTTGCACACTCAAGATCTTGTTGAGTGTGGACTTCCCTTCATGACGTTTTTCCAAGTCTTTCTTCAATGAAGTAACTTGGGCCTTGAGCTCTTTGATTTCCTCTACATGGTTAGTGACAACACAAGTACTAGTGGAAGTAGAGGCTACATTGTTAGAGCAACAAGGCAAGGAGGGTAATTCATCACTAGATGTAGAAATAGTATGAGTGGATGAATTACTAGTACTAGCACATGGCAATATTGCATTTTGGGAAATAGTGCTAGTGCCCACATGAGGCTCACAAGATGTTACCTTTATAGATATAGCCTCATGAGCTCACTTTAGGCGAGCATGGGACACTAGAATATCCTCATTAGAGCTAGATAGCTTTTCATGAATTTCTTCCAATTTCCCATACTTGCTAGTTAGCAATTCAAGTTGAGCCCTTAGCTCAACATTCTCCTTCAAAATAGATGCTTCACAAGAAGTAGAGTTAGTAGCACATGCATCATTATCATTATGAATAGGAGAAGACAACTTGGCAAGAGCGAGGTCACGTTCTTTAGTGAGTTTAGAAATAATTTCATTACATGACTCCTCAATGGATTCAAGCTTCTCCTCAAGAGAAACCCAAAGCTCTTGCTCTTCCTCTAGAGCATATTTTAAATCATGGATATCATTGGCATACTCACGCTCAAGAGAAAACATTTTATCAATTTGTTCTTCCTTCATCTCAATGAGTTTCGTGCTCTCAATAGCACAACTCATGATTTCAAAGAAGTTGGGCAAAACATTTTTATGGTTATGCAAAGCATCAAAGACCACCTTACCCTTCTTGTTTAAATACTCAATATAGTCTTCTTCATTTTCCTCATCCTCACTATTGTCCTCAACATCATTATGATTTGAAGACCTAGCCATAAGGCATATGTGGGAACCGTGAGAAGAAGAAGATGAAGAAATACTTGAAGCTCCATTCAAGACCTTGTCTTGGCCCAAAGACTCTTCGGTTTCCTCTATATGGTTAGCATCACAAATACTAGAGGAAATAGAAGCATTTGTATCATGGCAACAAGACAAAGCAAGCATATCATCATGAGATTTATTCAAGAAATTTACACATGATATGCAAGGACTATCAACACAAGCATGTAAAACATTTATGGGGCTACAAGTGTGTCCAAAGATGAAGCATTGCAATGAGATAGAGATGAAGAATCATCAAAAGTAAGCATACTATCACCATTGCAAGTTTTATCACCACTCACCATATCATTACCTTGTGTCTTGCCGCACTTTGGTGAAGTGGATGAAAGTTCATTGCGGCCGGAAGTGGAAGGAATACAATCATCCTCAATAATCTTGGACACACCATATTTTTCTTGAAGCTTTGTCCATATCTCATGAGCGCTCCGAAAAGGCGTGATGGAGAAGGTAACTACATCGCTCAAAGCATTAACAATCACATGAGTAGCTTGAGCATTGAGATACAAGTTTTTCTCATCCTCTAAAGATAGATTTTGAGTATCCTTTGGAGGAGAAAAACCCGCATCTACAATTCGCTCCATAGATGGGTCCATGACCCAAAAATAATTAAGCATGTGAATTTTCCAAGTATCATAATTTGTGCCATCGAATATAAAAGTGTCATTGTGCACTAATCCCCTAGCCGACATCTTTGCTCTCAAGGCGGTGAAACCTAAAATGAGAGACCGGGCTCTGATACCAATTGAAAGGACACAGATGTCGCCTAGAGGGGGGTGAATAGGCGATATCAAATTTTACGAATGGCTTGAACAAAAGCGGAATTAAACTAGCGTTTATTTTGTCAAGCACATAAAACCTAAATAAACTAGGCTCACCTACGTGCACCAACAACTTATGCTAAGAAATACAAGTAACAAGGTGATAGCAAGATATATGACTTCAAGCATGAAGGCTATCACAATGTAAAGTGCATAAGTAAAGAGCTCGGGTATAGAAATAACCGAGGCACGTGGAGACGAAGATGTATTCCCGAGTTCCTCCCTTAAAAGGGAGTACGTCTCGTTGGAGGGGTGTGGTATCACCACAAAGGCCTAACCAACGCCACAAAGGCCTCACCCTATTCTCCGGTGTGAGCTTGCGCCACAAAGGCCTAGCTCACTCTTCCACTAAGGGGTTCCTCAAGGCGGAACCGGGCCTTTACACAAATCTTGGGGCACACATCCACAACTTAATTGGAGGCTCACAAGGATAGCCACCAAGGCACCACAAAGCCACAAAGTCGTCTAGGGTTCCAAGAACCCAAGAGTAATAAGCTCACAAACTTTCACTTACTTGAATCTCCGGGGAGAACTCAAACCGATGCAACCTATGCAATGGCAATAACACACAAAGTGCTCAAATCCTTCTCACTCAAATCCTACCAAAGCAACTAATGCTATGGAGAGATATGAGAGGAAGAATAAAGGAAATCCACAAAGAACTCCAAGATCTAAATCCACAAGAGGTTCCCCTCACTAAGAGGAGATTTTGATTGGTGGAAAGATAGATCTAGATCTCCTCTCTCTTTTCCCTCAAAAATATGCAAGAATCATGGGAGGAATGGAGGAGGAAGGGCAAACTTGCAAAGTCAACAATGGAGGAGAGAGAAGCCCAAAACGTGCCCAGCCCAAGGAGGAAGAAGGGGTATTTATACCCCCCACGAAATATGGCCGTTGCAGGACTTGGAGGGGCGGATTATCCGGCCAAAATATGGCCGGAATATCCGGTTGGCCGGATTATCTGGCCCCCTGGCCGGATTATCCGCCCCCTATACTGGGTGATGCCGACTCTGGTCCTTAGCAGAAATTCCGAAACGAAATCTTCAAGGGGGGCGGATTATCCGCCCCCCGGGCCGGATATTCCGGCCCCGTATCTGGGTGACGCCGAGCAGAAATTGCAATACGAAAACGGTGATAACTTTTTCATCCGGACTCCGTTTTCGATGATCTTGGGCTCGTTGGAATCACCACAACGATCTCTACAACATAATCCATAGAAACATCATAGTCCAGCAAGGGAGTATAAAACCAAATGATGAAAGGTTTGACCTCTCTTTGAAGGCAAACCAGAAAAACCTCCAAACATCAAAAACGCAATAAGAGCTTCATGCGAAATCCGTTTTTGATGAGCTAGAGCTTGTCATGGAAATAACCACAAGCTCTAGAACCTCACATGGATAAAACTCAAATAAGAACCAAGAAAGAAGATGCCAAGTATGCAAAGGTTTGAGCTCTCTCCGAACGATACAATTAAGTTACTCACTCGAGAGCCCCTCTTGATAGAACGGCTACCGATCCTATAACCCGGTCTCACAAATAACACCATGAGACCGGTAAGAAAGAAACCCTAACACTATCATACCTTTGCCTTGAGCATTCCACTTGAGGTGGATAAAGACGATCTTGATCTTCTCAAGTTGGACCACCTTTCTTGATTGAGCTTGCTTGGTGAAGTCTTGCGGATTGCTCCCCCATACTCCACTATGGAAGAGACTCTCTTTAAGCATATCTTCACATATCCATAAACACAATATAGATGGCAAGCTTCAAGCATATGTTTTCTTCTAGTTGCTCATCTTGAACTTGCGCTTTGACTTAATCAATCCTCGAATCAATTCTTCTTTCTCCATAATGATGGTGTCTTGAGGATACACATGAGAGCTCACTCAATCTTATTCTTCAAGACACACTTGACATAAGCTCAACTCTCTTAAGACCAATCTTTGGATCACTCCTTGAATAACACCTTGGTCAACACATAATCTTCTTCTTACAACCTTGACTCCAACAAATGGTTCAAGCATTGTCTATGGACAAGTCCTACACATATAACTCAATGCAACCATTAGTCCATAGGGATTGTCATTAATTACCAAAACCACACATGGGGCTCGATATGATCTTTCAGATGCTTGTGCTGCTGCTGTTCTTACTTCCAGTGTTCTGCCTCAGTATGCTGCTGAGTTCATGGGTCTTCCCACTGTTGCTGCTCAGTGAGCCTTTCTTCGTCAGCGCTATCAGCCGTCTGGGGATGCTCTTTACCTGTCTGTGGTTCGCCAGGAGCATGCTCTTCAGCAAGGTGATTCTACCATTGATGAGTTCTACACTCAGAGTGCTGCTATCTGGCGCCAGCTTGATTCTCTTCGTACAGCTGTGTGTGCCCCTTGTCCCTGCTGTCTGACTGTGCGCATTGATCTGGAGTTTCAGCGTGTATATGAGTTCTTGTCTTGGCTCCGCAAGGAGTTCGAGCCTCGTCGCGCCCAGCTACTTGCTCGTGGTCGTGTCCCGCTCTCTGAGGTGCTGTCTGAGCTTTGTGCTGAGGAGACTCGTCTTCGTGGTGCTGGTCTTCTTGAGGTTCCATCTGTACTTGCTGCTCGTGGTCCTCCCATGTCGTCGGCTCTGTTGCGGTCTCCAGTGCCGCCGATACTCTCTACTCCTCCGGCCCAGGGCCAGAGTCAGCCTCAGCAGCCTCGCGGTCAGAACCGCCATCCTCGTCCTCCCTGCTCCTACTGTGGCAAGTCTGGCCACGATTTCTCTAGCTGCTGGAGGAGGGATCCCAGTTTACGTAAGCAGTTCCACGCTCGTCAGCAGGCTGGTTCTTCCGGATCCTCTGCAGTTGCACTCTCTGAGCAGGATATTCTTCGGGGTATTCGTAGTTTGCTCGCTACTACAGGCTCTTCCTCGTCAGGCACTGCTGGTCCTGTGTCTACCTCTTCTGGCACCGCGCGACCATCACCTTCTGCACAGTCAGGTATGTCCCCGTGGTATCTGGATTCTGGAGCTTCCTTTCATATGACTTCTGCGTCTTCTATTCTTTCTGCTCTTCATTCTCTCGTTTCTCATGTCCGTGTTATCACGGCTGATGGTACATCTCTTCCTGTTTCCAGTCGAGGCACCCTCTCTACTTCCTCTTTCTCTGTTCCTGATGTTTCTCATGTTCCTAGCCTTAAGATGAATCTTTTTTCTGCTAGTCAGCTTACTGATTTTGGTTGTCGCGTCATTCTTGACGCTGATTCTTGTGCTGTTCAGGACAGCCGCACACAGGCCCTGGTTGGAGCTGGCCCTCGCAGCCGTGAGTCTCCAGGGCTCTGGGAGTTAGACTGGCTTCTTGTTCCTTCCGCTGCCTCTTCATCGGCCAGTTCTCCTGCGGTCGTTGCTTCCGTCACTGGCTCTTTCCAGCAGTGACATCATCGGCTGGGTCACCTTTGTGGCTCCCGTTTATCGTCTTTAGTCCGTCGTGGTCTTCTGGGGTCTGTCTCAGGAGATGTGTCTTTGAACTGTCAGGGTTGTAGGTTAGGCAAACAGATTCAGCTTCCCTATCCTACCAGTGTGTCTGTATCCCAGTGACCTTTTGATTTAGTTCATTCAGATGTTTGGGGTCCGGCTCCCTTTGGTTCAAAAGGGGGCCATCGCTACTATATTTTATTCATTGATGATTTTTCCCGGTACACCTGGTTGTTTTTTATGCGCTCTCGCAGTGAGGTGCTCTCTATTTATCAGCGCTTTGTGGCCATGGTCTGCACTCAGTATTCCTCGCCAATTCATGTGTTCCGTGCTGATTCTGCTGGTGAGTATATCTCTCAGCACCTGCATGGTGTTCTTGCTGAGCAGGGCACCCTTGCTCAGTTTTCTTGTCCTGGTGCGCATGCTCAAAATGGTGTCGCCGAGCGTAAGCATCGTCATATTCTTGAGACCACCCGTGCTATGATGATTGCTTCTTCTCTTCCGCCGCATTTCTGGGCTGAGGCTGTCGCTACATCGACTTACCTCATTAACATCCAGCCTTCTGCTGCCCTCCAAGGTGGCATCCCTCTCGAGCGTCTTTCTGGTGGTTCTCCAGACTACTCGACTCTTCGTTCGTTTGGTTGCGTTTGCTATGTTCTTCTCCCTCCTCGTGAACGCACCAAACTGACTGCTCAGTCTGTTGAGTGTGTTTTTCTCGGCTATAGTGATGAGCATAAGGGCTATCGCTGTTGGGACCCTGTTGGTCGTCGGATGCGCATCTCTCGTGATGTCACGTTTGATGAGACGCGTCCCTTCTACCCTCGCCCCACCTCTGGTACCTACCCGGTGGATGATATCTCCTTTCTTTTGTTTCCTGACGCGCCTCCTTCTGTCCCTATTGTCCCTCCTCCTGGACCTTGTTCTGATGCGCCCTCTTCGTCCCCGGCACCATCCTCTTCGACTCCGTTGTCCTCCTACCCACCTAGTTCTCCTCTTTCTTCTTCTGATCCTCCGCCCACCTCACTGTTGTCTCCTTTTCCCTTTCATTATTCTCGTCGCTCTCATGTTCCAGATCCTCCTCCTGATGTCCCTTCTTCTTCTTCTTCTTCTTCCAATATGTCTTCTTCTTCTGACGAGCTTCCCTCTCCTCTTCCGGCGACTCGTCTGCGTCGTGCTCCAGACCGTTACTCTCCTAGTCAGTATGGTCTTTCTGTTGTCTCCGAGCCGACTTCTTATCGGGATGCTGAGCGTCATCCTGAATGGCAGCTTGCTATGGCTGAGGAGATTGCTGCGCTTGAGCGCACTGGCACCTGGGATCTTGTCTCTTCCCCTCCCGGTGTTCGTCCTATCACGTGTAAGTGGGTCTATAAAATTAAGACCCGCTCTGATGGATCTCTTGAGCGCTACAAAGCGCGTCTTGTGGCTCGTGGCTTTCAGCAGGAGCACGGCCGCAACTATGATGAGATTTTTGCCCCTGTGGCTCATATGACCACTGTGCGTACTCTTCTTGCTGTCGCTTCTGTTCGACACTGGTCGGTGTCTCAGCTTGATGTTCAGAACGCTTTTCTTAATGGCGAGTTGAGTGAGGAGGTTTACATGCAGCCTCCTCCCGGGTATTCTGTCCCTGATGGGATGGTCTGTCGCCTTCGGCGTTCTCTTTATGGCCTGAAACAGGCCCCTCGTGCCTGGTTTGAGCGTTTTGCCTCTGTGGTGACTGCTGCTGGTTTCTCTCCCAGCGCTCATGATCCAGCGCTGTTTGTTCACACTTCTCCTCGGGGACGCACTCTTCTCCTTCTCTATGTTGATGATATGATCATTACTGGTGATGATCCTGAGTATATTGCCTTTGTTAAGGCTCGTCTTCGTGATCAGTTTCTTATGACCGATCTTGGTCCTCTCCGCTACTTTCTTGGGATTGAGGTCTCTTCCACTTCTGATGGCTTTTCTATCTCTCAGGAAAAGTATATTCAGGACCTTCTTGCTCGTGCTGCTCTTGGGGATGAGCGCACTGTTGAGACTCCTATGGAGCTTAATGTTAAGCTTCGTCCTACTGATGGTGATCCTCTTCCTGATCCGACGCGTTATCGTCATCTTGTTGGGAGTCTTGTTTATCTTGCTGTCACTCGTCCTGATATATCTTATCATGTTCATATTCTGAGTCAGTTTGTCTCAGCTCCTACCACTGTCCACTATAGTCATCTCCTCCGTGTTCTTCATTATCTTCGTGGCACGATTACTCGTCGCCTTTTCTTTCCTCGTTCCAGCTCTCTCCAGCTCCAGTGCTACTCAGATGCTACGTGGGCGAGTGATCCTTCGGATCGTCGTTCACTTTCTGCATACTGTGTGTTTCTTGGTGGTTCGCTTGTTGCTTGGAAGACGAAGAAACAGGTTGCAGTTTCCCGTTCGAGTGTAGAGGCTGAGTTGCGAGCTCTGGCCTTGTTGATTGCTGAGGTGACATGGTTACGGTGGTTGCTTGCAGATTTTGGGGTCTCTGTTACGACACCCACTCCACTTTTGTCTGACAGTACAGATGCTATCAGTATAGCACGTGATCCGGTCAAGCATGAGCTTACCAAGCATATTGGTGTTGATGCTTTTTATACACGTGCTCAGGTGCAGGCTCAGGTTGTTGCGCTTCACTATGTGCCTTCAGATTTGCAGTTGGCGGATTTCTTTACAAAGGCACAAACTAGAGCGCAGCATGACTTCTTACTCTCCAAACTCAGTGTTGTTGATCCACCATGAGTTTGAGGGGGGTGTTAGATGTATATTTGTACATGTGTATTTTCCCCACGTGTTAGGGGGTTTCCTGCATATTCTCACCTGTATATGTAACTATATGTTGTGGCCTTTGGCCCTCAGGGAATACAACTAATTTATTCCTAACAACAACCTCCTTGCCGGTTATCCCCGATGCATGGCGCGGCTTTTTTTCCCTTGGTTCGCTTTCACTCAATAAATGTAGTGCAGGTAAAAGTAAAAGCATCATATCATCATCATCCTCGTCCTCATCTTCCTCTCTCTTTCTAATACGATCTCTTATTCCCAAAACCATTGCAGGACTTACAAGGAACAAAAGCCTCTTGTTATTACTAGTACCATGCAGGAATAATTGTGCAAGGTGAATAATAAATAGGAATATTGATGCATTGCAGAAAAAAACAAGCATCAACAAATACCGATGCTACTTCTAAAAACAGGAGGCCATCTTCTAATCAGGATTAAACCAACAGGACAATCCACCATATCAACATATAACACTTTGCTTTTCTAATCATTCAGTCATCTAAGAAGATTAACTTCTTTTATATTATTACAGAAAGGAATGAATACAATAAAAACATCGTAAGATAGTATGGCGTGAAAGACATGAAAAATTTGGAAGGATTTTTGCTATTAGCCAAATAAATACAGAGGATCAAATGCATAGAACACATTCAGTCATTGGTGTTTATCCTATTTTACAAAATCCGTATTCAACAGCGAGACACTACACATAGAATCATGGTTAAGTAGTTATGTTGTGGAGTTTTCCCTGGTCTCAATCTCTGTACCTAGTACAAGAAATCCATTCTTTCAATTTGAAGATTCTAGGCATCAGGTCCTAGCAGTATTCAGTCATAGGCAGCGGTCTCTCTCTCTAGCAGCGTCATAGGCAGGCCTCCTCCTGTGAGATCCAGGAGTATTTGTTTTGAACAAAATATATTCAAAACTGTTTGTTCCCTTCAAACAGTAGTTTTTCGTTGCAGTTTCACTAGTATGTACGTACTAGAAGGGTACGGTAAGGTGTCTATATTACTCCATATACACGCCAATAGCTTGAGTACACTGAGAACACACAGGCAAGAAATGGCCGGCAATAAGCCCGAATTTCCGCTGCCTGGACATCAAACCTCTGCGTCTCCACCAATCCATGACAATGGGGACTCGACCAGAGACCATTGATGGCAGGACTTGCACACATCCAAAAAAAAATGTCGTTTTTCTTCAGTTCGTACCAGTGTGCAGTTGGCTTCTAGATCCGAACGTGAGCACAAAATCAACATCACCCAGATCGCGTACAAGAAGAGGGGAAGGTGATGAGAACAGAACACGAGCTAACCTTCTAGCAGTCGTCGTCGGGGGTGGGGAAGACAGAGGCGCCGGAGATCTGGACGAGCAGCCGTCAGAGGTGGGGAAGGGGTCTATGCGGAGTCACCGGTGAGGAAGGGCGCCGATCTCATCTCCTCCAGTTGTATCAGCGGCCGCCGTCGCTCCCGTAGCCACCGCCGTTCGTCGCCGCCGCCGCCGCCACCGCTATCGCGAGAGAGGAGCCGCTCGGGTCGTTTCACTCGGTCGGGTCGGGATGTTGTCCACGAGTCTAGGGTAGTGTTTCTGAAACCCGGTGGAACGGGGCGTTTCGGGGGGGAATCAGACGGGGCGCAACACCGGCCGGGTTTAAACGAACGATTTCTAAATTTGGACCGGGATTAAACCCCGGCGAGTCAAAACCCGGTTGTCAGACGAGGATCAGGGCTCAATCCCGGCCGGGTTGGGGACAACCGAACGAGGCCTTCGTGAGCCGGAACCAGTCTTCGGGATTCCGATGGTCCCGGAAGCTTTGGTCAGGGTTGGAGAGTGACGAAAGCAAAAAAAAAAAGGAAGAGGCACTTGAGCTTTGCGCAGAGACGAACTGGTCAGCCCAGCCGTCAGCGGGGAACAATCGGGATGGGAGACCGGCCGATCAGAGGTCAGGCATGGGGTAAAAAGAGGAACGGTTTTTGCGCGTGCCAAAAGAACCAGTCTTTTTAAAGGCTTTTCTGCATCAGTGCATGTGCATCACCGCATCGCCCTTTCAAGCCTCGTTTGGCAAAAGTGTCTCTGTGAGTAATCCAGAGTATTTTCTCAAGTGTTTTGGGTGAAAACACTTGTGTCACCAAAAACCTTTTGTTACACCATAATCCTCTTCACTCGTTAACGCTTCATTTATTCAGCCGTTTGGAAAGCATGCAAAATAGTCTGCCTAGACGGGTACAGATATGGCAGCAACAGCAACAGATCAGAGTAGAGCTGATGAAAAAGAACCCTACTAGCGTCAGCTTTGCTGCGTTGTCAGAGCTGCGCAGCGCTTTGACGAGACACGAGCGAGAGAAACGCGAGGTGCCCCAGGCGTTTTGAATCCACTTCTACCCGACGGGTTTTCTGGGGTTTGCACGGTTTCAGCCCAACTAAAACCGATCCGCCAAACAGCTAGTGGAGTGTTTCAGAGTGTATTCAATACGCCCGGGAAAAAACACTAGAATCCACCCTAAAACCGGCCTGCCAAACAAGGCCTCAGTGTTCGCGTTCAGTTGTTTGCCGGCCTGCGCTTGAAAATCCCGTCAGGAATTGGGAATGGGATGGAATGGGACGGTGCACATCTGACATTGGCACTGCCGCGTGGAACCCCGTCTCGCTTTGCAGAGGAGAACCAAATTTCATCGCGTGACTAAAGCACAAGTACCGAGTCGTAATCGACAAAACTAATCTCTCAGCAAATTTCAGCATAAAATAAACTCAATCTGAAACTATTTCATAAAATAACCTTTTTTAGTAGCGCCCGCAATGGCGGTGCTATGCTCAGTTGCATAGCGCCGTGCTCTAGGGTGCTATCCTTCTGGACACGTGGCATAGCGGGACCCGCATCCGGCACCATAGCGCTGGAGCCAAGGGCGCTATGCTCTTATTGGGCCGGCCCATGAGTGCTGCGGCCGTCCGATGCTAACCGAGGTGGGAGTTTAGTCCCACCTCGGAAGCTGAGGGGCGCCTGCACCAGCATATAAGGTGTGGTGTGAGAGAGCCCCTGAGCTCCTCTCAACACACACACCCTGCAGCTAGCCCCGTGCCCGCTACCTGTCACTGCCCTGTGGGGCCGTCTAGCTGGGCGAGTTGCTCGCTAGTAGGGCCCAGCCAGGTCTAGGCGGGCCTTTTTTTGCTCTTGCTTATTGTGGGTCCCACGGTTAGGATAGCACCCTAGAGCCCGGCGCTATGCTACTGAGGGTAGCACCAGGACGGCCGGCGCTATGGATGATAACACCGGCATGGCCGGCGCTATGCTATGGATGGTAGCACCCGGGCGTGGGGTGCTATAGTCTGTAACACAAAGGGTCGAGCTCAAAAAATTCTAAGTCCCCGAGCAATTCGGTATTGTAACGCGCGACGCTAAAAACATAGAATGGTAGCACCCTGGTAGCCGGTGCTATGGTTCATGGTGTAGCACCCTGGCTGCCGGCGCTACCAATGATAACACCGGCAGCGTCGGCGCTATGCTATGGAGGGTAGCACCCTGGCGTGGGGTGCTATAGTCTGTAACACAAAGGGTCGAGCTCAAAAAATTCTAAGTCCCTTTCTCATTTCCTCTCCCTCTCGGCTTCTCGGAAATGCTTCTTACTTGCTTCCTCCTCCTTCTCGGCGGCCCTTTCTCTTTTCCTCTCACTCTCAGCTTCTCGGAAATGCTTCTTACTTGCTTCCTCCTCCTTCATTACACGAAGCCTTTCCTCGCATTTGAGAAGTTGCTCCATATTATATGCTTTTTCCTCCTCCCTTTTTTTCTTCAACTATCTCTCTTCCTCCGCCTTCTCATGTGCCGCAGCCTTTTCTGCACGCTCGGCCTTGTGGACATTGTCCCAAATTGTACGTAACCTTTCCTATTCGGCCTCTAACTTTGGTCGGAACAAGGCAAACTCATTGTGATACCTATATGAGGATGCATATATTATGAGCGGGATTTCAACATAGATATTAACAAACACCATGTTCTACCCGTAATAATGTAATAGCTAAAATTGTCCAACACACCTGCACTTATATATCGTAATCCACTAAATATCAAATAATCCTAAGAAAAAAACTAGGCGATTGGACTAATACTCAATGACTAAGCCATGAAAATGATCTACCCATCACTTATACATATAGATCTATACGAAAATCTAGGATCTAGGTCTAAACCATTCACCAACAAATTTGAAATCTATATGAAAATCTAGGATCTAGATTAAAACCATTCACCACCAAATTTGAAGATTTTTATTGGACAGATACATGGGAGATGAGGGAGAGTACCTTGATTCGCTTTCCAAAGCCCTAATCCGCCACAAATACCTCGGAAAATTCAACTGATTTGGTCGACTACTGGGAGGTGGTAGGTGGGGGACGAGCGTGGACTGGTTATACCCAGGCTGGGAAGCATAGCGCCGGCCGTCCAGGTGCTACCCTCAGTAGCATAGCGCCGGACTTTGGGGTGCTACCTAATCGTGGGACCCACAATAAGCAAGAGCAAAAAAAGCCCGCCCAGACCTGGCTGGGGCCATAGGTTTCGGGCTGGGTCCTACTAGCGAGCAGCTCGCCCAGCGGACCCACAGGGCAGTGACAGGTAGCGGGCACGGAGCCAGCTGCAGGGTGTGTGTGTTGAGAGGAGCTCAGGGGCTCTCTCACACCGCACCTTATATGCTGGTGCGGGCGCCCCTCAGCTTCCGAGGTGAGACTAAACTCTAGTCCCACCTCGGTTAGCATCGGACGGCCGCAGCACTCGTGGGCCGGCCTAGCATCGGACGGCCGCAGCACTCGTGGGCCGGCCCAATAAGAGCATAGCGCCCTTGGCTCCGACGCTATGGTGCTGGATGCAGGTCCCGCTACACCACGTGTCCAAGAGGATAACACCCTAGAGCACAGCGCTATGCAACTGAGCATAGCGCGCCGTTGCGGGCGCTACTAAAAAGGGTTATTTTGTGAAATAGTTTCAGATTGAGTTCATTTTGTGCTGAAGTTTGCTGGAGAAGTCAGTTTTGTCGATTTCGCCCAAGTACCGATTCCAATTTACAGGGTCATTCTAGCCTGTTCTGAATACAGCAGTCGCTACAACTATTGCAGCCGCGGAGAGTGATGACTTCCAACATACAGTAGTTCTACGTATACTTAGAATTGAGTTCATGGCGGCATTGGCATTTTTACCATAAATCACAACTTGAGACGAATAGAATTGATGATACCAGACCTAGGCCAAACGAGAGCTAGACTATGCTTCCAAATCCTAGCCCTTCTACCCTATCCTGTTGCTCGTCTCATCAGTAGAATTAGCCCAGCTAAATAAGCGTTCATTAACATAGCTTTAAACTTAGGAAGTTAGGATCAGTGCTACTGTAAGTGGTAATTTACTAACACAACTTATAGCATTAATTTAACTCTCGACACAGCAACCACAGCTTAACACCAAATGACATGATTTCAAGCATAGGCATACTAAAAGAAACGATATTTGTGTGGCAACAGCACGAGCATTAGCACTCATGCATCACACAGATACAAATAATATGAGACACGCAGAAATGACAGAATAATCTTTTAACAGTTCACATATTTTCGAATTACCACAAATAAATCCAAGGTTCAGATAGCAAGGACATTAACACCCTTCAGGAGGGATGCTTTAGGACGGACCAACGAACAAATGACCCAGTTCTAGAACATGACACAGAGTACGATACTGACATAGCACTAAGGAAGACTAGTATTAGTAGTTCATGACACACGATAACTGTTCAGACGACACGCAGAACATTGATGCATCCAGAGGCATTCCCAGAGACAAGGCACCTAAGCCCTCTCACCACGGATCCTCCTAGCCAGCTGAATGTCCTTGGGCATGATGGTCACCCTCTTGGCATGGATGGCGCACAGGTTGGTGTCCTCAAAGAGACCCACCAGGTATGCCTCTGCAGCCTCCTGAAGAGCAAGCACAGCGTGGCTCTGGAAACGCAGATCAGTCTGCAGAAACAGAGAAAAAAGGTTAGTTTAGTTAATAAAGTTGATATAAAAGGGGCACAACAATAGAGTGCAGAATGTCACCTTGAAATCCTGGGCAATCTCCCTGACAAGCCTCTGGAATGGGAGCTTCCTTATGAGCAGCTCAGTGCTCTTCTGGTACTTGCGGATCTCACTGCAAAATCACACATGAGACTAAGATCTTCTCACTTGAAAGCACTTTAAACAAGTATGCGCAACAACACAGATCATAAGTTAAGCTTTACGCACCGAAGAGCAACAGTTCCAGGGCGGTAGCGGTGAGGCTTCTTCACTCCTCCAGTAGTGGGAGCAGACTTACGGGCAGCCTGTTGAACAGCAAAAATCAGTGTATTGTCAAGCAAGAAGTAATGCCAGAACAATCCATATATCAGTGAGATATTATACATGCAATGAAGATGAGGATCAAATTGTACAAAGTTCAGTATACTCAAACAGTAAGTAACAATATGGCATAATGAATCAATTGATTTTACAGCAACAAACCTTGGTGGCTAGCTGCTTCCTTGGAGCCTTTCCTCCAGTGGACTTACGAGCAGTCTGCTTAGTACGAGCCATGAGCAAAAACTTTGGTTACCTGAAGAAACAGCAGAAAATCAGCTCCCTGAATGTTGCCATAACACATCAAACAGTAGGCTAACAACCATATGTCTATGGTCAAAGTAAGATGTTCATTGATATTAATGAATAGGTTCAGTATCAATACAGAGGTTCCAACAAATATTCAACCCAGAGTACCTACAAAGGAAACATTATACAACAACAAAGCTGTCTGCACCTTCAGCTGAAACACAATTTACTACAAACTAGGATTCCTAGTCCACAAGATCATACCTACCAAAAGATAGAATTTCCTACTTCAACAGTCCAGTCTACTTTTAACTAAGATTGTTCATTCAAAGATACACGGAAACACAATACGCAGAGACAAACTGCAGGAACACTAATAATAGAGCTACCACTATGAATTCAAATGTGTACTATATTGATATGTAACCCAGAACACAAATTATTTTAGGCCCTGAATGTCACAAATAGAAAGCATAATAATATATAGGCCATCAATTAAGAAGCAATCTACTTTCTAATTATCAGGTATAATAGTTGAACTTTTGCCTCCCAAAGTCAACTGCATATGCATTTAGTTTAATCCAAAGTATACTAGGAAACTGACAGGTTGGTTACAGTACCAACAACAGACACAATAT
This sequence comes from Dactylis glomerata, assembly GCA_007115705.1. Lineage (NCBI taxonomy): Eukaryota > Viridiplantae > Streptophyta > Magnoliopsida > Poales > Poaceae > Dactylis > Dactylis glomerata. The sequence goes on along the minus strand of QXEO01000625.1, from coordinate 4,916,869 downwards.
CAATACAAAGACATTAAGCAGACAACAGTGTTGGATTTTCAACTGAGATCTTCCAAAATTTGACTATGCAGGCAATCCTACTAATGAATCAAGGTATTAGTGTACAAAATTCACTTTCATTCTAACAGCTAGGTCAAATTTATCATGCATTTGGCATTCCCTGATGAGCCTAGACATCAGATGACTCTAAGGATCAAATAAATATTATCACATGATTACATTGGCAGACAGTATTGTGGCAATTCAAGGCATAAAAGTATAATGCATACTTCAGACAGTTACTATCAGCACTTTCCATCCTACGAACATGAAAAAACAGAGTGGTCAACACTTCCTAGCCTACAAACAAGTAGATATCAAATTCTACAAACGTTACTACTGTTGCCAACATGATGACGCAGGTTTGCAGGGCCAGGAGATACGAATACCCATAGCACAAGCTAAAGGTTTAGAACGAACTTCATTACCACTATAGCATAAACAAAGCTACAGAAGTTTCTAGGCAGAAACAGTCCTCATGTATCATCAAATCATGTGATTCCAACTAGTACAATGATCAGTTTACAATAATGATCAGTTTACAATAATATCACTATTCTAGATTAGACTACCAGTTTATGACACATACAAGTGTTATGCATACTTCAGATATGTACTATCAGTTTAGACCAATTTCTTATCATCCTACAAACATAAAAGAACTAAGTGATAAACTCTGCCTTGCCTAAAAGCCAACATGAAGATGCAGGTTTTGCAGGACCAGGAGATATCAATACCCCACAAGACAAACATACCACAAGCTAATGGTTCAGAACGAACTTTGATACCACTATAGAATAAACAAAGATGCATAATTCTAATCGGGTAGAAGGGGAACTCGTATATCATCAATAAAGTGATTCCAACTAAATCAGTGAACTATAATATCACTACTATAGAATAATCACAGACTACCAATTAATGACATGCAAATGTAACACATAATTCGGATATATGCTAAGTCCAGACCAATTTATTTTCATCCAACAAACCTAAAGAACTAAGTGATGAACTCTTCCAGACTACAAACCAGCAGTTACCGAAATCTCCAAGAATGGCTAGCTCCAGAAATAAACAGCACCCGCGATAATATTGCGAAACCAAATCTGATACTACTGTAGCACGCATGGAACAACAGAGTTACGGGAACAGCAGATACGAAATTTGCTAGAAAAATCGCATATGCCACAGGTCACTGGTACGCAACGAACTTGATAGCAGTATAGCATAAACGAAGGTACGGATCTGCAGGAATTCCTAATTGGGTACGTCGCAAACTCGTATATCCCCAAACGAGTTCCAACTACATCGTTCGGCAAAACTAACCAACCACAAATTTCCGTACCACGCAGGCAGCGGTAACCGCGATTAATCCAGATCTAAGAACACCACTAGATAACCAGCCGAAACAAATCACAGTGACGAACAACGCCCAAACCCTAATCGCGTCTAAGATTCAAATCCGCACCTCGCTCATCCCCAAATCGACCGCCCAACCGAGACTACCACGAACCAAACACAAACCAAAGCGGGGAACTCGAATCGAATCGAGGAGAACGAGAGGGGACTGAGGATCTACCTCGAGCGCTTCCGTAATCCCAAATCCGCCGAGAGAGAGGTTGCAACTTTTCTGGAGGCTCTGACAGCGGCTGCTGGGTGTGGATTTGGTTTTTTACTTTTTTCCTGGATGAGGTCAGCTTTTATAGTCGCTGAGCAGTCCTCCAGCCCACGTCTTGGTCAGAACTGACGGCCGCGATCTTAGGGTTTTGTGCTTGTCCCGGCATGATCCAACGGTGGAGACCAGTGGGATGGAGGTGCCACGGATTGTGGTTGCTGCGATCCGCGCTCCTATTGGCTCAGACATGGAGGTCGCGGATCGGGGATTAGTGGGTGGGGTACGTTAGGTGGTAGTTATCTTTTTTTTTTTGCGAATTTAGGTGGTAGTTATCTGCCGTGATTCTTTTGTACGTTTGAGAAAGGGGCGTGCAACTGACACGTAAAAACTGACCGTATTGTTCACGAGTTGGACTTGGACGCTCGTGTATGCCTGTATCTCCACTTCTCCATCTCCACTAGTCTCCACTAATATAAAACAACCCAGACTGTCAGATCCGCAGGATCTGGACCGTCCACGACACTAAAATTAACGCTTGTGATTAGTTTAATGATGTAGGATTTGCGCTAAACAAACCGTCCACCACGACGACTCCCACGACTGTCTCCCGAGTCCCGACCCACCGCGAAATTGACGCCGCCCCACTGCCGGGAAGCACAAATTCGAGATCGCCGGGAACCAGCAGAGCTAGGTCGCCGGGAAGCTGCTAAGCGAGGTCGCCGCCCTGCAGGCCAGAGTGCCGGACGCACCGAGGTCGCCGCGTCCAAGGCCCCGCCCACCGGCCGAGGGCGCCGCCCACCAATCCAGAGGGAGCTCCTCGGACCACCGCGCCAGGGCGCCGCGTCGACCACGCGAGGGCGCCGCGTCGAGGGCCCCCGCCCACCACGCGAGGGCGCCAGCTCTCCTTCCAGCTCCGCCGGGCGGAGCGCACCGCGTCTCCCCACCCATAGCGAGCTCCGCCGCCCCGAAACCGAGCTCAGCCGTTCCCCACCACGCGAGGGCGCCGCCCACAAATCGAGGGCGCCAGGTCTCCTTCCAGCGCCGCCGGACGGAGCGCAACGCGTCCAAGGCCGCACCCACCACGCAAGTGCGCCGCGTCGAGGGCGCCAGGTCGCCTTCGAGCTCCGTCGGATGGAAGGAATCGCGGCGAAGGCCCAGCCCACCAATCGACTACGCCAGGTCGCTTCCACAGCTTCTTCTGTTGTGTTCTGTTCTTGTTCTTGTGTTCTCTTCTACAAATTTTCTACTGCTATGTGCTTGTGATCTACTGCTCTGTTATACAACTTTTTCTGGACAAGTTAATTTCATAGTAATATGGTTGAAAGATTTTGTACTGGTATCACATAATGCTTTTGAACTCTAGAAATATGGTTGATGTTTCTTCGTTGGTGTAGTTTAATTCAGACCGTAGATCCAACACAAAATCATAACTTCCACTGAATTATGATTGCACTGTTAAATTTTATTATACAGAAAACAGTGAACCATGATCTCACAGTCATGCAAGACATGAGAAAATAGCATGACAGATTGCAAATTATTGAAATGCTCCGTGAATTTCTATCATAAAAGATAAGGTCAGTATTTTATTCATTCTTAGGAGCATCATGGTTTGGTTTATTTTCTATGTCTCATAAAGTAGCATTGAAAATTGATAGGCTTGTTTCTCCATAAACTAACTCGAAGCACCTTCTTTATTTACCTTCACTCAAAAAATATACTGTCCGAATAATAAGCATGTTGTCCCTAGCTTAATTATAGTTAACAAGAAGGGGAAACAAATTCAGGAGTGAGGAGGTGGTTTCTTTGTCCCTCATGGGATGTGATGGATTGGACCAGGGGAAATTGATTAGCTCGGTAGCACTTGGAAAATCAGTACGGTGTATACCATCACTGAACGTTCAGGTTCAGATTTGATAGCACACACATGCCACAGTGTCACCACTGTATTTGCCATCTCATCCGTCATACTTTCATACCTACGATATAATGCTGCTGATCTAGACTGCTAGAGTGGCCCACTTGATGTTTAGTGACGAAGACATGCAAGTTTGGAGTTCAGAGACATAATTGAAAGTTAAACCATCAGTACCAGTTCAGTGATTATCCAGTGGTGTATGGTTGATAGAATAATATATTTCACTGTCAATAGATGCACACTGTAATATGATATTATCATCTTATGCAGCTTCTTATACGGATAATATTTAATCGAACATGGATAGTTCTTCATCACAATCTATGGGGCGTACTCCATTTAAAGACCTCACAAACACACCGACGAGTTCAGCTGTAAATGCCACAAGCAATGATAAACCACCGCCGCGTCAAAGTTGGTATGCCCGGCTGCCTCCTGATAAAAAGGCTGAGTACCTGGAGAAGCAGCGTATGGCTAAGCAACAAAAGAAAATGGCTGCAAGCATCTCTGAAAGTTCAACAAAACCTCGATCCAATGGCCAAGGGTGGTATGCCAGGATGACGGATGAGAAGAAGGCAGAATATCTAGAGAAGCAACGCATATCACGCCAACAAAAGAAAATGGCTGCACTTATGAAGGAACCTGAAACTCAAGTGGTAATTGAAACTCAAGCCTCAAGGTGCTCCACTCAAATGCCAGGTAATCTGATGTGGGTTTTTCCTTTTTACTATTTATTGCTACCTGTTAACATCACTTGATTTCAGCTTGAAAAATAACATGTCATGATAAATAAATGATCACTTATCCTACCATCATTTCATTTTTTTTCTTATTGTAGATACGCTTCATATGGGCTCGGCCCAAACCTGCATCACTCAGCTATTTCAAACGCCAAATGCACAAGGTGTATATAAGACTCACATTTTAATAAATTCTCCATGATGTGTACTTCTGACATCATAATATTCTTATCATGCCACATTGTAGGTACCGTGCATATGGCGTCAGGGCAAACCAGCATAACACAGATGATGGGGATGCCAAGTACACAAAGAAACAACGATGATAGCTGGCTTCGAAGGAATGATGCTTTCAAGCAACCTACAAGAACTACAAATCGCTCATCGTCCATACCTGCCGCTACCTCTAAGGGTCAGCATGTAAACATGTGCAGCAGAACACAAACCACACTCTCAGGGTGCTCCTTTCAAATGTCAGGTACTGAATTATGTTAAGACATGGTGCTTAACTGTCCTCAGCCTTCTCAATATTTACATGCTGCCTGTTAAATTGGTTTCAGGTGAGCAAAGCTATGTGGAGACAGATCAACACACTGCATCTGAAAAGAAACGACAGCGGGCTCGGAATCAATACTCAGTGATGACAGATGATCAAAGGAATATTGTGTTGCGGAGGAACCGTGCTAACAAGAAAGGAAGATACACATATGCAACTTTGTCCCCTGCGTCAGTCATGAATATGCCCTCTGCAGTTTCTATGAGCCCCTCATCTAGCACACCTGCAATGCAAGCACGGCCATCTGAATATGTGCCAGCAGGTTTGTTCTTGACTCGCGGTTCATAGTGTGCTAATGTTTTTATCTTTGAGTGACCCCCATGTTAACTTGGTATATTTACCTTCTCTTGTTCTATACACCTTCTAGGCCACACAAACTGTGGTGAAGAATCCGATGCAAACGGATTTTTTGAGCCACACGAAGTACAGGAAGGTAACAACTGACATTTCTTAGTCATTTCTACGGAACACTTGGATAACATGCACCTGTGAGCTATTTACCTAACATGTTTTTTTGTTAAAGATGATTTACACACCATACAATCAGAACAGACAATACATGATGAAGACGATGAGTGCAGGATTTTTAGTGGCTTAGGTAAGTTATACAAAACATGTTAGGTACAGTCCTTTCTAGGCGGTATGATATTGGATCTGCATATCAGATTTATAGATACAACAATGCACATCAGTTTTATAGCTACTTCTTAAATCTTGGCAGATGATGTGTTTGATTCGTACCGAGTTAACAGTACTGTTTCTCCGAGTGACCAGAATGATGACCCTTATGACTTTGTGTACCACAATCTGCCAACCAAACATCATGTTTTAAAGCCAGTCGAAGACTGTCAATGGTGTGGTGCAATGAAGCTCCAGTATGAGGGTCCCGCTTTTTGTTGCAGAAAAGGAAAGGTCAAGATAGTCACACCTGAAGTTCCTCAAGAGTTGCGTCGGTTGTTTACAAGCCAAGTGGATGAGGATGCAAAATATTTCAGAAAGCACATACGATATTTCAACACCCACTTCTCTTTCACAAGCCTTGGAGTCACTCTTGATAAGAAGGTCAGCAATGCGGCGGGGACTGGCGTATATACATTTCGAGCACAAGGAGCATTGTATCATAGAATGGATGATCTGGTACCTGGTGGTCAAGGACCTAGGCATCTACAGCTCTACATCTATGATACGGATGAAACATTGGAACATAGAGTTAAGCGGTCTCCAGATCTTGATATAAATATCATAAGGCTGATTTTGAAGATACTGGAGAAGAACCCATATGTGCAGATTTTTAAGAGCATTGGCTCTGTTCCGAACTTAGCTAAATATCGGATTTCACTTAACACAGATATAAGGCTGGATCAGCGAAGATATAATGCCCCAACAACTTCCCAGGTGGCCGCGATGTGGGTTGAAGGAAGCGACCCGCAGAACACTTTTGATAGGCAAGTTGTCGTTTACGGCAAAGGAGACCGACCTATATTTATCAGAGCATACTATGGTTGCTATGATCCTTTGGCGTATCCGTTGTTCTTCCCAGGAGGGAAGGCGGGGTGGAACCGTTGGATGCCATATCATGTACCATCTCCTGCCGTACCATCTTCCATTATTCAGGAGAACGATGATGGCGCCGATGATGAAGACTTGCAAGTTCCAGATAGTACTACACATGTTGATGTGGAACAAAACGAAGATGAGGCCGAAGGTAATTATATGTATGCTTCTAACGTGTTCCATATTTTAAGGCCCTCTTCATTATTACTTGACATTAATGCTTAAGCACTCTTTCAATTGTGTTGCAGATGATGAGGAGGGCCATGAGGACGGTGACGTTGGAGGGTCGAGAAAATATGTCAGCCCAAGGGAGTACTACTGTTTCAAGCTACAAGTGAGGAAACACCTATTTAACATTATATTGTTCGGTGCGCGCGGGTTACAGCAATGGGCTGTCGACATGTATATCAAGGCGGAGACCATGAGGCTTGATTTCTACTCCAAGCCAAAGAATCAAAAACTAATTCGTGCAGATCTATACCAGGTACCAAAAAGTTCTCCATTTTTTATAACTCTCCATGCATACGAAGAAGCTAGCATTTTCAATATAAACAATTTCCTTTACTAGAGAATGTTGTTTTCGTATCTTTCTTGCGAAGGGTGTTGTTGACACCATCGATGCCGGTGAGACACGTGGTTCTCAGGCCGGCAAAAGAATAGTGCTACCACGTACTTTTCCTGGAGGTGATCGAGACATGCAGCGCAGATTTCTTGATGCTATGGCGATAGTATCAAGGTTTGGGAAGCCTGATTACTTCATCACTATGACTTGCAACCCACACTGGGAGGAGATTACATGCAGACTTGAAGCCGGGCAGACACCACAGGACCGTCCTGACCTTGTGGCGAGAGTATACAGGGCCAAGTTGCGAAGCATGAAAGATCTGCTGATCAAGAAAAAGTACTTCGGTGCGGTTGCTGCATATGTCCATGTTACTGAGTTTCAAAAGAGGGGGCTGCCACATGAGCACATGCTTCTGATCATGCGCTCGGATAGCAAGCTAACAAACCCAGACTCATATGATAAGGTGATATCAGCAGAAATTCCTGACAAGGACAAATATCATGTACTGCATGCTCTTGTGGTCAAGCATATGCTCCACGGACCATGTGGTGCTCTCAAGAAAAGTTGCCCTTGCATGATAGATGGTGAATGTAGATTTCGCTATCCTCGGCAGTTCTGTGATGCTACGCAGCAAGGAAAGGACTCATATCCTATCTATAGGAGAAGGGAGGATGGTCGTCAAGTCAAGGTCAGAGGGGCAGAACTTGATAATAGATGGGTTGTTCCATACAACCCTGGTCTTCTTATGCGGTACAACTGTCACATGAATGTTGAGGCTTGCTCTAGCATCAAGGCAGTTAAGTATTTATTCAAGTACATCTATAAAGGACACGATCGTGCCTCATTCTCGGTCGATCCAGCTATAGACAACAATGGAGTAATCAATGAGATTAAGCAGTACAGAGATGCTAGATTCGTGTCGCCGCCGGAGTCTGTCTACAGACTCTGCGCTTTTCCAATGTATGGTGTCTCTCCCGCTGTTCTTCAACTTCAGCTTCATTTGGAAGACATGCAGCCCGTCACATTCAAAGAAGGCGATAATCTAGATGATGTCGTCAATCGGCCCTCTTCTTCCAGCACCATGCTCACTGAGTATTTCAAGATGAACGATGTCGATCCTTATGCGAGGAATTTCTTGTACAAGGAGTTCCCAGAATTCTATCGGTGGATTAGGGGTACTAAGAAGTGGCGGAGAAGAAAACTGAAGGGGCGGGGGCAGGTTGGAAGAATTGTTTATGCACATCCTGCTGAAGGTGAGAGATACTTCCTGAGAGTGCTCATGAATCATGTAAGGGGTGCAACATCATATAAGGATTTGAAAACAGTAAATGGCAATACATGCTCGACGTTCAGACTATCGTGTGAGCAAAGAGGTCTCATAGAGACTGACAAGTCACTTGATGACTGCTTGACTGAGTCTGCTACATTCCAGATGCCATATGCTCTAAGAAGGCTTTTTGCAACCATTCTTGTTAACTGCGAGGTGACCGAAATCCGATCATTGTGGGAAAAGCACCTCGAGTCAATGTCCGAGGACTACCGTCGTAACCAGTCCAACCAGGCCGTACTTGAGCAGATGGTCCTTAGAGACATTGCGGATCTGGTGCATTCGATGGGGAAGGATATTAAAAGTTATGGCCTCCCAGATTTGGATCCTGTGGATGACAGCTGTTCCAATGGTCATCCGAGAGAGGTTCAAGAGGAGTTGTCCGTCCCTTTTGACAAAGAAGACATAAACATGTTTACATCTCTGAACCCTGAGCAACGTGCTGGCTTTCATGAAATCCTCTCTCACGTCCTCAACAACAAGAGCAAGATTTTCTTTGTGGATGGTCCGGGTGGCACGGGGAAGACATATCTGTACAAGGCACTCCTTGCTAAGGTCCGTTCCTTGGGAAAAATTGCTATTGCAACAGCGACATCTGGTATAGCAGCATCAATCATGCCCGGTGGACGCACTGCCCACTCCAGGTTTAAAATACCAATTAGGCTCACAGACAGCAGCACTTGCAATTTCACCAAGCAGAGTGGTACCGCAGAGCTGCTCCGTATGGCATCTTTGATAATCTGGGATGAAGTTGCCATGACAAAGCGTCAAACAGTGGAGACACTTGATAGGACCCTACAGGACATCATGGGATGTGCTTTGCCTTTTGGTGGGAAGGTCGTGGTGTTTGGCGGGGATTTTAGGCAGGTCCTTCCAGTGGTAACACGTGGGACAAGAGCACAGATTACCGATGCTACGCTACAAAAATCTTATTTATGGGGGCAGATTAACAAGATACACCTCAAGCGCAATATGAGGGCACAAACGGACCAATGGTTCTCCAGTTACCTCTTGAGAATTGGTAATGGAACGGAGGAGACGATCGGTTGTGATTACGTGCGTCTTCCAGATGACATTGTCATTCCTTACGCTCCCATGGAAGAACCAGTGAACAAGCTTATTGAAGATATCTTTCCATCGCTTCATGTGAACGCAGCATCTGGATCGTACATGAGCGCCCGTGCCATTCTTTCAACCAAGAATGAGCATGTGGATGGTCTGAACACAAAGATGATTGACAGGTTTCCTGGCCAAGAAAAGATATATTATAGCTTTGACTCTGTCGAGGATGATGCACGCAATAACTACACAATTGACTACCTAAACTCTATCACTCCAAATGGCCTGCCCCCGCATGCTTTGAAACTCAAAGTCAATTGTCCCGTCATTCTTCTCCGAAATCTCGATCCTCACAACGGGTTGTGCAATGGAACAAGATTGATGATTAGAGCATTCCAGAATAATGCAATTGACGCCGAGATTGTTGGTGGACAACATGCTGGAACTAGAGTTTTCATACCGAGGATCCCTTTGTCGCCCTCAGAAGACATATCACTTCCTTTCAAGTTCAAGCGAAAACAGTTCCCAATCCGGTTGAGTTTCGCAATGACCATTAACAAAGCCCAGGGGCAAACCATTCCAACAGTTGGTATTTACCTCCCCGAGCCTGTATTCTCGCATGGCCAGCTATATGTTGCATTGTCGAGGGGCGTGTCAAGGCAGACCACTCGGATTTTAGCCAAGCCAAATAAAGACATAGATCCCACAGGAAAAAGCACAAAAAATATTGTGTACAGGGATGTCTTGGAGGAAACAAGTAAGTTTTATTTCCTTCATGCAGTCTTGGTTTTGATTTCCTACTGGTACTGTTTCATATCTCAGTGCTCCGATTCTCTTATGTTCATGTTATGCAGCTTCATGAGTTCCACGACCCAGTTCAAATCTGACGATAAAAAACATCCAATGCAAGTCCACGATGCTATACTTCATCGATCAAGAGGTTAGCAATTGCTTTAAAAATGGACAAGCACATATTCTGTCCAAATCTTTACCTTTGCGGATACAACTTTTGGCTGATCTAAATCTTAAGAAGACACCACAGCTGGTGGAAATATTTGATGACAGCAGGGTATACACTACATTCTATCATGTTCTATTATTTACATCATGTATATGTGTTGAACATTTACCATTTATTTTAAACATTATTGTACAGGATATAGATGAGATCCTGAGCTTATCACCCGAAAAGTTGCTACTTCAGTGGATGAACTATCATCTCAAGAGAGCTGGCTATAATAAAACTGTTAACAACTTTTCTTCAGATGTCAAGGTTCGTGCAGCCTTGTCTCTTTAATAATTTTTTAAATCTCAAGGTTTCGTCGCATTATGGGAACATATCTTTCCCTGTTTCGCACCCGCAAAAAATCTTCATTTCTTGCGAGTTAGTTTGTTAGATGCTTAACAAGCAATTAACCTTACAAACTAGGCTTGGACAGGATGGTGAAGCCTATGCCTATCGTATCAAATCTCTCGCTCCCGAGCATTCTTCTGAAACTGCATTTCAGACGAATGATCCTGCAGTAAGGGCAAAGATGGTACTTGAACAAGCAGAGAAGTTGGATTGCAAAAGATACTTGAGCACGAAGGATATTACCGAGGGCTCTCCAAATCTTAACCTTGCATTTGTCGCACAAATATTCCAACATAGGTGAACTATTATTTTTCTTCTGTTTGAAGAATTCTTAATTTTCATGGTTTGTCTCCTGAAATATTTTCCATAAAATAACTTATGTTCACCAAAATAGAATGTATTTTTATATGCAGAAATGGCTTGACTACTGACACCAAACAGATCAAGCTCACGCAGTCATCATCGCGAGATGATGTTATATTATCTCGAGAAGAAAGAGCCTTCCGGATGTGGATCAATAGCCAGGTGAACCAGAAAATGATCCTAACACTGACGGCTAGCATCATGTACTGGAGTCTGCAGAGACCGCAACAGCCCGAAACACCTGAGCAGCCCTAAATTTCAGATGCTGCCTCTGGTATCGCCTCCGAGGACTCCGCTTTGTTAATAGCAGCATCCGAAGGAGAGGACGTTACCTCATTGCCTAATAAGAGTGGCCAACTTGCCAACGGATGACACTTCGGAGGCTCCTGTTTGAATTCTTTGCCTGATAGTCCAAGTCCAGCTTGACCACAATTGACGGAATTTTTTCAAATACCGCTCTTGGGCAGATAACGGTACTGATATGAGACCGTGACTGTGGAACAATGGTGTATAGTAGTACTTACCCTCTAATCGTTTTCGTTTGTTATCTTGCGCACAGAATAGAGCTAAGCAAAATTGTTATATTTACTTATTTAGATTTCTTACTTGTAAAGTGCACATAGCAGTGTTCTGCATAGGGTTGTGCCAAATAGAAGTGCTATCTGTTCACTGAATTTTAGTCTTATTATGAAAGGAGTGTACAGAGGACATTCTTTTTCTTCTAATTTATACAAAATGTTTAGGACATGTCAAGTGGCCGATTCTGATGGCGACTGGAGTTGTTTAAAGCCTTGAACTTGCTCGTATGTGTTAAGGTGGTCGAGTGTTGTAAAGGTTGAGTTGTTAACTGTGCATTTCAAGGATTTCTTGTTGAACTGAAGAATTGATTTTACCTTTTTATCTGGTGGTCTTCTTAATAGTCAATACTTAGCCTGTTTCTCTATCCTTTATTGTAAATGGTGATAACTAAATGGCTGCATCACAAGTCAATTTCTCAATTTAAAGCTCTGTTACTAATAAACAGGAAGAAAATTATGTGACTAATATGTCAAGCATTCAGATAAAAAAACAAAACTTTTACTAATAAACACTAGAATGGTTTGCCATTGTCTGGTTAAGGTCCCACATTTTATTCATATCTCTAGCAGGTACAACAGCACGCCGCATGTGTGACAACAAGCAAGTTTGCAGAAGTTGTAAAAGGTAAGTTCATCATTCAGATTTATTTATCCAATACGTGTGTCTGCCATATGAAACTGGCGATTGAGAAGTATTTTCACCTGAAACTGTTTGGTGCGATGTGTATGCTAACACATGCCCTTGTAACCCAAGAGTAAGCAGCGAATTCATAGTAGTATTTAGAAGGATTCCATCCTGGTTAAGTTCCTGAAGAAGGATTCCGTCCTACCTGAGTTCCGTTGATTCAGGTGGGGGTGTAATTAACTGCCGTCTGCATGCATGTATTAAGGACCATGTGATTTAGTCAAGTCATAGTTAGTTAGAGCTTGTTGAGGTTGTTACTTGGATGTGTGCGGTGTGCTAGCCGAGTGGACTGGTTAGTGCATGCGTGGTGTGCATGCCTGGATTAGTTCCTGCGCATGCCTCTATATGTGTCTATTTAAGAGTGATGTGTAAGACAAGAGATATAGTACAAGAAGAAAAGGTGAGGCTGCTGAGAGGAGGAGAAAGAAGAAGAAAAGGTGAGGCTGCCCCAGGAAAGGAAAATACCGTGCAATCTATAGCTAAGGCCGGTAAGTAAGCTACACACTGACATTCGTTCTTTCATAAGGCTGTCCCAGTTTAGTGACATTCACGTAATAGACATAGGTACAATTGATTTCTTAGCTAATTGTATATGCATTATATTATATCAACAGATATGGATCCGCATGATGTTTTCAACTTACCGAATGGATCAACGACTGGTATTCGATAAAAAAATATTGATACAAGAGTACATTATATTAAACGGTTTCAACTTTATGTTTTGCTATAATAATATATTCTATCAATTGTAGACATTGCCGGTGTAATTATGTATGTCAGCCCTCTTGAGCACGAGACATACTTCCCTCTAGGCATGAGGGAAGTAGCAGTGGTAGATTCAGCAGATCATATTGTGTTTCTCAGAGTTATAGAAGAACTGGCTCTGCGCCACCGAGAAGAGCTACTGTTTGGAGAAAGGCATTCTTCGTACATCAGGGCAACCTCTATGGAGGTTGACCAAGCCTCGAGTAAGTATGAACTATAAAAAGTTCTATATCAAATTGATTTTTACTTAATTGATCTTTTGATAAACAGGAAGTCTTGTATGTACGTCAGCAACAACAATAAATTTTCATCACACGATAGTCTGTCAGCAGTTTGCCATGCTTGAAGGTGAGGAGAGTTTTTATTAGTGTTTTACTGCTATCAATGACTAAATGTACTAAAATTGACATGTTTTTTTTATGTCGTAGGTGTGCGCGAACGGGCAATAAATAATGACTCTGCTTTCCTTGAAGCGGTAAAAAATGTTGTTCTTCTAAGGAGGGATTCTCAGAAGCCAGCCAACGAGCCTGCCCAATCTTCTTCGGTGAAGACCATCTTCAATTATCTGACGAATTCTACACCCCACCACTCCTCGGATGAAGCTAACAACATGGAAGATGTTGATTAGGCACATTTGTCCGGAATAAATATTCGTCACTTGATTTTTATTGGATTGGACTTTTATTGTAGTGAACCTAAATGATTTTTATTGGCCGAATCAAATATTCTAAAAAGGCATACGTGGCTAAGGATAGCAAATTCATATTAAGCTTTGAGAAGACCGGCGCGGGAAAGGATAGCAAATTCATAGTCTTGCATGCACGATGTGTATCTAACTAATATGAATAAAAAGATTCTCAAATGAAGAAATTTATCTTCATATTTGCTTCACCCATAAGGGAAGTAAATTTATCCCTGTCTATCTCTCATTGCAAACTCTACAGGTGTAGATCGGGGCGGTGCTTCTGCCCTCTGTTCTTTTTGTTTGGATCGATTGAGAGGACACGAGCGAGTACTACGGGAAACAAATGAAATATGGAATTCTTTTCGTTTATATTTTGTCGCGTGATGGATAAACAGGAAGCGTACGATCCTCAACGAACGGAAGGTCGCACAGATCGTCGTACGGAGAGGCCGCAGGAAAGCCGCGTCCCCAGCCCGATCAGAATTACATGGCACATGGCCAAAACAACTTACGTGTATATCCTAACCTCTAACTACATGCAGATCGCGATCTAGCATCTCTGATTTTCAGCAGCCGCCGCCGCCTCTAGCGTTTTGGGCGCTCGCACGCCCAATCATCATCCACAAGGCTCGGCTCCGGCGGCGGCCACCTCCACGACGCCGTGGTTGCTGCATGATCATCGCCCACAGCGCGCCAGCGGCCACCTCCACGACATCGTGGTTGCCGCACGATCGTCCTCCACGCGTAGACCTCGAGTCTCAAACCAGCATCTGAGGTATCATCAAACATTAATATTACTGCTAGATAAATATGACTAATTTTCATCTTTCTCTAGAGCGCTTACAAATTACCAGTTAATCTTTCTATTGTGTTTCAAATTACTGGCGCTCCATCTACTAGCACACACGTTACTTTGTGTTTCGAATTTTTCTTTGTGCTACATACCTATCAATCCTCTGTCATGTGTTGTTGTGATTCCCGGTAGCAAGGCAGCAGTGTCACAGAAAAATAGTAGGTAATTGATACTACTCACTTCTGGTCACTACAAAACGTCTCCGTGATGCTAGCAAGGTCCCATGATGTTGCGATACTTAAAAACAAAGAAAATATTTGCTTTGCAATAATAATGTAGTGGTTGATCCTGATAGTGTAAATGAATTACTTTCACAATGGTTTACTTTAGATGCAGTCGATTGAAGTTTCATACATGCATAAGTTAGCACCCCGATTGCTCTGTTTTTTGCTCCGCCCATAGTTTTCTCCATGTAAAGCATCTACTAATTAATTTCGTTTTCTACTACTCCCTTAGACCCATAATACTCTTCGCTAATATAGATGTATCTAGACACATTTTAGTGATAGAATATATCCGTATTAGCGAATAGTAATATGGGTCGGATGGAGTATACAGTTTTGATTGAATTTATTATGTTTATCGCACATACACACTTATTATATACTAATTGAAAGTAAGAGCCGTGCCAGGAAAACATGGACAAGGAAGTCATGGAACAAATAACATTGTCGGCTACCAACCCAGAAAATAAACTAGAACAAGAAGTCACTAGAGATAGTCAAGAAAATATGAAAACTGAAGAGGGGCTAACCAAAGACGATGATACGAACCTCGAATTAGCAAAGGCGAGTTTTCATTTCCCGTGTCATTATTATTTAGATTCTGATAATACATCACACATCATATCTACTGGTTATAGTTTATGAGCGCTAAAGAATTAGAGGAAATTGTTGAGAACAATGAAGCAGAAAATACAAAAGGAAAAGAGCCTACAGATTCTGCACCAACTAATGTGAGTTTTCTTTTCCTTTTATATTTCCCAATATTTATTATAATTCTATATACTGACAAACTTGTTAGTTGTGTTGTTATCAGAAAGTACTAATAACCTACAAAGAAGCAGCTCAACATGAGGAATTAGTACATATGTCTGGCATGAAAGAGCCTGAAACTACGGGGGACAAGCTGACAATGCCCATGAAACAAACGCGTCAGCATAACAAGCCTAAGAAGGCACACGACTACGTGGTGGCTCCAGAAGGTACTGACCAAATCCTTCCTTTTCATGATTTTGCTACATTTATTTTCCCCATTATTAATAAATGTTTTGCTTCCATCGTGATAGATTATGTATGCACTGATGATGATTGGTCCGTGATTGCAAAAATACGAAATGAACCAAATGATAAAAGAAATTTAGTGAGCATTGAGGATGCATATCTAACCAGGCCCCAGTTACTAACTCTTTTAACTCATGGAGAATTTCTTGGCGATGAAGTAAGTATACATAGCTTTATGACAAGAAGTTATTTATAATGAGTATCTACTATCTTCTATATAACAAATGTATGCGTTTGAAATTGTAGATCATAAACGCATACATATATTGCATAAGTGCTAAGGAGCATCTCCAGGTGAGGTCAGGTGGAAGTGTCTTCTTAGACACCGCATGCCTCTCTAAGATGACCGGCAGCTGTCTAGGGGACGACGTACCACCATGGGTATTAAAAAGAGTCATCACTTATTTGGAACATGATATGGTTAGTCTCAATTTCGTACATATTACTATGAGTGCAGTGAACTATGATTGTTTATTGATATATGGTACCTAACCTAACAAATATCCCTTTTTTCTAGGTTTTCATTCCAGTAAACCTAGGAAACGTCCATTGGATCTTAGCAGTTGTAAATGCCAAGAAACACTGTATCGAAGTGCTCGACTCGCAAGGCAAAGTAATAAACTGCAAAGACCTCAATGATATGGTTTGTAATTAGTCCCACTGCCTCATCTTTTGATAACAAAATTTAATTTAATTTTTCCTTATGATGTTAATACTTTCATCTATTCATGCAACAGCTGCAAGGACTGGAAAATGTACTCAAAATTGCATCACATCACATGGAACTAAAATTTGATAAGTGGAAGGATGTAAACGTCACATCATGGCAAAGGGAGGAGTGCGTTAAGAGAAGACTGCAGACAGACGGGTACAACTATATTCAATATTGGAGAATTTTGCATGTTATTGTTTTTATTTATTGAGAGATGATATTTATTTACAACTATATAATTATAATTTTTATTTATCAAATTGATATTGTAATTTTTCTTAAATAATACAGGTCGTCTTGTGGTCTATGGATGTTAAACTTCATGGAGTACTTCACGGGAGATACTTTATCCGACACTCCGGAACAGGTATAAATATCTACGGTACTACTGCACATTATTTTATGATTTAAGAACTAACTCTGGTTACTACTTTATAGATTGATATGACACATTTTAGAGAAAAACTAGCTGTCATTTTAGTGGACTCAGAACTAAATGATGATAATATAAGAAATCGAGACTTGGGAGATGATGAAGATGACATAGATGATCCCACAGAATGTGAAATTATAGCCAGACCCCCTAAAAAGATCAAAACATCAAACACATCATCAAAAAATGGGATCATCTCACAATCATTGCTTCCATCACCATCTGCTAAACCTACGGGCAAGGATTTGGTGGATGAACTTTGCCTATACATCAGCATGGTTGATGATGCCCATTCACTGGAGTAAGCTATATTTTTTTCCAAGTTCATTTCGTACTCTAATAAATTACTCTATCGTCATTGTAATTGCCACGATTTTGATTTACAGGACTGAATGGGTGAGAAGTTCAAATCCTTATCCTATTAGTCTAACTTTGAGACATTTAAAGAATATATTGAAGAAGGATGAAAATATGGATGTTAGTTGCTTTAATATGGCTGTTCGGATACTTGCTTGCGATGTAATCCAGCTTGCTAGAGAAATTCCGGTTCATTACATGGATCTGAACTACTGTGTAGGTTTCTATAATCACATATTACATTTTATAATAAAAATAAACTTATCTGACTCATATACTAATGTTTTCTTATTTATGTTTAGTTGATGTCCAACTATGCACGAGATCCAAGTCGTCGTGAAAATCTGGACGTTACAAGGTTGGCCCAGTTGTTTGATAGCTGGCCTGATAGCAATGAGTACCATATCTCAGAATGCGATATGGTAAGATTTTATTTAATTCTATGTTTCTATGAGTTATTTACTAGGTCTTGATGACTCATGCATTTCTAAATGTTTCGTTGTAGATTTTATTGCCTTGGGATATTGTTGGGCTATTTCAATTGTTCGTCTTCGATCAAAAAAAGAAAGTTATCTCTGTTTTGGACCCGCTTCCGGCACGTGATTTGGGGAAGAATATACTTAAAGCCGTGGGCAAAACTTTTAACCTTGCGTTCCAAATTGCACATCCTGAATCAAAGGATGACATCCACAGATGGGGATGCAGAGTTCCCATTGTTCCAACAGACGCAGACGTGTATAAATCTTGTCAAGACATTACAATCTTACTAATTTATTCATTGCACAATATAACATTTCGTGATTGCAGGGCTCTGTCAGGTTATTTGGTTTTCAATTTCATGCATTCATGGTATGATGGAGCGCTATTTTATCCGGTACCTAGGGTGAGTACTTCACCATGTCAATTTATATACACGTTGCACATGAATTTTTTCGTAACAATGTTGTATAATTCATATGTAGGATGGTCTTGAACTAAGGAAGCGGTTTCTGGTACATATTCTCAAATATGAAGAGAATGAAGCTTTAAGCAATATCCCACCCATTGTACGAAGCCTTATATATCGTATAAATAGGTGGACCTTCAAAAAATACTATTGATAATGGTGCTTCCTTGTTTTTTTTACAATTTTGTAACTAAGTATAATACATACATCTATATGGTCACTATTAGATGTTTGAGTGGACGCGATTGTTTAAATATCTGGTTATGTGTCTTTTTATATTAGTGGTCATATATATATTCATATGATCATGATTTTTTGTGTGTGGACATATGTGTGTGTGTTGTGCAGGTTGTTGGGCATGAAAAAGACCTACATAAAGTGATAACAATTTTTTTAATTGCTTAAAAAAGATTACAGATTTTTTATTATAGATTATAATACGTGCGTGGCACGTGCACTTTTACTAGTAATATAAAACAACCCAGACTGTCAGATTCGGAGGATCTAAACCATCCACATCTTCAGAATAAACGCTCCAGATTACTTCAATGATGTAGGATTTCCCCTTAACTCCACGCTCGATATTATTAGCGAGAAGAATACTAGCGAGACGAAAAATTAACTGTTCCCCACAACCTCGACGCACGGACGACGACGACAGTCAATTCAGGAGCGGGGATTAGCGAGGGCGCCGGCGACCTACCAAGCAAGCAGCCCAGGGCGCCGACCACCTCCGCTGGACGGAGCCGCAGTCGAGGCCGCCGCCGCCACCGCACGGGACGCTGTCCACCCCGTCGCCGCCCACGCCATCTCGTCGCCCGGAAGCGGGGGGCGATCCCACCACGCCATCTCGCCGCCCGGAAGCAAGGGGCGCCGCCCAACTCCGCCGGACGGAGGCCGGCGCCCAGCAGGAGGGTTCGCCGCCCAGCAGCAGGGGGCGCTGCCCAGCTCCGCCGAACGGGGCGCAGGCGAGGACGCCGCCCAGCTCGAGCAGAAGAGGGCCGCCGCCGCCGTGACAGTCCTCACGCCTGCCTACCCCACCCCACCCATAGCGAGGTCGCCCCGCAGACGAGCTCCGCCGCCCCGCAGGCGAGCTCCGCCGTTCCCCACCACGTGAGGGCGCCGCGTCGAAGACCCCGCCAACCACACGAGGGCGCCGCGTCGAAGGCCCCGCCCACCACGGCAAAGGAGAGCGCCGTGTCGAGGGCGCCGCCCACCAATCGAGGGCGCCAGGTCTCCTTCCAGCGCCGCCGGACGGAGCGCATCGCGTCCAAGGCCCCACCCACCACGCGAGGGCGCCGCGTCGAGGGCGCCAGGTCGCCTTCGAGCTCTGCCGGACGGAAGGAATCGCGTCGAAGGCCTAGCCCACCAATCGACTGCGCCAGGTCGCTTCCAAAGTTGTTCTTGTGTTGTGTTGTGTTCTTGTTCTTGTTCTTGTGTTCTCTTCTACAACTTTTCTACTGCTATGTGCTTGTGATGTACTGCTCTGTTACAACTTTTCTGGACAAGTTAAATTCATAGTAATCAAATTGATAGATGTGCGAACTTGAAAGATTTTGTAACTAAATCCATAAGGTACTGGTATGACATAATGCTTTTGAACTCTAGAAATATGGTTGATGTTTCTTCTTTGGTGTAGTTGAATTCAGACCATAAATCCAACGCAAAATCAAAACTTCCACTGCATTATGATTGCAGTGTCAAGTTCTTTTATACAGAAAACAGTGAAAGACATGAGAAACTAGCATGCCAGACTGAAGAAGATATAATATAATTATAAACGGCAGTTTGCGAATTAATATGAGAAACTGGAAATTATTGAAATGCTCCATGAATTTCTAGCATAAAAGATAATGTGAGTATTTTATTCATTCTTAGGAGCATCATGGTTTGGTTTATTTTCTATGACTCATAAAGTAGCATTGAAAATTGATAGGCTTGTTTCTCCACAAACAAACTTGAAGCACCTTCTGAATGATTAATTTATTTAACTTCACTCAAAAAATATACTGACCGAATAATAAGCATGTTGTCCCTAGCTTAATTATAGTTAAGAAGGGGAAACAAATTCAGGAGTGAGGAGGTGGTTTCTTTGTCCCTCGTGGGATGGGATGGATTGGGCCAGGGAAATTCCTTTCCCAGCAGATTGAAAATTTGGTCGGATGGGCCACCTCCAATCTAAAACTGAGTGTTTTCTCTACCATATTTGTCCTTTAGACTATAAGCACACACATGCCACAGTGTCACCACTGGATGTGCCATGTCATCCGTCATACTTTCATACCTACGATAGATTGCTGCTGATCTAGACTGCTAGAGTGGCCCACTTGATGTTTACTGACAAAGACATGCAAGTTTGGAGTTCAGATACATACTTGAAAGTTAAACCATCAGTACCAGTTTAGTGATTATCCTTTTAGTGTATGGTTGATAGAATAATATATTTCACTGTCAAAAGATGCACACTGTAATATGATATTATCATCTTATGCAGCTTCTTATACGGATAATATTTAATCGAACATGGATAGTTCTTCATCACAATCTATGGGACGTACTCCATTTAAAGACCTCACAAACACACCGACGAGTTCAGCTGTAAATGCTACAAGCAATGATAAACCACCGGCTCGTCAAAGTTGGTATGCCCGGCTGCCTGCTGATAAAAAGGCTGAGTACCTGGAGAAGCAGCGTATGGCTAAGCAACAAAAGAAAATGGCTGCAAGCATCTCTGAAAGTTCAACTAAACCTCGATCGAATGGCCAAGGGTGGTATGCCAGGATGACGGATCCGAAGAAGGCAGAATACCTAGAGAAGCAGCGCATATCACGCCAACAAAAGAAAATGGCTGCACTTATGAAGGAACCTGAAACTCAAGTGGTAATTGAAACTCAAGTCTCAAGGTGCTCCACTCAAATGCCAGGTAATCTGATGTGGGTTTTTCCTTTTTACTATTTCTTGCTGCCTGTTAACATCACTTGATTTCAGCTTGAAAAAGAACACGTCATGATAAATAAATGATCACTTATCCTACCATCATTTCATTTTTTTTCTTATTGTAGATACGCTTCATATGGGCTCGGCCCAAACCTGCATCACTCAGCAAGTTCAAACGCCAAATGCACAAGGTGTATATAAGACTCACATTTTAATAGATTCTCCATGACGTGTACTTCTGACATCATAATATTATTATCATGCCACATTGTAGGTACCGTGCATATGGCGTCAGGGCAAACCAACATAACAGAGATGATGGGGATGCCAAGTACACCAATCTTGAATGATAGCTGGCTTCGAAGGAATGATGCTTTCAAGCAACCTACAAGAACTACGAATCGCTCATCGTCCATACCTGCCGCTACCTCTAAGGGCCAGCATGTAAACATGTGCAGCAGAACAGAAACCACACTCTCAGGGTGCTCCTTTCAAATGTCAGGTACTGAATTATATTAAGACATGGTGCTTAACTGTCTTCAGCCTTCTCAATATTTACATGCTGCCTGTTAAATTGGTTTCAGGTGAGCAAAGCTATGTGGAGACAGATCCACACACTGCATCTGACAAGAAACGACAGTGGGCTCGGAATCAATACTCAGTGATGACAGATGATCAGAGGAATATTGTGTTGCGGAGGAACCGTGCTAACAAGAAAGGAAGATACACAGATGCAACTTTGTCCCCTGCGTCAGTCATGAATATGTCCTCTACAGTTTCTATGAGCCCCTCATCTAGCACACCTGCAATGCAAGCACGGCCATCTGAATATGTGCTAGCAGGTTTATTCTTGAATCGCGGTTCATAGTGTTCTAATGTTTTTATCTTTGAGTGACCCCCATGTTAACTTGGTATATTTACCTTCTCTTATTCTACTTGTTCTATACACCTTCTAGGCCACACAAACTGTGGCGAAGAATCCGATGCAAACGGATTTTTTGAGCCACACGAAGTACAGGAAGGTAACAACTGACATTTCTTAGTCATTTCTAGAGAACACTTGGATAACATGCACATGTGAGCTATTTACCTAACATGTTTTTTTCTTATAGATGATTTACACACCATACAATCAGAACAGACAATACATGATGAAGACGATGAGTGCGGGATTTTTAGTGGCTTAGGTAAGTTATACAAAACATGTTAGGTATAGTCCTTTCTAGGCGGTATGATATTGGATCTGCATATCAGATTTATAGATACAACAATGCACATCAGTTTTATAGCTACTTCTTAAATCTTGGCAGATGATGTGTTTGATTCGTACCACCTTAACAGTACTGTTTCTCCGAGTGACCAGAATGACGACCCTTATGACTTTGTGTACCACAATCTGCCAACCAAACATCATGTTTTAAAGCCAGTCGAAGACTGTCAATGGTGTGTGATACGTCCATTTTGCATCACTATTTTGTATCATAATTTACTGTTATTCATTGATATATTTCATATTCAGAGATGATACTTATGTTATTTCCTCTGTTTTACATGTTTAATGATCATCGGAGGATTTGCTGCCGGAGTCAGGATTCTGCTGGAAAAGGACCGTCAAGACACCATATTTTGGAAGATCAGGAAAATTCAAGAAAAATACCAGAAAATTATATTTTACCAAAAGACTCTGGAAGCCAGAAGGAGAAGGAGAGAGGAGCCAGGGGGCAGCCTCACGCACAGGGGGCGCGGCCTGGCCCCTGGCCGCGCCGACCCTGTGTGAGGGCGCCCTAGCCCATTTCTGGTCTCGCCCCTTCGCGTACTTTATCGTCCCCGAAACCTAAGTCAAGGGGGGCTCAGAGATAGACACCGCCGCCTCTGTGGGGCGGAAAACACCAGAGAGAGAAAAGCTCTCCGGCAGGCAGAAATCTGCCGGGGAAATTCCTTCCCGAAGAGGGGAGATCGTCGCCATCGTCATCACCATCGCACGGGACTTCATCGGGATCGTCATCATCATCATCTCCATCACCAGCACCTTCATCTCCACCATCACCACGCCATCCCGCTTTAACATCTTGAGTTGGATCTTGTTATATTCTTAGGGGAAACTTTCCCGGTGTTGATTACTCTTGTAGTTGATGCTATTGAGTGGAACCGTTGAATTAAGGTTTATGTTCAGATTGTTACTTACCATTATTTCACCTCTGATCATGATCTATATGATGTCTTGTGAGTAGTTCGTTTAGTTCTTGAGGACATGGGAGAAGTCAAGATGTTAGTAGTGAATTATTGTTGAGAAATATTTAATGGTTTGATATTGTTGTGGTGCTATTTCACTAGTGGTGTCATGTGAACGTCGACTACATGATACTTCACCATTTATGGGCCTAGTGAGATGCATTGTGTATTTGGCTACCAATTGTGGGGTTGCTGGAGTGACAGAAACCTAAACCTCCGTTGGGAAACCATTGCACCAGGGAGCGTAGGATCTTAGAGTTTAAGGCTGTGGTTAGATTTATCTTAATTACTTTCTTGTATTTGCGGATGCTTGCAGGGGGTATAATCACAAGTGTGTATTTATCCTAGTAAGGGTAGTGCGCTAGCACAGGTTCACCCCCATAACACTTATCAAACCAATAAAGACTACTTAGCGGTATGAAGCGAAAGCTCTTGACAGAAACTCCCGTGTGTCCTCGAGAACGTTTGTTTATTATAAGTTACACAACCGGCTTGTCCTTTGCAGAAGAAAGGATTGGGCCACTTGCTGCAATTATTACTATTGTCTTTTATGTACTCATACTTTATTTATTTGCATTATCAAATACCCCTGAAAACCCATTTGCTAGTATTTATAGTGAATCCTCGATCAAAATCACTTGTCAACACCTTCTGCTCCTCATTGGGTTCGACACTCTTATTTATCGAAAGTACTACCATACACCCCCTATACTTGTGGGTCATCAAGACTATTTTCTGGCGTCGTTGCCAGGGAGTTAAGCGCTATTGAAGAGTGGAATTGGTAAAGGTAACCGTCACTGTGAGTATTGTTTTTATTTTTGTCTTTTATTTTTATTTTACTCTGCTATGGAGAATTCTCCATTTGGTTTCCTATTTGGGAACACTTCTACCACAACTGCACATGTGGATGAACCACCACCGCCACCACCTGCTGAAGTTGATCCTTTTAAAATACCTATGAAAATTGTTGGGCGTATTATGGATAACAGCTATTCAGAAGATGGAACTGTCCATCCGGGTGATCACTTACTATTTATACATGAATTATGCGAGTTGTTCAGGTGTGCAGGTATTTCACCAAGCCAGGTCAAGAAGAAGCTATTCTCTTTATCATTGAAAGGCATAGCTGAGGAGTGGTATCGACTGCTCCAAGATGGTCCATCTATGGCATGGGAGGACATTGTACCTCTCTTTTATTCCAAGTTTTATCCTCCAAGTGAAATTCATAAAGATCGTAATCAGATATATAATTTTTGGCCTCATGATGGAGAAAGTATTGCCCAAGCGTGGGGAAGATTGAAGTTACTAATGCTCAAATGCCCCATTCATGAGCTCCCCAATAATATTGTTATTGATAATTTTTATGCGCGGCTTACTATTCCTGATAAGGATTATTTGCATGCTTCTTGCTTTGGATCATTTACTCATATGAAAGAAGATGCTAAGTGGAAACTTCTTGACCGTATACAAGAGAATGCTGAAGGATGGGAAAACGACAAAGGTAGGAAGTCAGGTATAAACTATGATTATGAATGCATTAAAGCTTTTATGGGAACCGATGACTTTCATAGTGTTAGCACTGCTTATGGTCTTGATTCTCAAATACTTGCTAATTGTCTTAGGGCCTTTGCCTCTTATCTTGATGTTCCAAAGAAAGATTGGAACAAATATCGTGCGCCTTATAAAGATTCTATTAGTCATATACCTGCTGCAGCTACTGAAGTTTGTACTGTTGATAGCATTGTGCCTGAACCTTATTTTGAGAAGACACCTTTCCCTGCTAAGGTAAAGAAGTATTCTACTTTGGTAAGTGTGTCTAATAAAAGTACTAAGAAAGCTGCAGAACCTGATGAGCAAATTACTATTAAGTCTCTTGTAGCTATATTGAAGGACATTGTTACTAAAGATGTAGGGGATGAATATATTCTTTTTTGTGAAGATGCTTCTAACATTATCTCTCATCCTAAAAAGTATAGGAAAACAAGTGTTCCTGTTATTTCTATCAGGATTGGAGATCATTGCTATTATGGTTTATGTGATATTGGTGCTAGTGCAAGTGCTATTCCTTTAGAGCTTTACAAAGAAATTATGCATGAGATTGGCGCTTGTGAACTTGAAGATATTGATGTGGTTGTTCAGCTTGCTAACAGAGAGTATGTTTTGCCTCTTGGTATTGTTCGAGATGTGGAAGTTCTTTGCGGTAATACTGAATACCCTACTGATTTTCTAGTACTTGGTAAGGAGGCTAGTAAAACTTGTCCTATTATTTTTGGTAGACCCTTTTTGAACACTTGTGTCATCGTGATAGATTGTAAGAAGGAGAATTTTTTTACTAAGTTTAATGGAGAGTCTTATGAGTTTAATTTTTCCAAGTTTGCTAAGACTTCTTATGAAAATGACACGCCTAATAATTTTTTTTGAGTTGAACAGCTTGCTTCTATTGCTCTTGCTCCTAATAATGCTTTGCAGCAATTCATGGAAGATCATGAAAGTGATGTTTTCAGTAAAGAAAGAGAAGAGATTGACGATATTTTTCTTCGTCAACAACCATTAATCAAGCACAATTTACCTGTGGAGGATCTTGGTACCACTTTGCCACCTAAGGAAGATCCTGTTTTTGAATTAAAGCCTTTGCCTGATAATCTTAAATATGCTTATATTGATGACAAGAAAATATATCCTGTTATTATTAGTTCTAAACTTTCAGGAAAGGAAGAAGAAAGATTATTGGAGATATTGAGGAAACACCGAGGAGCTATGGGATATACTCTTGATGATTTAAAAGGAATTTGCCCCACTTTATGTCAGCATGCCATTAATATGGAGAAAGACGCGAAGCCAGTCGTGGAGCATCAACGCCGCTTAATTCCCAAGATGAAGGATGTGGTAAGAAATGAGGTATTAAAGCTCCTTGATGCTGGTATTATTTATCCTATTGCTGATAGTAGATGGGTTAGTCATGTTCATTGTGTTCCTAAGAAAGGAGGTATGACTGTTGTGCCTAATGAGAATAATGAGCTTATTCCTCAAAGGGTAGTAGTTGGTTATAGGATGTGCATTGATTATAGGAAGGTAAACAAAGTTACTAAGAAAGATCATTATCCTTTACCATTTATAGATCAGATGCTAGAAAGGTTATATAAGAAGACTCATTTTTGTTTCCTTGATGGTTATTCTGGTTTTTCTCAAATTGCTGTTAAAAAGGAAGACCAAGAGAAAACCACTTTTACTTGTCCTTATGGAACTTATGCTTATAGACGTATGCCGTTTGGTTTATGCAATGCTCCTGCTACTTTTCAAAGATGTATGTCTGCTATTTTTCATGGCTTTTGTGAAGAAATTGTGGAGGTTTTCATGGATGACTTCTCCGTCTATGGAACTTCTTTTGATAATTGTTTGCACAACCTTGATAAAGTCTTGCAGAGATGCGAAGAAACTAACCTTGTTCATAATTGGGAGAAATGCCACTTTATGGTAAATGAAGGAATTGTCCTTGGACATAAAATTTCTGAAAGAGGTATTGAAGTTGACAGAGCAAAAGTGGAGGCAATTGAGAAAATGCCCTGTCCCAGAGATGTTAAAGGTATTCGTAGTGTTCTTGGTCATGCTGGGTTCTATAGGAGGTTTATTAAAGATTTCTCTAAGATTTCAAAGCCTCTTACTAATCTTCTTCAAAAAGATGTACCATTTGTCTTTGATGATTGTAACAACCCAAAATTTTGGAAAATAGAAATAAATGTAATTCATTCAAATACGAAATTTTGGAGCCAACAAAAACTTGTATTTTTAAATACCCGATTAGTTTTGTATCTTTAAACGCTGCATTTGGTTTCCATGCTTCAAATAAGATTAATGGGAGAGAGTTTTAGGAATCAAAACCTTTGATCCAATTTCAAATCCTTCAAAAGAAAATATTTGGAAAGAAGGTAAAACCTTATGTTAAGAATCCTAGCTTTGTTTTTTTTAAGGAAATAAAAAGAACCACTTTGAAAACTATTTGGTTTTATTAAGTTGATATTGCCAAAAATGAATTGAGCCGATCTTCAAAATATCAATAGCTTATGACTTGGTTCCAAAACTCATTTCAAAAAACTTTTTCCAACCTCCCATGATTTCTTTAGCCAAGTTTTGAGATCAAATAAATTTGGTTTATCAAATAGTTTATTGGCCTTAAAAATTGTTTCCTACATAGTAAATCTTGCATGAGTACATGCTAAACCTTTCTAGCAAACTCATAAAGTGAGTAAGGTCAAGCCAACCCAAATACAAGGGAAGAAATTAGAAAGAATCAACGAAGATTCCAAACCCTAAAAAGAAAAGAGAAAGAAAGTGATCTTCAAAATATTATTGACTAGCCCACTTCAGCTCCTTGGATTAAGAAAATATTGTGCTAGACATGGATGTTTTTCTGCAGATAATCTAGTACCTTGAAACATACTTTCAGAATCTATTTTTAACCCTCCAAAATTCTTTCTCAAACCATATTCAAAATCTGTCCAAAGTTTGAATTCAATACATAGGACATTCCCAAAGTCCAAATAAGTTTTTAGCAAAACAAAACCTTTTGACCTAAGAAAAATATATTGGGAACTCTTATCCAATATAATGACCAACCCAACTTGAAAATTTCAAAAATTCGAATTTGGATTTCTTGTGGACATTTCGTCGAACAAATGGCGTGCACAGTCAGCATAGGATGCCTTTGCTGTAGCAAACCTGGCCCAGCCGACCTAAGGTGGAGATGGTGTGTCCTAGCCCTTCCTAGCCGTACCATCTGCCCTAACTCCTCGGCTCCTTGTTCCCCCTCTCACCCGACATGGCCAAAGTCAGAGGAGAACCACCGCAGCACCCCTTCCTTGTCCCCTCTGCACCAGACCAAGCCACTGCCCGCAAACGTGCCAGCAGCACGCCACAACACGCCGCAGCCCTCCGCCGAAAGCACCGATCGCCTCGTCCCTTCTTTAGCCGACACCGGCCGTGCTCCGGCCGCCGATCCACTCACCTCATGCTCCCTCTCCCGCCTATAAAAGGCCGCCATTGTTGGCAGGAAAGATGCACCTCACCTCCCTCTACCTCCCAGACATTCTCCTCTCCCTTCTAGCTCTCTCCATCGAACTCTCGGTGTGGCCGTGCTCCCAGTACACCACCCGTTCCCGGCGAACCGGACCACCTCCTGCCGCTCCGCCTGTCCAGGGTGGCCGAGTCAAGCTCCCTCCGCCGCCTAGACATCCTCCCCGCCGTCGGAGCCTCTCCGGTGAGCCTCCCCGTCGCCGTCTCCCTCCCAGTCTCTCGCTCTCTGTGTCCAGTCGGGCTGGGGAAGAAGACTCCCCCGATACCGATTCGGGTTGTGTAATCCTGACCGGCGGGCCCCTCCGGTCAGGCCCCCCTTTTCTTTTCTTTTTCCGCGCACCCGGGGTCCCTAGCTGGGCCGGCCCGAGTTCGTTCCCCCGGCCCGCATCAAATGTCAGTTGGCTTAGTTTTTTTTAGGGAAAACCTTTATTTATTTCTTTAAGTACTGCAACTTCAAATTCAATTTCCTAGAGATTTAGGAATCCAAAAATAGCAAATGAATATTCCCTGGAAAGCCCTCAACATTATCTAGCCTATGAGATTGTTTTCAACCAATGTAGCATTATGTATTAAATCTAATAAAAATAACAAAACTAGAACTTTGCCACCTTAGAAATTGCATAGCAAATCAAATAAAATGCATAAAAATATGAATCCAACTCTCAAAGTTCATAATTTGTATTCTATATCTGTATCTATGATTAGATTTCATATTTTACCCTTTTCAAGCAAAGGCTATTTACTATTTGGGTAAATAAGCTTTCCTAACATAGGTTTGATAAAGTCAAAATTTATAAATGGGAAATTTATAAATCCACTTAGGATAAAACCTATCTCAAATATTAATTGGCCTTCATCCAAGTTGATCTTACAGGACATATTTGTAACTCCACTATTTAATAATAGTTCTCTATGGACTTAAAACTGGCCTTAGTAATTCAAAGGAGATCAAAATGATAGGAAACCACTTTGGTTAAACCCTAATCTCAAATATCTACTTGTAGTCCATGACCTCGGTCAATAAGGACTTGCAGGAGATATTTGCATAGTCCAAAATAAATAAACCCTACTTAAATACAACAACTCAATAATCTCATCCATCGGAACTCAATTATCTTCGAAACCACTCTCCATAGACTTCCTAGATAGTTTCCCTTACCCCAACTATCCTTATTTGAGTGAATATGCGTTGTTTGGGAATTGTGTGGTGATTGTATGCTTATTTGATTTTCGACGATTAGACGACAACGAGAGTAAGGAGAATGGATCCCGAAGTCAACCAAGCAATGGTGATAGAGACTACACAACCCGAGATGAAGATGAAGAAGCCTATGACATTGCCAAGCCAGGCAAGCCATCTTTTGATCATACCATTACCCAGTTTTATAATGCATGTTTACTTACTTTTAAAGAAGAGTGCATTACTAAAATAGTTGTTCCAAAGCTACAAATGAGTAGAGAGGTCTTGCTTAACACGCGCATCCAACCCTTTTTCTTGGATGCCATGAAGAGCATAAAAGTTAGCCTACCTTTGAGAACCCCTTTCCTTAGTGGATGCTAAGTAGAGCATCAAGCTAAGCCTATCCAATATACCTACCTAGATCCTTGTGCCCTCATAAGGATCCTGCTTGAGCTGAAGGCATTCATGGAAAATGACTAGGTGGGAACCCCAATGAAGATCATGAAGATTTTGAAATGAAAACCTTGGAAAGGGGCAACCTTACCCAAGGATGATTTTACAATACAAACCTTGGAGACGGGCAACCTGACCCAAGGGTGACTTTGAAAACTATTTACAAAATGGTGACATGAAGGTTTGACAAAAATGATAAATGTGTGAGGTACCATACTGGACCAACCATACAGTACGACCACATTACCCTGGTATGGGACGGGGCTTAGTGGAGTAGTTTGTTTCGCCTTAGTGTAGACCCTACAAATGTAGTGGAAGTTCGACCAGGGACTCCTCTTCCAGGGCACCCGATGGCTGCGGCCTAGGTTTGCCTTGTCCTCCTCTTCAGGTGGTTGGGGTACAAGCCAAGGAGCCCTCATTGAAAATGGACTACCGGGTGTAGGACTCTACCTCGGTTAGTGGCATTCCGGAGGGTCAAGCGGCTGGGAACTTTGCACACTCCGGACAGCTTCTTGGACCCCGGTGTTGGGGGGTACATCTCTAGGCGGTAGTGTTTATGCTAAGGCGGGCAGGTGAAACATTAATGGTCGGCTGCTTGTCGTGGCATATGTCGTTATGCAGGGAAGTCGCCCACACGATGAGTAGTCGGATGGTGTGGGTAAAGTGTACAACCTCTGCAGAGTGTAAAACTATTCGAATAGCCGCGTCCGCGGTCATGGACGGTTGGATTGGTTGTACTTGGCCTTTGTCAGGTTTTGCTTTGAAAATGATTGAGAAAGGTGACTTGACAATGAATTTCGATAACCATGGAGGTGACTTGGTGAACAAAAGAATTGACATTTGGGGGATTCCATCTAGAGATTTATAAAGAGCTAAATGTTTTATTACCATTTTAAATAAAAGATCTTTGAAAGGAAATTCTGCTTTATGCAAATGAACCTAGAGCTTAGACCACTATATGGACTATGCATTCTCTATTCATTTATTTATAAGATGGTTTGCGAGTGCATGTAATGTACTCATGGCTCTGTCCCTGGCTATTAACTTGGCCAGACTTGAAGGAGAAAAATCAAGAAGGAAGGAATCGTTGACGACTTTGCGAATTAGGCTCGTTTCTTACTATCGGCTCTGCCTGTGCGGTTGAAGCTTGACGATATGGACCCGAAGTGTTATTCCGCTGCATAGTGATGTACTGTAAGGTTTGGTCTATGCGGCCACCTATGTAATCCCTTTTATTTATTATTAATGGCTGTGACTATGATATCAACTACGTTATGTGAATCACAACAATGATTCTGGGATTGTGATGGATTGCATAACGGGCACTTCGAATTTGCTATAAATTCGTGGGTGTTACAAGTTGGTATCAGAGCCTAGGCTGACTCTAGGAAACCCTAGCTAGCATGGTCGTTAGAAAATGATACCTCTGATATCACTAGTTTGGTATCAGGATTATCATGACTGTAGGAGACCTTAGTTAGTTTGGTCGTTAGCTAAGAAAGTGATATTTGGAAAAAAAATACCTATTTCAACAAAAGAAACTTATTTGTTTTGGTATCCAAAGCCAATCTTATACTCTTCTCTTATTCCCTTCAAAGATCTTATACTCTTAACTTATGGTCTCAAAATATTTTTGACAGAGAATGTGTTAACCTCTTGATTAGAAAATCTTTTAAAGATTTGTTTTACTCTATTCCCCATCTGCCTCAAATTATACTATGGACGACATACCAACATGAGACCAAAAAAAAGGATGGATAAAAAAATCATGTACTCAATAATTTCCAAGACGTCAACATTCGACATCAACTACGATGGCTACCGTCGACAGAGAGACAATTCTTCCAGCTACCTAGAAATCTTCCCACGAGAGTCAAGTATGCAGAATAAAGACTTCAAGAGACAAATCAAGTGTGATTAGAAAGGATGAAGACCTCAACAGCCTTGACATAATAGGACTTATAGGAAATGCTCAATTGTTTGTATTGAGCTACCCTTACCTCACGACTGCTAAGTATGCTTAGTACCTTGATTGTTTTAAATGATTGGTTTATTTTTCAGATGTGTTGCTCATATGCCCTTCGGCAATATGTAGTATCCACCCCAACAACTGGTTTGCTCCAAAATGTTTCTGGTCTTTCGGGCCCAAGCTAAACTCTAAACCATACCAATCCCATGTTAGAAACCTTTTGAAAGATGTTCCCTCTCATCTACTGCAGGACTTGACCCCTCTGATGCACCCCATGCTCTCAAATCCACCATTTCAGTTATGTACGAACAAAGGTAAGGCCAACTCGGAGTTCGAATTTCATCTCAATAGAATTGCCCGAGAATACCAAAGGAGGTCCCACTTGAACCTAATTCTGAAGAAGAAGCAAGGAGATTTTTGCACTCAACCCTTATGTTATGATTGTGGAGAAGCACTCCACGCAAAACGTCCCTGTCCCAATAAAAGTATTCCCAACCTAGATCACCTCAGTATGAAGGCTT
This sequence comes from Dactylis glomerata, assembly GCA_007115705.1. Lineage (NCBI taxonomy): Eukaryota > Viridiplantae > Streptophyta > Magnoliopsida > Poales > Poaceae > Dactylis > Dactylis glomerata. The sequence continues at coordinate 4,884,117 of QXEO01000625.1, read as the reverse complement.
GTAGCCGTTGTGGAGAAGAAGGTCATCAATCTAGCCAATGTACTAGCAACTGTCCCAATTGCGACATCAAGCATCCAACCAGGGAATGCCCTTCAAGAGACATCACATGCTTCTTATGTGAGAGTAGTACTCATGTTCCAGCAAACTGCTCCATGAATCACCTGGTGACAGCTATATCCAAGATCAAGAAAAAGCATTTTCAGCTAGCAGCTCAAGTTGTCAAGACTAGCAAAGAGCATGACAGTCATAGAAAACAACAGAAAGCTCGTATCAAAAAGAAGAAAGAAAGGAGGATAAGACGTCAAGAAAATAAGCCTCCAGCACCCTCTAACCTATGCTATAACCTAAACCTACGATCCGGAAGAACCTTGTCAAAGGATACCTATCCCAAGCATGGCGACAAGACCAACATCGTTTGTTGGAATTGTGGAATCAAAGTGCACTACTCCAACGAGTGCCCAACAAAGTTGAACGCTGCACCAGAACCTCCGGTCGCTCAAGATCCGGTCATAACTAAAGAAAGTGTCAAACCCAGTTGCTCTGAAGATCCTACAAATGTTCCTTCATCTTCAGGAGGCAACCCTATCAACACCAACCTGGGCAGAGTTTGAAACCGTGTCATTATTGAAGATAGTGTCAAAGGCCTCTATAGCCTAAACTTTCGCAGGGGAAGGAAGCAGCCTTACAGAACACCAGAAAGTGACCTCGCCAACCCAAAGGCATGAAGAGAAGAAAAAGAGATCAATCATTAGGAATCAGCCACCAAGTACCCTGTAGTTTCTCTTAGCAATAAAGTAGTAAGAACAGGTTGGATCAAGCATTTGAAGCCCAAGTCAAGAGGAGGCCTTAGACATCCTTAGTTGGTACTAGTAGTCTTGCTTATCTCTTTGTAAAATGAGAACGAGACTTGTAATCTGCAAGACCCATTTTAATGAAAACCTACGGTTTAAATCCAACATTCTTGATTTTGAAAATGTGATTGTTTGTGATTGATGAAGATGTGATTTGGCCCATATGGCCTTATCACCTTTTGGGTGTACACAATCCTCATTTCCATAAGAATAAATATCCACTCATCTATCTCTCATCTGGTGATCCAATTTCTCAATCCCTCTCAATCTCAACTTGTGAATCTCGGGACGAGATTCTTTTTAAGGGGGGAAGATTGTAACAACCCAAAATTTTGGAAAATAGAAATAAATGTAATTCATTCAAATACGAAATTTTGGAGCCAACAAAAACTTGTATTTTTAAATACCCGATTAGTTTTGTATCTTTAAACGCTGCATTTGGTTTCCATGCTTCAAATAAGATTAATGGGAGAGAGTTTTAGGAATCAAAACCTTTGATCCAATTTCAAATCCTTCAAAAGAAAATATTTGGAAAGAAGGTAAAACCTTATGTTAAGAATCCTAGCTTTGTTTTTTTAAGGAAATAAAAAGAACCACTTTGAAAACTATTTGGTTTTATTAAGTTGATATTGCCAAAAATGAATTGAGCCGATCTTCAAAATATCAATACCTTATGACTTGGTTCCAAAACTCATTTCAAAAAAAAAATTTCCAACCTCCCATGATTTCTTTAGCCAAGTTTTGAGATCAAATAAATTTGGTTTATCAAATAGTTTATTGGCCTTAAAAATTGTTTCCTACATAGTAAATCTTGCATGAGTACATGCTAAACCTTTCTAGCAAACTCATAAAGTGAGTAAGGTCAAGCCAACCCAAATACAAGGGAAGAAATTAGAAAGAATCAACGAAGATTCCAAACCCTAAAAAGAAAAGAGAAAGAAAGTGATCTTCAAAATATTATTGACTAGCCCACTTCAGCTCCTTGGATTAAGAAAATATTGTGCTAGACATGGATGTTTTTCTGCAGATAATCTAGTACCTTGAAACATACTTTCAGAATCTATTTTTAACCCTCCAAAATTCTTTCTCAAACCATATTCAAAATCTGTCCAAAGTTTGAATTCAATACATAGGACATTCCCAAAGTCCAAATAAGTTTTTAGCAAAACAAAACCTTTTGACCTAAGAAAAATATATTGGGAACTCTTATCCAATATAATGACCAACCCAACTTGAAAATTTCAAAAATTCGAATTTGGATTTCTTGTGGACATTTCGTCGAACAAATGGCGTGCACAGTCAGCATAGGATGCCTTTGCTGTAGCAAACCTGGCCCAGCCGACCTAAGGTGGAGATGGCGTGTCCTAGCCCTTCCTAGCCGTACCATCTGCCCTAACTCCTTGGCTCCTTGTTCCCTCTCTCACCTGACATGGCCAAAGTCAGAGGAGAACCACCGCAGCACCCCTTCCTTGCCCCCTCTGCACTAGACCAAGCCGCCGCCCGCAAACGCGCCAGCAGCACGCCACAACACGCCGCAGCCCTCCGCCGAAAGCACCGACCGCCTCGTCCCTTCTTTAGCCGACACCGGCCGTGCTCCGGCCGCCGATCCACTCACCTCATGCTCCCTCTCCCGCCTATAAAAGGCCGCCATTGTTGGCAGGAAAGATGCACCTCACCTCCCTCTACCTCCCAGACATTCTCCTCTCCCTTCTAGCTCTCTCCATCGAACTCTCCGGTGTGGCCGTGCTCCCAGTACACCACCCGTTCCCGGCGAACCGGACCACCTCATGCCGCTCCGCCTGTCCAGGGTGGCCGAGTCAAGCTCCCTCCGCCGCCTAGACATCCTCCCCGCCGTCGGAGCCTCTCCGGTGAGCCTCCCCGTCACCGTCTCCCTCCCAGTCTCTCGCTCTCTGTGTCCGGTCGGGCTGGGGAAGAAGACTCCCCCGATACCGATTCGGGTTGTGTAATCCTGACCGGCGGGCCCCTCCGGTCAGCCCCCCCCTTTTCTTTTCTTTTTCCGCGCACCCGGGGTCCCTAGCTGGGCCGGCCCGAGTTCGTTCCCCCGACCCGCATCAAATGTCAGTTGGCTTAGTTTTTTTTTAGGGAAAACCTTTATTTATTTCTTTAAGTACTGCAACTTCAAATTCAATTTCCTAGAGATTTAGGAATCCAAAAATAGCAAATGAATATTCCCTGGAAAGCCCTCAACATTATCTAGCCTATGAGATTGTTTTCAACCAATGTAGCATTATGTATTAAATCTAATAAAAATAACAAAACTAGAACTTTGCCACCTTAGAAATTGCATAGCAAATCAAATAAAATGCATAAAAATATGAATCCAACTCTCAAAGTTCATAATTTGTATTCTATATTTGTATCTATGATTAGATTTCATATTTTACCCTTTTCAAGCAAAGGCTATTTACTATTTGGGTAAATAAGCTTTCCTAACATAGGTTTGATAAAGTCAAAATTTATAAATGGGAAATTTATAAATCCACTTAGGATAAAACCTATCTCAAATATTAATTGGCCTTCATCCAAGTTGATCTTACAGGACATATTTGTAACTCCACTATTTAATAATAGTTCTCTATGGACTTAAAACTGGCCTTAGTAATTCAAAGGAGATCAAAATGATAGGAAACCACTTTGGTTAAACCCTAATCTCAAATATCTACTTGTAGTCCATGACCTCGGTCAATAAGGACTTGCAGGAGATATTTGCATAGTCCAAAATAAATAAACCCTACTTAAATACAACAACTCAATAATCTCATCCATCGGAACTCAATTATCTTCGAAACCACTCTCCATAGACTTCCTAGATAGTTTCCCTTACCCCAACTATCCTTATTTGAGTGAATATGCGTTGTTTGGGAATTGTGTGGTGATTGTATGCTTATTTGATTTTCGACGATTAGACGACAACGAGAGTAAGGAGAATGGATCCCGAAGTCAACCAAGCAATGGTGATAGAGACTACACAACCCGAGATGAAGATGAAGAAGCCTATGACATTGCCAAGCCAGGCAAGCCATCTTTTGATCATACCATTACCCAGTTTTATAATGCATGTTTACTTACTTTTAAAGAAGAGTGCATTACTAAAATAGTTGTTCCAAAGCTACAAATGAGTAGAGAGGTCTTGCTTAACACGCGCATCCAACCCTTTTTCTTGGATGCCATGAAGAGCATAAAAGTTAGCCTACCTTTGAGAACCCCTTTCCTTAGTGGATGCTAAGTAGAGCATCAAGCTAAGCCTATCCAATATACCTACCTAGATCCTTGTGCCCTCATAAGGATCCTGCTTGAGCTGAAGGCATTCATGGAAAATGACTAGGTGGGAACCCCAATGAAGATCATGAAGATTTTGAAATGAAAACCTTGGAAAGGGGCAACCTTACCCAAGGATGATTTTACAATACAAACCTTGGAGACGGGCAACCTGACCCAAGGGTGACTTTGAAAACTATTTACAAAATGGTGACATGAAGGTTTGACAAAAATGATAAATGTGTGAGGTACCATACTGGACCAACCATACAGTACGACCACATTACCCTGGTATGGGACGGGGCTTAGTGGAGTAGTTTGTTTCGCCTTAGTGTAGACCCTACAAATGTAGTGGAAGTCCGACCAGGGACTCCTCTTCCAGGGCACCCGATGGCTGCGGCCTAGGTTTGCCTTGTCCTCCTCTTCAGGTGGTTGGGGTACAAGCCAAGGAGCCCTCATTGAAAATGGACTACCGGGTGTAGGACTCTACCTCGGTTAGTGGCATTCCGGAGGGTCAAGCGGCTGGGAACTTTGCACACTCCGGACAGCTTCTTGGACCCCGGTGTTGGGGGGTACATCTCTAGGCGGTAGTGTTTATGCTAAGGCGGGCGGGTGAAACATTAATGATCGGCTGCTTGTCGTGGCATATGTCGTTATGCAGGGAAGTCGCCCACACGATGATTAGTCGGATGGTGTGGGTAAAGTGTACAACCTCTGCAGAGTGTAAAACTATTCGAATAGCCGCGTCCGCGGTCATGGACGGTTGGATTGGTTGTACTTGGCCTTTGTCAGGTTTTGCTTTGAAAATGATTGAGAAAGGTGACTTGACAATGAATTTCGATAACCATGGAGGTGACTTGGTGAACAAAAGAATTGACATTTGGGGGATTCCATCTAGAGATTTATAAAGAGCTAAATGTTTTATTACCATTTTAAATAAAAGATCTTTGAAAGGAAATTCTGCTTTATGCAAATGAACCTAGAGCTTAGACCACTATATGGACTATGCATTCTCTATTCATTTATTTATAAGATGGTTTGCGAGTGCATGTAATGTACTCATGGCTCTGTCCCTGGCTATTAACTTGGCCAGACTTGAAGGAGAAAAATCAAGAAGGAAGGAATCGTTGACGACTTTGCGAATTAGGCTCGTTTCTTACTGTCGGCTCTGCCTGTGCGGTTGAAGCTTGACGATATGGACCCGAAGTGTTATTTCGCTGCATAGTGATGTACTGTAAGGTTTGGTCTGTGCGGCCACCTATGTAATCCCTTTTATTTATTATTAATGGCTGTGACTATGATATCAACTACGTTATGTGAATCACAACAATGATTCTGGGATTGTGATGGATTGCATAACGGGCACTTCGAATTTGCTATAAATTCATGGGTGTTACAATGATGATTGTAAGGAAGCTTTTGAAACTCTTAAGAAGGCTTTAACTACTGCTCCTATTGTTCAACCACCTGATTGGAACTTACCTTTTGAAATTATGTGTGATGCTAGTGATTTTGCAGTTGGTGTTGTTCTTGGATAGCGAGTAGATAATAAGTTGAATGTTATTCATTATGCTAGTAAGACTCTTGATGCAGCTCAAAAGAATTATGCTACTACTGAAAAAGAGTTTCTTGCTATTGTTTTTGCATGTGATAAGTTTAGATCTTACATTGTTGATTCTAAAGTTACTATTCATACTGATCACGCTGCTATTAGATATCTTATGACTAAGAAGGATGCTAAGCCTAGGCTTATTAGATGGGTGTTGCTTTTACAAGAATTTGATTTGCATATCGTAGATAGGAAAGGTGCTGAAAATCCTGTGGCTGACAACTTGTCTAGATTGGAAAACATTTCTTTTGATCCTATTCCTGTTAATGATAGTTTTCCAAATGAACAGTTAGCTGCTGTAAACGTAACTTCACGAGACCTTCCTTGGTATGCTGATTATGCTAACTTTATTGTTTCCAAGTATTTGCCTCCAACCTTTACAGCTCAGCAAAGAAGAAAATTCTTCTATGATTTGAGGCATTACTTTTGGGATGACCCACACTTATATAAAGAGGGAGTTGATGGTATTATGCGAAGATGCGTACCGGAATATGAGCAACAAGAGATATTAAGAAAATGCCATGTCAGTGCTTATGGAGGGCATCATGCTGGAGATAGAACCGCACAGAAGGTTCTACAATCAGGTTTTTATTGGCCAACTCTCTTTAAAGATGCTAGAAGGTATGTTTTATCTTGTGATGAATGTCAAAGAGTTGGTAATATTTTTAGACGCAATGAAATGCCTATGAATTACACTCTTATTATTGAACCATTTGATTGTTGGGGATTTGACTTTATGGGTCCTTTTCCTCCTTCAAAAGGCTATACCCACATACTTGTTGCTGTTGATTATGTTACTAAATGGGTAGAAGCCATACATACTAAGAGTGCCGATGGTGAGACCTCGTTAAAAATGCTTAAAGATGTTATTTTTCCTAGGTTTGGTGTGCCTAGATATCTTATGACTGATGGAGGTTCTCATTTTATTCATGGCAGTTTTAGAAAAACTCTTGCTAAATATGATGTTAATCATAGAATTGCTTCTGCTTATCATCCCCAAACTAGTGGGTAGGTAGAGCTTTCTAATAGAGAAATCAAGTCTATCTTGCAGAAGACTGTCAATAGATCTAGGAAAAATTGGGCTAGTAAGTTAAACGATGCTTTATGGGCTTATAGAACTGCTTATAAGAACCCCATGGGTATGTCTCCTTATAAGATGGTTTACGGAAAGGCGTGTCACTTGCCTTTAGAATTAGAACACAAAGCTTTTTGGGCAGTGAAAGAGCTTAATAGAGATTTTAAACTAGCCGGTAAGAAAAGGTTGTTAGATTTGAGTTCTCTAGATGAGTGGAGAAACGAAGCGTATGAGAATGCCAGACTTTTCAAAGAGAAAGTCAAGCAATGACATGATAAGAGAATCCTTAAGAGAGAGTTTCATGTTGGTGAGAAAGTTCTATTGTATAGGTCTCATCTCAGATTTTTTGCAGGGAAATTACTCTCTAAATGGGAAGGACCATATGTTATTGTGGAAGTATACCGCTCAGGTGCTATTAAGATTGCTTCATTGAAAGATGACTCTACACAAGTGGTGAATGGGCAAAGACTCAAACATTATATTACTGGAGATTCTTATAATGAAGATTTTGATGTAATTGAAACAGTTTCTCCAGAAGAATTCATCCAAGACAAATTGCAGGTACCTGCAGAGTTCGTTTTTGAATAGGTAACAGTTCTAGTCAGAGAAGTTTCGCGAAAAACTCTTCCTTCATTATTTTTGCTGTTTTTACTAAATATGAAAAATCACGAGACAAAAACGGGCAGAAAAGGGAGTCCGTGTGCTCCTCACACACAGGGGGCGCGGGCCCACCTCTGGTCGCGCCGCCCTGGTGTGAGAGCACCCCGGAACTCGTTTCCGTCCCGGTTTCCTCCTGTGATTTTGTTTCGATGTATAATTTTCGCTTATATAACCCCCCGGAGTCCCCGAGGTCTGTATATCGTTTTCTCGTCGAGTTTTGTTTCGAGCTGTTTCTATCAGGGATTGCTCTCAGCTTTGGAGTTACAATGTCTTCGTCCGGTCCATCTGAGGAGAACCCTCTTGCGGATTCCATCAATCCGTATATGAGGGAGCTAAAGATGCATCCGAAGGAGTTGTCACTCAAGGATGGGGAGTTGCAGATTAAAGATGTTCGAGGACCCAAGGGAGAAGGGAGTCTCGAAGCGAGGATGGAAGCACTGGAACAAGAAGTTTTCAAATATAAGAAGATGGCGGAACGTGAGGTGGAACTCATCCATAGGATTAATCAAGAGCTTGTTACCAAGTACAAGAAGAAGACTACAGAACTGTGGAAGGACATCTTTTCGCTCCATGAGACCACCAATCAATTACAAGCGCAACTCTACGACTTGCAGAACCAAAACTGTGAGTATGAAGCTAGGTTTAAACAAATGAGTGCTGCTGCAAGTTTCAGGACATTGGAGACCAAGACATCCTTCCTCGACGGAGGACCCCTGCCTTGGAAGTATGACAGCGATGAAGACTCACCGCCGCCGCCAAAGGAGTAACTCGTCATCGGTATAGGCATCCCCTTGGCTTGTTCCAAGCTTGGGGGAGTGCCGCGGTATCACATCATCATCCTTTTACTCATTTACTTTTCAAGTAGAGTCATATCATGAATAGAGAAATTATCCTATAGAATAGTTCGCAGTATGGAAGTATCATCCTTAGTTGGTTATCTATGTATCCCTTGGTGTGAGTTGCGGTAATGAAATATTAATGAGAAGTTCTATCGTTTACTTTCCGCACACTTTATTTTAGTTTGCAATCTCTCTTATAAGATTAGTCTTGTTGATTAGTATTGGTATCACTTTGGGAGCCTGAGTAAATTTAGTTGGTTTTGGCAAACTTAGCTTGGTCAGTAGCAGCATTACCTTGAGGTTTGAGTAGGAAAGAATAAAGAAGTGTTTGTAGCTACATCACTTCAGTTTACCCTTCATGTTTGGCTTATAAGCATTGTTATTCTCAAAGTTAAAATCGTTGTACCTTCAAGGGAGTTTGCATGATTGTTCTTATTATATGTATGTTTGTTTGTTTCATGCAATTCCTATGCTTGCTACCCAGCCTTGCTAGCCAAAAATCTGTACTGAAGGGAATACTTCTCGTGCATCCAAATCCTAAAAGCCAAGTCACTTCCAAAGAGTCCACTATAAATTCCTATGCATGGTATTTTTAAGCCATTCCAAGTAAATTTTCATGTGCTACCTTTCAAAAATCTTCAAATACTTCTCATTTTGTGCCACTGTTTTTAGCTCATGAGGACGTAGTGGATGGGTTTGTTATCTTCCATACTAAATTAAGTACCCCTCGACTAGGCAGCTTCATCTGCTCGTCACTAATTTTGCAAGGGAGCTGGTCAGACCATTATAATCTCAAAAAGAAAAGAAAACGAACACTCCTCCATGGTATGTGAAAGTTGGTCGGCACCCGATGGAATCGGTTAGCCATGGTTTGAGAAAGGAAAAAGGTGGGGAGGAGTGCAAAGCTATAAAAGAGCACCAATGTGCCAATTAATCAAACATTTCGGAACCGCTCTCACTTGTTTAGTATGGAAGATATCAAGAACTCTGTTGCTAGTCGTTGACAAAAGCAACCACCTCTCAAAATAACTTTTTTCCTCTGTTTTGCAAATGAAAAGCTCTAGCACATGTTTAATCCCTGCTTCCCTCTGCGAAGGGCCTGTCTTTTACTTTTATGTTGAGTCAACCTATTCCCTTCTATCTCAAGCAAGCATTTGAGTTGTTATGTTTCACTCATCCATATGTTGATCCGTTTAATCATGTTTACTATCTTCCTTGTTTTGTACAATGCTTTTATCTGAAGGAATATATCTTTGAAACTTTTCTATGAATGCAAAAAGTTTGTTTCGTTGAGCATATGGTTTTTGCTATATTAGCTCTGTTTTAAAAAGGCTCCATTCAAAAGGCTAGTATAGTTGTTCGTTGTTCTCTGACCAAGAACTAAGGTTTGCCATTACCAATTATAGTTTATTTTGTGCATCTTTATATGTGATTCCCTTTACTTATTGCAAGCCTATATTATAAAGGGGAGTTGCTATCTATTATAACTTGTGCCTTTGGTGAATGTGATGCTCCTTGTCCGTATTTTGACTATCGACACTTCACTCCATAAACCCGTGGTCATGTTTACCGAGTTTAGTTTTCGCTTGGGGACAAGCGAGGTCTAAGCTTGGGGGGGTTGATACGTCCATTTTGCATCACTATTTTGTATCATAATTTACTGTTATTTATTGATATATTTCATATTCAGAGATGATACTTATGTTATTTCCTCTGTTTACATGTTTAATGATCATCGGAGGATTTGCTGCCGGAGTCAGGATTCTGCTAGAAAAGGACCGTCAAGACACCATATTTTGGAAGATCAGGAAAATTCTAGAAAAATACCAGAAAATTATATTTTACTAAAAGACTCCGGAAGCCAGAAGGAGAAGGAGAGAGGAGCCAGGGGCAGCCTCAAGCACAGGGGGCGCGGCCTGGCCCCTGGCCGCGCCGGCCCTGTGTGAGGGCGCCATGGCCCACTTCTAGTCTCGCCCCTTCGCGTACTTCATCGTCCCCGAAAACCTAAGTCAAGGGGGGCTCAGAGATAGACACCGCCGCCTCTGCGGGGCGGAAAACACCAGAGAGAGAAAAGCTCTCCGGCAGGTAGAAATCTGCCGGGGAAATTCCTTCCCGGAGAGGGGAGATCGTCACCATCATCATCACCATCGCACTGGACTTCATCGGGATCGTCATCATCATCATCTCCATCACCAGCACCTTCATCTCCACCATCACCACGCCATCCCGCTGTAACATCTTGAGTTGGATCTTGTTATATTCTTAGGGGAAACTTTCCCGGTGTTGATTACTCTTGTAGTTGATGCTATTGAGTGGAACCGTTGAATTAAGATTTATGTTCAGATTGTTACTTACCATTATTTCACCTCTGATCATGATCCATATGATGTCTTGTGAGTAGTTCGTTTAGTTCTTGAGGACATGGGAGAAGTCAAGATGTTAGTAGTGAATTATTGTTGAGAAATATTTAATAGTTTGATATTGTTGTGGTGCTATTTCACTAGTGGTGTCATGTGAACGTCGACTACATGATACTTCACCATTTATGGGCCTAGTGAGATGCATTGTGTATTTGGCTACCAATTGTGGGGTTGCTGGAGTGACAGAAACCTAAACCTCCGTTCGGAAACCATTGCACCAGGGAGCGTAGGATCTTAGAGTTTAAGGCTGTGGTTAGATTTATCTTAATTACTTTCTTGTATTTGCGGATGCTTGCAGGGGGTATAATCACAAGTGTGTATTTATCCTAGTAAGCGTAGTGCGCTAGCACAGGGTCACCCCCATAACACTTATCAAACCAATAAAGACTACTTAGCGGTATGAAGCGAAAGCTCTTGACAGAAACTCCCGTGTGTCCTCGAGAACGTTTGTTTATTATAAGTTACACAACCGGCTTGTCCTTTGCTGAAGAAAGGATTGGGCCACTTGCTGCAATTATTACTACTATCTTTTATTTACTCGTACTTTATTTATTTGCATTATCAAATACCCCTGAAAACCCGTTTGCTAGTATTTACAGTGAATCCTCGATCAAAACCACTTGTCAACACCTTCTGCTCCTCGTTGGGTTCGACACTCTTATTTATCGAAAGTACTACGATACACCCCCTATACTTGTGGGTCATCAGTGTGGTGCAATGAAGCTCCAGTATGAGGGACCCACTTTTTGTTGCAGAAAAGGAAAGGTCAAGATAGTTACACTGGAAGTTCCTCAAGAGTTGCGTCGGTTGTTTACAAGCCAAGTGGATGACGATGCAAAATATTTCAGAAAGCACATACGATATTTCAACACCCACTTCTCTTTCACAAGCCTTGGGGTCACTCTTGATAAGAAGGTCAGCAATGCGGCGGGGACTAGCGTATATACATTTCGAGCACAAGGAGCATTGTATCATAGAATGGATGATCTGGTACCTGGTGGTCAAGGACCTAGGCATCTACAGCTCTACATCTATGATACAGATGAAACATTGGAACATAGAGTTAAGCGGTCTCCGGATCTTGATATAAATATCATAAGGCTGATTTTGAAGATACTGGAGAAGAACCCATATGTGCAGATTTTTAAGAGCATTGGCTCTGTTCCGAACTTAGCTAAATATCTGATTTCACTTAACACAGATATAAGGCTGGATCAGCGAGGATATAATGCCCCAACAACTTCCCAGGTGGCCGCGATGTGGGTTGAAGGAAGCGACCCGCAGAGCACTTTTGATAGGCAAGTTGTCGTTTACGGCAAAGGAGACCGCCCTATATTTATCAGAGCATACTATGGTTGCTATGATCCTTTGGCGTATCCGTTATTCTTCCCAGGAGGGGAGGTGGGGTGGAACCGTTGGATGCCATATCATGTACCATCTCCTATCGTACCATATTCCGTCATTCAGGAGAACGATGATGGCACCGAGGATGAAGACTTGCAAGTTCCAGATAGTACTACACATGCTGATGTGGAACAAAACGAAGATGAGGCCGAAGGTAATTATATGTATGCTTCTAACGTGTTCCATATTTTTAGGCCCTCTTCATTATTAGTTGATATTAACGCTTAAGCACTCTTTTAATCGTGTTGCAGATGATGAGGAGGGCCATGAGGAGGGTGACATTGGAGGGTCGAGAAAATATGTCAGCCCAAGGGAGTACTACTGTTTCAAGCTACAAGTGAGGAAACACCTATTTAACATTATATTGTTCGGTGCACGCGGGTTACAGCAATGGGCTGTTGACATGTATATCAAGGCGGAGACCATGAGGCTTGATTTCTACTCCAAGCCGAAGAATCAACAACTAATTCGTGCAGATCTATACCAGGTACCATAAAGTTCTCCATTTTTTATAACTCTCCATGCATACGAAGAAGCTAGCATTTTCAATATAAACCATTTCCTTTACTAGAGAATGTTGTTTTCGTATCTTTCTTGCGAAGGGTGTTGTTGACACCATCGATGCCGGTGAGACACGTGGTTCTCAGGCCGGCAAAAGAATAGTGCTACCACGTACTTTTCCTGGAGGTGATCGAGACATGCAGCGCAGATTTCTTGATGCTATGGCGATAGTATTAAGGTTTGGGAAGCCTGATTACTTCATCACTATGACTTGCAACCCACACTGGGAGGAGATTACATGCAGACTTGAAGCCGGACAGACACCACAGGACCGTCCTGACCTTGTGGCGAGAGTATACAGGGCCAAGTTGCGAAGCATGAAAGATCTGCTAATCAAGAAAAAGTACTTCGGTGCGGTTGCTGCATATGTCCATGTTACTGAGTTTCAAAAGAGGTGCGCTCGGATAGCAAGCTAACAAACCCAGACTCATATGATAAGGTGATATCAACAGAAATTCCTGACAAGGACAAATATCCTGTACTGCATGCTCTTGTGGTCAAGCATATGCTCCACGGACCATGTGGTGCTCTCAAGAAAAGTTGCCCTTGCATGATAGATGGTGAATGTAGATTTTGCTATCCTCGGCAGTTCTGTGATGCTACACAGCAAGGAAAGGACTCATATCCTATCTATAGGAGAAGGGCGGATGGTTGTCAAGTCAAGGTCAGAGGGGCAGAACTTGATAATAGATGGGTTGTTCCATACAACCCTAGTCTTCTTATGCGGTACAACTGTCACATGAATGTTGAGGCTTGCTCTAGCATCAAGGCAGTTAAATATTTATTCAAGTACATCTATAAAGGACATGATCGTGCCTCATTCTCAGTCGATCCAGCTGTAGACAACAATGGAGTAATCAATGAGATTAAGCAGTACAGAGATGCTAGATTCGTGTCGCCGCCGGAGTCTGTCTACAGACTCTGCGCTTTTCCAATGTATGGTGTCTCTCCCGCTGTTCTTCAACTTCAGCTTCATTTGGAAGACATGCAGCCCGTCACATTCAAAGAAGGCGATAATCTAGATGATGTCGTCAATCGGCCCTCTTCTTCCAGCACCATGCTCACTGAGTATTTCAAGATAAATGATGTCGATCCTTATGCGAGGAATTTCTTGTACAAGGAGTTCCCAGAATTCTATCGGTGGATCAGGGGTACTAAGAAGTGGCAGAGAAGAAAACTAAAGGGGCGGGGGCAGGTTGGAAGAATTGTTTATGCATATCCCGCTGAAGGTGAGAGATACTTCCTGAGAGTGCTCATGAATCATGTAAGGGGTGCAACATCATATTAGGATTTGAAAACAGTAAGTGGCAATACATGCTCGACGTTCAGACTATCGTGTGAGCAAAGAGGTCTCATAGAGACCGACAAGTCACTTGATGATTGCTTGACTGAGTCTGCTACATTCCAAATGCCATATGCTCTAAGAAGGCTTTTTGCAACCATTCTTGTTAACTGCGAGGTGACCGAAATCTGATCATTGTGGGAAAAGCACCTCGAGTCAATGTCCAAGGACTACCATCGTAACCAGTCCAACCAGGCCGTACTTGAGCAGATGGTCCTTAGCGACATTGCGAATCTGGTGCATTCGATGGGGAAGGATATTAAAAGTTATGGCCTCCCGGATTTGGATCCTGTGGATGACAGCTGTTCCATTGGTCATCCGAGAGAGGTTCAAGAGGATTTGTCCGTCCCTTTTGACAAAGAAGACATAAATATGTTTACATCTCTGAACCCTGAGCAACGTGCTGGCTTTCATGAAATCCTCTCTCACGTCCTCAACAACAGGAGCAAGATTTTCTTTGTGGATGGTCCGGGTGGCACGGGGAAGACATATCTGTAAAAGGCACTCCTTGCTAAGGTCCGTTCCTTGGGAAAATTGCTATTGCAACAACGACATCTGGTATAGCAGCATCAATCATGCCCGGTGGACCCACTACCCACTCCAGGTTTAAAATACCAATTAGGCTCACAGACAGCATCACTTGCAATTTCACCAAGCAGAGTGGTACCGCAAAGCTGCTCCGTAGGGCATCTTTGATAATCTGGGATCAAGTTGCCATGACAAAGCGTCAAACAGTGGAGACACTTGATAGGACCCTACAGGACATCATGGGATGTGCTTTGCCTTTTGGTGGGAAGGTCGTGGTGTTTGGCGAAGATTTTAGGCAGGTCCTTCCTGTGGTAACACATGGGACAAGAGCACAGATTACCGATGCTACGCTACAAAAATCTTATTTATGGGGGCAGATTACGAAGATACACCTCAAGCGTAATATGAGGGCACAAACGGACCAATGGTTCTCCAGTTACCTTCTCAGAATTGGCAATGGAACGGAGGAGACGATCGGTTGTGATTACGTGCGTCTTCCGGATGACATTGTCATTCCTTACGCTCCCACCGAAGAACCAGTGAACAAGCTTATTGAAGATATCTTTCCATCGCCTCATGTGAACGCAGCATCTGGATCATACATGAGCGCCCGTGCCATTCTTTCAACCAAGAATGAGCATGTGGATGGTCTGAACACAAAGATGATTGACAGGTTTCCTGGCCAAGAAAAGATATATTATAGCTTTGACTCTGTCGAGGATGATGCACGCAATAACTACACAATTGACTACCTAAAATCTATCACTCCAAATGGCCTGCCCCCGCATGCTTTGAAACTCAAAGTCAATTGTCCCATCATTCTTCTCCGAAATCTTGATCCTCACAACGGGTTGTGCAATGGAACAAGATTGATGATTAGAGCATTCCAGAATAATGAAATTGACGCCGAGATTGTTGGTGGACAACATGCTGGAACTAGAGTTTTCATACCGAGGATCCCTTTGTCGCCCTCAGAAGACATATCACTTCCTTTCAAGTTCAAGAGAAAACAGTTCCCAATCCGGTTGAGTTTCGCAATGACCATTAACAAAGCCCAGGGGCAAACCATTCCAACAGTTGGTATTTACCTCCCTGAGCCTGTATTCTCACATGGCCAGCTTTATGTTGCATTGTCAAGGGGCGTGTCAAGGCAGACCACTCAGATTTTAGCCAAGCCAAATAAAGACATAGATCCCACAGGAAAAAGCACAAAAAATATTGTGTACAGGGATGTCTTGGAGGAAACAAGTAAGTTTTTTCTTCCTTCAGGCCAGTCTTGGTTTTGATCTCCTACTGGTACTGTTTCATTTCTCAGTGCTATGATTCTCTTATGTTCATGTTATGCAGCTTCATGAGTTCCGTGACCCAGTTCAAATCTGACGATAAAAAGCATCCAATGCAAGTCCACGATGCTATACTTCATCGATCAAGAGGTTAGCAAATGCTTTAAAAATGGACAAGCACATATTCTGTCCAAATATTTACCTTTGCGGATATTCAGAAACTTGCAATTGCCTTTTATGTTCTCTCAAAATAAAATGGATCAGACCAAGCCTTTCTTTGAACCTCCATTCATCTTAGCTGAATCAGAGACATAAAGAGCATAAGTAAACCTGATCTGAGTTCTTCATTGATCCATACACCAATCCTTGAATCCTGTCATAACTGTAACTTAATTCCTTCCTGATCCCTGCAGAAGCTTGCAGCCGCACCGCCTGAGCTCGCACTGGTTATCTTCCGTACCCATGGACCTTACAGCGGTACGAGTTTGATGTCCTCGAATCATCCGTGCCCTTATCATTTTTTTTGTTATGATTCATCACCAAGCTTCATGTTTAGTCCTGTATCGGAATGGTAATTTATGAAAAATCTGCTCCTGTTGCAATGCAGCTTTTGTTGTACAGCGCAGTCGTTCGACGAAAGACATGGATGCTTTTCTTTCATGGTTATCAGGAATATCATAAATATGTTTCAGTGAAGCTGCTATTTGTGAAGGTC
Organism: Dactylis glomerata; assembly: GCA_007115705.1. Classification (NCBI taxonomy): domain Eukaryota; kingdom Viridiplantae; phylum Streptophyta; class Magnoliopsida; order Poales; family Poaceae; genus Dactylis; species Dactylis glomerata. The sequence continues at coordinate 4,867,551 of QXEO01000625.1, read as the reverse complement.
TCTCTGAAGCACTTGTTTTTCTCCACAGTTGGGCGTAAGTACTGGTCATAGTTAGCCTGAGCTTCTTAGTATTGCCATTGCCATTAGTTTGTTATATTTTCCAGAAAGTCAATTTGCATCTATGTAGTGCCATTATTTAGAATATGGGCCACATTCTATTCTATTTTTTATTGCACAAAGCCATGTTTTGGGTGAGAACACACTCAAGTATTTGATCGAAATCCCTATTATGGCGATGGTTACTCTTGGACAGTTGAACGTATGTGATAGTCAGAGCAGTAATTACTCTTCTGTGAGGTCAAATTGTTTAGGAAACTGGACTATTACTCAGATACGAGAATCAGAGAATGGAGTAAACTCAGTAGACCAGAGGTTAATTTCTATGTTTGTATCCTTGTTAGTATTTTTCAAGTCCCCTGGAGCGGTGTTCACCAAACTGATGGCATCTTTATACGTTTTTTTTTCAAACCTTCATTTATGAATTAGACGTGCAAATTCTTTTCAGAAATGTCAACTGTCATTTTTCTATTCAATTTTTGCTTTGTTGTTGTTACCTGGATTTGATGGAGTGCTAAGCAGTACTTGATGGAGTGTTAAGCAGTACTTGGTTGGATCTAATTAATATTATGGATGTAGTGCGCTGTATTGTTGTCGGTGGTATCTCCTAAACAGCTTCCAACCCTGAAGGCACTATACAATGTGATAATCATCATTTGTTGTTTTGTCATTCTTAAAATAAATTGTTTGAAGCTTCCACTGTTATGCTATTTCCATTCCACCATACTTCTGTTGATTCAGGTGGGGTGTAATTAACTACCGTCTGCATGCATGTATTAAGGACCATGTGATTTGGTCAAGTCATAGTTAGTTAGAGCTTGTTGAGGTTGTTACCTGGATGTGTGCGTGTGCTAGCCAAGTGGACTGGTTAGTGCATGCGTGGTCTGCATGCTTGGATTAGTTGCTGCGCATGCCTCTGTGAGTGTCTATTTAAGAGAGCTGTGTAAGATAAGAGAAATAGTAGAAGGAGAAAAGGTAAAGCTGCTGAGAGGAGGAGAAAGAAGAAGAAAAGGTGAGGCCGCCCCAGGAGAGGAAACTACTGTGCAATCCTAAGGCCGGCAGGTAAGCTACACACTGACAACATCAGTTCATTCATAAGGTTGTCCCAGTAAAGTGACATTCACGTAATAGACATAGGTACAATTGATTTCTTAGCTAATTGTATATGCATTATATTGCATCAACAGATATGGATCCACATGATGTTTTCAACTTACCGAATGGATCAACCATTGGTATTCTTGGAGGAAAAAAATATTGATACATGAGTACATTATATTGAACGGTTTCAACTTTATGTTTTGCTATAATAATATATTATATCAATTGTAGACATTGCCGGTGTAATTATGTATGTCAGCCCTCTTGAGCACGAGACATACTTCCCTCTAGGCATGAGGGAAGTAGCAGTGGTAGATTCAACGAATCATATTGTGTTTCTCAGAGTTATAGAAGAACTGGCTCTGCGCCACCGAGAAGAGCTACTGTTTGGAGAAAGGCATTCTTCATACATCATGGCAACCTCTATGGAGGTTGACCAAGCCTCGAGTAAGTGTGAACTATAAAAAGTTCTATATCAAATTGATTTTTACTTAATTGATCTTTTGATAAACAGGAAGTCTTGTATGTAAGTCAGCCACAACAATAAATTTTCATCAATGCTTAGCATGTCAGCAGTTTGCCATGCTTGAAGGTGAGGAGAGATGTTGTTAGTGCTTTACTATCATCGATGACTAAATGTACTAAAATTGACATGTTTTTTTTATATCGTAGGTGTGCGCGAATGGGCAATACATAATGACTCTGCTTTCCTTGAAGCAGTGAAAAATGTTGTTCTTCTAAGGAGGGATTCTCAGAAGCCAGCCAACAAGCCGGCCCAATCTTCTTCGGTGAAGACCATCTTCAATTACCTGACGAATTCTACACCTCACCACTCCTCGGATGAAGCTAGCAACATGGAAGATGTTGATTAGGCACAGTTGTCCGGAATAAATATTCGTCACTTGACTTTTTTTAGATTGGACTTTGAGTGATTTCGTTGAAATAAAACAATATGTTTAAATTTTAAATTTTATTATGTATTCGCAATGTTTGTATTTAATTTCTCACAGTCACCGATGCAAAAAAATCGAAAAGATCAACACTGGCAAAATTATATCATAAATTCATAATGTACACTGACATAGAAAGCATGTGCTGAAGATCCAAACGATCTCATCTAGCTTTAAAACCACATACAAGCGTGCACACCGCCCAGCCATGTTTGCTGGTAGGTGACACTAGCTGAATGCCCGTGCTTTGCTACGGGCTTTTTAAGTTTTTCTGTCACAAGTATAAATGTATAAAAAGAGATAGACACACACTACTCCAAAAATAATACGAATCTTCTTTGCTTTTTATGTGACTGATCTTTACTTCCAATTTTATTCATTAAAAAATCATTGTTCAATACAATATGGATAGAAGGTAACAATTAAGGCATTGGCAAAACTAAATTGAGACTGTGTATTACCATGGTTCAATAGAACTCTAGAAAATAAAGGCATGGTCTATACAGAAATAAAAAAATATGCTTATGCATCTACTACCATTTAACAAACAATTATTATATTATGAAATCTAACATGCCAGATAATAGGATAGAAATAGTACACAATTATACATTATTTTTCTTTCACAAAAATACTGTCCATGAAAGCTTACTATGCACTAATAGTCCTTCAAAATGGTACCAAAAACTAATAATGGATACTCTTATCTTTGGATCTATGGGCATCATGCCCTGCATGACAAATAAGTTGATCTAATTTGTTATAAACTGATTGTCTTCTTGCTTTGAAAGATGAAACTCAAACCAATAAGAGAAATGAAATTATCAAATACATGAACACATTTAGAAAACCAATGTGCTAGGAGCCCATCGCTGATCCGTATAGCTCAGGTATAAGCGATGAGTATAGCTCAGGTATAAGCGCATCGCTGTTGTTGCCAAAATAATGGTGAGATGAGAGCATTGGGCTACTGGTCGACGGCATACCTCGAGGCCAGGAACTCAAGACAGCAACGGGAGTATGTTGGCGGCGACACCATGGACCTATGAATGCAAGTGGGACTGCTCGTGGGTGTCCGGCGAGTGTCCTGCACAGTCCCATGTTTATTAAGTGGGTGTCCGGCCGTAGCCCACTAATCATAAGTGGGTGCCCACAATCCCACAATACCCACGGATGCTCACATATGTGTTTGCTGCTCCCCGCGTTTATACACACTTGCTGCTGTTTACTTCATATATCGAATTAATCGCATCTGCACCTAGTAGCATCTTGATGGATCGATCCATCCATCTCAATAAAAAGGCACATTAGTACTGGGCTGGCTCTGTTTGGATAGCGGGAAGCTGGACGTCTGCTAGTTTCTTTCTTCTAGCTCTGCTATCTCGCATCTGCTTCATTGGTTTCCAACACAATCATCTGGGAGTTTAGATCATAATTTCAACACAAGGTGCCTGATACAACGTACTCGATGCAGTAAATCTTTCCCTTGAGGCAGCAACTAACAAGCGAACATGCCGGGCAATCTCAGACAGCAGTAAAAACAAGGCAGTCAAGTAAGAGGGGGACGAACGGGTGATGAACAAGTCGTACAGCGACTGAAAATTTGGGCACAAGGAAAAGAACTGGCAAGTCACATTCTGCTCCCTCTTCCTAAGATTTGACTTCTTTTTGTGGATTCCGCCGCCGACCAGCTGCTTCGCTAACTCGCCGTTGTCACCGGTAACGATCGTCCCCACACCTCTGCCCAAATCCGGCATGGTAGCAGAAGGATGGGAGGGAGATGGGGATGGAAGCCTGTTACCGTGGACCAGGCAAAGGCTCGTCTGCTCAGCTCTGCTACGAACTGTTACCGTGGCAGATGGTGGCGGAATCGAGAGCGACTACGGCCCCGCTGCTCGCAAGCGCTACCGCGACACCTGCCGGCGACAGGCCTTCCATCTGTGGCTGTGCCCTCCACATCCCACAGTCAGAACACAACAAATTCAGTATGAATTCTACTCATTGGAAGCCTGCAGTGAGACGGGGCGGAGGAGCATGTCAGTAGTAGCGCTCTGGTCCCTCATCCCGCGAGCTCGCTGCCGCACAGGCCTCGGCGAGCGCAGACTTCCTGTGGAATTGACCGCCGCTAGCCTCGTGAGCCGCGCTTGGCGGTATGGAAGGGCTTGGGAGGAGGGGAGGCCGCGGACGCGGGGACGGCACCCCGGGAGGCGCCGTCGGTCGGCCATGGCGGCCGGCCAAGCTCTCGCCGTCTCCGGCCTCGCTAGACCGCCTCCCTGAGCGTGGTGTGCCCCCATGGCCTCGTCCCAGTCGGCGGAGAGACCACGACGCTCGTACTGGAGCTCAAGGGAGATGGCGGCTGCGAAGGAGACCTCGGCGAAGGAGGCCCTCGTTCTGCTGCCGCCCAGGGCGCGCGATGCTCTCGTTCTGCTGCCGCCCAGGCGGCGGCTACTCCGGGGTGAGACGCCGAGACCAGTTTGGGGAATAGAAGATGCCGGCCTCTGCGGTGATTGGGTTGCTGGGCTAAATTGGTAAAGATATAGGATAACAAGGAACCGCGGGTTGATTTAGTAAATCTTCAGGGGCTAAAGTGCAAAACGGCGCGAATCTTCTTTGCTTTTTATGTGACTGATCTTTACTTCCAATTTTATTCATTAAAAAATCATTGTTCAATACAATATGGATAGAAGGTAACAATTAAGGCATTGGCAAAACTAAATTGAGACTGTGTATTACCATGGTTCAATAGAACTCTAGAAAATAAAGGCATGGTCTATATAGAAATAAAAAAATATGCTTATGCATCTACTACCATTTAATAAACAATTATTATATTATGAAATCTAACATGCCAGATAATAGGATAGAAATAGTACACAATTATACATTATTTTTCTTTCACAAAAATACTGTCCATGAAAGCTTACTATGCACTAATAGTCCTTCAAAATGGTACCAAAAACTAATAATGGATACTCTTATCTTTGGATCTATGGGCATCATGCCCTGCATGACAAATAAGTTGATCTAATTTGTTATAAACTGATTGTCTTCTTGCTTTGAAAGATGAAACTCGAACCAATAAGAGAAATGAAATTATCAAATACATGAACACATTTAGAAAACCAATGTGCTAGGAGCCCATCGCTGATGCGTATAGCTCAGGTATAAGCGATGAGTATAGCTCAGGTATAAGCGCGCGCTCTTCATCTTGATGGTCACCTGCAAAGGTCGTGTTTGGTTGGTAATTAACTTGGTGAACTGATCGCTGATTTGGTGAATGCAATCATGCAAAGTCCGGCGTCTCTCCGTGTGTACCAGGAAGTTGGCATCGATGTACGCCGTGACGAGCTTCCAGTGGAGAATTCCTGCAAGAAATCCATGCATGCCATGCATGTCAGCTTCTGGATTATAGTCCAATGGCGTACATCCACCGGTGTACCCTGTCTCGTCAGGAGCTCGCCGCCCCGGGACACGAAGATGAGCGGCGAGATGGCCCTCTCCGACGCCCTGCCGGCGTTGTCCCCGGGCGGAAGAGCGGTGGCCTGGATCTCCTTGTGGAACCTCGCCCGCAGCATGGCAGCCCCGCACTGCGCCGTCGCCGCGCCAGGATCTGCTTGTCTGCGCGTTCACGGCGGAGTGGATGGAGCCCAGGATCTGCTCGTGGCTCGCGCCTATCGCCTGCGCCATCTCCACGCAGATCGTCACCACCAGCGCCGCCGCCGACGTGATGGCCGCAACCGTCTTCGCGCCGCTCGCTCCGCCGCCGCGGTTCTTGGCTCTGCGCTCCCCCGTGGGCAGAGGAGGCGAGGAAGAGGAGAACACTCCGCCGTCGACAAGCGCGGCCACCGCCGCTGCGACCCCGGCAACGGACGTCGCCGCGTAGGCCTGCGCGTTGCGGGACCGTGCCTCGGCGTGCTTCTTCTCCTTCTGCTCCTTGATCCAAGCCCCCATCATGGTAGCCATGCCACCCGCTCTCCCGCGGCGGCGGCTCGCCGCCAGGTCCTCCTCCGCAACTACGCGCTGGGGAACGGTCTCCTCAGCCGACGCGCCTCTTCTCTAGTCAGCTTCGATTCCGCATCCAGTACGAGTGCGGGGTGGGCGTGTGCCCGTCCTGCCTCCGCGACCGCCTGCTCGCGCTCGCCACCGCGTAGAACGAGGCGTCCTCGCTGCCCCCACCGACGCCGACGCCTCCGGACCCGGTCCCGCTCTTCTCGAGGTTGATGTCGCCGTACGTGTGCCCGCGGAAGTCCAACGCGTCGAGGCCATGGAGCCGGCAGCCGTCGAGCCGCCTCTTCTTCCGGACGCCTCAGGTGGAGCCTGCCTACGGCGTTGGCGGAGCCGGCTTCGTGGAAGGCGACATCGGTTCCAGATCAAGCGGCGCCCCCGCCGCGGCAAGCTCTCCGTGCTTGCCGCGCTGTTCGGCCACTAGCCCCACCGCCACAGATTGGGAGCGGAAGCACGGATCTTCGCTCGCGGGGATCATGCCGCGGGGGCGCCAGAAGAAGGATCCGGCCATCACCGCATCGCCGCTCTCCCCGTGACGGCGCCGGTCCTCCCGCGCGGTCAGCAACCGGGGGCTCTCACCGGTGAGGTGCTCCTACGAGGAGAGCGAGGAGGACGGCTCGGTGGCGGCGGACTCGCCGTGGAGGCCGTCGCCGATGCGGAAACCTCCCTGCCGTCGCCCGCTGGCAGTGGGAGGAGGCGCCGGGGCCGGCGTCTCGGGCTTCGCGGTGTGCATCAGCCTGCTCGTTCGGCCCGCCATGGGGCGGCACCACCGCGGAGGCCATGGCCACCCGCCGGACGCGCCCGCCCTGTCCGGCGAGCTCCGGCCGTCTTCGCTCCACCAGACATCCTCCGGCTCGTCCCTGAGTCCCTCCACCACTGCCGCTCCCGGAAGCTCGCCGACGGCGGCCGCTTCCGGTGATATCGATCTTCCCCTATATCACATTTTTTTCTTATTCTCCCGCGTTCCAATTATTCATCCTAGATTCTCGTTTAGCCATTTTTGTGGGGTTTCTCCCTTTACGTGTAAAATGGAGAGAAGGAAGGGCGCGTGGGAGATGGAAAAAAGGTATGTGGGAGGAGAGCGCTACGAATCGTTTTTTTTTTTAACTTATTAGTGGTATTAGTGGGTAATTCGGTGTTTTTATGTGAGGGTAAAATTGGAAACTGAAAGTGTGACACCGGACACCGCTTTTCGCTTTAATAGTAAAGATATTATGTTTCCGAGTATGCACTATATTTTTTTAGCAATTTTTTTTATTTTCTGAGCAAATATTATCCATGGTAGTACACACTGCAAAAATTATCCATCGTTGGTTTCTCCGCGGGCCGTAAAACCTACAGGCCTGTACTCATGAGCACAACACAACAACCAGGTAAATAATCAGGGACACGATCGCCACTAATCCCGCAGTCCGTTTCCTAATACATCGCTAGAAGATTTGTCGCCTCTGTTCCATCGTTTCCGCTCAGGAGCTAGCCCACCGCGCCGGCGACGCGCACCACGACCCGACGCCGATGATCCACGCTGCTGCCGCCGGAAGCCCGACGAGCCAGCCCCCAACGACCACACGCGCCGCCGCAGCCTCACAATTTCAGGCCATTAGGGCACGTACAATGGGGTGACGTCAGCCTTCCCTTAGAGATGTCACATAGGATTTTTGCTTAGTTAGAGTAGAGAGAAATAAAAAAGAGAATGTTGTCTTCTTTTAGCTAAGGGACGATCTCTTAAAAAATAAGAGAAGGCTATTTTATGCATTGTACCATTTGCCTTCCCTTAGTAAATTAATTTCTTACTAAAAATAGCTATTTCTCATTAATTGCTAGAGATGACAATAAGAGACAATGCATTGTATAAGTTATATTTAGTGCTTTCTCTAGATGATATGGAGAGCTAAGAGAAAGCATGCATTCTCTACCATTATACATGCCCTTACGTACATGACAAATGATCTGTGACTACAAGGTACAAATCGATTCTATTTTATAGCCAATAACATACATGTACGGATTTGCTATTGCCTTTTTTATGCAGCTATCTTTGACTGAGCTTGCCTTTAGTGCTCTAAAATTAGACATACAAAACTGAACTTTCCCTTGCCCATATCCTGCCTATCAATCCTCCGTCATCTCTACTATATTAATTGTCTACAGGTGATGGTCGGTAGGTTGGTACGTTCTAATCCCTCCCTGCACTAAAAATCGCTCCATTAAAAAATCGCCTGCATACCCGTTCCGCGTCGTCCCCTAAAAAAACAAATGGGAAAAGGGAAAGAAACCGCAAATGCCACGATTCACTCTGCCCACTCCTCCACGCCGCCTCATCGCTATCCACGGTCTCCCTTCTCCTCCCCATTTCCCCGCCGGACGGGGATTTAGCGTACAGCCAGACGGACGCTCCTGAGGACTGAGGAGAGAAGGGGGCCGCTGGGGAGGAAGAGGGCCGTCGCCGGTAGGGAGAAAGGGGGCGCCGCGGATGAGTGGAGGCCAGGGATCCATGACCCTACAGAGGAGGGGAGGAAGGTCGTGGCTGCGAGCAGCGCCCCTACAGAGGAGGGGAGGAAGGCCGCGGCTGCGAGCAGCGCCACCATGGAGGAGTAGGCAGAGGACCACCGGCGCCCGACGGGATGACCTCCGCGCCACCGCGGAGGAGGAACAACGCTGCTGCAGCTGTCCCAGTGATCTCCAACACGGGAATCCTGAACCACCACTCGTTCGATTTTGCAATGAAGCCAGCCACGAGGTAAAAATCATCCTCGGCTAATATGTGGATTTATGTTTTGTGCAACTGGTAGTGATGTATATGTGACTGATGTGCAATACTTCGATTTTGCGTGCTATATTAGGCTCCGTTTGGCTTCAAAGTAATTTTGAAGTATTCTGTGAATACTTCGGTATCTAGAAATAATGAAGTATCAAATACTTTAAGGCGTTTGGATCTAGCAAATACTTCAGTTTTAAAAACTGAAGTATCCTCCAAAACTTCATTTTTTTGCCTTATTGGAGACTTTAGTCGTGACCTCTTTTTTCCTAAAATGAAGTATTCTCTAAAACTGAAGTATTCGATACCCAGGCATGTAAATACTATGGTTTTAGAATACTTCGATTTTACATAAACGTTGGTGCCAAACTAGGCCTGTCTTTTCCTTTAAATGTAATCTCCGTTCAGTTTGAATGCATGGAGTATTGCTTCAGATATGCCTTTGCTTCGTGTTACTTCACATTTGGTTTGGGTTCAGATTTGCTTCAAATTTTCCTAATTTTAGTTTACATCAGTATTTGATCACATTATTAAGACTGAAAACTGCAGTCTAAGACAGTGAAAGCTTCAGTCTGCAGTTTCAGTTTTGTTCAGATTCGGTGCAAAGAGCAGGTACTACATCAGATTTTACCTTTTGCTTTGTGTAGACCGTTGGATCGACAGTGGACCATCCTTCTGCCTCCTTTGAGATGACGTCGCGCTAGCCAGGCATCCCAGCTTTCTACCGCCATGGACTCCTTCCGAACGACATCGCGCCGGGCGAGTCGAATCTCTGCGTCGGTTGCAGCCCGGAGCTGTGGTGGCGCTACTCCTGCCGCTTCCTTCCAAACGACGTCGTGCCGGCCGAGGCCAGGCTCTGTGTAGCCTCTCGCTGAATGTCAAGGTGAATGGGAATAAGTCCTCATCAGGGCTTCATGGCGGACAGTGCCGCGACAGTGAAACCGAAGTCATGATGCAGGGCCGACGGCGAAGGCGCTTATTAGCTGTATTCTGCAGGGTGAGTACTCTCGAATTACACTGATGTCCCAAACAAGTATGTGCAGAAGACGTTTTAATTTAAGCTACAGTTTGTTGGACAGTCGTTTCTGTTCTGTCTCATGTGACTTTCTTTGGTTCTGATTGCTTTTGGATTTCAGGTGCTCCTTAACTTCCTTTATGTTCTGATTGCTTTTGGATTTCAGGTGCTCCTTAAACTTCCTTCATGTTCTGATTGCTTTTGTATTTCAGGCACTGAAGTATACCTCAAAGATGCTTTTAACATCTATTGACGAAAATCATAAGGGAAGTATGATTTTCTTTATCTGCCAATTGCCTTCAAGGTGATCTAAATTTATTTCCTAGCAACAATTGCTTCATATTTGATGAAGCAATCATGCTTATCTGTATGAATAAAGGGGATTTCTGTACTAGTTTTCACTTTTTAGAACAATTGCAATGTGTTTCGCTTACAGACTATCAATGGTAAAAAGTGGAAAGCATTTAACAGCGAGAAAGTAGCATCATCACTTGCTTATGTCAGAAACAAAGGGAAAACAGTTTTGATTGGTCATTTCCAAACAATGCATCTAGAACTTATGTTTAATTAGCTATTCACTGCATCCGAGTAGATCTTTACTTTTCATGGAGGTGTCACTTCAGTTTTGTTGTCAGATGGTGGTAATTTATGACTTGCCTTCTCATTTGTACCTGCTCCGGTGTTTAACCACATACTGATGTGTGATCAACAGGAAAGTTAGAAACATGGTTTCTAAGGTGGTAAGGTGTTCTACCCCGCTCTGGCGCCGAAGCGTCAACTAAGCGCCTAAAGCGGGCAAATTTCCATGGCGCTACAAGGCGATTTATCACCTAAAGCATCCTAAGGCCGACGCCTTAAAAACCATGGTGAGAAGAATACCTCCTATCCTTTTTTGATGGATTTCTTGTTTAATTTCACAGCTCCAGCTCAAGCTTTTCGTATATAAATTCATGTTTACAGAATTATTTTTCTTGTGTATTTATTTTTGTATATTCCCATTTCCTAATTCTATAATTAGGTTGGAGTGATGTTTATTCACACATGGTGCTTTACGTTAAGCACATGTCTCTTTCTTTTAGTTATCATGGGATCCAGTTTGTCTCTGGAGAAATACTTAATGTCTTAACTGATTTTGTAATGATAGATGAAGCTAAGGCCGACTTCTTTTGGGCTTAAGCTTATGCATAAGCCGGCTTCTAGAAAATGTTGGGAGGAAACTGTGGTGGAGAGAAGCTCCTAGAAACCCCACCGGATACTTCTTTTGGGCTTCTAAAAATTTAGCTTATTTGATATGTTAAGTTGTGAATTGTCTATAACACCCCTAAAAATTGGATATGTGCTATACATAAGTGATGATACCACATATGGTAGTATTTAGTGTAAAATAAGCTAAAAATAAATTTAGATAATTATAAGAAGTTTGATTGATATATGGACAGAGAAATATATCCAGAGAACATACATGTACAACTGTTTGACAGAGTGGACATAGACATATGCTAAATTGATTTTTATCAGCAATCACATAACCATGGAACAATTAGAATCACAAAAAATTAAATCATGCATATCATCCATTCACATCCAGATAATAATTGGAACAAATGAAACATGAATTAGATCTTTCCTTCCTGATGTGCAAACAGAGGAAACTAGAAGTAGATGAGGTGCAAGTGCTCGCCGTCGGCAGTGGCGTCGCCATCGTGCGGCCGAGGCAGACCGACGACCTCGTCGGCGGCGAACCCTGCTGCGGGCAGGATGGGACCTCCGGCAAGGCAGCGGCGGGCGAGCGGGGGAGATGCAGACTATCGGCGGCGGCGGGGAGGGGGTGGGGGGCGGGACGTCGCCGGCGGCGGGGAACCGGCGGACGGGGGCGGCGGCGGGAGGCGAAACCCCGTCGCCTCTCTGGTCGCCTGTCGCCATGCGAGAGCGGGTGGGGAGCGATAACGTTTCCTTTTTTTCTTTTTTTATTTTTTCTTTTTCCTGAGCGGGTTGGGGAGCCGAGTGGCATTCTGGTGTAATTTCGAATCAATCAAGGGGTAACGCGGAGTACCGCTTCGATTCCAGCGGGAGAAGCTCGGGAAACTCTCCAGAATCGGCCCTCGACCAGATTCTCGTAATACACAGGATATCGGCTTCACGGTGGAAATAAGCTCGCCCACAGCCCGAGAGTTCTTTTGGGCTTCAGCTGTGGGGAACCTCGAAGCCGGCTGAGAAGCCCAAAAGAAGTCGGCCTAAGAATGCTAGATCATAAAAATGTTCAACATTTATCTTATATGTTTGCATATCTTTTGATCAAACTACTTTTTACTTGCGAGGAAAAGGGTTGCATCAAATGTTCCGGTATGGTGGGTTTGAGAGGGTTATATATGAAAATCTGGCAAGAGTGTAGAGTGGTCATTCACTCTGGACTTATATTGTAGTATAGGTCTAATAGCAGCATGGGAGATAGACGCTTGAGTGCTGGTGAATCTGCATCAAGAAGTTGGGGCTCTTGTCTTGTGTTCATTGTTTAGAAAATAATTTTTCTGAGCACAAAATAAGGTTATATGCTCTCTGTAATGTTCTTCTTTCGCCACACTTCTTTTTTCTGAAAAGGTTGTCACATCTGATCTATAATAATCGGTGTCTTCAGTTTTTGTTAAATAAAGACGAGTGTATTTTTACCTGCTAATATCAAGGAAATTGTTTGAACATATTTTTATTAAATACTTGGTGCATCAGTGAATGTTGAATGTAGATAGTGCATTTCTTACGGAAGAATTCAATGTTTACACATGGTTAAACCGAATAACAAAATGAGGTAGGAATTACAAAATATGGCAGGGACTGGGGTGGAGGGAGGGTTCACCCAATCAATGTTGGTACCCACTAGGGGTACATATTTGCAGGATTTTGTCTTTGGTTTTGCTTGTGGGATGCATTGCTCTATGAAGTCACTTTAGTTTACTGAAAGTTTAATTTAGAAAGTATTCTGATGGAAGTTATTCTTAATTTACCTCCAATTCTGAAAGTTTATTATGATTTTTTCGCATTAAAGTCTGACTATATCATGCTCTCATATCTGTGGACATACTATTGTTTGCTTGTTCTCATATCTGAGCGTAATTGCTTCCTTCCTTTCCTATGCTTATATTATGGATCAGTAGTGTAGCGTGACAGGGTCGCTAGATATTTCGTTTTATGTACTGGTACGAAAAAAGAGTGGGGGAGTGGAATTTTTTTTGAGGAAGGGGATGATGGATTTGGAATTAGTGATTTTTCCTGGAGCTATGATGTTTTATTAAACAATGTTACACAGTGAATTCGAAATTTTAGCAGCTGTATTGTTCTAGGCTGAGGTAAATTGCACCTGAATTGTGGACTGGAGCAACACCCGTAATGATTGGTGAGTAACAAAGTTAACTGCCAATCTGATACGATGTGTGGGCATGTCTCTTAGATCCACTAGGTGTATCAGAAAATGAATGGAGTCAACTCACATTTCTTTACATAGATGAAATAAACAAACAAGATAAAGAACAGATTATTTGCATCTGATAGAAAGTACATCTATTTTGATAGCTTCACTCCTATGCAATTGCGTGCCCTACAGAATTGCATCCTGTTCAGTACTTAGAACTGTTACAAAGTTTCATAAGCACAAGAAGAAATTTACAACTGTATTTGGTTATTAAATCTAATTATTTGGTTATTAAATCTGAGTTTTTATTGCAGCTGTAAAAATTAAAATTGTGATCATGTAACTGATTAATGCAAGGGAGAAGGGTGGGTGAGGTGGTTGAATCATGGCATGGCCAATGATAACGAGAAGGAAACGGTGGAATCTGGCCTGAGCGCCTTCTGCATCCCTTTGGTTAGCTCCTCACCACACAGACACTGGCCACTGTCTCCTCGCCTCTATGCTCCAGTGGCTCACCTTGCCGGATAGAGGTGATTGATGTCATTGAGATCCACGTCGGTTCTGTTCCCATTTTGTGGGTTTGGGTGTCGCCGTCAAGTGAATGTTGGAGGTGAATAACTGGGGACTTGAAGGCTTTCACTGACGTGTTTTAGTGGTGGTGGTATCTCAGGGGACCGTATCTGACCAGAGGGGAACTCTTGGGATTGGTAGCCTTAGCCTATGGGTCATTTGTGGTATAGATGAGGCACGAGGGTTCAGCGTATTTGGGGATTAAAGAGGCACCGGCAGCCGGGGTGCTTGAGGGGATCAAGAGAAGGTCTTGCAGTCCTCGTATGGTTTGGGGGAGAGGAATGATTCTTGCCTTGTTCAATGCTTTCAGAGCATTGCCTTTGTGTTCTGCCCCGCTGTTTGAATATGTGTTGAATTGCTAATGAGAATTCTAGGCATGAATGGTGCTTCAGTTATAGTTCATATTGATGGCATCTAAGACACACCTGCTCTTGGTTCACACATCTACTGGATTTGTATACTCCAAGTAATCCCACCCTTCCATAGTTTCAGCCACTTCTAAAGAATGTTTATCTCAGTGAATATATGTTTCTTTAAAGAAACACAATATGCTGTAATCTTAATGAGGTTTACTATTTGTCATCATAGTTGCAAGAGTATGAAGAGGCAAAAAAAAGGCAAGGAGTGCCCAACTGTGTTTGCAGAATCCGATACTCTACTAAGCAATAAATTGATAATTTTTATGGAATTTGTTGTTTCTTAAAACTTGTAGATTTACTCATTATGGATAATCTCCATCTGATAGTTGAGGGGTTGACAATGATATGTATCAAATTGAAGCTGACTTTTAGAATTTGGGATCAAAACATAAAATCTATTACTTTTCACGATCGAACCATTGGAAATATTTTTTTCTTATTGTTACCTATATCAATTATTAATTTAGGTACGAACCAACAAAAACATCAAAATCAGTTTAAAATAGAAATGTGTCCTTCATATTGTGGTGTTGAAATAGATAAAGAACAGTCTTGAAATAGATCAAGAGCAGTGTTGAAATAGATCAAGAGTTTGGCATGTAGTTTGAGTAACCGAAGTTGTTTTTGCCATTAAAATGGATTGAAAGTGTTTTCTTTTGACTACTTTTTACGCAACTGAAAATTCACGTATGCATTACTTTTCTATGCTCAATAAAAAAAAGAAAAACCCATAGCAACGCACGGGCATTTAACTAGTGTGTTGCTGTGATTCCCGGCGGCGAGGCATCATTGTCACATAAAAACAGTACAATATGTAATTGGTACTACTCACTTCTGATCACTATAATACCTCCGTGACGCTAGCAGGGTACCATGATGTTTTTTTAGGGAAGGGTACCATGATGTTGCGATACTTAAAAACAGATAAAATATTTGCTTTGCAGTAATAATATAGTTGTTGATCCTGATACTATAAATGAACTACTTTCACAGTGGTTTACTTTAGATGCAATCGATTGAAGTTTCTTACATGCATAAGTTGGCACCCTGATTGCTCTACTTTTGGCTTTGCCTATAGTTTCCTCCTTGTAAAGCATCTACTAATTAATTGTTTTTTAGTACACATTTTTTATTAAATTTGTTATATTCGTCGCACGTGCACACTTATTATAGAATAATTAAAAGTAAGAGCCGTGCCTGGGTTTACAGGAAAACATGGACAAGGGAATCAAGGATCAAAAAATAACATTGCCAGCTACCAAACCTGATAATGAACTAGAACAAGAAGTCACGACAGACAGTCAAGAAAATATGAAAACTGAAGAGGGGGTAACCAAAGAAAATATGAAAACTGAGAACAATGAAGCAGAAAATACAAAAGGAAAAGAGCCTACAGATTCTGCACCAACTAATGTGAGTTTTCTTTTCCTTTTATATTTCCCAATCTAAACTATCTAAACTATATTAATAATTGTCTAGAGGTGATAGTTGGTTGGTAGGTTGGTACGTCCCTCACCTCGGCCCACACCGCACGGAAAAAAAATTGGCTTCTCTCCGCTGAACCGCGTATGCTAAAAAACCCGTTCGACGCCAACTAGCCACGAAAAAAAACAACTAGCAGTTATACCACGCACGCATGCTCTGCTTTCCTCCACCACACATCCCTCCCGTTCCTCCGCCGTCGCTCCGTCTCACGCCGCGCCCGAACCGCCGCTGTTGCCTTACCTGGTTGCACCGCCGGGGGCCGCCGCGCCTCGAGAAGGAGCGACGAGCAAAAGGCCAGTTCGGCAGCGCTTGGAGGTAAGCAGAGCGATGAGAAGAGAAGAGCGTCCTCGAGGGCTCCCGATGGGGCACAGAGAAGTTTGAATGGCGTGGAAGCGGCAGCGTCCTTGGCCGACACTCCGGGCGAGGAGGAGCACATCCACCGCGACTCCTGTGATGGCGGCGAGGGACCCCGGGAGCGACGGAGAGAGGAAGCTCTGAAGATCCCAGATCTGGGCTTAGGTGTTGCAGCAGCGGCCAGAAGATCGGGGCGGCGGCACCGCTCGCCCACCCGTCGCAGCGATGGTCGGCAGTGCGTGATCACCTAATCCATGCACGCCTCCCTCCGCTCTAGCTTCTGTTCTGCCCAACACCAAGGTGAGATGGGCCTCAAGCGGACACACTACATGAAGGACGGAAGGAGGTCTATCGAGAAACGTTTCGACGAGATGAGAGACTACACCAGGTGAGCTTCCCTAAATGCACTGGTACGTACGCAATCTTGAATTCTTGATGGTCTACGATTGGATAAAGCATCTCTTGCATATCTCTTTTCTTTATGACGTTTGAAAGAGCAGATTCCAAGAGTGTTTCAATTGGACATAAAATGGTGTCGACCAATGTATTATGAGTGAGATACAAAATATATTTTCTGATTTAACCAGCCACGATGGTTGCTCAAGATGGTAGTCGACTATCTGAACAATGGAAGAAAGCTCTGTTTCTGGCCCCTTCCGCTTTCGTGCATGTCAACAAGAATCTTTCTGTCCATGTAGCTTAGAGTATCTAAGAATTCAAGTGGGTAAACTTGATTGCATTTAATTTAACTCTCCAAACGCTCCTTAGTTTCTTTCAGACAGCAAAAGCAACAAAGTAGAAACAGTATCATTGGACATAGTAATGGCTGCAGTTTATGAAATTAACAGCAAGAAAAATGTATTTCTACGAAACTGACACTTAGAATGAGGTCAAAGAGGTCAGTTGCGTACCATATCAAGGACATTACTTCTTTCCTGGAACCGTCAACTCATGGACATTACTTCTGTTTTTCTATGAATTTTAGTGGTTATACATGGCGCATTAATTTTCTTGATGAATTTGTTCTCATCTCATCATGTGGCAACGTACAATTTTTTTCCCTCGCTACCTGCTAACCTCCAGCTTCTTTCAGTGCATTTTGTCCAAAACATGTTTTGTTCAGAGTGACTTACGGTTCAGGAAACTGTAGGAGGGAGGTGTTGTTCCCGGCGGCCACAATGGCGCCCGACATTTTTTGACCTCTGCTTGCCGATCATGAAGGACGCCAATTTCCCCGGCGTGCTCGACCTAACACGCGGAGCAATTGACGCCGAGGCTCCCGTACGCCTACTGCTCCCTCAACGGCCATGCCACGCACCGACGGTGCGGCTCCGGATTTTCTCGTGATGCGCCGAAGGCTAATGAAGACGCATCAGAGCATGAAGCACAAGTGCGTCTCCGCTTTCAGCAGGGTGTACTGATACCTGAGGATGAGATTGGTAAACAACTCATCTATCCATTCTAACTGAACTGAAAATGCTGACTGTACTAATGTATTTTCTTTTATTCTTCATTGCTTCAGATTGAATTTTCTACCCGTAATGGCAGAAGTGAGTCATTTAGTTGCTTCTATAGTACATCTTGTAAGCAACTAATTGCAGATGTGCAGCCCTAGCTGCTGTCTTTCGCAAAGGTATTTCAAATGCAGCACTAATTCAACAAAGTATCAGGATACATGCCAAAAGGTAAGAGCACGTATGTCACACTAGGCTAGCTAGGAGAATGCACTCCAAACTTGAAACCTCAAACATTTAATAGAGTTCCACAGATGGAGATTTCATCACCTGGGGATGGTTAAGATATTCTGCAAAAGTTAAGAAACAAACAGGTGGAATTCTATTTAGCAGACTACTATTTTGAAAGACTAATTCTTTTAGGAACATGTTCTTAATGATAGGCATTGGATCGATTACAGAACCACTAACACTTGATAATCTTCTCAGGAAGACAGTCCTCTCAAGGCTATTCCTTTATCAGAATAGGAGGTGTCTGCCAAGCTTGCTAGAGCGGGGCAGGTCATCGGCGGAAGTGGCTGGAGCAAGGCATGATTACCATGGTGCTTGAGGACGGACGGCTTCTCAGGATAGAGATTGCCGCTTTGGTGACCATATCAGAGCACATGGGGTAGCGGGAGAGACTCGGCGGTGTCAGGGGAAGAAGAAAACCACCACGCTGCCATTCATAGCATCTGGTGGCAACTCCCAGTGAAGCTGACAATTTATAGTGTGGTTGCACATCACTGCGTGGGACTCCGCCTTGCCCCACTTCTGCTAGCCCACCAACAAGGCAAAGTGAGTATTTTTAAGTCCATGCTATTGGCAGTGGGTTGTGGCTTTTTAGTAATGGTTCCACTATTGGCTAAACCCTATCCTTATATTTCGCATTATACAAAATTAATTACAGACTTTTTTAATCAACATGATCTCACATGTATCTTTGATAGGTTCCAGCATCCAGTGACATGTAGTTACGATGATAAACTGTTTTTTATCTTCCTTTTCTTTGTCAATTTGCATTTATAATTTAGCTTTTCTTAGATATTAGAATAATGCAATAAGCTTAACATGTGAGCCTATGGCGAACCAGTCAATACTAGAACAAATCAATGTATATGTTTTCTAAAAAAATGGGATAAGTACAAGTATCTCATACTGCTTTTGCTGCACAGTTAAACATGCTTATTTCTGACTTCTGTCAGGATGTTGCCATGTCGGTTCATGTCTGAATAGTAAATTGGTTCTCAAGTCTTATTTTGTCCATGTTCCGTGTGTAGAATCATGGAAACATGACATATAAATAGTTGTAGAGCCATCTCAATCCTGAGGCGACAAGTGCTTGAGTTTTATATAAAGAACGGAACAAGGCAGTAGATTATAAAAATTGCTAGTATGATTACACTGGACTTCATTTTGACATCTTCATAGATAAACCAACTTAATCTCATTTTTTCACTTTTTTTATCTATTTTAGAACATTTGAAAAAAATGAAATCGAAAGGAAGTTAATCTAGGTGCATATGAGAGACACCAGACTTTCCTGAACAGATGAAAAAATTATGTTTTGTGATCATGTTTATTAAGTCACTCTAATGTACTGTTGTAAAGTGTGATCCTTTGTGCTGGTGGCAGCTTTGATGAGTATACGACTCGTACTTAAGAGTAGGTGTGTGCAAATAATTAATGTGTTTTTGTATATGCAGAGATGTTTCTTTACTGATGGCACATCTAGATCCTTATATCAAGCTTGATTATGTTAACAATTGAAGAATCTTTTCTCTAATTTGGAAGCATCTCAAATGAGTACCACTATCACCGTGGTATATTTCAGTATAGATGTGAAGATATTTCAATACTCATAAACTTGTTTTTATTCGTTTCTCATATACTTGCTTTTATGTTCTACCGACAAATGACTGCTTTCATGGCCATTAAGTTTTTCATAGTAAGTTTAGCATTATAAGGATTACAGGGAACTAGCGGCCAGATTTGAAGGCGTGAAGATCTTCTGCACCCCTCCTTTCCATGGACGGCTGATGGCACCGACTATGCATGCATGCCCATCTGGTACTCTTCCAGATGATGCCCCGGTCAGATCCGGCAAACAAGGAGACCAGACCAGAGCGGACGCGATCCTGATGGCGCCTTGGTCGATGGGCTAGGGCGCGAGGGTTTGAGGTGTGGGAGGGTGTTGGTTCATCGGCCGGCTGGGCTTTTGGGTGGGAGCTGTGCAAATATTAGCTGGTCGCTAGAGTGGGCGGAGCATGTGAGCTTGTAAGGGGAAGAGTGATGAACTTTTTTTTTTAATAAGAAGAGTGATGAACTTTGTGTGCAACTATGGCTGCAATTTTTTTTAGACAGAATTTTCATGTGTACTTGCCAGACTTAAAGGGGCAGTGGTGAGAGTGTATAACAAGGAGATAGAATTGTGTACGTAGTTTCAATTTAATTTGCCTTCTATGTTGAGAATTTTTTCGATCAAAGGAACATAACCCCCATTTTTTATTTTTATGAAAAAAATACAACACTGTGTTGTATGACATTATTGGGACAAGTCTTTATTGTTTTATTGGATTATATGTTCTACCATTTTTTTATCTTAACTTCATCATGGTACTAACAGCAACAACAAGGTTGACAGTCTGGTACATGCAAGCATAGTAATTTTGATGATGTTTCGATAAGTGTATTTGTATTGAAGTTTGATATTCCGTAGCAACGCACGGGTATTGAACTAGTATTAATTATCAGAGGTGGTGTCCAATTGACGTTGGTAGGTCGTCCTATTCCCAGCTTGCTTCGTCCGCTCCTCTTTGATCGGCGCGCACGCGTTGGTAGGTCGTCCTATTCCCAGCTTGCTTCGTCCGCTCCTCTTTGATCGGCGCGCACGCGTCAAGTGGGCCAAGCCCATCTAATCCCAGGCACTCTCTGCTCATCCGAAACGGCACCGCACACGACCCATTCGATGTGTCCCACGTCTCCTCGTTCTCTTCCCTATTTCTCGGGTCAACTACCTCGATCTCCGTCCGCAACCGTCTCAGAGGGTCCTCCGGCTCACTAGCACTGGCTCCCCGCCGCAGGGCCGGCATAAGCGGCGCAGCAGCGCCACCGGCGCCCATCTGCCTCCTACCCCTGCCCGGATTCCGGCGCCAGTAAGACAAAGAGGAAGGAGGAACCCTTGATGCTCATGGAGGGGAACAAGAGAGTGGGGGAGCACATCCGCGTCAGGAAAGATGAGATCCCACCACTATCGTTCTCCTCTCTCTCTCTATCTCAAGCAGGAGAGACGGATGGTGTACAAGACGGCCGGATTTCGCGACGATGAACGACCAAGCGCGCGTGAGGCCAACTGGTTGACAAGTACGCCCGCCTCATCCATATCTCTCCCCTATTCTCTCCCTCTCATCTGCTCTGCTTCACTCTCAGCCTGCAACGACACGCTGAGGCGGGCGCGCACGAGGACCTCGACGTCCACCGGCGTGGTGGCCGGGTGTGGATTGGCAATTCTCCGTTGTAGGATCTTCCGCAAGCCCCCGCATTCGTTTCCAGGTCCTGTGCTGATTACTAACTCTATGCGGATGAATACCTAGCGCTTGCTCAATCAACATGGAAGAAGCAAAGATGACGATGCACCGTATCGTCCAACCCCTTGTCTAATTCAGTTCACCTTATTCAATTTTTATGTTCCTTCCTATTTCTCTGTTATTTAATGGCTGTATGGCTAATGTTTATTTTTACAAATTTCATGGTGTGATTTCCCGGGAAGAGGTTGCAGCTTTAGGCGACCATCCTGGAGCGGATGAGGTTGATTGCGTTAATTCGAGCTGCTGCAAAGAACTCCAGGAAGAATACATGGCCGGGACGATGCACATGACGATTCAGAGGGGTGCACTTAAGGTGAACCCAGAAGCCAGAAGCCCAAAGATGGACAAATAGGTTCCACCATAAGGTATTTGCTTCTCACATTTGAGTAATGCTCCTTTTTGTTTGGAAATTTATTTACGAGAACTTGAAGCAGAAAATGGTGATATCATATCACAAAATTGGCAATATAGAACTTGGGTGTAATTTATACTTACCTGGCCCTTCTTAGTAAATATAACGTTTTGATTTTATACTTTATGACAGGTTTTTGAAGGGCTGCGTGTGAATGAGCATGTAAATGAGCAGAAAGTGTTGCTAATGCAGTGTTTGAAAAAAAGTTTCTGTCTGGTATTTTTGGTATTTAAAGTTGTGCTTTTAAGAATAAATAGGAAGTTCTCTGTTAAACGATGTATAGTCTTGTAATTGTCTAGGACTCTCTAGGTCGGTTGTATGTGTTGAGTCCGTGTTGGACTCCACCTCGACCTATACTCTCCTGTAATTGTATGTCCAATATATAAACACACCAGCGGCCCTGTTTAGGGTATCGCACCCATAATAGTTTTACATGGTATCAGAGCCTATCGATCTCATCTAGTCGCCCGAGTCGCTACCCGATCGAGATTTCCTCGTCGTGATCTCATCAATCGATTTCGCCTGCCCGAGTCGCTGCCCTCGTCGTCGATCGTCTTTTCCTCATCGTCGAGTCAAGCCGCTGCTTCAATCAGCCAAGCCGCCATGTTGTTTGGGGCTTCCTCTTCCACAGCGAGCGGCACCCCGACCCTCTCGGCGAACCTCTCTCTCTCTGAAAAACTCAACCGAGACAATTTCTTGGTGTGGCAGACGATGATCTTGCCGGAAATTCGTGGAGCACAGCTGTTTGGGCTCCTGGACGGATCAATGCCGGCGCCTGACAAGGAAACAAAGGCTACAGACAAGGATGGAAAAGAAATTTCCGTTCCAAACCCTGACTACGCTCGCTGGATCTCCCTTGATCAGTGCGTTCTTGGGTTCCTTGTCCGCAATATGTCGCCCTCGATCGTCACTCAGATGGTAGGGCAAACAAGTTCTGGTGGTGTTTGGAAAGCAGTGACGGAGATGTTTTCGTCGCAATCCAAGGCCCGTGTGGTGCAACTCCGCACGCAATTGAACAAGGCGCAAAAAGAGAACAAGACTGCAGAAGTTTACTTCAATCATATCAAAAATTTAGCAGATGAGATGGCTGCTGCAGGCAAGCCTCTTGGGGAGGATGATGTTATCTCCTATGTGCTCGCCGGTCTCAATGATGAGGCTTACAATGGTTTTGTTGCTGCCATCACTGCCTTGATTAAGGCAGATAAATATGTTAGTCTCAGTGATCTTTACTCTCAACTTCTGTCATATGAGGCTAGACTTGAAGATCAAAATCCTGTTGGAGAGTCTTCAGTTAACGCTGCAACTCGTGGTGGTCGTGGTGGCTACCGAGGTGGACGCAATGGTGGGCGTGGAGGCTTCTCAGATCAGCATCGTGGCTATGACTATAATAGCTATGAGCAGCGAGGATATGAGCAACAAGGAAACAATCAGCGTGGAGGTTATCATCCACGTGGAGGAAGTAATGGCGGCCGTGGTCATGGCCCTCGCCAACAGCAGCAGCAGCAGTATGGAAACTCACAACATCAGCAGTATGGAAGTGACAGGCCTACCTGTCAGGTTTGTGGCAAGATTGGTCACATAGCTCTTAATTGCTGGAAGAGGTTTCAGAAAAATTATCGTGGTCCAGAAAGATCTGTTGGTGCAGCATATGGAAATTATGGAGTTGATACAAACTGGTACACTGATTCTGGTGCAACTGATCATATCACAGGAGAATTAGAAAAGCTGCATGTAAGGGATCGCTACAATGGCAATGAACAGATTCACACGGCTAGTGGTTCAGGTATGGATATACATCACATTGGTCATTCTGTTATTCATACCCCTAATCATGACTTGCATCTTAATAATATTCTTCATGTTCCTCAAACCACAAAAAGTCTTCTCTCCACTAGTCGTCTAGCTCGAGATAATCATGCCTTTGTTGAATATTGGCCTAATGAGTTCTTTGTTAAGGATCAGGACACGAGGGAGGTTCTACTCAAAGGTAGATGTGTGGATGGGCTTTATCCTCTTCCATCATCATCTACATCGTTGTCTTCCAGTCATCATGTTCATGGGGCGGTCAAGTCTTCCTCGTCATTGTGGCATAGGCGCCTTGGTCATCCTTCGTCTACCATAGTTCGTCAAGTTCTTCGAGATAATAATATTTCGTTTAGTGAGGTCAATAAAGAGTCAGTCTGTGATGCTTGTCAAATGGCTAAGAGCCATCAACTTCCATATCCAAAATCTACTAGTGTGTCCACTTCTCCTCTTGAACTTGTGTTTTCCGATGTATGGGGCCCTGCCTCAGAATCTTTTGGTCGTTTTAAATACTATGTGAGTTTTATTGATGATTATAGCAAGTTCACTTGGATATATCTCTTGAAAAAGAAATCTGATGTGTTTCAGAAATTTCGTGACTTTCAGCATCATGTTGAGCGTCTCTTTGATAAGAAAATTCTTGCTATGCAGACTGACTGGGGAGGCGAGTACCAGAAACTCAATTCCTTCTTTCAAAAAGTTGGTATCTCCCATCTTGTGTCTTGTCCTCATGCGCATCAGCAGAATGGACCTGCTGAGCGTAAACATCGACATATTGTTGAGGTCGGGTTATCTCTTCTTGCATATGCGTCTATGCCTCTCAAATATTGGGACGAAGCGTTCCTCACTGCAGTTTATCTGATTAATCGTCTTCCTAGTAGGGTTATTCAGTCTAAAACTCCCATCGAGTGTCTCTTTGGCAAATCCGGTGATTACTCACTTTTGCGCATTTTTGGGTGCGCTTGCTGGCCTAATCTTCGACCCTACAATAGACACAAACTAGAATTCCGATCCAAACAGTGTGTGTTTCTAGGATATAGCAATCTTCATAAAGGTTATAAGTGCCTTGATATTTCTACAGGGCGTCTCTATATTTCTCGTGATATTGTTTTTGATGAGACAGTATTTCCATTTGCTTCGTTGCACTCTAATGCTGGCGCTCGACTTCGAGAAGAGATTAATTTGCTACCACTATCCTTGCAGCCATTTAATTTGCATTTTCATGAGGGGCATGAATTACAAGGACCGGGTGATGTTGATCCTACTAATGCTACTAATACTGCCGCTGAGTCTTTTTTACAGAGTGCAGATCAAGATTTCACATCCGATGATGATTCCGGTGTTTTTCCCGCTCCTGGCACGGATATCGGTGATGGTTTTCCCGCCCCTGGCGCCGATCCCGATGTTGATTCTCCTGACGCAGAATCTGCTGGCGGCGTCGATCCCGGAGCACCTGCGGTCCGATCTGCCTTGGGCAGACATGCCGCAGCGCGGCAGCATACGCCCGTGTCGCGTCTGGGCGGGCGTGCCCCCCTGGCGGGCCCGCTGATGCGGCAGTGTCGGCCACCTCCGCCGTCCCGCCCGGATCTTCTGCGACGCTTTCTCCTAGTGCCGCCGAGCACACCGGATCGTCTGCGGCTTCACTCGGATCTTCGGGATCGTCTGTGGTCTCTTTGCCTATGGCCGCTCCTGCTATTCCTTTGGATCGGCCGCATACACGTTTGCAGAGTGGGGTATCTAAACCAAAGAAATTTACCGATGGTACAATTCGGTATGCATATTTTTCCTCTACTGGTGAACCATCTAGTACTGCTGAAGCTTTTAAAGATTCTCGATGGAAGGCTGTAATGGATGAGGAATATGATGCTTTGATTAAGAACGGTACGTGGCATCTTGTTCCTGCTACTCATGGGCAAAATATTATTGATTGCAAGTGGGTATATAAAGTTAAGCGCAAAGCTGATGGCACTGTTGATCGTTATAAAGCACGCTTGGTTGCTAAGGGTTTCAAACAGAGATATGGCATAGACTATGAGGATACTTTTAGTCCAGTTGTCAAGGCGGCCACTATTCGTGTGGTTCTCTCACTTGCAGTTTCTCGTGGTTGGCATCTTCGTCAGTTGGATGTTAAAAATGCGTTTTTGCATGGTTTGTTACAAGAAGAGGTTTACATGCGTCAACCTCCTGGATATGAGACTCGACTGGGTCATGTTTGCAAGCTTGATAAAGCTCTTTATGGTTTGAAGCAGGCTCCTCGTGCTTGGTACTTTCGCCTTAGCTCCAAGCTTCAGTCTCTTGGTTTCAGTGCATCTAAGGCTGATACTTCTCTGTTCTTCTACAACAAAGGGGGAGTAACTATCTTCATGTTGATCTATGTAGATGACATTGTTGTTGCCAGTTCGTCAGAGAAGGCTGTAGATGCTCTTCTGAAAGATCTTGGACTTGCTTTTGCATTAAAGGATCTGGGAGCTTTGCACTATTTTCTTGGTATTGAGGTAAAAAAAGTGCATGATGGAATTATTCTGTCGCAGGAAAAGTATGCCAGTGATCTTCTTCAACGTGTTAATATGCAAATCTGCAAAACTGTTGATACACCTCTGTCAGTGTCTGATAAGCTGTCTTTGTCTGATGGGGAAGTGTTGAGTGGTGATGAGTCTACTCGCTATAGGAGTATTGTTGGTGCCTTACAATATATGACATTGACAAGACCGGATATTGCTTTCTCAGTTAACAAGGTGTGTCAATTCTTACATGCTCCCACAACAGTACATTGGACAGCTGTGAAACGCATATTGAGATACTTGCGTGGTACTATCTCCCTTGGACTACGGTTGAGTAAGTCTTCTTCTACTGTTGTCAGCGCGTTTTCTGATGCTGACTGGGCAGGATGTCCAGATGATAGGAGATCTACAGGTGGTTTTGCTGTGTATGTGGGATCAAACCTTGTCTCATGGAATGCTAGAAAACAAGCCACAGTGTCCCGGTCTAGTACAGAGGCTGAGTATAAATCTTTGGCTAATGCTACAGCTGAAGTTATGTGGGTACAGACCTTGCTTGATGAACTGGGAGTATCACAGTCTAAAGCAGCGGTATTGTGGTGTGATAATATTGGAGCGACATATCTTTCTGCTAATCCTGTGTTTCATGCTAGAACCAAGCATATTGAAGTGGATTACCATTTTGTTCGTGAAAGAGTTGCTCGGAAATTATTGGACATCAGGTTTATATCTTCTAGAGATCAAGTGGCTGATGGATTTACAAAGTCACTATCTACTAGACAATTAGAAGTGTTTCGTCGCAATCTTAACTTAGATAAGTTATGATTGAGGGGGAGTGTTAAACGATGTATAGTCTTGTAATTGTCTAGGACTCTCTAGGTCGGTTGTATGTGTTGAGTCCGTGTTGGACTCCACCTCGACCTATACTCTCCTGTAATTGTATGTCCAATATATAAACACACCAGCGGCCCTGTTTAGGGTATCGCACCCATAACAGTTTTACATTCTCTACTATAGTTTATTGACTGTCATAGCTTTGGGTATTAGTTTGGGCTTTTACCAATTTGTAGAAAGTTTTTCTAAAGTAAATTAACTTCATTTTCTGTAACAGATGAGCTGAGATCACTGTCCACTGGTGAGTTCTTGTTGTCATCCATTAATATATATTCTTTGGGCTCCAAGATCTGCACGTACGAGGACTCGGCTGAACTGTTTCAGCCATGTGTTGCAGGAAGAGCGTCTTCGTCCTTCTAAAATTCTCGTCTGCCTTCCCACCTGCCTATATAGCATGCGTTCAGAAAAGACAGTGTCCCCTCCCGTAGGCAATGAAAAGGGCACCAAGGCGATTATTTCTACTGTAATGGATTTGCCATATTTTTGGGTTTGGAGAATTCAGGATATGCTGGTTTGTAGGATAGCGAAGAGATAATATATTTAGATCCTTAGGATGAAAGCTTGGAAATAGACTTGGCATGAGCTAATAGCTGGTATTGTCATATATATTGGCTTTGCAAACACAACATGTGATCGAGACCGTAGCAGCTCATATCTGGTGAAGCTCATCATTTTGCATGACTCACCCACTTTATATTGTTCAACAGTTAGCCTTCACAGCTTTTATATGCAGAGCCCTAGGCATTGTTGTCCATCAGATCGCATAAGGCAACAAGTAAAGCCTCCTAAGTGAAGCCAGTAATGTTTATTACAGCACTATACAACATATCTTGATGCAGCTCATCATCAATTACAGTACAAGGAGTGAAGGAGATTTTTATTTTTAATATAAAACTGCCCGTTATTTTGAATTTTTGTTGCACCGGATCAAATTCAATCTGTTGATGGATTGACTATTCTCTCTTGGTGTTTCCTCTCTGCAGCATGCATGTCGTTTTGTAGAATTTGAGGTGATCGAAGGAACGTTGCAGGAGGATTTGGGGAGTGGCTTAGGCTCACGAGAGATACCTGCAAATGGTTATTCTGTTTCTATTTTGTTACTCTGCAACTCGATCAGTATGCATTCCCTATTTTCGGTGGGAAGCAGCTAAAAGGTCGAATTGGCAGATTCATAAAAATTTCAACTCATCTCAAATCAGCTGCATAATTTGGATAACTGACTTACTCATGTATTCAAGTGCCTTATTAAGTATATGTCTTGTGCTTTTCATGTTACTAATTTTCAGGGTGAATTAGAAGAACATGGCAAGTACAACACTGACAAGAGGCATCGGGGATGCACAACTCCATCAGTGGTGTGCTTGCTCATCCTCTGCGTAGTCGCGCGCTGCCCAGATTTCGAGTCCTCATCCACTCAGCTGCAAGTGACGGAGGATCAGAGTGAAACTGTACTTCTGTAGGTGTCCGACTAAACATAGGTAATGCCCATTTGTTTGGCTGCCTAAAACTAATAACCTCTATTGATATCCTTCACTCTGATGCTACTGACGAATGGAATTAGATAAAGGATGGTTTTCTTCTTGCATGTTAACTAATTGTCTAATTCATTTGAAAGATACATAGCTGTAAGCATGGAAAACGCCTCTGATCTTTTAGTCTCACCCACATACACTTGGGTGCTACTTTTCAAAATTTGTATGCCTATATGACAATGGATTTATACTGATATGAAATTGTTGTAAGTTGACAGATTTTAAGTATTGGTAAAATCATGTACATACACTCTTTACTTATACTGATTAACGGTATCCCTTCTGCTATTGCAATTTGCTACACGGTAGTATACCACATATATGATTCACGCTAAATTGCAACAAGGTATTAAGCTGATGATCGAGTGAAATTATGCTGGCGTATGTAATTTTCAGGTATAGCTGTATTTGTTCCAATATTTTCCCAAAAACTGTAATAGTTACTACGGCGTTGTGAAGCTATCCCAAAAATACTGCAGGAGGGAAACTAAAACATAGCAATGCGCCAGTTGCCTCTCGAGATGGTAAATGGGGAAAAAATGTCAAAGTTAGTAATAGAATCACAAACTATGTGCACAGCCTGTTTCACATTTGCGTTCACAGTAAAAATAAGAGTACATATTTATTTCTATTGTGTTGCAACGCACGAGAAATCTTGCTACCTGAAATGAGATGATGCAAGGAATCGAGCAACAAAGGTGGAATCAGAGTTGAGAGATGGAAAAGGAATGTGAAAGGTGAGGCGAAGTACTTTTGGCGAAGGCCGAAGGGACACAGGAAGGCGACATAGTGGAGCAGGAACAATGATGCAACAGTTCAAAAAAATGGTCAAAAGGTAGGAGTAGAACCGTGTGCGGCTATTTTACCGGAGCGAATCCGTGTACGCATAGCGGCTCTCTTACCAGAGGTAACTTAGAGCATCTCCACTCACACGCCCGACGAGGCCTCCGGCAAGCGTTTTTATCATCCGGACGACGTAAATCGGCCCAGTCGCGCCCCTGGATCCTCGATTTCGCCCGGATCTGGGCCTTCATCCATCCGGCGAGCCCAGGCCATCCCCGGCCTTCCGGGGCGCGCTCGGGGACTCCGGATGAAACAAACTGGCGCGAAAAGGCGGGGAAAATTCGCGCGCGTTCCCGCGGGTCGTGTGGCCCCGACCTGTCGGTGAGACTGGGCGGTCGTCGTCGTCATCGTCCCGTCTTCCGCGCATCGTCTTCCCCGCACGCATCGTCTTCCGCGCGCTGTAAAGGCTGCCGCCGATGGCCGGCCAGCCACGCGGCGAGGCGAGTTAATGCCAGTGCGGCTATATAACACGGCCTACCGCGTCTGGCCGGCCACATTCGCCAGCCATCTTCCCTATTCGACCAGAGCACCTCGCCCACTCGCCCACTCCGACGATCCTCGAGCTCGAGAGCAATGGCGAACCACTCCGACGACGACGGCGCGGCGAACAACGGCTTCGGCCGCCGCTCCCTCCACCAATGGGAGGGCCGCCGCTCCCTCCACCAATGGGAGGGCCGCCTCCTCCACGCCGCCGGCTACATGGCGCCGCCCGACTTCCGGGCGCCCGGAGGTTGGCGCCTGAGCGCCGGCGGCATCCCCATCCCGCCGCCGCCGACGGGAGCGGCGCTCGACGCCGCCATCGACGAAGTGCTCGAGACGATGAGCGACGAGCAGCACGCCGATCCGCGCTTCTACCCGGACAACCGGGAGGCGTGGACGGCGTTCTTCCGCCGGCGATACGAGCGGGAACTGGCATCCTACGACGGGCCGCCCCCTCCTCCGGCGCGCAACAACGCCGCCGGGCGCCGCCGATGGTGGAGCGCGCCGGGGAGGACGCTGGAGTTCGTCCTCCAGCACATCAAGGAGGGCAATGACCCCGTCCTGGAGATGCCGCCGGCGCGGCGGCCGACTCTCTCCGACGACGACGGCGGCGACTACACCACGCAGATGTATAGCCGTTTCGGCATGTAGATCGGCGTTTAGGTTCGGCCGAATTCGTATATATGACGAATTCGGCCTATTTATGTAAAAATATGTCTATTTTCGCCCATTATAATATAAATATCTCTAGTTTTCGTCAAATTTCGCCTAAATTCGTCTCTTTTCGTCAACTTTCACTTTGAATTTAAAAAGCGCCCTGGGCTCGCCGCTGGAAACATGGGTCTCCCCAGGCCGAAATTTACATCCATCCGGCGCTAAAGAGCGCCGGATTTCGGCCTGGGGGCCTTCAACGGCTGGAGATGCTCTTAACCGCGAAGATTCAACGGTTAGGGAAAACGCACGTACCGAGATCGAACCAATGATGAAAATAAGGTGTTGTTGTAATTATTGTATTTGTAACATGTTGGTAGACAATATATCAATATGAGATGGGAATGATCTTTACATGCGAGAACAATTTTTTTAGATTAATAGATATATATTGTTTTTCTCGTAGCAACGCATGGGCATCCAACTTGTTAGTTGTGTTGTTATCAGAAAGTTCTAATAACCTACAAAGAAGCAGCTCAACATGAGGAATTAGTACAGATGTCTGGCACGAAAGAGCCTGAAACTACAGAAGACAAGCTGACAATGCCCATGAAACAAACGCGTCGGCATAACAAGCCTAAGAAGGCACACGACTATGTGATGGCTCCAGAAGGTACTGACCAAATCCTTCCTTTTTATGCTTTTGCTACATTTATTTTCCCCATTATTAATATATGTTTTGCTTCCACCGTGATAGATTATGTATGCACTGACGATGATCGGTCCGTGATTGCAAAAATACGAAATGAACCAAATGATAAAAGAAATTTAGTGAGCATTAAGGATGCATATCTAACCAGGCCCCAATTACTAACTCTTTTAACTCATGGAGAATTTCTTGGTGATGAAGTAAGTATACATAGCTTTATGACAAGAAGTTATTTATAATGAGTATCTATTATCTTCTATATAACCAATGTATGCATTTGAAATTGTAGATCATAAACGCATACATATATTGCATAAGTGCTAAGGAGCATCTCCATGTGAGGTCAGGTGGAAGTGTCTTCTTAGAGACCGCATGCCTCTCTAAGATGACCGGCAGCTGTCTAGGGGACGACGTACCACCATGGGTATAAAAAAGAGTCATCACTTATTTGGAACATGATATGGTTAGTCTCAATTTCATACATATTACTATGAGTGCAGTCGAGTATGATTGTTTATCGATATATGGGACCTAAACTAACAAATATCCCTTTTTTCTAGGTTTTCATTCCAGTAAACCTAGGAAAAGTCCATTGGATCTTAGCAGTTGTAAATGCCAGAAAACACTGTATCCAAGTGCTCGTCTCGCAAGGCAAAGTAATAAACTGCAAAGACCTCAATGATATGGTGTGTCGATCAGGAGAGGAAGGAGCCAAACGACTGAAGGTGATGCTAACTGGCTAAATAACACTCCAACAAGGGCGCCGTTTACGACACTTGTTGACTCGTCTTCAACCGGTAGCAACGTGGAACCTGCACACAACATAATCAAATACTTTGTTCCCAACTTACGATGAGGTTGTCAATCTCACCGGTTTGCTTGAAACAAAGGGTATGAGCGTATCGAGTGGAAAGTGATAATAATATGCGAGTAAAGTAAATAGTGCGAGTAAAGTAAACAGGTGATAGCAATATAAAGGAAATAGAACCGGGGTCCACAGTTCACTAGCGGTGTCTCTCCATAAGATAAAATAATACATGCTGGGTAAACAAATTACAGTTGGGCAATTGATAGAATAAAGACAACATGCATATGATGAGAGGATCACTATGAGATTTACTCTGGGCATTGCAACAAGATACATAGACCGCCATCCAACTGCATCTATGACTAATAATCCACTCACGGGGATATCGTCCGAACACCCCATGAGTACTAAGTTGCGAACAACAGATAATTGCATTAAGCAAAGTGTGTAATGTAAACAAAGCATATGCCCTCGAGCATATGAATGTTGTTTTCCTCCTAGTAGCAACAACACATCTACAACCTTAGAGGTTTCTGTCACTCCCCCAGATTAAATAGAGGCATGAACCCACTATCGAGCATAAATACACCCTCTTGGAGTCACTAGCAACTACTCGGACAAGATAGCTACTAACAACGGAGAGCATGCAAGATCATAAACAACATAGAGATAACATAAGATAAATTTAAGTACATCAACTCAAGCATAACACCAATATTCATCGGATCCCAACAAACCAAACATGTAGAATTACATAACGGTGATCTCAATCATGTAGGGCAGCTCATGAGATCTAAACATGAAGCACATGGTGGAGAAGACAACCATCTAGCTACTGCTATGGACCCATAGTCTAAGGTAGACTACTCACTCATCGCTCCGGAGGCAAGCATGGCGATGAAGAAGACCTCCGGTGGCGATTCCCCTCTCCGGTAGGGTGCCGGGAAGAGCTTCTGGACCCTCCCGATCTTCGGGTCGACGGCGACGGCAGATCGCGATGTGTTCTGGAAAATTGATCGGGTCCTTAGGTTTTTCCCGTCGGGGGGGGGGGTCTTTATAGGCGAAGGGGCAACGTCAGAAGTGGGCCGAGGTGGTCTCACACATAGGGGGCGCGGCCCAGCCCTGGCCGCGCTGCCCTGGTGTGAGGGCCCCTCGTGGCCCCACTCCGTCTCCTCTTTGGTTCTCTGGAAGCTTTGGTAAAATTCTGGGCGACTGGCTTTGGTTTCGTCCAATTTCGAGAATATTTCCTGTGTAGCTTTTCTGAAACACAAAAACAGCAGAAAACATGGAACTGGCACTCCTGGCGACTTGTTAATAGGTTAGTTCCGGAAAATGCATAAAAGTGCCACGAAGTGTAACGAAACACTAAGCAAATGGTGTAAAAACAAGCATGGAGCATCAAAAATTATGGATACGTTGGAGACGTATCAGCATCCCCAAGCTTAACTCCTGCTCGTCCTCGAGTAGGTAAGTGATAACAAAAGAAATAATTTTTAAGGTGACATCTCTTGATCATCTATGTAAGCATTGTGCGCTGGGATCAAAAGAACTTAAAACATGGGCATGAAAGACATAATCTTGATAGAAGAAACTTAGTAACCATGTTATAACATGAAAATGAACACAAACAAAAGATCATGAAAATGAAACAATGAAAGTCAAACGTGTGTTCAAATCATAAGGAAAAACATACAAATGGTTTTCAGCTTGTCCTTCATGGAGAGCAAAACATAAATGCATAGGACACCTTCAAGTTTAAGAGGGCGACTAGATACAAATAATTTAAGAACAAGTGAAACCAACAATACGAATCAATCAATGAAAACTTTGGGACAATGCACATTATACTAAGAATGACAACTATGCTCTCTTAATGGTGCATAAAGACAGAAGGTGGTGACTCAATATAAAAGTAAAAGAAAGGCCCTTCACGGAGGGAAGCAGTGATTGCAAGTTTTATAGACCTTCAAAAATTATGGTACTTACCGGCTTAGAGCTCTCATTGCCCCCATCATAAGCATCTTGAATAGTTAAAGTTAATGCAAGAACACTCATGCTGCATATGCTTGACAAATCATAAGTTGAAAACCTCGTGTCCCGTGAATACGAGTACCCAAACCTCATGCTACTTTACTTAGAGTCCCAAGCAAGGCTCTTGTCATTGTAAGTATATACGTATTATCGAGAAACACCAATGGGGTACCTCCGTGTCCGATGACATGGAACAAGCCCACATCAAAATGACAGGACAAGCAGACAATGAACACCTCGACATCTCTTTTATTTACCATTTGTATAGCTTTTTATTTTGAGATGCGTCATCGAATGTCCACTATGGACATGCTGCAAATTTCTACCATGAATTATGCATGGCTTAGATTGGCGGCCCAGGCGTTTCCCTAACACATATACAAACTCCATGATCCTGCAAGATTCCCAATTCATTTCACACCGCGAGTATCCATAAACAAAAGATCATGATATCAACTCAAATAAGAAGTGCAATGTTGAAAGCTTGCCCCATGACGGCATGGTTGGGCTAATCTCCAACTTACAACTTGCAAGCATAACAACTCAACATAAGATACCACAATGTCAAATTTTTAAGAACGAGAAAAATAAAGTGTGCCTTCCGGTTCGTGAGAGCTTTACTGACCAATTTTCGCATAACACTGGTAAGAGTTTAATTTGAAGAGTAGATAAAAGCAAGTCAAATGTACTTTGGAATAGCAAATTGCTAATAGGCATGTATGGTGGACACTTTGGCAAACTAGGTTTTTTGGAGTTGGATGCACGAGTAGAGCTCATACTCAGTACAAGGCGAGGGCTAGCAAAAGACTGGGAGCGACCAACTAAGAGAGCAATAACGACCATAATCATGCAAAGCCACAAAGCGACATTAAAAGAAGCATAAGATGGCATCAAAAGTCAAAAACTAAATGATCATAGAGGCTATTGGTGACTTTGTAAGAGTCTAACATGTGTGAGCATGCGCCAAGTCAACCCAAATAAAGCATCAAAGAGAAAACCAAAATAATGCTTCCAAACGATAAAAACAACGCATGATTTTTTCAAAGGCTCATTAAGCAATCTTAGTTATTTGAGACAAGTCATGCTACAGCAAAACCACTAAGCATACTATCAAATAGACATCAAGCACGACATGCAAAAGCCTAGGCCACAGTCTACACAAGCTCCTTCTTGTACCACTTTTTTGCATAAAGCTTTTTCTCTTTTCCAACACCATTCAAACTTTTTATAAACACCTCTTTTGATGAAAACCAATAAAGATCAGAGGCAAAAAATACACCTTGATAAAAATATATAACAAGATCTGAACGCAAATCAAGGCGAAAATGAAAACTAAACGCAGTTCTAGAAAAAGAAGAACACTCGTTGAACGATAAGAGTGAAAAACAGAGTGTTCTTGGCAAATGAAAAGCAAGGCAACTTCTCCAAAAGAATTTGTTGGGGCCCAACCATTTATTGCAGCAAACAAAACTAAACTAAACTAAACTAAAAACTAAAAACAACTGACGCT
The DNA here is from genome assembly GCA_007115705.1 of Dactylis glomerata. Lineage (NCBI taxonomy): Eukaryota > Viridiplantae > Streptophyta > Magnoliopsida > Poales > Poaceae > Dactylis > Dactylis glomerata. The sequence goes on along the minus strand of QXEO01000625.1, from coordinate 4,832,183 downwards.
CCAAGAAAAACGCATAATGCATGAAGCAATAAAAATATAGTGTTTTGAAAGGTGACCTTATTTTTGCCGATGAAGAAGGGGTGCCTCGGGGGCATCCCCAAGCTTTGACGCTTGTACTTATTGGATATTTCTTGGGGTGATGCATGGGCATCCCCAAGCTTGAGCTTTTGTCCATTCTTCAACTCATCTAATCACTCTCCGATCCCTACACTTGAAAACTTCCTTCATACAAAACTAAACACAAATCTATTAGCAACATTAGTGTAAGCATAACATAGAATCAACCCTTTTTGCTTCAGGTTTCAACCTAAAACTACCACATATTAAGTATATACTACTGTAGAAACTTCCCCAAAAGTTCTGTGATCAAAAGAACTCAAAAAGAAAGCGATAAAGCGACAACAGAAATATTGGCAGAAATCTGTCAAAACAGAACAGCTGACAAAGGTCGAATTTTTGAGGGGTTTTCTGTTGCTCAAAACAAAAAGTGTTCTACTAATGAAAGTTTGGATATAACCTGGGGCATATGCACAAGAAATCACAGGTCCAAAAGATATATAGAGAATTTTCACGAATTTTTACGGTGCAGCACCGAAAACTGTTTCACTATAGCAACATCCCCAAATCTTACCTCACTCAAATTAGAGGCTTCTCTTGGCACAAAAACGAAATAAAAAGGATAAGGAGCGGTTATTACAGTAGTAATAACTTCCAAGACTCAAATAAAAGAAAAAGAACTGAATGTAAAAACATTGGGTTATCTCCCAAGAGTGCTTTTCTTTAACACCTTTGAGCTAAGCGCAGAAAATTGCGAATCAAGTAATATCAAGTGATGAAGCATCAAGCTCATAATTTGCTCTAAGAATAGAGTCAAACACTAATTTCTTTCTCTTTCTAGATAAGTGTTCCATACCTTTCTTGAGTGGAAATTGATATTTGATGGTGCCTTGCCTCATATCAATGATGGCACCTACAGTTCGAAGAAAAGGTCTTCCCAAAATAATAGGACATGAAGCATTGCATTCAACATCCATGACAAGAAAATCAACGGGAACAAGGTTATTGTTAACCACAATAAGAACATCATTAATCCTTCCCAAAGGTTTCTTCCTAGCAACATCAGGAATAGGAACATCATAATAACACTTTTCAAGCGGTGGTAAATCAAGCATATCATAAATCTTTCTAGGCATAATAGAAATACTAGCACCTAGATCACATAAAGCATGGCAATCAAAACCATTAACATGCATATCAATAATGGGTTCCCAACCATCTTCTAACTTCTTGGGAACAGAAGCTTTTTGCTTCAACTTTTCATCCCTAATTTTCATGAGAGCATTGGTAATATGCTTAGTAAAAGCAATATTTAAAGAACTAGCATTGGGAGTCAAAGCAAGCTTTTGCAAGAACAAAATCACTTCAGATATATTGCAGCCATCAACATCAAAATCATTAAAGGAAATAGAGCTATCATCTCCTACACTCCGAAAAATTTCAGCACTCTTTTGAGAAAAAGTTTTGGCAGTTTTAGGCTTTTTAACACAAGGAGTAGGAGTTTTATCTACACCAATCAAAGTAAGAGGATTGCTAGCATTAGGAGCAACATCATTAGAGGTAGTAATAGTACATACCTTCATTTCTCTAGCCATCTCATCTTCTCTTTCCCACCTGGCATGCAATTTTGCTAGCATCCTAACATTTTCATCAATTCTAACTTGGATAACATTAGCAGTAGCAAAAACATTGTTCTCTTTCACCTCATTAGGCAACACTTTTAATTTCAGAAGTTCAACATCATGAGCAAGGCTATCAACTTTAGAAGCAAGAATATCAATTTTGCCTAACTTTTCCTCAACAGACCTGTTAAAAGCATTTTGCTTACCGATGAAGTCCTTGAGCATTACCTCAAGCTCGGAGGGCGCGGCCCTAGTGTTGTTGGAGGAATTACCATAAGAGTTACCATAACCATTACCATTGGTAGAAGGATACGGCCTATAATTGTTACTAGCAAAATTGTTCCTATAAGCATTGTTGTTGAAATTATTATTTCTAATGAAGTTTACATCAACATGCTCTTCTTGAGCAACCAAAGAGCCCAAAGGAACATTATTAGGATCTACATGAGTCCTATCATTTGAAAGCATAAGCATAATAGCATCAATCTTATCACTCAAGGAAGAGGTTTCCTCAACAGAATTTACCTTCTTACCTTGTGGAGCTCTCTCGGTGTGCCATTCAGAGTAATTTACCATCATATTGTCGAGAAGATTTGTTGCGGCGCCCAAGGTAAGGGACATAAAAGTACCTCTAGCAGCTGAATCAAGTAGGTTCCTCGAAGAAAAATTCAGTCCTGCATAAAAAGTTTGGACAATCATCCAAATAGTCAGTCCATGAGTGGGACAATTCTTTATTATAGATTTCATTCATTCCCAAGCTTGAGCAACATGTTCATTATCAAACTGACTAAACTTCATAATATTGCTACGCAAAGCTATAATCTTAGCAGGAGGATAGTATCTACTAATAAAAGCATCCTTACACTTAGCCCATGAATCAATACTATTTTTAGGCAAAGACAGCAATCGATCCTTAACTTTTCCTCTCAAAAAAAAAGAAAACAACTTAAGCTTAATAATATCACTTTCAACATCCTTATATTTCTGCATCTCACATAGCTCAACAAAATTGTTGAGATGAGCTGCAGCATCATCAGTACTAGCACCAGAAAATTGCTCTTTCATAACAAGGTTCAACAAAGCAGGCTTAACCTCATAAAAATTTGCAGCAGGAGCAGGTGGCGCAATAGGAGTGCAGATAAAATCACTATTGTTCATGCTAGTAAAGTCACACAACTTGGTGCTTTCAGGAGTAGCCATTCTAGCAAACTAAAAGCAGACAAGTAAAAACAACTATCAAGGATTCTAATTTTTTTGGGTTTTTGATAAAACGATGCAAGTAAAAATAAAGTAAAGCAAAACAATAAAACAAAGTAAAGGATGTGCGTGTGAAAAACTCCCCTCGCAGAAGTCTTCTTTTTCCTTCCCGGCAACGGCGCCAGGAAATATGCTTGATGCCTGGTAAATGACCAGCCCGTTGGGAACCCGAAGAGGAAGGTGTGATGAATATAGCAGCAAGATTGTCCCTCAGTAAGAAACCAAGGTATGTCGATCAGGAGAGGAAGGAGCCAAACGACTGAAGGTGATGCTGACTGGCCTAATAACACTCCAACAAGGGCGTCGTTTATGACACTTGTTGACTCGTCTTCAACCGGTAGCAACGCGGAACCTGCACACAACACAACCAAATACTTTGTTCCCAACTTACGATGAGGTTGTCAATCTCACCGGTTTGCTTGAAACAAAGGGTATGAGCGTATCGAGTGGAAAGTGATAATAATATGCGAGTAAAGTAAACAGTGCGAGTAAAGTAAACAGGTGATAGCAATATAAAGGAAATAGGACCGGGGTCCACAGTTCACTAGCGGTGTCTCTCCATAAGATAAAATAATACATGCTGGGTAAACAAATTACAGTTGGGCAATTGATAGAATAAAGACAACGTGCATATGATGAGAGGATCACTATGAGATTTACTCTGGGCATTACAACAAGATACATAGACCGCCATCCAACTGCATCTATGACTAATAATCCACTCACGGGGATATCGTCCGAATACCCCATGGGTATTAAGTTGCGAACAATAGATAATTGCATTAAGCAAAGTGTGTAATGTAAACAAAGCATATGCCCTCGAGCATATGAATGTTGTTTTCCCCCTAGTAGCAACAACACATCTACAACCTTAGAGGTTTCTGTCACTCCCCCAGATGAAATAGAGGCATGAACCCACTATCGAGCATAAATACCCCCTCTTGGAGTCACTAGCAACTACTCAGCCAAGATAGCTACTAACAACGGAGAGCATGCAAGATTATAAACAACATAGAGATAACATAAGATAAATTTCAGTACATCAACTCTAGCATAACACCAATATTCATCGGATCCCAACAAACCAAACATGTAGAATTACATAACGGTGATCTCAATCATGTAGGGCAGCTCATGAGATCTAAACATGAAGCACATGGTGGAGAAGACAACCATCTAGCTACTGCTATGGACCCATAGTCCAAGGTAGACTACTCACTCATCGCTCCGGAGGCAAGCATAGCGATGAAGAAGACCTCCGGTGGCGATTCCCCTCTCCGGCAGGGTGCCGGGAAGAGCTTCTGGACCCTCCCGATCTTCGGGTCGACGGCGGCGGCGGATCGCGATGTGTTCTGGAAAATTGATCGGGTCCTTAGGTTTTTCCCGTCGGGATGTCTTTATAGGCGAAGGAGCAACGTCAGAAGTGGACCGAGGTGGTCTCACACATAGGGGGCGCGGCCCAGCCCCTGGCCACGCCACCCTAGTGCGAGGGCCCCTCGTGGCCCCACTCCATCTCCTCTTCGGTTCTCTGGAAGCTTCGGTAAAATTCTGGGCGACTGGCTTTGGTTTCGTCCAATTCCGAGAATATTTCCTATGTAGCTTTTCTGAAACACAAAAACAGCAGAAAAGAGGGAACTGGCACTGTGGCGACTTGTTAATAGGTTAGTTCCGGAAAATGCATAAAAGTGCCACGAAGTGTAACGAAACACTAAGCAAATGGTGTAAAAACAAGCATGGAGCATCAAAAATTATGGATACGTTGGAGACGTATCATTAAACTTCATGGAGTACTTCACGGGAGATACTTTATCCGACACTCCGGAACAGGTATAAATATCTACGGTACTACTACACATTATTTTATGATTTATAAGAACTAACTCTGGTTACTACTTTATAGATTGATATGACACATTTTAGAGAAAAATTAGTTGTCATTTTAGTGGACTCGGAACTAAATGATGATAATATAAGAAATCGAGACTTGGGAGATGATGAAGATGTGAAAGAGCATTTCCCGCCTAATTGATTTTGGCGTTTGTTAACAATACATTATCTATTAATGTGGTGATTATGCTTTGCAGGATTTTATTATATTCTTGCACAAGATATTGGGTTTCCTATGTTATACTTGATAATTATTATTGCCCAGAGGAAATTCTTGAGGAAATGGTACTAATATGCTCAGGGAAATGTTTTATATGAAGTTTGGCCAGGAAGGCTGGCTTTAGCCGGTCCCCAGACCGGCTATAGCCGGACTGCCCAGTTTCGGAAGAAGCAATGCGCCTCTGGTGTAACCCGGCTATTTGTCCGGCTTATTTCGGCAGGGCCGGATTTTTCGGACCGGCTTTAGCCGGTGTGGATGCCGGCTTTAGCCGGTGTGACCGGCTTTAGCCGGACTTAACTCCGGCTTTAGCCGGACTTTCCTGGCTGGCAACGGGCAGATTTGGGGGGGGGGGGGTATAAATACCCTCCACCTTCTTCCCCAAAGAGCTGCTCATCCCAAGCTTGAAGAACACCATTATTGGAGCCACCAAATCCACAAGATCTCCTCCCTCAACCCACCAAAGCTCTTGATCTTTGGAGAATCGAAGGAGAAGGCCTTGATCTACATCCTCACCAAAGCGATTTGATTTCCCCTCTCATTTGCTTGAGGGCCCTTGTGTCTTGGGTTCCCTTGTGTCCCATGAGCTTGTTGTGTGTATTTGATATCTTGCTACTTGTTGTTTGACAGCATTGTGTTGTGCTTGGGAGCCTCCAATTCGGTTGTGGTTGCGTGCCCCAAGATTGTAAAGCCGGTTCCGCCTTGAGGAATCCCTTAGTGGAAAGTGAGCTAGGCCTTTGTGGCGGAAGCTTGCACCGGAGAATAGGGTGAGCCTTTGTGACGTTGGTTAGGCCTTTGTGGCAACCACACCCCTCCAACGTAGACGTACTTCCCCTAAAAAGGAAGGAACTACGGGAATTACATCTGTGTCTCCGTGTGCTCCACTCTCGGTTACCTCTATCCTTTATTGCCTTTATATATTGTATCTTGCTTAGCTTGCTAGTTGTCATATAGGTAAATTCACCTTAGTTGCATATCTAGAGAATTTACCTTTTGTGTCAAGCCTAAATTGAAAAAGAATTAAAATTTGAGTAGCACCTATTCACCCCCCCTCTAGGTGCCCATACGATCCGTTCAATTGGTATCAGAGCCTCGGCTCTTAATTCAGGCTTAACCGCCTAAGAGTATGGATCCTCCATCTAAAGAGGGCTCGGGTCAAGTTTCCATGGATGAGTTCAAATTATTGGAATCATCCATGACTTCCATGACATCTCAAATAAGTGAGTTGCGTGAAATGATAGCGCAACTCATGCAAGCTAAAACTGCTAATGCTTCTCCACCTCCAGAAAAACTCGCTACTCCACAAGTGGAGAATGTGGGGATAGATGAGGAGGGTGCCGACAAAAATGGCGATGCTAAATCTTCCACCAAGGGCGACGGGAAAGGTGAATACCCACATTGGTATTCACCCGACCCGCCGGTTCCTCATCCTCATATTAACCATAGAGGTGATCCGCCTAAGCTTGATGCATTAAACTTTGGTCAATGGCAATATCAAATGATCTCTCATATGCGCAGTTCTTGCATTGAGCTTTGGAGGATTGTTGAAGAAGGATTCAAGGCCGTGGATCCCACCAACATGACAAGAAGAGAGACGGTCAATAGCCAACTCAATGCCACCGCTCTCCACATGATTCAAGTCGCCGTTGGGCCCAAGGACTTGCCTCACATCCAACACTTCTCCACCGCCAAAGAAGCTTGGGAAGGCATCTCCGATGTTTTTGTTGGCAATGAGAGCATGAAGAAAACAAGATATATAGCCTTCTCAAATCAAGCGGAGGGGTTCTTCATGATGGATGGTGAGGACCATCAAGAGATGTATAGAAGACTCAAGGCTATCGCTACCACCTTCAAGAATCTCGGTGCTCACCATATTGATGATGAGTGGATCAAGATGAAGTACATTCTTGCTCTTACTCCATATGAGCCCGCGGATGTGAAGAGTGTTCAAGGCAAACACAACTTCAATGAGATGACCTCCAATCAAGTGATGCAAGCGATTCAAGCCTACAAGGTTTCCGCACAAAATGCGGAAGATGCTCGTGCTCGTGCCATAGGAATGCAAAGAAGCTCTAACCTTGCATTAAAAGCAAGTGTGGTTGAGAAAGAGGTTCCTCTTCAAGCTAGTATTGAAGCAAGACTAGAGATGTGTCCCGAGGACATAAGACATGAGTACAATGAGCACATGGCCTTCTATGGAAAAACCTTTTGGGTTGATCCACACAAGGCTAAAGAAGACAATCAAAGAAGAAGCAAGTCAAGTGGCTATCAAAGGAATGACAACAATGGTCAAAGGGTGAGGACGTGCTACAATTGCAATGATAGATTCCACTTTGTCGCCGAGTGCCCTTATGAGAAGAGAGAAGACCATGGTGGAAAGCTCATCCTCAAAAGCAAGACCAAGTCACCATCAAAGAAGCCATTTGTGAAGAAGGGTGGACCAAAGAAGAAACAACCAAAGTTTGTGTTCTTGACTCAAGAAGAGTACTCCGCAAGTGAGAGTGATGAAGAAGAAACCACAACTAGTGAGATGGCCGCAATGGCAACCACCTCCACTTCCTCCACATCACTCTTTGAATCCCCCAATGAGGACTCTCTCGTCAAGAACGTCAAGTGCCTTATGGCCAAGTCTTCCGAGGTATCACCCACACCTTTCTCCTCCTTTAAGACAAATGATGCTCCCTTGAATGATCTTGCTAGTCTTAGAGTAAAAGAAGAAATTGTTGCTTTTGATGATTATGTGTCTAGTGTAGATGGTGTTCACAAGCTTCACTTTGAACGTCTATTGAACCAATATGGTAAAACTCTTGAAAAACTAGATGAACAAATGAGGCTTGAAAAAGAATATGCTCAAGATATTGCCTCACTAACCGAGTCTCTTGAAGAAGAGCAAGAGGAACGAGCAACTCTCGAAGAGAAGCTCGATTCCATTGAGGAAGCTAATAATGAAGTTGTTTCCAAACACATTAAAGAGCGATACCATGCTCGTGCTAAAGTAAAAATGCTTAAAAAGGAAAAGGTTGAATTTGGTGTTGGTCATGATATACTTGTTAAGGATTTAGAAGATCTTGACAAGGCTCACAAGGCCTTGAAAAGTGAACACTCTATTCTTACCAAGTCACATGAACAACTTAAAATTCAATTGACTAAGAATAATGTGCCTAGTTCTTCTACTTCTACTTGTGATCATGCAAATGTTATTGAAGAAAATGCTAGGTTGAAAGATGAGCTTGCCAAGTCCTCCATTCCCATAGGTGAGAAAAACTTGAATGACCTTTTGAGTAAGCAAAAGGCATTTGGTGATAAAACGGGGATTGGCTTTGTCTCAAAGAAGAAGAATAACAACAAGAAAAAGAAGGCCAAGCCCGCACAAGCAAAGAAGGATCCTATTGTGGGTGGCAAAGCCACTCATGATGATCATGCGGGAATTGCTAACCCTCACTATGTTTTATTTCGTGATTATTATGGTGATGTTTATGCAAAATATGTTGGTCCAAATGATGGTTATGTTGCTTGGTCTATTTGGGTTCCAAAGACACTTGTTGCTAACAAAAGAGGACCCATTGAGAAATGGGGACCTAAAACCAAGCAATAATCTCTTGTAGGACTATGCTTCCGGTGGATCAAAATGGGTGCTTGATAGTGGATGCACAAGTCATATGACCGGAAGCAAGGAGATTATGACGGAGATGAGGCCCAATGACAACAACATAACCGTCACTTGTGGAGATATGTCACAATCCGAGGTATTGGGTCTTGGCAAGGTAGTGGTCGCACCGGATATTTCCCTTGTGGACGTCATACTTGTTGAGACCCTAGGTTACAATTTACTTTCAGTTCGTGCACTTGGTAAGATGGGCTTTGCCGTCTTCATTGATAATGAAATTGTGGTACTCTTGTGGAGCAAGTCTCTAAAGGTTGCTTTTGTTGGGCACATTGAAAACAACTTGTATGTGGTGGACTTCTCGGGGAAAACCACTACAAGTGCAATGTGTTTATTTGGAAAGGCCGATGTGGGTTGGCTTTGGCATCGCCGACTAGCCCATGTCAATATGAGAACTTTGCAAAGCCTTCACAAGGGTGGCCACATACTCGGACTAAAAGAGAATGTTTCTTTTGCCAAAGATCATGTTTGCAGGGCTTGCGTTCAAGGAAAAATGCATGATTCTCCCCACCCAAGCAAGACTATCATTTCTTCCAAGAGGATCTTGGAGCTCCTTCATGTGGATCTTTTTGGTCCTCCCTCTCATGCAAGTCTTGGTGGGAAGAAATATTGCTTGGTGATTGTTGATGACTATTCAAGATATACTTGGGTCTACTTCTTCAAGCATAAGAGTGAGACTCAACAAACCGTCATCGACTTTGCCAAGGAAGTTGAACGTCAACATGGGCAAACTATTTTGGCAATAAGAAGTGACAATGGCACCGAGTTCAAGAACTACACCTTAAATGGATTTCTTAGTGATGAGGGGATTCGTCATCAATATTCCGCTGCATACACCCCTCAACAAAATGGTGTAGCCGAAAGGAAGAACCGGACTCTTATGGATATGGCTAGGTCCATGTTGGCGGAGTTTAAGTCTCCATACAACTTTTGGGCCGAAGCTATCTCTACGGCTTGTCACTCTTCAAACCGGCTCTTCCTCCGCAAAGGCCTAAACAAGACTCCATATGAAATACTCACCGGAAGCAAGCCCAACATCTCCTACTTCTGAGTTTTCGGGTGTAAGTGTTTCTTTCAAAGAAAAGGAGTTCGTTTAGGTAAATTTGATCCGAAAGCAATAGAAGGTATTTTTGTTGGTTATGGTGCCGAATCCCACACTTATAGAGTCTTCAACAAGTCCACCGGACGTGTTGAAGAATCTTGTAGTGTGGTATTCGAAGAGAATGACGGCTCCCAAGGGGGGGGCGAGATGTTGTTTCTTGTGATGTAGATGATGAAATACCTCGAGAAGCCATAGGAAGAATGGGCGTGGGATTTTTCCGCCCCATTGAGGGACACCTTGTGGCGGACCGAGAAGGACTATGCTCTACTCAAGTGGAGCCTTCATCTTCACAAGCTCAACAAGCCTCTCCCAAGGAAGCAACTAATGCACCAACCGAAGAACAAGATAAGGACCTTCATGAAGAAGAAGGGGCACCACCATCCTCTCCGGTTATCTCAACCGCCCCCAATTCTTCACAAGACCAAGATCAACCTACTCATGAAGATAATGATGATCAAGGTCAATTTGATGGTCAAGACGAGGACCAAAATGATCAAGATGATCAAGTGACTCCTCCAAGGTCAAATGAGGAGATCGAAGCCCGTCGCAAGAAAAGAGTTGAAAGGGATTTGGAGCTTAAAGGTCATACCCTTGAGAGGGTTATTGGAGATTTAAGAAGCAAAGTGTCAACCCGGCGTCAATTGGCACAATTTAGCTCTCATCATGCTTATATCTCCATGGTTGAACCCAAGAAAGTATTTGAAGCTCTTGAAGATCCGGATTGGTTGGATGCTATGCATGAAGGACTCAACAACTTCAAGCGCAATAATGTATGGGTGTGCTACTTATTGATGGCGCCCAGAAAATTAGCTGCTGGTGCCAAGTTGATGTGAAGCAGACTGTCCTTGTGCATGGTGGATAACCAGCCCGTTGGGAACCCCAAGAGGAAGGTATGATGAGTATAGCAGCTAGTTTTCCCTCAGTTAAGAAACCAAGGTTTAATGTCGGTCAGGAGAGGAGAGACAATGACGACTGAAGGTGATGCGGAACCTGCACACACACAAACAAATACTTTGTTCCCAACTTGCGATGAGGTTGTCAATCTCACCAGTTTGGTTGAAACAAAGGTTATGAGCGTATCGAGTGGAAAACAATATAGTATGCGAGTAAAGTAAACAGTACGAGTAAAGTAAACAGGTGAAAGCAATATGATGTAAATAGGACCGGGGTCCACAGTTCACTAGTGGTGTCTCTCCATAGATAAAATAACACATGCTGGGTAAACAAATTACAGTTGGGCAATTGATAGAATAGAGATAAATGTGATATGTCAAGAAGATCACTATGAGATTTACTCTGGGCATTACAACAAAATACATAGACCGCCATCCAACTGCATCTATGACTAATAATCCACTCCCGGGGATATCAATCCGAACACCCTAGAAGTATTAAGTTGCGAACAACAGATAATTGCATTAAGCAAAGTGTGTAATGTAAACAAAGCATATGCCCTTGAGCATATGAATGTTGTTTTCTCCCTAGTAGCAACAGCACATCTACCACCTTAGAGGTTTCTGTCACTCCCCCAGGTGAAATAGAGGCATGAACCCACTATCGAGCATAAATACCCCCTCTTGGAGTCACTAGCAACTACTCAGCCAAGATAGCTACTAACAACGGAGAGCATGCAAGATCATAAACAACATAGAGATAACAAAAGATATAATTCAGTACAGCAACTTAATCATAAACACCAATATTCATCGGATCCCAACAAACCAAACATGTAGAATTACATAACGGTGATCTCAATCATGTAGGGCAGCTCATGAGATCTAAACATGAAGCACATGGTGGAGAAGACAACCATCTAGCTACTGCTATGGACCCATAGTCCAAGGTAGACTACTCACTCATCGCTCCGGAGGGAAGCATGGCGATGAAGGAGACCTCCGGTGGCGATTCCCCTCTCCGGCAGGGTGCCGGGAAGAGCTTCTGGACCCTCCCGATCTTCGGGTCGACGGCGGCGGCGGATCGCGATGTGTTCTGGAAAACTGATCGGGGCCTTAGGTTTTTCTCGTCGGGGGGTCTTTATAGGCGAAGGGGCGATGTCAGAGGAGGGGCCAGGTGCCCTCACGCGGGCCCGGCGCGGCCAGGGGGCTGGCCGCGCCGCCCCTGCGTGTGGGGCCCTGGTGGCCCCCCTCCTACTCCTCTTCAGATCTCTGGAAGCTTTCGGGTAAAATAAGACTTCAGGATGTGGTTTCATCCAATTCCGAGAATATTTCCTGTGTATCACTCTGAAACACAAAAACAGCAGAAAACAGGGAACTGGCACTGTGGCACTTCGTTAATAGGTTAGTTCCGGAAAATGCATAAAAGTGCCACTAAGTGTAACGAAACAATATGCAAATGGTGTAAAAACAAGCATGGAGCATCAAAAATTATAGATACGTTTGAGACGTATCAAGCATCCCCAAGCTTAACTCCTGCTCGTCCTCGAGTAGGTAAGTGATAACAAAAGAATAATTTTTGAGGTGACATGCACCTACACAATCTTGATCATATAAGTAAGCATTTGTGAGCTGGGATCATAAGAACTTAAAACATGGGCATGAAGATATAATCATGACAATAAGAACTTAGCAACCATGTTGTAAACATGCAAATGAACACAAACAAAAGATCATGAAAATGAAACAATGAAAGTCAAACGTGTGTTCAAATAATAAGGAAAACATACAAATGGTTTTCAGCTTGTCCTTCAAAGAGAGCAAAACATAAATGCATAGGACACCTTCAAGTTTAAGAGGGCGACTAGATACAAATAATTTAAGAACAAGTAAAACCAACAATATGAATCAATCAATGAACTTTGGGACAATGCATATCACACTAAGAATGACAACTATGCTCTCTTAATGGTGCATAAAGAAAGAAGGTGGTGACTCAACATAAAAGTAAAAGAAAGGCCCTTCGCAGAGGGAAGCAGTGATTGCAAGTTTTATAACCTTCAAAAATTATGGTACTTACCGGCTTTGAGCTCTCATTGCCCCCATCATAAGCATCTTGAATGGTTAAAGTTAATGCAAGAACAATTATGATGCATATGCTTGACAAATCATAAGTTGAAAACCTCGTGCCCCATGAATACGAGTACCCAAACCTCATGCTACTTTACTTAGAGTCCCAAGCAAGGCTCTTGTCATTGTAAGTATATGCATATCATTGAGAACCGCCAATGGGGTACCTCCGTGCCCGATGACATGGAACAAGCCCACACCAAAATGACAGGACAAGCAGACAATGAACACCTCGACATCTCTTTTATTTGCCTTTTGTTTAGCTTTTTATTATGAGATGTGTCGTCGAATGTTCACCATGGGTATGCTGCAAATTTCCACCATGAATTATGCATGGCTTAGATTGGCGGCCCGGCGTTTCCCTAACACATATACAAACTCCATGATCCCCACAAGATTCCCAATTCATTTCACACCGCGGGCATTCATAGACAAAAGATCACGATATCAACTCAAATAAGAAGTGCAATGTTGAAAGCTTGCCCCATGACGGCATGGCTGGGCTAGAATCCAACTTACAACTTGCAAGCATAACAACTCAACATAAGAGACCACAATGTCAAATTTTTAAGAACAGGAAAAAGTAAAGTGTGCCTTCCGGTTCGTGAGAGCTTTACTGACCAAATTTCGCATAACACTGGTAAGAGTTTAATTTGAAGAGAAAATAAAAGCAAGTCAAATTTACTTGGAATAGCAAATTGCTAGTAGGTATGTATGGTGGACACTTTGGAAAACTTTGGCTTTTAGGAGTTGGATGCACGAGTAGAGCTCATACTCAGTACAAGGCGAGGGCTAGCAAAAGACTGGGAGCGACCAACTAAGAGAGCAATAATGGCCATAATCATGCAAAGCGACAAAGCGACATTAAAAGAAGCATAAGATGGCATCAAAAGTCAAAAACTAAATGATCTTGAAGGTTATTGGCGACTTTGTAAGAGTCTAACATGTGTGAGCATGCGCCAAGTCAACCCAAATAAATCATCAAGGAGAAAACCAAAATAATGCTTCCATACAATAAAAACAACGCATGATTTTTTTCAAAGGCTCATTAAGCAATCTCAGTTATTTGAGACAAGTCATGCTACAGAAAAACCACTAAGCATACTATCAAAAAGACATCAAGCATGACATGAAAAAGCCTAAGCCGCAGTCTACACAAGCTCCTTCTTGTACCACTATTTTGCACAAAGCTTTGTCTCTTTTCCAACACCATTTGAAATTTTTATAAACACCTCTTTTGATGAAAACCAATAAAGATCAGAGGCAAAAATACACCTTGATGAAAATATATGACAAGATCTGAATGCAAATCAAGGCGAAAACGAAAACCAAAAGCAGTAGCAGAAAAAGAAGAACACTCGAACAACTCGGTTTTTCACTCTTATTAAAAATTGAGCGTTCTTCGCAAATGAAAACGAGTACATCTCCTCCAAAAGAAATTTGTTGGGGTCCAACCATTTATTGTAGCAAACAAACAAACTAAGCCAACTAAGAAAACTAAAACAACTGACGCTCCAAGAAAAACACATAGTGCATGAAGCAATAAAAATATAGTGTTTTGAAAGGTGACCTGATTTTTGCCGATGAAGAAGGGGTGCCTCGGGGGCATCCCCAAGCTTTGACGCTTGTACTTCTTGGATATTTCTTGGGGTGATGCATGGGCATCCCCAAGCTTGAGCTTTTGTCCATTCTTCAACTCATCTCATCATTCTCCAATCCCTACACTTGAAAACTTCCTTCATACAAAACTAAACACAATTCTATTAGCAACATTAGTGCAAGCATAACATATAATCAATCCTCTATTTGCTTCAGGTTTCAACTCAAAACCACCACATATATATCAAATACTACTGTAGCAACTTCTCCAAAAGTTCCGTGATCAATAGAACTCAAAAGAAAGGGATAAAGTGGCAAACACAAATATTGGCAGAAATCTGTCAAAACTGAACAGCTGACAAAGGTCGAATTTTTGAGGGATTTTATGTTGCTAAAATCAAAAAGTGTTCAACTAACAAAAGTTTGGATATAACCTGGGGCATATGCACAAGAAATCGCAGGTCCAAAAGATAAACAGAGAATTTTCACGAATTTTTACGGTGCAGCACCGAAAACAGTTTCAGGACAGCAACATCCCCAAATCTTTACCTCACTCAAATTAGAGGCTTCTCTTGGCACAAAAACGAAATAAACAAGATAAGGAGCGGTCATTACAGTAGTAATGACTTCCAAGACTCAAATAAAAGAAAAAGTACTGAAAAGAAAACATTGGGATATCTCCCAAGAGTGCTTTTCTTTAACGCCTTTGAGCTAGGCGCAGAAAATTGCGAATCAAGTAACATCCAGAGATGAAGCATCAAGCTCATAATTTGCTCTAAGAATAGAGTCAAAAAGCAATTTCTTTCTTTTCCTAGGGAAGTGTTCCATACCTTTCTTTAGTGGGAATTGATATTTGATAGTGCCTTCCCTCATATCAATGATGGCACCTACAGTTCGAAGAAAGGGTCTTCCCAAAATAATAGGACATGAAGCATGGCATTCAATGTCCATAACAAGAAAATCAACGGGGACAAGGTTATTGTTAACCACAATAAGAACATCATTAATTCTTCCCAAAGGTTTCTTCTTAGCAACATCAGCAATAGGAACATCAAAATAACACTTTTCAAGCGGTGGTAATCAAGCATGTCATAAATCTTTCTAGGCATGATAGAAATACTAGCACCTAGATCACATAAAGCATTGCAATCATAACCATTAACATGCATATCAATGATGGGTTCCCAACCATCTTCTAACTTCTTGGGAACATAGGCTTTTTGCTTCAACTTTTCATCCCTAATTTTCATGAGAGCAGTGGTAATATGCTTAGTAAAAGCAATATTTAAAGAACTAGCATTGGGAGTCAAAGCAAGCTTTTGCAAGAACAAAATTACTTCAGATATATTGCAGCCATCAACGTCACAATCATTAAAAGAAATAGAGCTATCATCTCCCACACTCTGAAAAATTTCAGCACTCTTTTGAGAAAAAGTTTTGGCAGTTTTAGGCTTTTTAACACAAGGAGTGGGAGTTTTCTCTACACCAATCAAAGTAAGAGGATTGCTAGCAGTAGGAGCAACATCATTAGAGGTATTAATGGTATATACCTTCATCTCTCTAGCCATCTCATCTTCTCTTTCCCACCTGGCATGCAATTCCGCTAACAATCTAATATTTTCATCAATTCCAACTTGTATAGCATTAGCGGTAGCAAAAACATTGCTCTCTTTCACATCATTAGGAAACACTTTTAATTTCAGAAGTTCAACATCATAAGCAAGGCTATCAACTTTAGAAGCAAGAATATCAATTTTGCCTAACTTTTCCTCAACAGACTTGTTAAAAGCAGTTTGCTTACCGATGAAGTCCTTGAGCATTACCTCAAGCTCGGAGGGCGCGGCCCTAGTGTTGTTGTAGGAATTACCATAAGAGTTACCATAACCATTACCATTGGTAGAAGGATACGGCCTATAATTGTTACTAGCAAAATTATTCCTATAAGCATTGTTGTTAAAATTATTGTTTCTAATGAAATTCACATCAACATGCTCTTCTTGGGCAACCAGAGAGGCTAAAGGAACATTATTAGGATCAACATGAGTCCTATCATTAGCAAGCATAGCCATAATGGTATCAATCTTATCATTCAAGGAAGAGGTTTCCTCAACAGAATTTACCTTCTTACCTTGTGGAGCTCTCTCGGTGTGCCATTCAGAATAATTTACCATCATGTTGTCGAGTAGCTTTGATGCGGCGCCCAAGGTAAGGGACATAAAAGTGCCTCCAGCAGCTGAATCAAGTAGGTTCCTTGAAGAAAAATTCAGTCCTGCATAAAAAGTTTGGATAATCATCCAAGTAGTCAGTCCATGAGTGGGGCAATTCTTTATCATAGATTTCATTCTTTCCCAAGCCTGAGCAACATGTTCATTATCAAACAGAGCAAACTTCATAATATTGCTACGCAATGATATAATCTTAGCAGGAGGATAATATCTACCAATAAAAGCATCCTTACACTTAGCCCATGAATCAATACTATTCTTAGTCAAAGACAACAACCAATCTTTAGCTTTTCCTCTCAAAGAAAAAGGAAACAACTTGAGCTTAATAATATCACTATCAACATCCTTATATTTCTGCATCTCACATAGCTCAACAAAATTGTTGAGATGAGCTGCAGCATCTTCAGTACTAGCACCAGAAAATTGCTCTTTCATAACAAGGTTCAACAAAGCAGGCTTAATCTCATAAAAGTTTGCAGCAGGAATAGGCGGTGCAATAGGAGTGCAGATAAAATCACTATTGTTCGTGCTAGTAAAGTCACACAACTTGGTGTTTTCAGGATTGGCCATTTCAGCAAAACGAAAGTAAACAAGTAAAAACAACTACCAAGGATTCTAATTTTTTTGGGTTTTTGATATAAAAGCAATGCAGGTAAAATAAAATAAAGTAAAGCAAAACAATAAAACAAAGTAAAGAATGTGTGTGCGAAAAACTCCCCTCGCAGAAGTCTTCTCTTCCTCCCCGGCAACGGCGCCAGAAAATTGGCTGCTACTTATTGATGGCGCCCAGAAAATTAGCTGCTGGTGCCAAGTTGATGTGAAGCAGACTGTCCTTGGGCGTGGTGGATAACCAGCCCGTTGGGAACCCCAAGAGGAAGGTATGATGAGTATAGCAGCTAGTTTTCCCTCAGTTAAGAAACCAAGGTTTAATGTCGGTCAGGAGAGGAGAGACAATGACGACTGAAGGTGATGCGGAACCTGCACACACACAAACAAATACTTTGTTCCCAACTTGCGATGAGGTTGTCAATCTCACCGATTTGCTTGAAACAAAGGTTATGACCGTATCGAGTGGAAAACAATATAGTATGCGAGTAAAGTAAACAGTACGAGTAAAGTAAACAGGTGAAAGCAATATGATGTAAATAGGACCGGGGTCCGCAGTTCACTAGTGGTGTCTCTCCCTAGATAAAATAACACATGCTGGGTAAACAAATTACAGTTGGGCAATTGATAGAATAGAGATAAACGTGATATGTCAAGAAGATCACTATGAGATTTACTCTGGGCATTACAACAAAATACATAGACCGCCATCCAACTGCATCTATGACTAATAATCCACTCCCGGGGATATCAATCCGAACACCCTAGAAGTATTAAGTTGCGAACAACAGATAATTGCATTAAGCAAAGTGTGTAATGTAAACAAAGCATATGCCCTTGAGCATATGAATGTTGTTTTCTCCCTAGTAGCAACAGCACATCTACCACCTTAGAGGTTTCTGTCACTCCCCCAGGTGAAATAGAGGCATGAACCCACTATCGAGCATAAATACCCCCTCTTGGAGTCACTAGCAACTACTCGGACAAGATAGCTACTAACAACGGAGAGCATGCAAGATCATAAACAACATAGAGATAACAAAAGATATAATTCAGTACAGCAACTTAATCATAAACACCAATATTCATCGGATCCCAACAAACCAAACATGTAGAATTACATAACGGTGATCTCAATCATGTAGGGCAGCTCATGAGATCTAAACATGAAGCACATGGTGGAGAAGACAACCATCTAGCTACTGCTATGGACCCATAGTCCAAGGTAGACTACTCACTCATCGCTCCGGAGGCAAGCATGGCGATGAAGGAGACCTCCGGTGGCGATTCCCCTCTCCGGCAGGGTGCCGGGAAGAGCTTCTGGACCCTCCCGATCTTCGGGTCGACGGCGGCGGCGGATCGCGATGTGTTCTGGAAAACTGATCGGGGCCTTAGGTTTTTCTCGTCGGGGGGTCTTTATAGGCGAAGGGGCGATGTCAGAGGAGGGGCCAGGTGCCCTCACGCGGGCCCGGCGCGGCCAGGGGCTGGCCGCGCCGCCCCTGCGTGTGGGGCCCTGGTTTGCCTCCCTCCTACTCCTCTTCGGATCTCTGGAAGCTTCCGGGTAAAATAAGACTTCAGGATGTGGTTTCGTCCAATTCCGAGAATATTTCCTGTGTATCACTCTAAAACACAAAAACAGCAGAAAACAGGGAACTGGCACTGTGGCACTTCGTTAATAGGTTAGTTCCGGAAAATGCATAAAAGTGCCACTAAGTGTAACGAAACAATAGGCAAATGGTGTAAAAACAAGCATGGAGCATCAAAAATTATAGATACGTTTGAGACGTATCAGGGTGTTAGTGGAGAAGCCAAAGGAGTGCCACAATGTGATTGGCACAAAGTGGATATTCAAGAACAAGCAAGATGAGCATGGAATTGTTGTGAGGAACAAGGCAAGATTGGTTGCTCAAAGTTTCTCTCAAGTTGAAGGGATTGACTTTGGAGAAACTTATGCTCCCGTGGCTCGCCTTGAGTCCATCCGTATCCTTCTTGCATATGCCACTCATCATAACTTTAAGTTGCAACAAATGGATGTTAAAAGTGCTTTTCTAAATGGTCCATTGAAAGAGGAAGTGTATGTTAAGCAACCCCCGGGGTTTGAGGATCTCAACTTCCCGAACCATGTCTACAAACTCCATAAGGCACTCTATGGCCTTAAACAAGCCCCACGTGCGTGGTACGAGCACCTTAGGGAGTTGTTGTTAGATCGTGGGTTTGAAGTTGGGCAAATCGATCCCACTCTTTTTACTAAGAGGGTCAATGGGGAGCTTTTCGTATGCCAACTATATGTTGATGATATTATCTTTGGCTCTTCTAACAAAGCTTTTAATGATGAATTTTCAAAGCTTATGACCGATAGGTTCGAGATGTCTATGATGGGCGAAATGAAGTTCTTTCTTGGTTTTGAAATCAAGCAATTGAAAGAAGGGACTTTCATTAATCAAGCCAAATATGTCCAAGACATGCTCAAGAGGTTCAAGATGAAGGAACTAAATGGGGCCGCCACACCAATGGCCACAAAATGTCATCTTGAACTTGATCCCAATGGTAAAGATGTGGATCAAAAGGTATACCGTTCTATGATCGGTTCTTTGCTTTACCTTTGCGCATCTAGACCCGATATTGTGTTGAGTGTAGGTGTGTGTGCAAGGTATCAAGCCGCTCCTAAAGAAAGCCACCTTATGGCGGTTAAGAGAATCTTTCGATATTTGGTTCATACCCCAACTTATGGGCTTTGGTATCCCAAAGGCTCGGATTTCTCTCTTTGTGGCTTCACGGATTCGGATTGGGCCGGTGACAAGGATGATAGGAAATCAACCTCCGGAGCTTGCCAATTTCTTGGTAGGTCTTTGGTGTGTTGGTCTTCTAAGAAGCAAAATTGTATATCTCTCTCCACCGCCGAAGCCGAATACATTGCCGCCGCAAGTGGATGCACTCAATTGTTGTGGATGAGGCAAACTTTAAAGGAATATGGTGTCAATTGTGACAAAGTGCCTCTTTTATGTGACAATGAGAGTGCTATCAAGATAGCCTATAATCCGGTGCAACATTCAAGAGCCAAGCATATTGAGATCCGGAATCATTTTATTAGATATCATGTTGCCCGTGGTGATATTGAGCTTGCATATGTGAGCACCAAGGATCAACTTGCCGATATATTCACAAAGCCCCTTGATGAAGCAAGATTTGGATATTTGAGGAATGAGCTAAATATCATTGATTCAAGGAGTGTGGCTTGAGCATCTTGCAAATACACCTATTTTTCAATACTTGTTTGGTTTAGGTGTGGGCATGGAGATAGGGGGAGTGCGGTCCTAATTAATTGGGCTATCCCTCCCCCCATAATGCCGATAGTAACAAAATTGCTCTCTATCTATCATTTTGTGATATATGAGCTTCAATGACGAGTATTGGTTATGGATCCAAGATACATCTTCGCGGTCCAATGCCATAACACTCATACATGGTGGCCTAGGCCACCGACCTCTTCTTGTCGAAGAGTTGATTCCTTGCAAATTCTTTTTTTGAGTTTTATTGAGCATTTTTCATCATTGTCTCTATCCTTGATATGGGAAGGCACTTGCATTGGTTTTTCCGATGATTTCTTGTTCTTGCAATGTCAAGTGCCGAGAACCACTCCGTATGTGTTTTCCATCCCAAGCTCTCTTATCTAAAGCCAAGCATCTCTCTCGTGCATGTCCAGAATTTCATATTCCAGTTTTCCTGTCTTTGGCGATCTAGGCCGGCTATTGCCGGACTTTGTCCGGAAATAGCCGATGGGGCGGCTATAGCCGGTCCTTACACCGGCTAAAGCCGGCCTCTGCGAGGGCCCGGCTCTTTCTCTTTAGGGCTGTGGGGTGAGGGGTTACCTCATTTCCCCCCCCCCCACGCTCTATCTTCTCCAGCCGCCACCTCGTCCTAGACCGCCGCCGCCGCCGTTCCTCGTCGCTCCGGCCGCCGAAGCCCCCTCTCCGGCCGGCCACTCTTCTCCGGCGCCTCTCCCATGGATCAGGGTACCCTTCCCTCCCCTCTCTCTCTCCCTAGGTGCTCTCTAGGGTTAGGGTTAGAAATTCTTGGGTATTTCTTGGTACATTGGGAGGTTTTGGTTCTTTGGCCTTACTGGGCTTAGTGTAGATCGAAGGCAGTGAAGCAGTTTGGTGGCCAACCCGTGATATTTCGCGCTATGTTCATCTGGTCCGGCTAAAGCCGGTGTCAGGCCGGCTAAAGCCGGTCAGACCGACTAAAGCCGGCGCCAGGCCGGAAATAGCCGGTGTAGATCACCACTTTGCTCCATGTTTTCATTCTGGGCTATTGTCGTTGTTCTTCTGGCATGCATGCTTATCCTATATGCTTTCTACCTATGTGCTGTTCTCAGGTGGTTCTCGACCCAAGCGGTCTCGCTATGTTGATCCTTCTCTTGCCCGCCGTCAAGAACATCAAGATGCACGTATGACCGCTGCTATGAAGATGAAGAAGATGATGACCAAGGAGATGATGATGCGGAAGATGAGGACTTCGATGATTATGAGGAGTGATCTCGTGTTGTTGTCTCCCTTTTTGGCGTCTTGATGCCAAAGGGGGAGAATGTCCCATTTGCATGTGTTTCTATTTGGATTTGTGTTGGGTTTTTTTTTTGAACCAGGATTTGTGTTGGTTTTCCATTTGGATTTGGTTGGGTCACAAGCTCTTATCGTGTGCTTGCTCGCTTGTGTCCCATGGTTGAACTCTTGTTGGATTATCATCTACTACTATGTGTTGAACTATGTGCTATTATTATGTGTAGTAGACTTATTGACTATCTTTGTTGTTCCTACTTGCTATATATCTTGTCATATCATATGCTTATTGATTATGTGCTATTATTATATATCTTGTGCACATATGGATCACACTATAAAATCTAGGGGGAGTTCTTGTTGTTGCTGTGTCCTTGTATTCAAATACAAACTTAAAATAAGGCACATAGCAAGGGGGAGCTCCGTCTATATTTTATATCGTTTGAAACATGCAAAATTATGTATTGTCATCAAACACCAAAAAGGGGGAGATTGAAAGAGCATTTCCCGCCTAATTGATTTTGGCGTTTGTTAACAATACATTATCTATTAATATGGTGATTATGCTTTGCAAGATTTTATTATATTCTTACACAAGATATTGGGTTTCCTATGTTATACTTGATAATTATTATTGCCCAGAGGAAATTCTTGAGGAAATGGTACTAATATGCTCAGGGAAATGTTTTATATGAAGTTTGGCCAGGAAGGCCAGCTTTAGCCGGTCCCCAGACCGGCTATAGCCGGACTGCCCAGTTTCGGAAGAAGCAATGCGCCTCTGGTGTAACCCGGCTATTTGTCCGGCTTTTTCCGGCAGGGCCGGATTTTTTGGACCGGCTTTAGCCGGTGTGGATGCCGGCTTTAGCCGGTGTGACCGGCTTTAGCCAGACTTTCCTGGCTGGCAACGGTCAGATTTGGGGGGGGGGTATAAATACCCCCCACCTTCTTCCCCAAAGAGCTGCTCGTCCCAAGCTTGAAGAACACCATTATTGGAGCCACCAAATCCACAAGATCTCCTCCCTCAACCCACCAAAGCTCTTGATCTTTGGAGAATCGAAGGAGAAGGCCTTGATCTACATCCTCACCAAAGCGATTTGATTTCCCCTCTCATTTGCTTGAGGGCCCTTGTGTCTTGGGTTCCCTTGTGTCCCAAGACCTTGTTGTGTGTATTTGATATCTTGCTACTTGTTGTTTGACAGCATTGTGTTGTGCTTGGGAGCCTCCAATTCGGTTGTGGTTGCGTGCCCCAAGATTG
The DNA here is from genome assembly GCA_007115705.1 of Dactylis glomerata. Classification (NCBI taxonomy): domain Eukaryota; kingdom Viridiplantae; phylum Streptophyta; class Magnoliopsida; order Poales; family Poaceae; genus Dactylis; species Dactylis glomerata. The sequence continues at coordinate 4,809,113 of QXEO01000625.1, read as the reverse complement.
TAAAGGCCGGTTCTGCCTTGAGGAATCCCTTAGTGGAAAGTGAGCTAGGCCTTTGTGGCGGAAGCTTGCACCGGAGAATAGGGTGAGCCTTTGTGGCGTTGGTTAGGCCTTTGTGGCAACCACACCCCTCCAACGTAGATGTACTTCCCCTAAAAAGGAAGGAACTACGGGAATTACATCCGTGTCTCCGTGTGCTCCACTCTCGGTTACCTCTATCCTTTATTGCCTTTATATATTGTATCTTGCTTAGCTTGCTAGTTGTCATATAGGTAAATTCACCTTAGTTGCATATCTAGAGAATTTACCTTTTGTGTCAAGCCTAAATTGAAAAAGAATTAAAATTTGAGTAGCACCTATTCACCCCCCCTCTAGGTGCCCATACGATCCGTTCAAGATGACATAGATGATCCCACGGAATGTGAAATTGTAGCCAGACCCCCTAAAAAGATCAAAACATCGAACACATCATCGAAAAATGGGATCATCTCGCAATCATTGCTTCCATCACCATCTGCTAAACCTACGGGCAAGGATTTGGTAGATGAACTTTGCTTATACATCAGCATGGTTGATGATGCCCATTCACTGGAGTAAGCCATATTTTTTTCCAAGTTCATTTCGTATTCTAATAAATTACTCTATCGTCATTGTAATTGCCACGATTTTGATTTACAGGACTGAATGGGTGAGAAGTTCAAATCCTTATCCTATTAGTCTAACTTTGAGACATTTAAAGAATATATTGAAGATGGATGAAAATATGGATGTTAGTTGCTTTAATATGGCTGTTCGGATACTTGCTTGCGATGTAATCCAGCTTGCTAGAGAAATTCCGATTCATTACATGGATCTGAACTACTGTGTAGGTTTCTATAATCACATATTACATTTTATAATAAAAATAAACTTATCTGACTCATATACTAATGTTTTCTTATGTATTTTTAGTTGATGTCCAACTATGCACGAGATCCAAGTCGTTGTGAAAATCTGGACGTTACAAGGTTGGCCCAGTTGTTTGATAGCTGGCCTGATAGCAATGAGTATCATATCTCAGAATGCCATATGGTAAGATTTTATTTAATACTATGTTTCTAAGAGTTATTTACTAGGTCTTAAGGACTCATGCATTTCTAAATGTTTCGTTGTAGATTTTATTGCCTTGGGATATTATTGGGCTATTTCAATTGTTCGTCTTCGATCGAAAAAATAAAGTTATCTCTGTTTTGGACCCGCTTCCGACACGTGATTTGGGGAAGAATATACTTAAAGCCGTGGGCAAAAATTTTAACCTTGCGTTCCAAGTTGCACATCCTGAATCAAAGGATGACATCTACAGATGGGGATGCAGAGTTCCCATTGTTCCAACAGACGCAGAACGTGTATGAATCTTGTTAAGATATTACAATCTACTAATTTATTCATTGCACAATATAACATTTCGTGATTGCAGGGCTCTGTCAGGTTATTTGGTTTTCAATTTCATGCATTCATGGTATGATGGAGCGCTATTTTATCCGATACCTAGGGTAAGTACTTCACCATGCCAATTTATATACACGTTGCATATGACCTTTTCATAACAATGTTGTATAATTCATATGTAGGATGGTCGTGAACTAAGGAAGCGGTTTCTGGTACATATTCTCAAATATGAAGACAATGAAGCTTTAAGCAATATCCCACCCATTATACGAAGCCTTATAGATCGTATAAATAGGTGGACCTTCATGAAATACTATTGATAATGTTGCTTACTTGTTTTTTTACCAATTTTGTAACTAAGTATAATACATACATATATACGGTCACTATTAGATGTTTGAGTCGACGCGATTGTTTAAATATCTGGTTATGTGTCTTTTTATATTAGTGGACATATATATATTCATATGATCATAATTTTGTGTGTGTGGAGATATGTGTGTGTGTGTGTGTTGCAGGTTGTTGGGCATGAAAAAGACCTACGTGAAGTGATAATAATTTTTTTTAATTACTTAAAAAATTACATTTTTTATTATAGATTATAATACGTGCGTGGCACGTGCACTTTTACTAGTGGGCCTATGGGGGTTAGTACCATCCATCAACATATTTGATGTTGAAACTACATAATGTGAGTCGATGGCTTGCGGGTAAAATTGCTAAACATCCCTATGGCATGCCAATGAAACTTCTAACACAAGGTGTGTTGTATTGACTAATCGAACTCATCATGTTGTTCATACACATGTTGACTTATGGGGTTATCGATGCGTGAGAGTTCAAATTCACATGTCAATATGTTGCTAAGATAAGGATATATATAAACATGGAGAAGATTTTGCATCGGTTCTCGCAAGCAGTGGCGGTGTTTGAACAAAATCACATGAAGGCGAAGTTGCACAATAACATGTATATTCTATTAGTGCCATTTAATACGACTATGCCAAGTTAGATATTGTAGCACTCACTTTTCCTCTTGTCCCTCGCCTCTTACACCACGCACCGCCTCGACTCCGGCTATCTCTTTTGGTCCATGCCACAATGTCGCTTGAATCCGTTACACCCGAACATAGATTTACATACCCGTAGCTCCACGTCGTCCCCTCAGGGGCCGTGAAGGGCGTCAAAACCTGCTCACCGATGTGGTGCCCTCTCATGCCACTATGCCTTCTCGCCCTCGTGTAGAGGATTTCCAAATGTAGTGGCCGTAGGCATGCATGATTGGTGCATGTAAAATGCATCCATGATCTTATTTGTTTATTGTATTTGTTTGGACTAACTACTAATAGTTGCATAAGTGCTCCATTTCATACACTTTGTTGTGTATAAATTACATGAAAATTGTTAAGAAGTCCTTATTGAAGTTGAATTTGGAGTTTTCTAAATCTACCTTTGCAGAACAATTCTTAAATATGGCCACAAAACGACCCAATGATGACGATCAAATGGAAAATGTTACAACATGAAAGTTGATGGAATATTTTAACATCATTTTGAACATATGAAACTTCAAATCCAAGGTCGTATGGTCCAATTATCGACTTGTCGCGGAAGGCCCAAAACTGCAATACAAGAATCCAAAAGTGGATGACAGGATTAGTTACAAATCTTGCCATATCCTCCCTCTATTTCAAAACATAAGATGTTTTAGCCTTTTCTCACATGCATATATCTAGACATCTGTTAGTATGTAGGTTGTGAGCAAAATGAGTATACCCATGGGTGGATGCAACATGTAATGCATGGGGGTCAGCTGCCCCCACTCAAATTTTTATCTCTTTGTAATTTGCGTAGTTGAATAGTGATTTGCCCCCACTTAGCAACAAATTTTGCCCCACTTAGCATCACTTGCCCCCCTCCCCCTAAATTTTATTCCTGTGTCCGCCCATGAGTGTACCTACACACTAAAAGTCATATAGATAAATATGTTGTATAAAAGGCTAAATATCTTATATTTTGAAACAGATGGAGTATGATGGATTGGACTATAGGTCGGTTTAAGAGACTTGTATGGACAGAGAGCATCCCTAGAAAGATTCTACGGGTGAACAAAAGGACCTTGGATCAAAGAGGTTAAATCTCATGATCAAGATGAAGTCTCCAACACTAAATACACTATATGCATGAATCGAAACCATATTTTTAAAGGCCCCAAGCAAAGTCACGAATTTGCCCTCCCTTAATGCCATCTACAATGGGAGGGTTCGTCTACACTACGGGAGGCCGATGAAGAAAATAGCAAGGAGACGGTGATGTGGGCAATTGGGCCAAATAGCTAATGAGTAAAATACATGGTTAGTCACTGAATTTGAGTCGGTAACTCGCCGTGGTCACCGTACAATAGAATATGTAATTTACGGTTACTAAATACGCATTAGAAGTTCATCGGAGGTCACCAGAGCATGTAGAGCTCTGTATTTGCTGACGTGGCAAGTGCCCGACCCACTTGGCAGGCTCCCAAATATCTGCAGTGATTATTTACGAATAGCAAAAAAATAGAAGGACTAAACTGTAAAATTAAGGAGATAAGGCTCGCTTCTCTTCCGCCACTCCCCGTCCACCGCACGGAAGCAACGGGCGGGCCACCATCGACCGCATCTCCGGCAAGCCCTCCAGCCCCGCCGCCAACCTCCTTTGTCGCACCTCCTCGCACGGAGGCGGTCATCATTTTTTAGCAGGATCGGAATTTCTCGCCGGAGACAAGCACGTCGAGTTCCTCGCCGGGGAGTTTGTCCTTGACGCATATGTGTGCCAGGTTTCTCGCGAGCGCGGCGAGGCAGGAAGCACAGAATCCAGCAGAGAGAGGAAGGACTACAAGCGGCCGCGTCTTCGTGCTCGCCGTCGCAGGGGCTGTCCCCGAGCTCGCTCTCACCGTGGCTGGCGTTGTCCGCACGCGGGGGTTGAGGTAACGACATGGATGATTCGTCTGTTCTCCCTAGTGCTGGTGCGGAAGTCAGCGACGGCCGGGGAGGACGCGACGGACGGCTTCGAGCTCGCTGGAGAGGAGTAGGACCAAGACACGGGAGACGGACGGTGCGGCCTCCCGACGATTCCTCCTGCGGTGAGGTTGAGGAAGACGAGAGGCTCGGCGGGGAAATGAGCGCGAACGCATCATGGGACACGAGCGGACTCCCGCGGCTCACGCTCGCCGTCGCGGGCGACGGCCGGCGCACCGGACGGATGCGGCGGTCGTCGAGGAGGCGACGCTGGGAGCACGCGCAGCAGCAAGGAGGCAAAGGAGGGGCCCCGATGCTCCGTCAACGAACTGTTGTGGCGGCCTCCGGCCCAGTGCGAGGCAGGGGCAGGGCGCCGCCGGCCAGGCAGATGCAGGGGAGGGGAGAGGATGGACTGTAGCGGGGAAGAAAATAAATATCTGGGGGTTATTTGTAAAATAAAACTGGGCTATGACCTGACAGATGGGTCCAACGTGTGCCACATCAGCATATACGAAGCTCTACCGCGACAAGTGACCTCGTGTGAACCTCTGACACGTATATAGTGACCGTAAATTGCGTATTTCATTGTACAGTGACCATGATGAGTAAGCTACTCAAGTTCAATGACTAACCATGTATTTTACTCATAGCTAATAGTACTCAAATGACTGACTCTAGGAATCGAAGCCCAAGCTAACCAAGCAAAGCATCTATAAAAAAACCAACCAAGCATAGGAGCATGGACTGTTATATCTATCGATGATTATGTGTAGTGTCATTTAGGGCAAGCTGCTCGCCTGCTCCATCACGTAAAAAACATTTTAACTAATTGCAAACACTTGAGGAAACTATAGTTTGCAAGTTGACCCCACACGTCATGTCGCATGCTGCATATTGTAAATCTGCAAAGTTGGCGCAACTAATTTGGAAGGGAGCGGGTATAGGAACACAAAATGTCAGAAAAATGCTTATTTCGAAACTAGAAAACCTTAGGCCTTGCATTGTGTAGGCTTGTGGCTGGTTCATGCTGTTACGAGTTAATTTCAAAAAACCACCACATTATCGTGCGAAGTTTGAAAAACTACCTTTTTTTTGAAATCGTAAAAACCACCACTATTGCGTCGGTTGCTTGCAATGTACACTGATTGCAGCGCTAACGCGATTTCTGATAAACAGGGCCCACTAACAGGCTGACGTGGCATGATGGAGGTTAACAGGTTCTACCAGATTTGCAACTAGGACCTCCAAATACATAATCTTTTTTACTTTATATCCTTTCTTTTCATTTTTTATTTAATATCCTTTCTCCCCCAAATGACCAACACACCATCGCCTGTCTCGTTCCCGACCACCGGCGCAGCAGCGTCCGCACCACCGCCTCGCTCTGCCCCATCCCGAGTTCTTCGTCGGAACCCTAGCCATGGCCGACGTCAAATCGCCGCCGTTCTGAGCTCTGATTCGCCCCGCTGAGCACGTCTGCCTCACCGCCTTGTCGTCTATAGCATCTCCGACAAAGGAATCGAGCCACCGCGCCATGAATCGACCTCGCGAGCGTCGCCTTCCCCGTCTCCGGCCGAGCACCTCTGTGGTCCCTGCGGGGAACAAACAGGGGCTCAGGCGTCTCCAAGCACGACCCCGCTGGTGCGGCGTCCAAGGAGGGCACGTGCGCATCCGAGCTTCGCCGGCCACGGGAGGGCATGGCCGCGCACGGGTGCGACGGCCAGGTCCGGCGAGCTCCCCAGCTCAGCCTGGGTGCGGGCGTTGCGAGCTCCCCAGCTCAGCCTGGGTGCGGGCGTTGCGAGCTCCGGCCATGGGCGCGGGCGGCCCAGGAGATACAGCCAGTGGCGGGGCTGGCGCTGCAAACTCTGGCCATGGCCGGGCGCGGGCATAGCTCCGGCCATGGGCGGCAATGGCGGGTGGTAGCTGTGTTGCGGGGAGGATTGGAGAAGATGAAAGAAAAAGAAAATAATAATAATAATAAAAGAAGCTGACAGGTGGGCCCCACAAATATTTACAAAAAAAAACCCTAAAAGTTTGATATGCCTAACGTTTTGGCCCATTCAACCTTCACTGCCTGCCACATCATCGCTGATAGTGGGTCCCTCTATCAGAATCGTTGTTAGCGTGGTTAAATCATAGCATCAGTGCACATTGCAAGCAACCAACGCAATAGTGGTGGTTTTTTGCGATTTAAAAAAAATGATAGTTTTTCAAACTTCGCACGATAATGTGGTGGTTTTTTTGGAATTAACTCTGCTGTTACCTGTTCCGTTAGTCGTGGTGGTAGTTTAGAGTAAGCATCTCTTGAAGTCCCGTCCTTGGCTGATTAGTTTTCTTTTAAGTTTTAATACCGTCGATCTGCTGACAGACAGCATATTTTAGCATGTGCCTTGGCTCTTGAAGTACCAAAGCCAAAGGAGTAGGCTGTCAGAAAAGGCAATTGCAAACCGATCTAGACTAGTAAAACAGTTGCTAAAGCCTGGATCAGCTCTCAACGAAATTTCATTAGTCATTACACGCAATCCTAACACAATGTGCACCAGTATCGAGCTCCATCAAGAAATTAACGCTCCCGCATGAAACCGTACCACAATTTCAACCGTAAATCCAGGCTGTAAGAGTGTATGTTTCTTCGTTCCTGAACTGCTAGTTTTCCACAAGTCACAAGTGTGAGTCCTCGCCTTAAGTATGGACTAAACATATGTTCTCTCTTCTCTCCAGATCCCGATCTATCCAACAAGAGATCAAGCATATCCTGCAGTGCAGACGTAAACGATCGTGCCTTGCACTGGTTAGTTCCGGCCTAATCCGGAATGAGAAAAATAATCTGTTGAACAAGCTTGGCCGGCTTTGTTGCACTTGCACAGTTCAGAAAATCGTAAATTCTTCACCATCGGGTCGACACAAGAGTACAAGACATGCGTGCCTGTTATGTCAGAACAGAGTGACCGACTCCACTACTCCAAACAGGACAGAGTGTCGATCACGTCGGCCATAGAAATTTTCAACGATAATACATGACCCCGACGTTCATGGGTTTGAAATTTTACGGAGTCGTTGCCCTGTTTGAAATTTTCAACTATGATCTGTAATTCTATTTCAGAATTCCGATGGTGTGTAACGCTCTCGGTAACAGTAGTGACCAGCGTGTGACATCTTCAACTTTATCAGCTGGGATCACCTGAATGCGTGGATGACTTCTTCACATTGGGTTTATCTTCTCATCATAGTTATGCTTTTGATAGCAAATCTCAGGTGGGAAACAACAATCTAATCTTCTTTTTAGTTTACAATAATCTACCTAATCTATGTTTAACCTGAAATTTGTGGATCGAAAGAAATTACCGTATCTTTTTGGGAAAAGTCTTCTTTCCGGATCGATTTCTTGGTAAGATGTAGGACAAAATTAAGCATATATTATCTGAAAAGATAACCTGTCCCCTCTGTCATTTTAAACGGCTGTCTTGCCACCCGTACATCAGCTGTCCTAGCTGGGTCTTGTCTTTCAAATCTTTTTTAAAACAGGAGGAAGATAATAGAAAAGCATCTTACGAGATGACAATATTCTCTTATCTGAAGATACACACTCAGTCCCAACTCATGCACATGGTCTACTTGCGCAGGGGTGTCCCACGCTGCTATGTGGGCGGCACCGCAATTAAGGGTGCTTCGGTAATGATCGGCTGGTGTTCCTAAAAAAGAAGCAACGATCGGTAGGTTTGTTGAATCTCATAGTTAACATTGATCGCTTGGTTTGATTCTCAGAGTTAACACCATCTTTCACAGTCCGATTGTGATGTTTATTGTTACTTCAAGTAAACAAGAGCCAGATAAAAAATTGGTGCCCTTTTCATGAATTAATAAAAAATAAGCATAGATAAGTTTGATTAATGGTGGACTTTGGCATTTCATCTTATACTAGCTGAATGCTCGTGCGCTGCTACGAGTTTTTAAAATTTCAAAAAATTCAAATGTTTGACTTTGTGGTATCTTGTTATAGGCCATGAATATCTCTATGCTAGTTTTGAATGTCAAGTTTGTCCCTCACGCCTCCTCCATGCAGCGCCTCTTCCATTTTTTTCTATTAGGGCGACACTACCGTGAGTACCTGACGATGGTCTTTCTCCTCTCACTACAAACCTCTCTTGTCGCGATGCTCATTGTGCCGCTCCATCTCCAGATTGGATGTTTAGGCCACCATCAACATTTATCATCAGCTAATTCGTATTTGGTGAACACTAAAGATTAGAAGGCACATGTTTCAGGGGGGAACTATATTTTCCAGATTTGCCCATTCTTCTTGCATCCGATGGACCCTTCAAGCTATCTCATTTGGATTCATCATTTGTTCCCCTTATAGTGATGCACTCCTTGGTGGCCGAATGCCAGCGCACATAAAAAATTCTAATTAGGAGATATGTTTCATCTTCTCTCAAAGAACTGAACAAATCGAGCATTCATCTAAAAATTAAATTACCGGCATTAATCCATATAACAACATTGCCGAGTAGCATCTATTCCAAAACATCTAGCTGATCAAAGAATTGCATCAATGACTCATAGACAACAAATTACTAATGAAACCATACAGACATACACCACACAATTCAATAGGCGCAGATGTCAAAGCGAGTTTGACAAGCAGATGTCATACGTGAACACGCATCGGCCGATAGGACCAAATCAACGCCCCCATCAAGGCCATATGCTCTATCGAGAAGAGGACATGTCGATGCGGCCATTGACAGATCCCAGCACGCGGTGCAGCATGTCGATGCGTCCGTCCGCGGTCTTGGTGCCGGTATGGCAGTCATGCTGATGGAGAGCACCTCGTGGAACACGGCCACGAGCGGCTGCCACAGTTGTAGGAAGTTGACGGGGCAGCGCACCGAAGTGGGTGCGGCAAGGTCACAGGAGTGCTTGAAGACAGCTGGGGCAGGAACCGGAGGGAGGCGGCGTGCCATGGCCAGAGGGAGCGGCAACGGGCTGGTGTGGCGGCGCAGGGCGACAACACAGGGTGGAGATGTGGCGGCGTCGATTTTTGCCCATGGGGTGCGGTGGATTCGGGGAAGAGGGAGATCATGACTAAATTGCAAAAACATCATGATGGAAAACAGTATTGCTGGGACGACGGAGTTCGGTGCGGGAGAAAATGTTTCGGGTTTGGGCAAGGAAACATACTTTAGGTGGACTAAAAGCGTATTTGCGACCGATGTTGCAACGGGAGTGAAAATTCATGTCCTTCTAGCTAATTGATTAGTACCGTTACTCACTTTAAAGTAGATTATGAGAATATTTAAAATGGAAGAAAAAGGTTTAATGCATTGTGTGTGAAAAAATTTACATGTGTCTTTAGTTCTGAACTCCAAAGCTTCATGCGCGAAAACAAATATGGGCTAAAGCCTTGTAAACTCTTACAAAATAAAACTATAATATTTTCTTGTTATCTTGAAGCTATACCGAATCAAGAGAAGAAAATATGTTTGAGAAGATTTAAGAGTAGGTCTGCAATTAAACATTAAGCATGCGATATATGAATTCCATGTCGGTCAAAGGAATGAAGCTAACATGCTAACCAAATATTCCCCAGTTATCTAATTCTTGAATTGAGTGGCAACTGGCAAGCACTGATGAGGATAGTAATATTACTATTGAACAGAAGTACATAACAGATCAAATTTATATATCATGTGTTTTTACTTTTCATTAGCACCGATGGTTCTTTACCATATCGGTAGGTCCATAAAAATTGAGCTAGCACAACATGCATCGTTGCCGGCAGCTCACATGGTTGCTCTGAACTTCGGTTACAGGTAAGGTTAGCATGATGGGCAAATTGGCGGGTGTGTTGGGCGATCATCCCTAAAATATCTACTGTAGATGGTCGTTAATCAGTACTGCCGATGACTGATTTCTGAAAGATGTAATAATGGGGTCGCAGTACAGTTACAAGGTTAACTGAATTCCACATGTAACTGTCTACTGAACATGAGGACGTGGACGACACCATCAGTACGCGGTGAACTTCAGTGGGCGACCGGTGTGGATTTCCCCTGAGCGGTGTGCTGAACTCCCGTGGGAAAGAGCGGCAACCGGCCGTGGTCGCGGCTGCCCCAGCCTCAAGCTCGACGCAACAGCGGAGTCCACGGACCTGGCGCAACGGTAGGGCCTAGGGTCATGGCTGCCGTTGGGTAGGGTATGAATTAATCCAAATCCATACCCAAAATTATCCATACCCATTACATATTATATTGCCCATACCTAAAACTAATGGGTATTACCCAATGGATATGGACAAACCCGTGGGTAAGCAGAAGCCAATAACGTTGATTCTCAAAAGCGTGAGCAACTCGTTAAATGTCCATAGCATCCTCTGCCAGCTAGTTAAATGTCCATAGCATCCTCTGCCAGCTAGTCGCGGCATGGGAAGAAGTCAACATGCAGAGGACTGCGGCAGGTCTCCTCGCTGACGTCTATTGCTTCCATCCGTAGCCGCCTGACATAGTGCGGCGGGTGGATGGGTATGGATTTATTCGCTGTTTAACGGTTAATTACCCTCCCCATACCCAGATTTTATTGGATAATTTATTTTTACCCATACCCTACCCAATTACAATGGGTATGGGTATGGACACGGGTGATGGTTATTCAGCGGCAGGTTTACCTAGGGTCACTCCTCGACCAAGAAGCTGGCCGTAGTTACAGGATGCCAGTGTGGCGAGTGGCTGCGCTAGATGATGGAGGGGATGTGCAAGGGGCGCTGGATCTATCCCTTTGCTCGCAATACTCCTGCTCCTCGTCTTCCTCGATGGTGCTTGCCAATCGAGCGGAGCAGGGCAAGGAGGTGGCGGGGATGGTGGTCTCTGGTGTCCTTGCTCAGGGAAGGGCGTGGCGGGGACTTCGGGCTGAATAGGCCGCTTTTAATCCGGTTCGGTCGCCAGAGGCCTCAATTCACCGGTGGCTGGCGTGAATCGAGCGGAGCATGGGCATGAATTGGGAGGAGGCGCACGCGGGTGGCATGCCGACTGAGGAGCGCGATAGTGCGGAGGCATGGCGGTCTGCGCTCTAGGGGAGAGATGGAGGCAGCGCTCGGGGCCGATCCTGGTCGACGGCGGCGCTCCTGCCAAGTGGCGGCCGGAGGTGATTCGGCACGCAGGCCGGGAGCGGAGCGCGCGGGGCGCACACGCGCGGGTGCAGGTCGGGGCGCACTTGGATGAGCCCGAGCCAATGGACAATGCGTCGATGCCGGTGAGCACGCAACCGCCGAGGCCTGAGTAGGCGCAGGGCAAGGGCGCGAGCACGCGGGCGCAGGCTCGGCAAAGGAGAAGCAGGGGAGCGGGCGCAGCCCAGCAGGGCATTGCCGCGAAGTAGCAGATGCAGCGCTTGGGAGCTGATGCAGGGATCGACGGAAGGAAGCATGCGCGCGTCCAGGAGGAGGGCCGCTGGAGCCGGCGCGGAGACGCGCGGACGTGCAGGCAATGGCCAGAGGTGGGCGTGCGGGCGCGGAGGCCTGGAAAAGCGACCCAGAGAAAACGTTTCGGGTGATGTGCGGGACGGACGGTGGATTATGCCGCACGGAGAGTGGATTGAAAACGTACTTTCGGTGGATTGAAAGCGTACTTGCGAGCCATGGACCATACCTCTAGCAATATTATTAGTAGAGATGACTTGGAAGAAAAACAGTCACTCCTTTGTATATTGTTTAACACAGAGTTAGCACAGAGTTTTAACACAGACAGAACGAGATGGCAATAGTCCACTTAGTTCTTGAGCGAGTGCATTTTAAATTGTAACATGCAATCCTAACTTCATTTTCAGTGACACATTTGTACATGTTTTTTTAACAATTTGAAATGGTCATACACCGAAAAGAGACTTGGCATGAGAAAACTATACTTGTTTTAGTGAACACCACACAAAATCAATTTCAAAACAAAAACTATGTCTAGTCTGACCGAAAATCAACTCTTCCTTTTTGCAATATCCAATGCTCAAATTAACAAAAGTGAGCTCTAAACAATGTCTAAGTGGGGGATTTAAGGAGAGCTTGAGGGTATTATTGCCAGCTTATGGGTTGTGGCCGAAACAAACTCTTGGTATGCAATGTATTATGTTTGTCATTTTACTTTGACTTTGTACATTTTATTGATCTAAAAAAAATAAAAAATTGTTCAATCCATGTCTTTGGTTAAGGGTGTGAGGACAAGCAAGTCTGCTAAATTGGAGAAACGATGGTTGGGAGGCCATATTGGAAGATGTCAATTTAGAAAGAAAATGACATCTCAACCCCAAGTATAAATGGAATGGCAACAAAATGGAGGATATCGAGAAAAGGTGATACACCATGCCACTATTGAAATTTCTATAGTATGGACACCTTCTATGTTGCTAGGTACTTTATGACCACTGACTTTCACCATCACTTTAATGAGCTATCTTCAGAGTTGCTTCAGACTTTTCTTGTCTTGACTCAAGAGACTCATTTTCTAGGTTTATTGTGAATAAGATTGACCGCCTTAATGAGATTTATCATGGATCTTAGTATGAGCATATAAAAGGTAATCTTGAGCAATTCATTATTCATATGATGAGGAGAATTGAAGACTTTTAAATTTGTCTTGATAACTGAAAGGTGCACCATGTTTTGTGCGGTTTATCGTCTTCTTGAGCTGGCATTGTTGTTATCGTTGGCAGCGATAACATTTGAAAGGGTTTTCTCGATGACAAAGATCATCAAGACTGAGTTGCGCAACGAGATGTTCGTGGTTCCTTTCCGATGACTTGATGATGTGCTACATCAAGCGAGATATATTCAGAAGTCTTGATCGATAAAATTACGGAAGATATTTGCAATAAAGGTAGAGCTTTGTCAGTACCTAGGACTTCTATACGTCATTAAAACTTCATTATGGGCATGCTTTATATTCAACTGGGCGACGAGGAGGCGGTGATGTTGGAGAACCTTTTTCGACATCTACGGGTTGGCAATGGTGATTGTGGTGTCCTACTACTACGAGTCCCTGATTGTTTTGGAGATGCTTATTTCTTATTTTTTTTCTTTCATTTTCTTGTTGGGTTGTGTGCATTCTTAGTGCCTCGACTGATTTTTGATATTATGTTTTTGATACTAATATATTTTCTTTATAAAAACTTATATTCAAATATTTTTGTATTTCTAATGTACTAAAGGATTGTGTTAGATTATATATAACATTAATGTCTCAAAAAATATTTTGATTTTTGCATTATTTTAAAGTTCGTTCTACCTTAGATATTTTCCGTCCTCCTCTTCTCACCATGCAGTAGTTGCACCATCTAGGCATCTACCATGCTCACAAATCTGATCGTTAGAAAAGAAATCTCTAATCATTACACTTGTATAACCTAATTATACGACCAGTTCATCACCGCACTCATAACTCGCAAGATTCCAGCCGGAAAAAGAAAATAGAACTCATCATCAATCATAGAGAGAGAGAGAGCGACCGAGCTGCAAAACAATCATGCAAGCCGCTACTGCACAATGCATCGGAGCTGTCCCACGCAACGGCGCCGCACCGCACCGCACAGCTCAGTTCGGCCGGAAGCTCCACCCTTTATAAACCCCAGCTCGCCGCTCCATTGCTCCCACCACCACCCACACACACACACATTCCAGCTCGCAGCGCAGGCAGAGGGAAGCCGAGGAGCGAGCCACCAAGAAACCCAAGCAAAGGTTTGCGCAATGGCCGCTTCTCAGCTCACCATCCTCTCCGTCCTCGCGCTCCTGGCCGTGGCCGCCACCGCCCAGGCGCCTGGCGCGGCCCCCGCCGCGGCGCCCATGGTCCCGCCTCCCCCGCCGGCGACCCCGCCCCCGGCAATGGCGCCCCCTACCCCCGCGCCGATGTCCCCGCCCCCTACCGCGGCCCCGGTGCCCGCGCCCGCCGTCGCGCCCACCGTCGCCCCCACCGTCGCCCCCACTCCCTCCGCCATGGCACCGGCGCCCGCGGACTCCACCATCTCCTCCCCTCCGGGCCCCGGCCCGGACGTGGCGCCCACCGCCGAGCCTACCTCCCCGAGCGCCGCCGCTGGACTCCGCCCCGCCTTCGTGCTGGCCGCCGTTGCCGCCGCCGCCTACGTCTTCTAGGCTGCCCGATGATGTATCATTTCATTTCATTGTTTCTTTGCTCCCTTCGTTCTGTTTCTTTCACCCCCCTGTCTTCCCCCCTTCCGTCCGCACATGATCTGATGTAATTACGAGCATTGATTTAATTTATGCATTTTACCATTCTTATATCTTGAGATGCGCTTCTGTGTGCTGTAACGATCCTTACGCATATTATTTCACTTCCTCGTTAATTACTGAGCTCGTTAGTGCTGTTGCTGTTTGAGAAGGCTAGCAGCCAAGATCGAACAGTTTCAGAAAACCAGAAATGTGGAAATAGCACCGGTGCATTAACGGTCAAGTTCACTCGCCGGCTCACCGCAGTGCGCAGATCATAGAACTAAACCAAAAGATGCCGTTGGCACTGAAGAACACCTGAGATCAATGGTTTTGGCTAACAAGAACGCATTATGCCACCACCATTTTTAATTTCTTGACACCCGTATGGCTGTAGACTATCAACAGCAAAGAACAATCTCACTGAAAATCCGTTGCTACATCTGATCTGAGCCAGATCCATCGCCCATTGTTGCATATAGTACTGCGCCTAGTACAGGCTCCTTGTGCAGATGCAGGCTGTCACGCCCCTGTTGAGCCGAGCTTGGTCCATGATGCCACCATGATCCTGACGGGCGAGAAGCTCTGGCTGTCTGACGAGGCGGGCAATAGAAAAGTAGCAGGAAATTTGTCCGCTGGCGCGCCGTGCGTAGTCTAGTTGGGGTACGGGTAGGAGGAGCAGCAGGTGGGGCCGGGCCATGTGCCCAGATTGGGTCGGACGGACAGCTGTGCATGTGCCGGTGCAGCTGGTTGGTCCACCGGGAGCTTTGAACCACGCGCGCCCATGTGGCCGGCCGCGCCCAACGCGCCGGCGGCTCCGGGAGCTCCATTGTCCCACCTCGCTCCTCGAGGCTGAGCGGCTCGATCTGAGACGTCCAACGGCTGATCCGGCGGCTCGGAGAGTAGTAGCTCCGATCAAAGAAACGGGGAGCTCACGGTGGTGTCACCCACACCACCTGGTCAAGCAGCGTGCTGCTTCGCTGTTGTACGTGGTAATTTTTTTTGTGGTAACTATATCCTCTAGTGGATCTCATATCGCCTCTGATGATAAATCAGCATTTTCATCTTATATGTATTTGATATTGTGGTTGTCGATGATGTTTCTAGTTACTTGATTAAATTTTCTAAAATATCACTTCGGCCAAAACTTAAGTATACTCAACATATTTTGGCTAATCGTTTTCCTCTCTCCCACGCAAAAGAAAGAGAGGCGGCGGTTAGGGTGGAAACCCTAGCAGCCGCCGCCATCTGCCTCATCATCGCCATCTATGATCGGGAATCAACGGGTCTCCCACCTCCTCTGCTTGCCACTCCAGTGGCAGGAGAAGGTGGGGACCTCGGACCTACGCTCAGCGTTGTTGAAGGGCCCCTAAGTTAGAGTTTGGTCTATCGGCATCATCGTTATGGTGGCTATGGCGGCATTGTGCGGGACAAGAATAAGGTCTTCCCACCTCCTCGTCCACCTCGTTGGCGGCGATCGTTGAGGAGGGCGGGGATTCATCTGATCACCGCTTCCAAGTGGTGGATTTCGTCCAGTCTACGTATTTTACAAGTTTGGTGTTAGAAGCTTCGGATCAATTCAAGGGTTCAACGGCGATAATTTCGGCTAGCTACAAACATGTTTGGGAAACCGTGGGGTGCATTCCACATGGATGATCGGCCATATAGAGCCAACAAATTGGCAGCAAAAACACATATGCTCAATGGCCTCATTACTATATAAAAGTAAATATTACCCACATGTACGTTTAGAAACCTTTGGTTAGAGTGAGACCTTTAAACATAGTCCCAAGAAAAAATTTCACCCCTAAAGGTTTTTAAGGTTTCAAAGCTACATGTTTGTTAAAGAAAACACTATGTATAAGAGTGTAACAAGTTTTCCTAAAACTACCTTTTTGTGTGGGTTTTAGCAAAAATTGATGTTGGTTTTGTGATTAAGATTCATAATACATGATTATCCCACTCCACTAGCTTATGCAAAATAACATCACAACCAACAACCATTGGGAGAAAAAGGTGTTTATCACCTCTATAGTTATTTCATGTTCATAACACATTAAGTGAAATAAATTTCAACGAAAAACAGAAAGGGGTGCATCTTTCAACCAACCGATTCCCCATTATCCACCATACTTAGTTCTAAAGGTGTCAAAGTGGAAGAAATATCGGTTAACCTTAATAATACCTGCCCAAAAATAGGGAGACCTCCGATCTCTGTTCAATTTAGAGGTGGCTGGATCCCAAATGTTTGCTTAGTATCAACTCCTCACACCTATCGTCTATAGTCAAAAACTTAAAAAGATTCTTAACTCGTAATGATTCATTATGGGCAACATGGTCCTAGATACCTACCACCTGATATTTGGGGCGACAAAGAACAGTCCATTTTGAAGGTTGGTACTTTTTTTGGATATAAATCACCTTGCCAACAAAACCTAGAATAAGAATACCCCGATCTTCGGAGTACTCCCTGCTGAACTTGAAAGTCATGCATCATATGTTGTACTAAGATGATGGAGGTAGAACTGGTAGGAAATTGTCATCCTACATCGAGCAGGTGTTTCCCTTTCAAGTATTCAAGCATTTTTTTGATGCCTTACTATTCCATGTTTCTTAGCTTCTAATAATTTAGAATGTCATTGTAGTGTAGGGGGCGGCAGCGGTGGGGGGGGGCATTTCATATTAAAGAATCTCGTTGTATATTGAATAGTAGCTTCATAAACTTTGTCAAAGAAAAAAATTCTTAGTAGAAATTGATTTTCTGTCTTGAAAGTTTCTGAAATGCATAAAGGGAGCATAAAATTATAATCCTTATCCACATATGGTCAACAAAAATCCTTTCAGAGCCTCGAGAAAAGCGTATTCCTCCTTCTCTTCCTGGATACATGATACGTCTCAAACGTATCTATAATTTTTGATGCTCCATGCTTGTTTATACACCATTTGCTTTGTGTTTTGATACACTTCGTGGCGTTTTTATGCAATTTCTATAACTAACCTATTAACGAGACGCCACAGTGCCAGTTCCCTGTTTCTGCTATTTTTGTGTTTCAGAAAAGCTACACAGGAAATATTCTCAGAATTGGACGAAACAAAAGCCAAAGTTCCTATTTTTCCTGGAGCGTGACGGAGTCCAAAGCAGATACGGAGGGGGGGCAGGAGGTGGCCGCACCACCCCATGGCGCGGGCCACCCCCTGGCTATGCTGGGGCCTGGTGTGGACCCCTAGTCCACCTCCTGACGCCGCCCTTCCGCCTATATATTCCCCTCGACGGGAAAACCTAAAGGACTGATACGTCTCAAACGTATCTATAATTTTTGATGCTCCATGCTTTGTTTTACACCATTTGCCTATTGTTTCGTTACACTTAGTGGCATTTTTATACGCTTTCCGGAACTAACCTATTAACGAAGTGCCACAGTGCCAGTTCCCTGTTTTCTGCTGTTTTTGGTTTCAGAAGTGATACACAGGAAATATTCTCCGAATTGGACGAAACAAGTTCCTGGAGTCATATT
This sequence comes from Dactylis glomerata, assembly GCA_007115705.1. NCBI lineage: Eukaryota > Viridiplantae > Streptophyta > Magnoliopsida > Poales > Poaceae > Dactylis > Dactylis glomerata. Next base: position 4,790,976 of record QXEO01000625.1, on the reverse strand, counting down.
TCATCGGGGAGCTCCCAAACATCCGAAGACCTGACGGAGGGGGGCCACGAAGCCCCCACACACAGGGGCGGCGCGGCCTGGCCCCTGGCCGCGCCACCCCCTTGTGAGGGTACGTGGTCCACCCTCTGACAACCCCCTTTCGCCTACATATACCCCCTGACGAGAAAAACCTAAGGGCGAGATCAGTTTTCCAGAATACATCGCGATCCGCCGCCGCCGTCGACCCGAAGATCGGGAGGGTCCAGAAGCTCTTCCCGGCACCCTGCCGGAGAGGGGAATCGCCACCGGAGGTCTCCTTCATCGCCATGATTGCCTCCGGAGCGATGAGTGAGTAGTCTACCTTGGACTATGGGTCCATAGCAGTAGCTAGATGGTTGTCTTCTCCACCATGTGCTTCATGTTTAGATCTCATGAGCTGCCCTACATGATTGAGATCACCGTTATGTAATACTATGATGTTGGTTTGTTGGGATCCGATGAATATTGGTGTTTATGATTAAGTTGCTGCACTGAATTTTATCTTATATTATCTCTATGATGTTTATGATCTTGCATGCTCTCCGTTGTTAGTGGCTATCTTGGCCGAGTAGTTGCTAGTGACTCCAAGAGGGGGTATTTATGCTCGATAGTGGGTTCATGCCTCTATTTCACCTGGGGGAGTGACAGAAACCTCTAAGGTGGTAGATGTGCTGTTGCTACTAGGGAGAAAACAACATTCATATGCTCGAGGGCATATGCTTTGTTTACATTACACACTTTGCTTAATGCAATTATCTGTTGTTCGCAACTTAATACTTCTAGGGTGTTCGGATGATATCCCCGGGGGTGGATTATTAGTCATAGATGCAGTTGGATGGCGGTCTATGTATTTTGTTGTAATGCCCAGAGTGAATCTCATAGTGATCTTCTTGACATATCACGTTATCTTTATTCTATCAATTGCCCAACTGTAATTCGTTTACCCAGCATGTTATTTATCTATGGAGAGACACCACTAGTGAACTGTGGACCCCGGTCCTATTTTAATCATATTGCAATCACCTGTTTACTATTCCCGCACTGTTTACTTTACTAGCATATTACTACTGTTTTCCACTCGATACACTCATAACCTTTGTTTCAAACAAACCGGTGAGATTGACAACCTCATCGCAAGTTGGGAACAAAGTATTTGTCTGTGTGTGTGCAGGTTCCACAAACACCTTCAGTCGTCACCGTCTCTCTTCTCCTGATCGATAAACCTTGGTTTCATAACTGAGGGAAAACTTGCCGCTGCACTCATCATACTTTCCTCTTGGGGTTCCCAACGGGCTGGTCATTCACCACGCACAAGGACGCCTGCTTTCACCAGTCAGCAGCACTTTTTCTGGCGCCGTTGCCGGGGAAGGAAGAGAAGACTTCTGCGAGGGGAGTTCTTCGCACACACATTCTTTACTTTGTTATTTGTTTTGCTTTACTTTACTTTATTTTACCTGCATTGCTTTTTATCAAAAACCCAAAAAATTTAGAATCCTTGGTAGTTGTTTTTACTTGTTTACTTTCGTTTTGCTGAAATGGGTACTCCTGAAAACACCAAGTTGTGTGACTTTGCTAGCACGAACAATAGCGATTTTATCTGCACTCCTATTGCACCACCTGTTCTTGCTACCACTTTTTATGAGATCAAGCCTGCTTTATTGAACCTTGTTATGAAAGAGCAATTTTCTGGTGCTAGTACTGAAGATGCTGCAGCTCATCTCAACAATTTTGTTGAGCTATGTGAGATGCAGAAATATAAGTATGTTGATAGTGATATTATTAAGCTCAAGTTGTTTCCTTTTTCTTTGAGAGGAAAGGCTAAAGATTGGTTGCTGTCTTTGACTAAGAATAGTATTGATTCATGGGCTAAGTGTAAGGATGCTTTTATTGGTAGATATTATCCTCCTGCTAAGATTATATCGTTGCGTAGCAATATTATGAAGTTTACTCAGTTTGATAATGAACATGTTGCTCAAGCTTGGGAAAGAATGAAATCTATGATAAAGAATTGCCCCACTCATGGACTGACTACTTGGATGATTATCCAAACTTTTTATGCAGGACTGAATTTTTCTTCAAGGAACCTACTTGATTCAGCTGCTGGAGGCACTTTTATGTCCCTTACATTGGGCGCCGCATCAAAGCTACTCGACAACATGATGGTAAATTATTCCGAATGGCACACCGAGAGAGCTCCGCAAGGTAAGAAGGTAAATTCTGTTAAGGAAACCTCTTCCTTGAGTGATAAGATTGATACAATTATGGCTATGCTTGCTAATGGTAGGACTCATGTTGATCCTATTAATGTTCCTTTGGCATCTTTGGTTGCTCAAGAAGAGCAAGTTGATGTGAATTTCATTAGAAATAACAATTTTAATAACAATGCTTATAGGAACAATTTTGCTAGTAACAATTATAGGCCGTATCCTTCTACCAATGGTAATGGTTATGGTAACTCTTATGGTAATTCCTACAACAACACTAGGGCCGCGCCCTCCGAGCTTGAGGTAATGCTCAAGGACTTCATCGGTAAGCAAACTGCTTTTAATAAGTCTGTTGAGGAAAAGTTAGGCAAAATTGATGCTCTTGCTTCTAAAGTTGATAGCCTTGCTCATGATGTTGAACTTCTGAAATTAAAGGTGTTTCCTAATGATGTGAATGTGAACAATATTGTTGCTGCCGCTAATGCTACCCAAGTTAGAATTGATGAAAATATTAGATTGTTAGCGGAATTGCATGCCAGGTGGGAAAGAGAAGATGAGATGGCTAGAGAGATGAAGGTATGTACTATTACTACCTCTAATGATGTTGCTCCTACTGATAGCAACCCTCTTACTTTGATTGGTGTAGAGAAAACTCCCACTCCTTGTGCTAAAAAGCCTAAAACTGCCAAAACTTTTTCTCAAAAGAGTGCTGAAATTTTTCGGAGTGTGGGAGATGATAGCTCTATTTCTTTTAATGATTTTGATGTTGATGGCTGCAATATATCTGAAGTTATTTTGTTCTTGCAAAAGCTTGCTTTGACTCCTAATGCTAGTTCTTTAAATATTGCTTTTACCAAGCATATTACCAATGCTCTTATAAAGATTAGGGATGAAAAGTTGAAGCAAAAAGCCTCTGTTCCCAAGAAGTTAGAAGATGGTTGGGAACCCATCATTGATATGCATGTTAATGGTTATGATTGCCATGCTTTATGTGATCTAGGTGCTAGTATTTCTATCATGCCTAGAAAGATTTATGACATGCTTGATTTACCACCACTAGAAAAGTGTTATTTTGATGTTCCTATCGCTGATGTTGCTAAGAAGAAACCTTTGGGAAGGATTAATGATGTTCTTATTGTGGTTAACAATAACCTTGTTCCCATTGATTTTCTTGTTATGGACGTTGAATGCCATGCTTCATGTCCTATTATTTTGGGAAGACCCTTTCTTCGAACTGTAGGTGCTATTATTGATATGAGGGAAGGCACTATCAAGTATCAATTCCCACTAAAGAAAGGTATGGAACACTTCCCTAGGAAAAGAAAGAAATTACTTTTTGACTCTATTCTTAGAGCAAATTATGAGCTTGATGCTTCATCACTTGATATTACTTGATTCGCAATTTTCTGCGCCTAGCTCAAAGGCGTTAAAGAAAAGCACTCTTGGGAGATAACCCAATGTTTACTTTCAGTACTTTTTCTTTTATTTGAGTCTTAGAAGTCATTACTACTGTAATGACCGCTCTTTATCTTGTTTATTTCGTTTTTGTGCCAAGAGAAGCCTCTAATTTGAGTGAGGTAAAGATTTGGGGTTATTACTGTCCTGAAACTGTTTTCGGTGCTGCACCGTAAAAATTCGTGAAAATTCTCTGTTTATCTTTTGGACCTGCGATTTCTTGTTCTTATGCCCCAGGTTATATCCAAACTTTTCTTAGTTGAACACTTTTTGATTTGAGCAACGGAAAATCCCTCAAAAATTCGTCCATTATCAGCTGTCCAGTTTTGACAGATTTTTGCCAATATTTGTTTTTGCCACTTTATCGCTTTCTTTCGAGTTCTTTTTTATCATGAAACTCTTGTGGAAGTTGCTATAGTAGTATATACTTTATATGTGGTGGTTTTGGGTTGAAACCTGAAGCTAAAAGAGGATGAATATATTTTATGCTTACACTAATGTTGCTAATAGAATTGTGTTTAGTTTTGTATGAAGGAAGTTTTTAAGTGTAGGGATTGGAGAATGATGAGATGAGTTGAAGAATGGACAAAAGCTCAAGCTTGGGGATGCCCAGCACCCCAAGAAATATCCAAGAAGTACAAGCGTCAAAGCTTGGGGATGCCCCCGAGGCACCCCTTCTTCATCGGCAAAAATCAGGTCACCTTTCAAAACACTATATTTTTATTGCTTCATGCACTATGTGTTTTTCTTGGAGCGTCAGTTGTTTTAGTTTTCTTAGTTTGTTTAGTTTGTTTGTTTGCTGCAATAAATGGTTGGACCCCAACAAATTTCCTTTGGAGGAGATGTACTCGTTTTCATTTGCAAAGGATGCTCTAGTTTTCACTCTTATAAATCGAGCATTCTAGTTTTTCTGCTACTGCTTTTGGTTTTCGTTTTCGCCTTGATATGCATTCAGATCTTGTCATATCTTTTCATCAAGGTGCATTTTTGCCTCTGAACTTTATTGGTTTTCATCAAAAGAGGTGTTTTTAAAAATTTCAAATGGTGTTGGAAAAGAGAAAAAGCTTTGTGCAAAATAGTGGTACAAGAAGGAGCTTGTGTAGACTGCGGCTTAGGCTTTTTCATGTCATGCTAGATGTCTTTTTGATAGTATGCTTAGTGGTTTTGCTGTAGCATGACTTGTCTCAAATAACTGAGATTGCTTAATGAGCCTTTGAAAAAAAATCATGCGTTGTTTTTATTATATGGAAGCATTATTTTGGTTTTCTCCTTGATGCTTTATTTGGGTTGACTTGGCGCATGCTCACACATGTTAGACTCTTCCAAAGTCGCCATTAGCCTTCATGATCATTTAGTTTTTGACTTTTGATGCCATCGTATGCTTCTTTTAATGTCGCTTTGTCGCTTTGCATGATTATGGCCATTACTGCTCTCTTAGTCGGTCGCTCCCAGTCTTTTGCTAGCCCTCGCCTTGTACTAAGTATGAGCTCTACTCGTGCATCCAACTCCTAAAAGCCAAAGTTTTCCATTGTGTCCACCATACATACCTACTAGCAATTTGCTATTCCAAGTAAATTTGACTTGCTTTTATATTCTCTTCAAATTAAACTCTTACCAGTGTTATGCGAAATTCGGTCAGTAAAGCTCTCACGAACCGGAAGGCACACTTTACTTTTTCCTGTTCTAAAAATTTGACATTGTGGTCTTTTATGCTGAGTTGTTATGCTTGCAAGTTGTAAGTTGGATTCTAGCCCAACCATGCCGTCATGGGGCAAGCTTTCAACATTGCACTTCCTATTTGAGTTGATATTGTGATCTTTTGTTTATGGATGCCCGCTGTGTGAAATGAATTGGGAATCTTGTGAGGATCATGGAGTTTTTATATGTGTTAGGGAAACGCCGGGCCGCCAATCTAAGCCATGCATAATTCATGGTGGAAATTTGCAGCATACCCATGGTGAACATTCGACGACGCATCTCACAATAAAAAGCTAAACAATATAGCAAATAAAAGAGATGTCGAGGTGTTCATTGTCTGCTTGTCCTGTCATTTTGGTGTGGGCTTGTTCCATGTCATCGGGCACGGAGGTACCCCATTGGCGGTTCCCAATGATACGCATATACTTACAATGACAAGAGCCTTGCTTGGGACTCTAAGTAAACTAGCATAGTTTGGTTACTCGTATTCACGGGACACGAGGTTTTCAACTTATGATTTGTCAAGCATATGCATCATAATTGTTCTCGCATTAACTTTAACCATTCAAGATGCTTATGATGGGGGCAATGAGAGCTCAAAGCCGGTAAGTACCATAATTTTTGAAGGTTATAAAACTTGCAATCACTGCTTCCCTCTGCGAAGGGCCTTTCTTTTACTTTTTTGTTGAGTCACCACCTTCTTTCTTTATGCACCATTAAGAGAGCATAGTTGTCATTCTTAGTGTGATATGCATTGTCCCAAGGTTCATTGATTGACTCATATTGTTGGTTTCAGTTGTTCTTAAATTATTTGTATCTAGTCGCCCTCTTAAACTTTGAGGTGTCCTATGCATTTATGTTTTGCTCTCTTTGAAGGACAAGCTGAAAACCACTTGTATGTTTTCCTTATGATTTGAACACACGTTTGACTTTCATTGTTTCATTATCATGATCTTTTGTTTGTGTTCATTTGCATGTTTACAACATGGTTGCTAAGTTCTTATTGTCATGATTATATCTTTCATGCCCATGTTTTAAGTTCTATTGATCCCAGCTCATCAATGCTTACATATATGATCAAGATTGTGTAGGTGCATGTCACCTCAAAAATTATTCTTTTGTTATCACTTACCTACTCGAGGACGAGCAGGAGTTAAGCTTGGGGATGCTTGATATGTCTCAAACGTATCTATAATTTTTGATGCTCCATGCTTTGTTTTACACCATTTGCCTATTGTTTCGTTACACTTAGTGGCATTTTTATACGCTTTCCGGAACTAACCTATTAACGAAGTGCCACAGTGCCAGTTCCCTGTTTTCTGCTGTTTTTGGTTTCAGAAGTGATACACGGGAAATATTCTCCGAATTGGACGAAACAAGTTCCTGAAGTCATATTTCATCGGGGAGCTCCCAAACATCCGAAGACCTGACGGAGGGGGGCCACGAAGCCCCCACACACAGGGGCGGCGCGGCCTGGCCCCTGGCCGCGCCACCCCCTTGTGAGGGCACGTGGTCCACCCTCTGACAGCCCCCTTTCGCCTACATATACCCCCTGACGAGAAAAACCTAAGGGCGAGATCAGTTTTCCAGAATACATCGCGATCCGCCGCCGCCGTCGACCCGAAGATCGGGAGGGTCTAGAAGCTCTTCCCGGCACCCTGTCGGAGAGGGGAATCGCCACCGGAGGTCTCCTTCATCGCCATGATTGCCTCCGGAGCGATGAGTGAGTAGTCTACCTTGGACTATGGGTCCATAGCAGTAGCTAGATGGTTGTCTTCTCCACCATGTGCTTCATGTTTAGATCTCATGAGCTGCCCTACATGATTGAGATCACCGTTATGTAATACTATGATGTTGGTTTGTTGGGATCCGATGAATATTGGTGTTTATGATTAAGTTGCTGCACTGAATTTTATCTTATATTATCTCTATGATGTTTATGATCTTGCATGCTCTCCGTTGTTAGTGGCTATCTTGGCCGAGTAGTTGCTAGTGACTCCAAGAGGGGGTATTTATGCTCGATAGTGGGTTCATGCCTCTATTTCACCTGGGGGAGTGACAGAAACCTCTAAGGTGGTAGATGTGCTGTTGCTACTAGGGAGAAAACAACATTCATATGCTCGAGGGCATATGCTTTGTTTACATTACACACTTTGCTTAATGCAATTATCTGTTGTTCGCAACTTAATACTTCTAGGGTGTTCGGATGATATCCCCGGGGGTGGATTATTAGTCATAGATGCAGTTGGATGGCGGTCTATGTATTTTGTTGTAATGCTCAGAGTGAATCTCATAGTGATCTTCTTGACATATCACGTTATCTTTATTCTATCAATTGCCCAACTGTAATTCGTTTACCCAGCATGTTATTTATCTATGGAGAGACACCACTAGTGAACTGTGGACCCCGGTCCTATTTTAATCATATTGCAATCACCTGTTTACTATTCCCGCACTGTTTACTTTACTAGCATATTACTACTGTTTTCCACTCGATACACTCATAACCTTTGTTTCAAGCAAACCGGTGAGATTGACAACCTCATCGCAAGTTGGGAACAAAGTATTTGTCTGTGTGTGTGCAGGTTCCACAAACACCTTCAGTCGTCACCGTCTCCCTTCTCCTGATCGATAAACCTTGGTTTCATAACTGAGGGAAAACTTGCCGCTGCACTCATCATACTTTCCTCTTGGGGTTCCCAACGGGCTGGTCATTCACCACGCACAAGGACGCCTGCTTTCACCAGTCAGCAAGGACCCAATCAATTTTCCACAAAACATACTGCAAGCCGCCGACGTCGTCGACGCGAGATTGGGAGGGCCTAGAAGCTCTTCCCGGCACCCTGCCGGAGAGGGGAATCACCGCCGGAGGCCTTCTTCCACCATGCCTGCCTCCAAAGTGATACGTGAGTAGTCTACCTTGGACAATTTGTCCATAGCAGTACCTAGATGGTTGTCGTCTCCTCCATGTGCTTCATGTTTAGATCTTGTGAGCTGCCTATCATGATCAAGATCATCGTTGTGTAATTCTACATGTTGTGTTTGTTGGGATCCGATGAATATTGGTACTTTGTCAAGTTGATCTATTAATTTATCATCTTTATGTTATCTCTATGTTGTTTATGATCTTACATGCTCTCCATTGCTAGTAGATATCTTGGTCGAGTAGATGCTAGTGACTCCAAGAGGGAGTATTTATGCTCAATAGTGGGTTCGTGCCTCTAGTAACTTGGGAGAGTGACAGAAACCTCTAAAGTTGTAGATGTGCTATTGCTACTAGGGAGAAAACAACAATCTTGTGTTCAAGTACATTTGTATTGTTTACATTACACACTTTGCTTAAGGCGATAATCTGTTGCTTGCAACTTAATACCTAATGGTTGCTCGGACGACATCCAGAGGGTGGATTATTAGTCATGGATGCAGTTGGATTACGGTCTATGTATTATGTTGTAATGCCCAAGTGAATCTCATAGTGATCCTCATGACATTTGTACGCTTGCTTTATTCTATCAATTGCCCAACTGTAATTTGTTTACCCAGCATGTTATTTATCTTATGGAGAGATACCACTAGTGAACTGTGGACCCCGGTCCATTCTTTTACATTGTTATTACCGTTTACCATTTACTTGTTTTATTTATATTCTTGCAAACTACTATCTTTTACCACTCAATACGCTTAATCCTTTGTTTACAGCAAACCGGTGAGATTGACAACCTCACTGTAAGTTGGGACAAAGTACTTGGTTGTGTTGTGTGCAGGTTCCACGTTGCTGCTGGTGCAAAGCTACGCCCTGGACGAGGCGCCATATACAAATTGTCCAGAGCTGTCGCGAAGCTAGTGAGCATCAACCATCGAAAGTTTGGTTCTTTCTCATACTGGTTTGATAAACCTTGGTTTCATACTGAGGAAAGACTTGCTGCTGTGCTCATCACACCTTCTCTTGGGGTTTCCAACTGGGCGGTCATCTACAAAACTCCTACATCAACACCGCACCATCAACAAGTTTTCCAGCGCCGTTGTCGGGGAGAAAGAGGATTTCTGCAAGGGGAGTCTATCGCTTCCAATCTTTTACTTTATTATTGTTTTGCTTTATTTTATTTTTGCTTGCATTTTTATTATAAAAAATACAAAAAAATAGTTTCTTTATAGTTGTTATTTCTACTTGCCTGCTTTTAGTTTTGCTAGAATGGATACTCCTGAGAACACTAAGCTGTGTGATTTTACTAGCACCAACAACAATGATTTTATCTGCACTCCTATTGCGCCACCTGCTCCTGAGGCAAATTTTTATGAAATTAAACCTGCTTTGTTGAATCTTGTTATGAAAGAGCAATTTTCTGGTGCTAGTACCAATTATGCTGCAACTCATCTCAACAATTTTGTTGAGCTATGTGAGATGCAAAAGTACAAGGATGTAGATGGTGATATTATTAAGCTTAATTTGTTTCCTTTCTCTTTAAGAGGAAGAGCTAAGGATTGGTTGCTATCTTTGCCTAGAAATAGTATTGATTCTTGGGTTAAGTGTAAGGATGCTTTTATTGGAAAATATTATCCTCCTACTAACATTATAGCTTTGAAAAGTGATATTATGAAATTTAGATAGTTTGATGATGAACATGTTGCTCAAGCTTGGGAAAGGATGAAATCTATGATAAAGAATTGTCCCACTCATAGACTGACTACTTGGATGATTATCCAAACCTTTTATGCAAGACTAAAATTTTCTTAAAGAAATCTTTTGGATTCAGCTGCTGGATGCACTTTTATGTTCATCACCTTGGGCGCCGCAACAAGGCTTCTTGATAATATGATAGTAAATTTTTCTGAGTGGCACACCGAGAGAGCTCCACAAGGTAAGAAGGTAAATTCTATTGAGGAAACCTCTTCCTTGAGTAATAAGATTGATACTATTATGGCTATGCTTGCTAATGATAGAGCTCATGTTGATCCTAATAATGTTCATTTAGCCTCTTTGGTTGCTCAAGAAGAGCATGTTGATGTGAACTTCATTAGAAATAATAATTTCAACAACAGTGCTTATAGGAATAATTTTGCTAGAAACAATTATATGTCGTATCTATACCTAATAATAAAGTAGGCAAGGGTTCCATGGTTTGGTTCTTCCGTTTTGGCTTCTCCAAATTACATGAAGTGGGCCTGGCCCAATGGCTGGTCCAAACGAACCAGGCGGAAGGATAGTGGACGACTCCGCACGTAACACGATTCGTGCATAGCAGAGAACCACGCTATGAAGGACCTTGATGGATCCAAACAAGTTTCGGCTATGGGCGTGCACGTACGGGCAGCGACTCCTAAACCGGCCCCAAAGACTTCACGGTTGCAAGGCGATTCCCTGGCCGGACTCCTCCGAGTTGCCGTCGATAGCTGTCAAGATGTGTGTGCGCTTTGGGTGTGTGTCGTAGCCGCGACCCTTGGATCGCATCAATTAAAGCCGTAGCAAACAGAGGTCACGAAAGCCTCCTCTCGCCGATATCGCCCTCCTCTGCTCTATTTTTTTTATCAATGAGCATCTGTCATGTTGGAATTCGCGTCGAGTTCAATCTCCACCTCAGAGATTGTCGCTGCCGCCAATGCCTGCTACTACTACACGTAGAGAACGATAAGTTCTGGTGCCGTGCTAGCTAGCTTCGTATCATCAATCATAAGTTGGCATCTTGCCATATCAGACCGTGCTATCGTCGAGTTCGATCGCTGCCAGCAACGCCTGCTACTACTACTACCACCACGTGGAGACCGACAAGTTTCGCTCTTGATACAAGTGAGGACAAGTGCCGACGGCGGGCAGGCCACAACTCAGGTGGGGCAACAATGTGCTGGGCAGGCGGGCATCCGCGGCGCTGCGTGCAGGACACAGGCAGTGTCCACTACATCTTTGGCATCTTCAAAATCAAAACAGTGATGGTGCAGTCAGCGCTCTGGTTGCAGTCGTAGTGGCATCGTCAATGTCCTGAAAATTTAGAAAGTCTCCGTCACACACGACAGACACTATCCTGAACTTTGCAGGAACTCCATGGTCGTCGTCCCACATCGGATGCACGCGGTATCCATCCTGCGCGCCAGCTACACGGCGCGGTACTTGTTCCAGGGCGAGTTGAGTGCCTCCATGAGCTGCGCGGCCAGCTCGCCTAGATCCTAAGCGGTGGGTTGTGGAGCGGTCCGCCGTTCTGGTGCTGTGTTGCTGGTACAAGACCAGAATATCGCTTTGGTGCACGGGCTCAATAGAACCTTTAAAAAAAATTGAAATCAATATTTTAAAGTTTTAAAAAAACTCAAACAAAAAATCTGGATTTATTAAACTATGTATACTATGAGTGTGCAAACTTTGAATCTCAAATACCTTGTAGTTTAGGCTCAGTAAAAAAGACAAATTTGACACATTTTAGACAATTCGAAAATTGCACTGTTCATGTTCCCAGATCTACAATTTTGTTATTTTTGCTGATGATAGAATATAATGCATTTCAGCTTGAAAATTCACACAACAGTAGGATTAATCACTGGCTACATGCGCATATTTGTTTTGGAATTTTTGTGCAACTTTAAATTTGATTTTTTCAAACTATTCAAAAACGAGCTCCAGTGAGCTCGTGTCTCAAATTGACGCACTCGTACAAGACTCTCTACAAGACGGGTAGCAGCAGCTCGATGGTGCTCGTGACCGCCCGCAAGAACTCCTTCACCGCGTAGTAGGGGAGCTGATCGAATTCCTATCTTCTTTATAGTTTGGTCAGCTGGGTACGTGAGCTCGGTTATTTGTTCAGTCAGGCTTGTCCCATATACGTACTTATCTACTCAAAAAAATTTATGTATGCAAAGCAGGATGGGTGATTGTCCTGAAAAAGGAGGTTGGCTGATTAATTGTTGATCATCCATCAACGTGATGTTAAAAGTGTAACAATTAAAAAACAGAATTGTTATATCTCATGTGATTGAAATCTTTGCAAATTCCAGTTGATTTCCTGCTCTGTTCATGCTGCTCCTTGCTCTCTCTAATAAACTCGTCCAGACTCAGCCTGAGCTGGTCACGACGCGAGAGCCAAGGCGAGCATGGACCAACGGAAAGCGGCGCACGGCGCGGAGGCAGTGGCACCGACAGAGGCGAAGAAGGAACTTAGTGGGAGCGGAAGGAGTACGCCGGAGCCGGAGGCAATCAATGCTCGCTGGACTTTGAGAGAGGGCCCGGGCGGCGGCAGACCAGCGATGAATGGGTACCATCGGGATTCTGCAACAATTCATCTAGGAATACTTGACTACTCCTACAAGTGTATGTTTCTTCTTATAGTTTCATACATGTTATTTATACTTTAAGTATGAAGTACCTTTTTTTACAAATACTTCAAGTACTTAAATAAGTAACATAATGGAGTGTTTATTAGGGGAACCGAGCTAGGCCGGCGGTTAAAGGCCGTCGGTTCTAGAATGACACACGATATAACCCGTTGCAACGCATGGGCATATGTCCTAGTCCTTCTAATGGTGACAATAGCTATCTTGGTAGGCCTAAAATGCTTAGTGAAGAAAGGATTTTAGAAGTTGAAATGGCTACTAAGAATTTTATGAGCAGAACAGGTTGTTCACCAAGACCATGAAGGAACAATCCGCCTTGTTGAAGACTATTAGTCATCAACTTGATAAATTGAAAAGGGACATTCTTGAGTTGGAAGATAAGGTTTCTAAAGCCGAAACTAATATTTCATCTTTGTCTGATACACAATCCTCTTTGATTAATAGAATCTCTGCTAAATCCGATCCTTTTGCTGCTACTAATGCCATTCAAGTTAGAATTGATGAAAATGTTAGGATGTTAGCAGAATTGCATGCTAGGTGGGAAAAAGAAGATGAGATGGCTAGAAATATGAAAGTTTGTACTATTACCACCTCTAGTGATGTTGTTTCAAATGCTAGCAATCCTCTTACTTTGATTGGTGTAGAGAAAACTCCTACTCCTTGTGCGAAAAAGCCTAAAACTGCAAAAACTTTTTCTACAAAAAGTGCTGAAATTTTTCGGAGTATGGAAGACAATAGCTCTACTTCTTTTAATGATTTTGATGTTGATGGTCGTAATATATCTGAAGTTATTTTGTTCTTGCAAAATCTTGCTTTAAGTCCTAATGCTAGTTCTATGAATGTTGCTTTTACAAAGCATATTACGAATGCTCTCATGAAAATTAGGGAAGAAAAGTTGAAACAAAAGGTTTCTATTCCCAAGAAGTTAGAGGATGGTTGGGAGCCCATCATTGATATGAATGTTAATGATTTTGATTGTCATGCTTTATGTGATCTTGGTGCAAGTATTTCTATTATGCCTAGAAAAATTTATGATATGCTTGGTTTACCACCGCTTGAAAATTGTTATTTTGATGTACCTCTTGCTGATGTTGCTAAGAAGAAACCTTTGGGAAGGATTAATGATGTTCTTATTATGGTTAACAATAACCTTGTTCCCGTTGATTTCCTTATTTTGGATGTTGAATGCAATGCTTCATATCCTATTATTTTGGGAAGACCTTTTCTTAGAATTGTTGGTGCCATCATTGATATGAAGGAAGGTACCATTAAATATCAATTTTCACTCAAGAAAGGTATGGAACACTTCCCTAGAAAGAGAAAGAAATTACTTTTTGACTCTATTCTTAGAGCAAATTATCAACTTGATGCTTCATCGCTTGATATTACTTGATTTCCACTTTCTGCGCCTAGCTCAAAGGCGTTAAAGAAAAGTACGCTTGGGAGATAACCCAATGTTTTCTTTTTAGTACTTTTTCTTTTTATTGAGTCTTGGAAGTTATTACTACTGTAATGACCTCTCCTTATTATTTTTATTTCGTTTTTGTGCCAACAAGAACCTCTAATTTGAGGAAGATAAGATTTATGGAAGTTGGTGTCCTGAAACAGATTTCTGCGCTGCACCGTAAAAATTCGTGAAAATTCTCAGAATATCTTTTTGATCTGAGATTTCTTGTGCACATGCCCCAGGTTATTTCCAAACTTTTATTAGTTTTGAACTTTTCGATTTGAGAAACAGAAGGTCCTCGAAAAAATCGATCTTTGTCAGCTGTTCTATTTTGACAAATTCTGCCACTATTTGTGTTTGCCTCTCGGTTGCTTTCTTTTTGAGTTCTTTTGATCACGGAACTTTTGATCAAGTTGCTACAGTAGCTTATGCTTTAATGGATGGTATATTTGAGTTTGAAAATGAACCAAAAGAGTGGATTTACTATCATGCTTACACTAATGTTGCTAATAGAATTGTGTGAAGTTTTGTATGAAGGAAGTTTTTAAGTGTAGGGAAAGGAGAATGATGAGATGAGATGAAGTATGGACAAAAGCTCAAGATTGGGGATTCCCATGTGATGCGGCATGGTGTTGATAGTTTTTCACCGTCCAGTTGGGAACCCCAAGAGGAAGGTATGATGAGTACAGCAGCTAGCTTTTCCCTCATTAAGAAACCAAGGTTTAATCGTATCCAGGAAAAAACCAAACTCAAGAAGGTGATGCCTGCTAGCTTCGCGACAGCTCCAGACAATTTATAAGGCGCCTCGTCAAGGCTTTGCTTTGCGAGCGGCGACATGGAACCTGCACACAACACAACCAAATATTTGCTCCCAACTTACGATGAGGTTGTCAATCTCACCGGTTTGCTTGAAACAAAGGTATGAGCGTATCGAGTGGAAAGCAATAGTAATATGCGAGTAAAGTAAACAATGTGGGTAAAGTAAACAGGTGATAACAATATAAAGGAAATTGGACCGGGGTCCACAGTTCACTAGTGGTGTCTCTCCATAAGATAAATAACAACATGCTGGGTAAACAAATTACAGTTGGGCAATTGATAGAATAAAGATAACGTGCATATGTCGCGAGGATCACTATAAGATTTACTCTGGGCATTACAACAAAATACATAGACCGACATCCAACTGCATCTATGACTAATAATCCACCCACGGGGATATCGTTCGAACACCCCATGAGTATTAAGTTGCGTACAACAGATAATTGCATTAAGCAAAGTGTGTAATGTAAACAAAGCATATGCCCTTGGACATAAGAATGTTGTTTTCTTCCTAGTGGCAACAGCACATCTACAACCTTAGAGGTTTCTGTCACTCCCCCAGATTAAATAGAGGCATGAACCCAACTATCGAGCATAAATACCCCCTCTTGGAGTCACTAGTATCTACTTGGCCAAGATAGATACTAACAACGGAGAGCATGCAAGATCATAAACAACATAGAGATAACATAAGATAATATTCAGCACATCAACTCAATCATAACACCAATATTCATCGGATCCCAACAAACACAACAAGTAGAATTACATAACGGTGATCTCGATCATGTAAGGCAGCTCACGAGATGTAAACATGAAGCACATGGTGGAGAAGACAACCATCTAGCTACTGCTATGGACCCATAGTCCAAGGTAGACTACTCACTCATCACGCCGGAGGCAAGCATGGTGATGGAGAAGACCTCCGGTGGCGATTCCCCTCTCCGGCATGGTGCTGGGAAGAGCTTCTGGACCCTCCCGATCTCGGGTCGACGACGGCGGAGGATCGCGATATGTTTCTGAAAAAGTGATCGGGTAGTTAGGTTTTTCCCGTCGGGGGGTCTTTATTGGCGAAGGGGCATCGTCAGAAGTGGACCGAGGCGGTCTTACACATAGGGGGTGCGGCCAGGGCCTAGGCCACGCCGCCCTGTTGTGTGGGCCCCTCGTGGCCCCACTCCGTCCCCTCTTCGGTTCTCTGGAAGCTTTGGTAAATTTCTGGACGTTTGGCTTTTGTTTCGTCCAATTCCGAGAATATTTCCTGTGTAACTTTTCTGAAACACAAAAACAGCAGCAAACAGGAAACTGGCACTGTGGCATCTTGTTAATAGGTTAGTTCCGGAAAATGCATAAAAACGCTACGAAGTGTAACGAAACACTAAGTAAATGGTGTAAAAACAAGCATGGATCATCAAAAATTATAGATACGTTTGAGACGTATCAACATCCCCAACCTTAACTCCTGCTCGTCCTCGAGTAGGTAAGTGATAACAAAAGAAATAATTTTTGAGGTGACATGCACCTACACAATCTTGATCATCTATGTAAAGCATTGAGTGCTTGGATCAAAAGAACTTAAAACATGGGCATGAAAGATATAATCTTGATAGAAGAAACTTAGCAACCATGTTATAACATGAAAATGAACACAAACAAAAGATCATGAAAATGAAACAATGAAAGTCAAACGTGTGTTCAAATCATATGGAAAAATATACAAATGGTTTTCAGCTTGTCCTTCATGAGAGAGCAAAACATAAATGCATAGGACACCTTCAAGTTTAAGAGGACGACTAGATACAAGTAATTTAAGAACAAATGAAACCAACATCATGAATCAATCAATGAAAACTTTGGGACAATGCACATTATACTAAGAATGACAACTATGCTCTCTTGGACGGTGCATAAAGATAGAAGGTGGTGACTCAACATAAAAGTAAAAGAAAGGCCCTTCGCGGAGGGAAGCAGTGATTAAACATGTGCTAGAGCTTTTCATTTGTAAAACAGAGATAAAAATTTATTTTGAGAGGTGGTTGTTTCATGTCAACGACTGGCAATGGGGTCTTGCTATCTTCCATAATAAACAAGTGAGAGCGGTTCCGAGTTCTTTTAAAATTTGGCACATTGGTGCTCTTTTATAAAGCTTTGACACTCCTCCCCACCTTTTTCCTTTCTCAAACCATGGCTAACCAATTCCATCGGGTGCCCACCAACATTCACATACCATGGAGGAGTGTCTTTTTTTTTTCTTTTTTTTAGAATTAGAATGCAATGGTCTGACCAGCTCCCTTGCAAAATTAATGACGAGCAGATGAAGCTGCCTAGTCGAGGGGTACTTAATTTAATATTGAAGATAGCAATTCCGACCACTACGTCCCCATGAGCTAAAAACAGTGGCACAAAATGAGAAGTAGTTGAAAGGTTTGAAACGTAGCACATGCAAATTTACTTGGAATGGCTTACAAATACCATGCATAGGAATTTATAGTGGACACAATGGTATAACATGGTTTTTAGGAGTTGGATGCACGAGTAGAGCTCATACTCAGTACAAAATGAGGGCTAGCAAAAGACTGGGAGCGACCAACTAAGAGAGCAATAACGGCCATAATCATGCATAGCGACAAAGCAACATTAAAAGAAGCATAAGATGTCATCAAAAGTCAAAAACTAAATGATCATAGAGGCTTTTGGCGACTTTGTATGAGTCAAACATGTGTGAGCATGCGCCAAGTCAACCCAAATAAAGCATCAAAGAAGAAAACCAAAATAATGCTTCCAAATAATTAAAACAACGCATGATTTTTTCAAAGGCTCATTAGGCAATCTCAGTCATTTGAGACAAGTCATGCTACAGCAAAACCACTAAGCATACTATCAAAACGACATCAGCATGACATGCAAAAGTCTAAGCCGCAGTCTAAACAAGCTCCTTTTTGTACCACTTTTTTGTATGAAACTTTTTCTCTTTTCCAACACCATTCGAACCTTTTTTGAAGCAACTCTTTTGATGAAAACCAACATGGACCAGAGGTCAAAATACACCTTGATATAAAGATATAACAAGATCTGAACAAAAATTAAGGCGAAAAATGAAAGCTAAACGCAGTTTTAGAAAAAGAGAACACTCGTTGAACGATAAGAAGGAAAAACAGAGTGTTCTTGGCAAATGTAAGCAAGGCAACTTCTCCAAAAGAAATTTGTTGGGGTCCAACCATTTATTGCAGCAAACAAAACTAAACAAAACTGAAAACTAAAGACAACTGATGCTCCAAGAAAAACACATAGTGCATGAAGCAATAAAAATATAGTGTGTTGAAAGGTGACCTGATTTTTGCCGATGAAGAAAGGGTGCCTCGGGAGCATCCCCAAGCTTTGATGCTTGTAATTCTTGGATATTTCTTGGGGTGACATGGGCATCCCCAAGCTTGAGCTTTTTTCCATTCTTCAACTCATCTCATCATTCTCCAATCCCTACACTTGAAAACTTCCTTCATACAAAACTAAACACAATTCTATTAGCAACATTAGTGTAAGCATAATAATGAATCAACCCCTTTTTGGTTCAGATTTCAACTCAAAACCACCACATATAAAGTATATACTACTGTAGCGACTTTCCCAAAAGTTTCGTGATCAAAAGAACTAAAATAGAAAGCGATAAAGAGGCAAACACAAATAGTGGCAGAAATCTGTCAAAACAGAACAGCTGACAAAGGTCGAATTTTTAGAGGGTTTTCTGTTGCTCAAATCAAGAAGTTTATAACTAATGAAAGTTTGGATATAACCTGGGGCATATGCATAAGAAATCGTAGGTCAAAAAGATATTCTGAGAATTTTCACGAATTTTTACGGTGCAGCACCGAAATCTGTTTCAGGACAGCAACATCCCCAAATCTTACCTCACTCAAATTAGAGGCTTCTCTTGGCACAACAACGAAATAAAAATGATAAGGAGCGGTTATTACAGTAGTAATAACTTCCAAGACTCAAATAAAATAAAAAGAAATGAGTGTAAAACAATGGGTTATCTCCCAAGAGTGCTTTTCTTTAACGCCTTTGAGCTAGGCGTAGAAAGTGCAAATCAAGTAATATCGAGTGATAAAGCATTAGGGTCAACGGGTGCCTTACGTCTTCCTTTCTTACCTTTGCTCTTGACTCTAGGAAAGACGTGACTATTGCAAGGTGGAGAGATGAATCTTATATTGCCTTTTCCCACATCTATAACGGCGCCCAGGAGCTTCAGTAGAGCCCTTCCAAGTGTGATTTGTCCTTTTCCTACACATTCAATAACAAGATAATCACTAGATACCATTCTTCCTAGGACTTTTGTATAAATTCCTTCAGCTATTCCAACGGGAAATATAGTGGCATTATTAGTAAGAGAAATTTCTTCTCTCCCCTCAGAAAGTTTTCAAAGACTCAAAGATTCATAAACATCCTTTGGCAATAGACAAAATTCAGACATAATATCACAACGAGCATGAAAAGTTTCACCATTAATGGTGATTTTTACCGTAGGCTACCAACTCGAAGGTTTAGAATTTGTTGGCACATAATCAAAATGCTGACGCAGAGTACTATAGCAAGTATTCAAACTAGCAGTGTGAGTCTCAAGAATATTAAGTCTATAAAAAATGCTCACAAGAGAGGAATCAAAATAAGTTGGCATGCTATAAATTGTAATCAACTTTTTTATAATATTGAAAGCTTGATCTCCATCATAATTAAGGAAATCTCCTTCTGCAGTAGCATCCAAAGCATATCTATAACGAAGAGCAAGTCCAAAGTAAAAGCAACTAAGAAGCAAACTCAAAGTCATTTTTGGTTCAGTTTTTCCATGCCAATCATAAATTCTAGACCAAGCTTCTTTGAAACTTTCCTCACCCTTTTGTTTGAAAGTGAAAATCATATCCTCGGGCGACATAGTAGTGGCAACTAAACTAGACATAATAAACAACTATAAAGGAAACTAATTTTTTTTGTATTTTTGATAAAACGAAGCAAGTAAAAATAATGTAAAAGCAAAACTAAAAACAAAGTAAAGGATGTGCGTGCGAAATTCCCCTTGCAGAAGTCTTCTTTTTCCTCGGAAACGGCGCCAGATTAGAGTCTTGATGCGGCACGGTGTTGATGGTTTTTCACCTTCCAGTTGGGAACCCCAAGAGGAAGGTATGATGAGTACAGCAGCAAGCTTTTCCCTCAGTAAGAAACCAAGGTTTAATCATATCCAGGAAAAAGCCAAACTCAAGAAGGTGATGCCTGCTAGCTTTGCGACAGCTCTGGACAATTTATAAGGCGCCTCGTCCAGGCTTTGCTTTGCGAGCGGTAACGTGGAACCTGCACACAACACAACCAAATACTTTGCTCCCAACTTACGATGAGGTTGTCAATCTCACCGGTTTGCTTGAAACAAAGATATGAGCGTATCGAGTGGAAAGCAATAGTAATATGTGAGTAAAGTAAACAATGCGGGTAAAGTAAACAGGTGATAGCAATATAAAGGAAATTGGATCGGGGTCCACAGTGCACTAGTGGTGTCTCTCCATAAGATAAATAACAACATGCTGGGTAAACAAATTACAATTGGGCAATTGATAGAATAAAGATAACGTGCATATGTCGCGAGGATCACTATGAGATTTACTCTGGGCATTGCAACAAAATACATAGACCGCCATCCAACTGCATCTATGACTAATAATCCACCCACGGGGATATCGTTCGAACACCCCATGAGTATTAAGTTGCGAACAACAGATAACTGCATTAAGCAAAGTGTGTAATGTAAACAAAGCATATGCCCTTAGACATAAGTGAACGGATCGTAAGGGCACCTAGAGGGGGGGGTGAATAGGTGCTACTCAAATTTTAATTATTTTTCAATTTAGGCTTGACACAAAAGGTAAATTCTCTAGATATGCAACTAAGGTGAATTTATCTATATGACAACTAGCAAGCTAAGCAAGATACAATATATAAATGCAATAAAGGATAGAGGTAACCGAGAGTGGAGCACACGGAGACACGGATGTAATTCCCGTAGTTCCTTCCTTTTTAGGGGAAGTACGTCTACGTTGGAGGGGTGTGGTTGCCATAAAGGCCTAACCAATGCCACAAAGGCTCACCCTATTCTCTGGTGCAAGCTTCCGCCACAAAGGCCTAGCTCACTTTCCACTAAGGGATTCCTCAAGGCGGAACCGGCCTTTACAATCTTAGGGCACACATCCACAACCAAATTGGAGGCTCCCAAGCATAACACAATGCTGTCAAACAACAAGTAGCAAGATATCAAATACACAAATCAAGATCTTGGGACACAAGGGAACCCAAGACACAAGGGCCCTCAAGCAAATGAGAGGAGAAAGTAAATCGCTTCGGTGAGGATGTAGATCAAGGCCTCCTCCTTCGATTCTCCAAAGATCAAGAGCTTTGGTGGGTTGAGGGAGGAGATCTTGTGAATTTGGTGGCTCCAAAATGGTGTTCTTCAAGCTTGGGACGAGCAGCTCTTTGGGGAAGAAGGAGGGGGGTATTTATACCCCCCCCCTCGAAAATCTGACCGTTGGCTGCCAGGAAAGTCCGGCTAAAGCCGGAGTTAAGTCCGGCTATAGCCGGCCACACCGGCTAAAGCCGGCCTCCACACCGGCTAAAGCCGGCCTGAAAAATCCGGCCCTGGCTGAAATAGCCGGACAAATAGCCGGGTTGAGACAGAGGGGTTTTCGCCCCAAAGTCTGTGCAGTCCGGCTATAGCCGGCCTGGGGTCCGGCTAAAGCCGGTCTACTTGGCCAACCTTCATTAAAAACATCTCCATGAGCATATAAAAACCATCTCCTCATGAATTTCCTTTGGGCAATGATTATGATCAACTATAATATAGGAAACCCAATATCTTGTGCAAGAATATAATAAAATCCTGTAAAGAATAATCACCACATTAATAGATAATGTATTGTTAACAAACGCCAAAATCAATTAGGCGGGAAATGCTCTTTCAATCTCCCCCTTTTTGGTGTTTGATGACAATACATAATTTTGCATGTTTCAAATGATATAAAATATAGACGGAGCTCCCCCTTGCTATGTGCCTTATTTTGAATTTTGTATTTGAATACAAAGACACATCAACAATAAGAACTCCCCCTAGATTTTATAATGTGATCCATATGTGCACAAGATATATGATAATTCAATAGCACATAATCAACAAGCATATATAATATGACAAGATATATAGCAAGTAGGATCAATAAGTCTACTACACACATAATAATAGCACATAGTTCAACACATAGTAGTAGGTAATAATCCAACTAGAGATCAACAATGGGACACAAGCGAGCAAGCACACGATAAGAGCTTGTGACCCAACCAAATCCAAATGGAAAACCAACTCAAATCCAAATGGAAACACATGCAAATAGGACTTCTCCCCCTTTGGCATCAAGACACCAAAAAAGGGAGACAACAACACAAGATCACTCCTCAAAGTCATCAAAGTCCTCATCATCCTCATCATCATCTCCATGGTCATCATCTTCTTCATCTTCATCGTCATCTCCATCTTCTTCCTCATCTTCTTCATCAATGGCTTCCTTGCCCTTGGAGGTGACTTCGGCTAACTCCTTCCAATCAAAAGATGAGCCCTCATTCCACTTGCCAAAGGAGAAAGTGTCCTCGGACGGGTCTTGCTCTTGGGACTCTTCTTGAGTGCTAGCTCCTTTGCCCTTCTCCACAATCCTCAAACGAGCATCGAAATCCCGTTGCTTCTTGTGAATGTGCTTGCGGTCCACATAGTCCTTGTATTGAGTTTGGCGCACATCATTGTTCATGCAAAACAAAGCCCTTTGCCACCACTTGAGCTTCTTCATTTCTTGCCCCATTCCACCACTTGGTGGATCCGCGTTCTACCTCCTACAACCACTAGCATAGCGGTTGCCACCCATCACATCACTCGAAGAAGGGAAAGCACTTGAGGTGCTAGGCAACAAGTGAGCGGTCTTCTTGTAGAGCTTGTTGGGCTTGTGCACTTCCAACTCTTCACCGAGAAAATCTTGCTCAATCTCAAAGTCTCCTTCAATGCCTCTGTCAATGATGAGTCTCATGATGTACGGAGCATAAGGAGGGATCTTCCTATCAAGCATAGCAATCTTCATCTCCATGAAGATAAAGTACATCACATCAGCTCCATCCCTTCACACTCCCTTCCGGCCTCAAAGACAAGACGGGCATGGTGGAGAAGATGCACAAGTCCACCTCTGATAGAGTCATTGTTGCCCCCACTTGGAGCAATGTTGGCACGAAACATCCGAAGCAAAATATCATGAAGGAGAAGGAGATTTGCAGTCTCTCCCGCTTTGCCCCCGGGACCATAGAGGCACTGAATCTTCCTTTTGTTGTACTCTGTGGTGTCAAGATGCAAGCGGGCACCTCGAGGTAGATGAATACCATCAAACCAATAGCCCAGGAGCTGCCCAAAGCGATCGATGGTCGAGCTCTTCCTTACCTCACCTGACATCCAAGTGAAGCCCACCTCATCCCGAGTGTCAAACTCCAAAGTGGCATAGAACTGCTGAATCAAACGAGGATTGTAGTCTTGCTTGAAGACCATCAACTTGTGCAAACCCAACTTCTGAGTGACCCAAAGTGCATCGGCAAAGTACTCATCCTTGGATAGAGACACAATGTTGGTGAACTTCATGGGGCAAACCTTTGTGCTCATGGTCTCATAAACCTGCTCATAGATCCTCTGATGCTCTGACCCGTAAAAGGAACCACTGTTGATGTCTCTAGGCATGGCATAGAACTTCTGCTCACGGAACTCACGGTACTCTTGCTTGGACAGCCTCTTGAGATCAGAAATGCTAGCAAACAGAGATTTCTTCTTCCTTTCTTCCAACCTCTTCTTCTTGACAGCAGCGGCCACACGAGCATCTTGTTGTTCTTGACGGCGGGCTGCGGATGGATCAATATAACGAGTCCGCTTGGGACGCGAGCCACCTATGAACAGCACATAGGTAGAAAGCATATAGGATAAGCATGCATGCCAGAAGAACAAAAGCAATAGCCCAGAACGAAAAAATGAAGCAAATAGGTGATCTACACCGGCTATTTCCGGCCTGACACCGGCTATAGCTGGACCAGATGAACTCAGCACGAAATAGCATGGGTAGGCCATCAATCTTCTTCACACCTTTCGATCTACACTATGCCCAGCAAGACCAAAGATCCAAGACCTCCCAATGTATCAAAAATACCCAAAAACTTCTATCCCTAACCCTAGAGAGCACCTAGGGAGAGAGAGAGGAGAGAGTAGGGGGTGTACCTTGATCCATTGGGAAAGGTGCCGGAGGAGAAGGGCCGGCCGGAGAGGGGGCTCTGGCGGCCAGAGCAGTGAATAACGGCGGCGGCGGCGGTGGTCTAGGGACGAGGCGGCGGCTGGGAAGAGAATAGGGCGTGGGGGAAATGAGGTAACCCCTCACCCCACAGCCCTAAGAAGGAATAGCCGGGCCACGCAGGGGCCGGCTTTAGCCGGTGTGGAGACCGGCTATAGCCGCCCCACCAGCTATTTCTGGACTAAGTCCGGCAATAGCCGACCTAGATCGCCAAAGACAGGAATACTGAGATATGAAATTCTAGGTATGCAAGTGAGAGAGACAAAGATGCTAGGCTTTAGATAAGAGGGCTTAGGATGGAAAACACGCAAGGAGTGGTTCTCGGCACTTGACATTGCAAGAAACAAGAAATCATCGGAAAATCCAATGCAAGTGCCTTCCCATTTCAAGGATAGAGACAAAGACGAAAAAGCTCAATGAAACTTCAAATAGAATTTACAAGGAATCAACTCTTCGAAAGGAAGAGGTCGGTGGCCGAGGCCACCATGTATGAGTGTTATGGTATTGGACCGCAAAGATGTATCTTGGGTCCATAACCAATACTCGTCATTGAAGCTCATATATCACAAAAATGATAGTAAGAGAACAATTTTGTTACTATCGGCATTATGGGGGGAGGGATAGCCCAATTAATTAGGACCGCACTCCCCCTATTTCCATGCCCACACCTAAACCAAATAAGTATTAAAATATAGGTGTATTTGCAAGATGCTCAAGCCACACTCCTTGAATCAATGATATTTAGCTCATTCCTCAAATATCCAAATCTTGCTTCATCAAGGGGCTTCATGAATATATCGGCAAGTTGATCCTTGGTGCACACATATGCAAGCTCAATATCACCACGGGCAACATGATCTCTAATAAAATGATTCCGGATCTCAATATGCTTGGTTCTTGAATGTTGCACCGGATTATAGGCTATCTTGATAGCACTCTCATTGTCGCATAAAAGAGGCACTTTGTCACAATGGACACCATATTCCTTTAAAGTTTGCCTCATCCACAACAATTGAGTGCATCCACTTGCGGCGGCAATGTATTCGGCTTCGGCGGTGGAGAGGGATATACAATTTTGCTTCTTAGAAGACCAACACACCAAAGACCTACCAAGAAATTGGCAAGCTCCGGAGGTTGATTTCCTATCATCCTTGTCACCGGCCCAATCCGAATCCATGAAACCACAAAGAGAGAAATCCGAGCCTTTGGGATACCAAAGCCCATAAGTTGGGGTATGAACCAAATATCGAAAGATTCTCTTAACCACCATAAGGTGGCTTTCTTTAGGAGCGGCTTGATACCTTGCACACACACCTACACTCAACACAATATCGGGTCTAGATGCGCAAAGGTAAAGCAAAGAACCGATCATAGAATGGTATACCTTTTGATCCACATCTTTACCATTGGGATGTAGTTCAAGATGACATTTAGTGGGCATTGGTGTGGCGGCCCCATTTAGTTCCTTCATCTTGAACCTCTTGAGCATGTCTTGGACATATTTGGCTTGATTAATGAAAGTCCCTTCTTTCAATTGCTTGATTCCAAAACCAAGAAAGAACTTCATTTCGCCCATCATAGACATCTCGAACCTATCGGTCATAAGCTTTGAAAATTCATCATTAAAAGCTTTGTTAGTAGAGCCAAAGATAATATCATCAACATATAGTTGGCATATGAAAAGCTCCCCATTGACCCTCTTAGTAAAAAGAGTGGGATCGATTTGCCCAACTTCAAACCCACGGTCTAACAACAACTCCCTAAGGTGCTCATACCACGCACGTGGGGCTTGTTTAAGGCCATAGAGTGCCTTATGGAGTTTGTAGACATGGTTAGGAAAGTTGAGATCCTCAAACCCCGGGGGTTGCTTAACATACACTTCCTCTTTCAATGGACCATTAAGAAAAGCACTCTTAACATCCATTTGTTGCAACTTAAAATTATGATTAGTGGCATATACAAGAAGGATACAGATGGACTCAAGGTGAGCCACAGGAGCATAAGTCTCTCCAAAGTCAATGCCTTCAACTTGAGAGAAACCTTGAGCAACCAATCTTGCCTTGTTCCTCACAACAATTCCATGCTCATCTTGCTTGTTCTTGAATATCCACTTTGTGCCAATCACATTGCGGCACTCTCTTGGCTTCTCCACTAGCACCCACACATTATTGCGCTTGAAGTTATTGAGTTCTTCATGCATAGCATCCAACCAATCCGGATCTTCAAGTGCTTCAAATACTTTCTTGGGTTCAACCATGGAGATATAGGCATGATGATTGCTAAATTGTGCCAATTGCCTCCGGGTTGACACTTTGCTTCTTAAATCTCCAATAACCCTCTCAAGGGTATGACCTTTAAGTTCCAAGTCCCTTTCAACTCTTCTCTTGCGACGGGCTTCGATCTCCTCATTTAACCTTGGAGGAATCACTTGATAATCTTGATCATTTTGGTCCCCGTCTTGACCATCAACTTGACCTTGATCATCATTATGCACGTCATCACTCTCTTCATGAGTAGGTTGATCTTGGTCTTGTGAAGAATTAGGGGCGGTTGAGATAACCGGAGAGGATGGTGGTGCCCCTTCTTCTTCATGAAGGTCCTTGTCTTGTTCTTCGGTTGGTGCATTAGTTGCTTCTTTGGGAGAGGCTTGTTGAGCTTGTGTAGATGAGGGCTCCACTTGAGTAGAGCATAGTCCTTCTCGGTCTGCCACAAGGTGTCCCTCAATGGTGCGGAAAAATCCCACACCCATTCTTCTTATGGCATCTTGAGATATTTCAACATCTACATCACAAGAAACAACATCTCGCCCCCCTTGGGAGCTATCATTTTCTTCGAATACCACACTACAAGATTCTTCTACACGTCCGGTGGACTTGTTGAAGACTCTATAAGTGTGGGATTCGGCACCATAACCAACAAAAATACCTTCTATTGCTTTCAGATCAAATTTACCTAAACAAACTCCTTTTCTTTTAAAGAAACACTTACAACCGAAAACCCGGTAGTAGGAGATGTTGGGCTTGCTTCCGGTGAGTATTTCATATGGAGTCATGTTTAAGCCTTTGCGGAGGAAGAGCCGGTTCGAAGAGTGACAAGCCGTAGAGATATTTTCGTCCCAAAAGTTGTATGGAGACTTAAACTCCGCCAACATGGACCTAGCCATATCCATAAGAGTCCGGTTCTTCCTCTCGGCTACACCATTTTGTTGAGGGGTATATGCAGCGGAATATTGATGACAAATCCTCTCATCACTAAGAAACCCATTTAAGGTGTAGTTCTTGAATTCGGAGCCATTGTCACTTCTTATTGCCAATATATTTTGCCCATGTTGATGTTCAACTTCTTTGGCAAAGTCGATGACGGTTTGTTGAGTCTCACTGTTGTGCTTGAAGAAATAGACCCAAGTATATCTTGAATAGTCATCAACAATCACCAAACAATATTTCTTCCCACCAATACTTGCATGAGAGGGAGGACCAAAAAGATCCACATGAAGGAGCTCCAAGATCCTCTTGGAAGAAATGATAGTCTTGCTTGTATGGGGAGACTCATGCATTTTTCCTAGAACGCAAGCCCTGCAAACACGATCTTTGGCAAAAGAAACATTCTCTTTTAGTCCGAGTATGTGGCCACCCTTGTGAAGACTTTGCAAAGTTCTCATATTGACATGGGCTAGTCAGCGATGCCAAAGCCAACCCACATTAGCCTTTCCAAATAAACACATTGCACTTGTAGTGGTTTTCCCCGAGAAGTCCACCACATACAAGTTATTTTCAATGTGTCCAACGAAAGCGACCTTTAGAGACTTGCTCCACAGGAGTACCACAATTTCATTATCAATGAAGACGGCAAAGCCCATCTTACCAAGAGCACGAACTGAAAGTAAATTGTAACCAAGGGTCTCAACAAGCATGACGTCCACAAGGGAAATATCCGGTGCGACCACCACCTTACCAAGACCCAATACCTCGGATTGTGACATGTCTCCATAAGTGATGGTTATATTGTTGATGTTAGGCCTCATCTCCGTCATGATCTTCTTGCTTCCGGTCATATGACTTGTGCATCCACTATCAAGCACCCATTTTGATCCACCGGAAGCATAGTCCTACAAGAGATCATTGCTTGGTTTTAGGTCCCCATTTCTCAATGGGTCCTCTTTTGTTAGCAACAAGGGTCTTTGGAACCCAAATAGACCAAGCAACATAACCATCATTTGGACCAACATATTTTGCATAAACATCACCATAATAATCACAAAATAAAACATAGTGAGGGTTAGCAATTCCCGCACGATCATCATGAGTGGCTTTGCCACCCACAATAGGATCCTTCTTTGCTTGTGCGGGCTTGGCCTTCTTTTTCTTGTTCTTCTTCTTCTTCTTCTTTGAGACAAAGCCAATCCCCGTTTTATCACCAAATGCCTTTTGCTTACTCAAAAGGTCATTCAAGTTTTTCTCACCTATGGGAATGGAGGACTTGGCAAGCTCATCTTTCAACCTAGCATTTTCTTCAATAACATTTGCATGATCACAAGTAGAAGTAGAAGAACTAGGCACATCATTCTTAGTCAATTGAATTTGAAGTTGTTCATGTGACTTGGTAAGAATAGAGTGTTCACTTTTCAAGGCCTTGTGAGCCTTGTCAAGATCTTCTAAATCCTTAACAAGTTTATCATGACCAACACCAAATTCCATCTTTTCCTTTTTAAGCATTTTTTCTTTGGCACGAGCATGGTCTCGCTCATTAATGAGTTTGGAAACAACTTCATTATTAGATTCCTCAATGGAATCAAGCTTCTCTTCGAGAGTTGCTCGTTCCTCTTGCTCTTCTTCAAGAGAGTCTTTTAGTGAGGCAATATCTTGAGCATATTCTTTTTCAAGCCTCATTTGTTCATCTAGTTTTTCAAGAGTCTTACCATATTGACTCAATAGACTTTCAAAGTGTAACTTGTGTTTACCATTTACACTAGACACATAATCATCAAAAGCAATAATTTCTTCCTTTACTCTAAGACTAGCAAGATCATTCAAAGGAGCATCATTTGTCTTAGAGGAGGAGGAAGAGGGTGTGGGTGATACCTCGGAAGACTTGGCCATAAGGCACTTGACGTTCTTGATTGGAGAGTCCTCATTGGGGGATTCAAAGAGTGACGCGGAAGAGGTGGAGGTGGTTGCAATTGCGGCCATCTCACTAGTTGAGGTTTCTTCTTCATCACTCTCACTCCCGGAGTATTCTTCTTGAGTCAAGAACACAAACTTTGGTTGCTTCTTCTTTGGTCCACCCTTCTTCACAAATGGCTTCTTTGATGGTGACTTGGTCTTGCTCTTAAGAATGAGCTTCCCACCATGATCTTCTCTCTTCTCGTAAGGACACTCGGCAACAAAGTGGAATCTATCATTGCAATTGTAGCATGTCCTCACTCTTTGACCATTGTTGTCACTTCTTTGAAAGCCACTTGACTTGCTTCTTCTTTGATTGTCTTCTTTAGCTTTGTGGGGATCAACCCAAAAGGTTTTTCCATAGAAACCCATGTGCTCATGGTACTCATGCCTCATATCCTCGGGACACATCTCTAGTCTTGCTTCAATGCTTGCTTGAAGAGGAACATCTTTCTCAACCACACTTGCCTTCAAAGCAAGGTTGGAGCTTCTTTGCATTCCCATGGCACGAGCACGAGCATCTTCTGCATTTTGTGCGGCTACCTTGTAGGCTTGAATTTCTTGCATCACTTGATTGGAGGTCATCTCACTGAAGTTGTTCTTTTCTTGAACACTCTTCACATCCGCGGGCTCATATGGGGTAAGAGCAAGAATGTACTTCATCTTGATCCACTCATCATCAATATGGTGAGCACCGAGGTTCTTGAAGGTGGTAGCAATGGCCTTGAGCCTTCTATACATCTCTTGATGGTCCTCACCATCCATCATCAAGAATCCCTCTGCTTGATTTGAGAAGGCCACATATCTTGTTTTCTTCATGCTCTCATTGCCAACAAAGACATCGGAGAGTCCTTGCCAAGCTTCTTTGGCGGTGGAGAAGTATTGGATGTGAGGCAAGTCCTTGGACCCAACGGCAACTTGAATCATGTGAAGAGCGGTTGCATTGAGTTGGCTATTGACCGTCTCTCTTCTTGTCATGTTGGTGGGATCCACGGCCTTGAATCATTCTTCAACAATCCTCCAAAGTTCGATGCAAGAACTGCGCATATGAAAGATCATTTGATATTGCCATTGACCAAAGTTTAATGCATCAAGCTTAGGTGGATCACCTCTATGGTTAATATGAGGATGAGGAATCGGCGGGTCGGGTGAATATCAATGAGGGAATTCACCTTTCCCATCGCCCTTAGTGCAAGACTTAGCATCGGTACCTTTGTCAGCATCCTCATCTTCCACCCCCACATTCTCCACTTGTGGAGTAGCGGGTTTTTCCGGAGGAGGAGCACTAGGAGTTTTAGCTTGAATGAGTTGCGCTATCATTTCACGCAACTCACTTATTTGAGTAGTCATAGATGATTCCAAGGTTTTGAGATCACCCATGGAAACTTGACCCGAGCCCTCACTCGGTGGGGTGTCCATACTCTTAGGCGGTTAAGCCCGAATAAAGAGCCGAGGCTCTGATACCAATTGAACGGATCGTAAGGGCACCTAGAGGGGGGGGGGGTGAATAGGTGCTACTCAAATTTTAATTCTTTTTCAATTTAGGCTTGACACAAAAGGTAAATTCTCTAGATATGCAACTAAGGTGAATTTACCTATATGACAACTAGCAAGCTAAGCAAGATACAATATATAAAGGAAATAAAGGATAGAGGTAACCGAGAGTGGAGCACACGGAGACACGGATGTAATTCCCGTAGTTCCTTCCTTTTTAGGGGAAGTACGTCTACGTTGGAGGGGTGTGGTTGCCACAAAGGCCTAACCAACGCCACAAAGGCTCACCCTATTCTCCGGTGCAAGCTTCCGCCACAAAGGCCTAGCTCACTTTCCACTAAGGGATTCCTCAAGGCGGAACCGGCCTTTACAATCTTGGGGCACGCATCCACAACCGAATTGGAGGCTCCCAAGCACAACACAATGCTCTCAAACAACAAGTAGCAAGATATCAAATACACAAATCAAGATCTTGGGACACAAGGGAACCCAAGACACAAGGGCCCTCAAGCAAATGAGAGGGGAAAGTAAATCGCTTCGGTGAGGATGTAGATCAAGGCCTCCTCCTTCGATTCTCCAAAGATCAAGAGCTTTGGTGGGTTGAGGGAGGAGATCTTGTGAATTTGGTGGCTCCAAAATGGTGTTCTTCAAGCTTGGGACGAGCAGCTCTTTGGGGAAGAAGGAGGGGGTATTTATACCCCCCGAAAATCTGACCGTTGGCTGCCAGGAAAGTCCGGCTAAAGCCGGAGTTAAGTCCGGCTATAGCCGGCCACACCGGCTAAAGCCGGCCTCCACACCGGCTAAAGCCGGCCTAAAAAATCCGGCCCTGGCTGAAATAGCCGGACAAATAGCCGGGTTGAGACAGAGGGGTTTTCGCCCCAAAGTCTGTGCAGTCCGGCTATAGCCGGCCTGGGGTCCGGCTAAAGCCGGTCTACTTGGCCAACCTTCATTAAAAACATCTCCCTGAGCATATAAAAACCATCTCCTCATGAATTTCCTTTGGGCAATGGTTATGATCAACTATAATATAGGAAACCCAATATCTTGTGTAAGAATATAATAAAATCCTGTAAAGAATAATCACCACGTTAATAGATAATGTATTGTTAACAAACGCCAAAATCAATTAGGCGGGAAATGCTCTTTCAATCTCCCCCTTTTTGGTGTTTGATGACAATACATAATTTTGCATGTTTCAAACGATATAAAATATAGAGGAGCTCCCCCTTGCTATGTGCCTTATTTTGAATTTTGTATTTGAATACAAAGACACATCAACAATAAGAACTCCCCCTAGATTTTATAATGTGATCCATATGTGCACAAGATATATGATAATTCAATAGCACATAATCAACAAGCATATATAATATGACAAGATATATAGCAAGTAGGATCAATAAGTCTACTACACACATAATAATAGCACATAGTTCAACACATAGTAGTAGGTAATAATCCAACTAGAGATCAACAATGGGACACAAGCGAGCAAGCACACGATAAGAGCTTGTGACCCAACCAAATCCAAATGGAAAACCAACTCAAATCCAAATGGAAACACATACAAATAGGACTTCTCCCCTTTGGCATCAAGATGCCAAAAAGGGAGACAACAACACAAGATCACTCCTCAAAGTCATCAAAGTCCTCATCATCCTCATCATCATCTCCATGGTCATCATCTTCTTCATCTTCATCTTCATCTCCATCTTCTTCCTCATCTTCTTCATCAATGGCTTCCTTGCCCTTGGAGGTGACTTCGGCTAACTCCTTCCAATCAAAAGGTGAGCCCTCATTCCACTTGCCAAAGGAGAAAGTGTCCTCGGACGGGTCTTGCTCTTGGGACTCTTCTTGAGTGCTAGCTCCTTTGCCCTTCTCCACAATCCTCAAATGAGCATCCAAATCCCGTTGCTTCTTGTGAATGTGCTTGCGGTCCACATAGTCCTTGTATTGATTTTGGCGCACATCATTGTTCATGCAAAACAAAGCCCTTTGCCACCACTTGACCTTCTTCATTCTGAGTTTAATGTGCATAGTCCCAAAATTTATTATTGATTGATTCATGATTATGGTTTTGGTTGTTCTTAAATTATTTGTGTCTAGTCGCCCTCTTAAACTTGAAGGTGTCCTATGCATTTATGTTTTGCTACTCCATGAAGGACAAGCTGAAAACCACTTTGCTATGTTTTTCTATATGGTTGAAAAAACACTTGACTTTCAATGCTTCATTACTCATGATCTTTCGTTTGTGTTACTTTTCATGATATAACATGGTTGCTAAGTTTTATTGTCAAGATTATGTCTTTTATGCCCATGTTTAGAGTACTTTGATCTCAGCACTCAATGCTTTACATCATTGATCAAGATTGTGATGGTGCATGTCACCTCAAAAATTATTGTTTTGTTATCACTTACCTACTCGAGGACGAGCAGGAGTTAAGCTTGAGGATGCTTGATACGTCTCAAACGTATCTATAATTTTTGATGCTCCATGCTTGTTTATACACCATTTGCTTTGTGTTTTGTTACACTTCATGGCGTTTTATGCATTTTCTAGAACTAACCTATTAACGAAACGCCACAGTGCCAGTTCCCCGTTTCTGCTGTTTTTGTGTTTCAGAAAAGCTACACAGGAAATATTCTCGGAATTGGACGAAACAAAAGCCAAAGTTCCTATTTTTCCCAGAGCGTGACAGAGTCCAAATCAGAGACGGAGGGGGGCCAGGAGGCGGCCGCACCACCCCATGGCGAGGGCCACCCCCTGGACACGCCGAGGCCTGGTGTGGGCCCCTGGTCCACCTCTTGACACCGCCCTTCCGCCTATATATTCCCCTCGACGGGAAAACCTAAAGGACCCGATCAATTTTCCACAAAACATACTGCAAGCCGCCGCTGTCATCGATGCGAGATCGGGAGGGTCCAGAAGCTCTTCCCGGCACCCTGCCGGAGAGGGGAATCACCGCCAGAGGCCTTCTTCATCACCATGCTTGCCTCCGGAGTGATGCGTGAGTAGTCTACCTTGGACTACGGGTCCATAGCAGTAGCTAGATGGTTGTGATACATCCAATTTGCATCACTATTTTGTACCATAACTTACTGTTATTCATTGATATATTTCATATTTAGAGTTGATACTTATGTTATTTCCTTTGTTTTCACATGTTTGATGATCATCGGAGGAGTTGCTGCCGGAGTGAGGATTCTGCTGGAAAAAGGGCCATCAAGGGACCATATTTTGAAGATCGGGAAAATTCCAGAAAAATACCCAGAAATTATATTTTCCCAGAAGACTCAGGAAGGCAGGAGGAGGAGTCAAGATGAGCCAGGAGGGCCCCACATGCCAGGGTGGCGCGGCCAGCCCCCTGGCCGCGCCAGCCCTGTGTGAGGGAGCCCTGGCCCACTTCTGGCCTCGCCCCTTCGCGTACATCATCGTCCCCAAAAACCTAAGTCAAGGGGGGGCTCAGAGTTAGACACAGCCGCCTCTGCGGGGCGGAGAACACCAGAGAGAAAAAGCTCTCCGGCAGGGAGAAATCTGCCGGGGAAATTCCTTCCCGGAGAGGGGAGATCGTCGCCATCGTCATCACCATCGCACCGGACTTCATCGGGATCATCGTCGTCATCATCTCCATCACCAGCACCTTCATCTCCACCATCACCTCGCCATCCCGCTGTAACATCTTGAGTTGGATCTTGTTATATTCATAGGGGAAACTTTCCCGGTGTTGATTACTCTTGTAGTTGATGCTATTGAGTGGAACCGTTGAGTTAAGGTTTATGTTCAGATCATTATTTACCATTATTTCACCTCTGATCATGATCCATATGATGTCTTGTGAGTAGTTCGTTTAGTTCTTGAGGACATGGGAGAAGACAAGATGTTAGTAGTGAATTATTGTTGAGAAATATTTACTGGTTTGATATTGTTGTGGTGCTATTTCACTAGTGGTGTCATGTGAACGTCGACTACATGATACTTCACCATTTATGGGCCTAGTGAGATGCATTGTGTATTTGGCTACCGATTGTGGGGTTGCTAGAGTGACAGAAACCTAAACCTCCGTTGGGAAACCATTGCACCAGGGAGCGTAGGATCATAGAGTTTAAGGCTGTGGTTAGATTTATCTTAATTACTTTCTTGTATTTGCGGATGCTTGCAAGGGGTATAATCACAAGTGTGTATTTATCCTAGTAAGGGTAGTGCGCTAGCACAGGTTCACCCCCATAACACCTACCAAACCAATAAATACTATTGGCTCTATGAAGCGAAAGCTCTTGACAGAAACCTCCCGTGTGTCCTCAAGAACGTTTGGTTATTATAAGTACACAACCGGCTTGTCCGTTGCTGAAGAAAGGATTGGGCCACTTGCTGCAATCGTTACTACTGTCTTTTATTTACTCGCACTTTATTTACTCGAATTACCAAATACTCCTGAAAACCTATTTGCTAGTATTTACAGTGATTCCTTGATCAAAACTGCTCATCAACACCTTCTGCTCCTCGTTGGGTTCGACACTCTTATTTATCGAAAGTACTACGATACACCCCCTATACTTGTGGGTCATCAAGACTATTTTCTGGCGCCGTTGCCGGGGAGTGTAGCGCTATTGAAGAGTGGAATTGGTAAAGGTAACCGTCGCTGTGAGTATTGTTTTTATTTTGTCTTTTATTTTTGCTTTACTCTGCTATGGAGAACTCTCCATTTGGTTTCCTATTTGGAAACACTTCTACTACTACTGCTGCACATGCGGAGGAACCACCACCGCCGCCGCCTGCTGAAATTGATCCTTTTAAAATACCTATGAAAATTGTTGGGCGTATTATGGATAACTGCTATTCAGGAGATGGAACTGTCCATCCGGGTGATCACTTATTATTTATACATGAATTATGCGAGTTGTTCAGGTGTGCAGGTATTTCACCATGCCAAGTCAAGAAGAAATTATTCTCTATATCATTGAAAGGCAGAGCTGAAGAGTGGTATCGGCTACTCCAAGATGGTCCATCTATGGCATGGGAGGATATTGTGCCTCTCTTTTATTCCAAGTTTTATCCTCCAAGTGAAATTCATAAAGACCGTAACCGGATATATAATTTTTGGCCTCATGATGGAGAAAGTATTGCCCAAGCGTGGGGGAGATTGAAGTTACTAATGCTCAAATGCCCCATTCATGAGCTCCCCAATAATATTGTTATTGATAATTTTTATGCGCGGCTTACTCTTCCTGATAAGGATTATTTGGATGCTTCTTGTTTTGGATCATTCACTCATATGAAAGAAGATGCTAAGTGGAAACTTCTTGACCGTATACAAGAGAATGCTGAAGGTTGGGAAAATGACAAAGGTAGGAAGTCAGGTATAAATTATGATTATGAATGCATTAAATCTTTTATGGGGACCGATGACTTTCACAGTGTTAGCTCTGCTTATGGTTTTGATTCACAAATTCTTGCTAATTGTCTTAAGGCTTTTGCTTCCTATATTGATGTTCCAAAGAAAGATTGGAACAAATATCATGCGCCTTATAAAGACTCTATTAGTCATATACCTGCTGCAGCTACAGAAGTTTGTACGGTTGATAGCATCGTTCCTAAACCTTATATTGAGAAGACACCTTTCCCTGCGAAGGTAAAGAAGTACTCTACTTTGGTAAGTGTGTCTAATAAAAGTACTAAGAAAGCTGCAGAGCCTGATGAGCAAATTACTATTAAGTCTCCTGTTGCTATATTGAAAGATCTTGTTACTAAAGATGTAGGAGATGAATATATTCTTTTTTGTGAAGATGCTTCTAACATTCTCTCGCATCCTAAAAAGCATAGGAAAGCAAGTGTTCCTGTTATTTCTGTCAGGATTGGAGATCATTGCTATTATGGCTTATGTGATATTGGTGCTAGTGCAAGTGCTATTCCTTTGGAGCTTTATAAAGAAATTATGCACGAGATTGGCGCTTATGAACTTGAAGATATTGATGTGGTTGTTCAGCTTGCTAACCGAGAGACTGTTTGGCCTCTTGGTATTGTTCGAGATGTGGAAGTTCTATGTGGTAAGACTAAGTACCCTACTGATTTTCTAGTACTTGGTAAGGAGGCTAGTAAAACTTGTCCTATTATTTTTGGTAGACCATTTTTGAACACTTGTGGCGCCGTGATAGATTGTAAGAAGGAGAAATTTTTTACTAAGTTTAATGGAGAGTCTTATGAGTTTAATTTTTCCAAGTTTGCTAAGACTTCTTATGAGAATGAAACGCCTAATGAAAATTTTCGAGTTGAGCAGCTTGCTTCTATTGCTCTTGCTCCTAATAATGCCTTGCAGCAATTCATGGAAGATCACGAAAGTGATGTTTTTAGCAAGGAAAGAGAAGAGATTGACGACATTCTTCTTCGTCAACCACCATTACTCAAGCATAATTTACCTGTGGAGGATCTTGGTACCACTTTGCCGCCTAAGGAAGATCCTGTTTTTGAATTAAAGCCTTTGCCTGATAATCTTAAATATGCTTATATTGATGATAAGAAAATATATCCTGTTATTATTAGCTCTAAACTTTCAGGAAAGGAAGAAGAAAGATTATTGGAGATATTGAAGAAACACCGAGGAGCTATGGGATATACTCTTGATGATTTTAAAGGGATTTCTCCTACTTTATGTCAGCATGCCATTAATATGGAGAAAGACGCGAAGCCAGTCGTGGAGCATCAACGCTGCCTAATTCCCAAGATGAAGGATGTGGTAAGAAATGAGGTATTAAAACTCCTTGATGCTGGTATTATTTATCCTATTGCTGATAGTAGATGGGTTAGTCCTGTTCATTGTGTTCCTAAGAAAGGAGGTATGACTGTTGTGCCTAATGAGAATAACGAGCTTATTCCTCAAAGGGTAGTTGTTGGATATAGAATGTGCATTGATTATAGAAAGGTAAACAAGGTTACTAAAAAGGATCACTATCCTTTACCGTTTATAGATCAGATGTTAGAAAGGTTGTCTAAGAAGACTCATTTTTGTTTCCTTGATGGTTATTCTGGTTTTTCTCAAATTGCTGTTAAGAAGGATGATCAAGAGAAAACCACTTTTACTTGTCCTTATGGAACTTATGCTTATAGACGTATGCCTTTTGGTTTATGCAATGCTCCTGCTACTTTTCAAAGATGCATGTCTGCTATTTTTCATGGCTTTTGTGAAGAAATTGTGGAGGTCTTCATGGACGATTTTTTCGTCTATGGAACTTCCTTTGATAATTGTTTGCACAACCTTGATAAAGTTTTGCAGAGGTGCGAAGAAACTAACCTTGTTCTTAATTGGGAGAAATGCCACTTTATGGTAAATGAAGGAATTGTCCTTGGACATAAAATTTCTGAAAGAGGTATTGAAGTCGACAGAGCAAAAGTGGAGGCAATTGAGAAAATGCCCTGTCCCAGAGATGTTAAAGGTATTCGTAGCATTCTTGGTCATGCTGGTTTCTATAGGAGGTTTATTAAAGATTTCTCTAAGATTTCAAAGCCTCTTACCAATCTTCTTCAAAAGGATGTACCATTTGTCTTTGATGATGATTGTAAAGAAGCTTTTGAAACTCTTAAGAAGGCTTTAACTACTGCCCCTATTGTTCAACCACCTGATTGGAATTTACCTTTTGAAATTATGTGTGATGCTAGTAATTTTGCTGTTGGTGCTGTTCTTGGACAGCGCGTAGATAATAAGTTGAATGTTATTCATTATGCTAGTAAGACTCTTGATGCTGCTCAGAAGAATTATGCCACTACTGAGAAAGAGTTTCTTGCTGTTGTTTTTGCGTGTGATAAGTTTAGATCTTATATTGTTGATTCTAAAGTTACTATTCATACTGATCACGCTGCTATTAGGTATCTTATGACTAAGAAGGATGCTAAGCCTAGGCTTATTAGATGGGTGTTGCTTTTACAAGAGTTTGATTTGCATATCGTAGATAGGAAAGGTGCTGAAAATCCTGTGGCTGACAACTTGTCTAGATTGGAAAACATTTCTTTTGATCCTATTCCTGTTAATGATAGTTTTCCAAATGAACAGTTGGCTGCGATAAATGTAACTTCGCGAGACCTTCCTTGGTATGCTGATTATGCTAACTTTATTGTTTCCAAGTATTTGCCTCCAACCTTTACAGCTCAGCAAAGAAGAAAATTCTTCTATGATTTGAGGCATTACTTTTGGGATGACCCACATTTATATAAAGAAGGAGTTGATGGTATTATAAGAAGATGCGTACCGGAATATGAGCAACAAGAGATATTAAGAAAATGCCATAGCAATGCTTATGGAGGGCATCATGCTGGAGATAGAACCGCACAGAAGGTTCTACAATCAGGTTTTTATTGGCCAACCCTCTTTAAAGATTCCAGAAGGTATGTTTTATCTTGCGATGAATGTCAAAGAGTTGGTAATATTTCTAGACGCAATGAAATGCCTATGAATTACACTCTTGTTATTGAACCATTTGATTGTTGGGGATTTGACTTTATGGGTCCTTTTCCTCCTTCAAAAGGCTATACCCATATACTTGTTGCTGTTGATTATGTTACTAAATGGGTAGAAGCCATACCTACAAAGAGTGCCGATGGTGAGACTTCGTTAAGAATGCTTAAGGATGTTATTTTTCCTAGGTTCGGAGTGCCTAGATATCTTATGACTGACGGAGGTTCTCATTTTATTCATGGTAGTTTTAGAAAAACTCTTGCTAAGTATGATGTCAATCATAGAATTGCTTCTGCTTATCATCCCCAAACTAGTGGGCAGGTAGAGCTTTCAAATAGAGAGATCAAGTCTATCTTGCAGAAGACTGTTAGTAGATCTAGGAAAAACTGGGCTAGTAAGTTAAATGACGCATTATGGGCTTATAGAACTGCTTATAAGAACCCCATGGGTATGTCTCCTTATAAGATGGTTTACGGAAAAGCGTGTCACTTGCCCTTAGAATTAGAACACAAAGCTTTTTGGGCAGTGAGAGAGTTTAATAGAGATTTTAAACTAGCCGGTAAGAAAAGGTTATTAGATTTGAGTTCTCTAGATGAGTGGAGAAACGAAGCGCATGAGAATGCCAGACTTTTCAAAGAGAAAGTCAAGCAATGGCATGATAAGAGAATTCTTAAGAGAGAATTTCATGTTGGTGAGAAAGTTCTATTGTATAGGTCTCGTCTCAGATTTTTTGCAGGAAAATTACTTTCTAAATGGGAAGGACCATATGTTATTGTGGAAGTGTACCGCTCAGGTGCTATAAAGATTGCTTCATTGAAAGATGATTCTACACAAGTGGTGAATGGGCAAAGACTCAAGCATTATATTTCTGGAGATTCTTATAATGAAGATGTTGATGTTATTGAAACGGTTTCTCCGGAAGATTACATCCAAGACAAACTGCAGGAACCTGCAGAGTTCGTTTTCGAATAGGTAACAGTTCTAGTCAGAAAAGTTTCGCGAAAAGTTATTCCTTTAATAGTTTTGCTGTTTTTACTAAATATGAAAAATCACGAGACGAAAAAGGGCACGAAAAAGAGTCCGTGTGTGCCTCACACACGGGTGGCGCGGGCCCACCCCTGGCCGCGCCACCTATGTGTGAGAACACACCGGAACTCGTTTCCGTCCCGGTTTCCTCCTGTGACTTCGTTTCGATGTATAATTTTCGCCTATTTAACCCCCCGGAGTCCCCGAGGTCTGTATATCGTTTTCTCGTCGTGTTTTGTTTCGAGCTGTTTCTGTCAGGAGTTGATCTTAAGCTTGGGGAAGTCATGGCCTCTTCAAGCGGGGACAAGGAGAAGACACCTCCGGAAGATGGCATCAAAGACTTCCGGCTGAAAGAAGAGGTTGAAAGCGAAGATGAGGAGGAAGATCAAGGTCCAAGGCCAAGCACCGTGATTGCCAGCATAGGGGTGGTGACAGATCATGACAAGTTCAAGAAGAGCGCTCGCATAAGGACTGGAGGAGGTGTGCCACATCACACCTTAGCTCCACGGACATCTCCGCCAAGCCAAAATCCCTTCCATACTCTAATTCATGAACATCAGTTCCAAAAGGTGCCCAAATCACGATTACCCTCTGGCTTGGATATAGATCGTTCTAACAATGCAGGGATAGGAAGCTCCAAGAGTGAAGAAGGATGGGGAAATAATTCCAAGAGCTGGGATTCTCTTGCTGACAGGTTCATGAACCGTATTGAGCACAATTCTGAGATGATTCGTAACCTCGAGTACAAGATTGATGATCTGAAGGATTTGATTGAGAAGCTTATTAGAGATTATCCACCACCACCACCAAAGGAGTAATTCGTCATCGGTTTAGGCATCCCCTTGGTTTGTTCCAAGCTTGGGGGAGTGCCGCGGTATCACATCATTACCTTTCGCTCATTTACTTTTCAAATAGAGTCATATCATGAATAGAGAAGTTATCTTATAGAATAGTTTGCAGTTTGGAAGTATCCTCCTTAGTCAGTTATCTATGTATCCCTTGGTGTGAGTTGTGGTAATAAAATATTAATGAGAAGTTCTATCGTTTACTTTCCGCACATTTTATGTTAGTTTGCAATCTCTCTTGTATGACTAGTCTTGTTGATTGGTATTGGTATCACATTGGGAGCATGAGTAAATTTAGTTGGTTTTGGCAAACCTAGCTTGGTCAGTAGCAATTTTACCTTGAGGTTTGAGTAGAGAAGAATAAAGAAGTGCTTGTAGTCACATCACTTCAGTTTTCCTTATGTTTGGCTTATAAGCATTGTTATTCTTAAAGTTAAAATCGTTGTACCTTCAAGGGAGTTTGCATGATTGTTCTTATTATATGTATGTTTGTTTGTTTCATGCAACTCTTATGCTTGCTACCCAGCCTTGCTAGCCAAAAACCTGTACTGAGTATGAGCTCTACTCGTGCATCCAAGTACCAAAAGCCAAGTCACTTCCAAAGAGTCCATTATAAATTCCTATGCATGGTATTTCAAGCCATTCCAAGTAAATTTTCATGTGCTACCTTTCAAAAACTTTCAAACACTTCTCATTTTGTGCAACTGTTTTTAGCTCATGAGGACGTAGTGGATGGGTTTGTTATCTTCCATACTAAATTGAGTACCCCTCGACTAGGCAGCTTCATCTGCTCGTCATTAATTTTGCAAGGGAGCTGGTCAGACCATTATAATCTTAAAAAGAAAAAGAAAGAAAAAGGCACTCCTCCAATGGAATGTGAAAGTTGGTCGGCACCCGATGGAATCGGTTAGCCATGGTTTGAGAAAGGAAAAAGGTGGGGAGGAGTGCAAAGCTATAAAAGAGCACCAAAGTGCCAACTAATTAAACATCTCGGAACCGCTCTCACTTGTTTAGTATGGAAGATATCAAGAACTCCGTTGCTAGTCGTTGACAAAAGCAACCACCTCTCAAAACAATTTTTACCTCTGTTTTACAAATGAAAAGCTCTAGCACATGTTTAATCCCTGCTTCCCTCTGCGAAGGGCCTATCGTTTACTTTTATGTTGAGTCAACCTATTTCCCTCTATCTCAAGCAAGCATTTGAGTTGTTATGTTTCATTCATCCATATGTTGATCCGTTTAATCATGTTTACTATCTTCCTTGTTATGTATAATGTTTTTGTCTGAAGGAATATATCTTTGAAAGCTCTCTTTGAATGCAAAAGTTTGTTTCGTTGAGCATATAGTCTTTGCTATATTAGCTCTGTTTTAAAAGGCTCCGTTCGAAAGAAAGAACAGCTTGTTCTTCATTCTTTGACCAAGAACTAAGGTTTGCCATTGCCAATTATAGTTTACCTTGTGCATCTTTGTATGTGATTCCCTTTTACTTATTGCAAGTCTATATCTTATAAAGGGAAGTTGCTGTCGATTATAACTTGTGCTTTTGGTGAATGTGATGCTTCTTGTCCGTATTTTGATTATCGACACTTCACTCCATAAACCTGTGGGCATGTTTACCGAGTTTAGTTTTCGCTTGGGGATAAGCGAGGTCTAAGCTTGGGGGGGTTGATACGTCCAATTTGCATCACTATTTTGTACCATAACTTACTGTTATTCATTGATATATTTCATATTTAGAGTTGATACTTATGTTATTTCCTTTGTTTTCACATGTTTGATGATCATCGGAGGAGTTGCTGCCGGAGTCAGGATTCTGCTGGAAAAAGGGCCATCAAGGGACCATATTTTGAAGATCAGGAAAATTCCAGAAAAATACCCAGAAATTATATTTTCCCAGAAGACTCAGGAAGGCAGGAGGAGGAGTCAAGATGAGCCAGGAGGGCCCCACACGCCAGGGTGGCGCAGCCAGCCCCCTGGCCGCGCCAGCCCTGTGTGAGGGAGCCCTGGCCCACTTCTGGCCTCGCCCCTTCGTGTACATCATCGTCCCCGAAAACATAAGTCAAGGGGGGGGCCTCAGAGTTAGACACAGCCGCCTCTGCGGGGCGGAGAACACCAGAGAGAAAAAGCTCTCCGGCAGGGAGAAATCTGCCGAGGAAATTCCTTCCCAGAGAGGGGAGATCGTCGCCATCGTCATCACCATCGCACCGGACTTCATCGGGATCATCGTCGTCATCATCTCCATCACCAGCACCTTCATCTCCACCATCACCTCGCCATCCCACTGTAACATCTTGAGTTGGATCTTGTTATATTCATAGGGGAAACTTTCCCGGTGTTGATTACTCTTGTAGTTGATGCTATTGAGTGGAACCGTTGAGTTAAGGTTTATGTTCAGATCGTTATTTACCATTATTTCACCTCTGATCATGATCCATATGATGTCTTGTGAGTAGTTCGTTTAGTTCTTGAGGACATGGGAGAAGTCAAGATGTTAGTAGTGAATTATTGTTGAGAAATATTTACTGGTTTGATATTGTTGTGGTGCTATTTCACTAGTGGTGTCATGTGAACGTCGACTACATGATACTTCACCATTTATGGGCCTAGTGAGATGCATTGTGTATTTGGCTACCGATTGTGGGGTTGCTGGAGTGACAGAAACCTAAACCTCCGTTGGGAAACCATTGCACCAGGGAGCGTAGGATCATAGAGTTTAAGGCTGTGGTTAGATTTATCTTAATTACTTTCTTGTATTTGCATATGCTTGCAAGGGGTATAATCACAAGTGTGTATTTATCCTAGTAAGGGTAGTGCGCTAGCACAGGTTCAC
This sequence comes from Dactylis glomerata, assembly GCA_007115705.1. NCBI lineage: Eukaryota > Viridiplantae > Streptophyta > Magnoliopsida > Poales > Poaceae > Dactylis > Dactylis glomerata. Next base: position 4,746,825 of record QXEO01000625.1, on the reverse strand, counting down.
CCCCATAACACCTACCAAACCAATAAATACTATTGGCTCTATGAAGCGAAAGCTCTTGACAGAAACCTCCCGTGTGTCCTCGAGAACGTTTGGTTATTATAAGTACACAACCGGCTTGTCCTTTGCTGAAGAAAGGATTGGGCCACTTGCTGCAATCGTTACTACTATCTTTTATTTACTCGCACTTTATTTACTCGAATTACCAAATACTCCTGAAAACCTGTTTGCTAGTATTTACAGTGATTCCTTGATCAAAACTGCTCATCAACACCTTCTGCTCCTCGTTGGGTTCGACACTCTTATTTATCGAAAGTACTACGATACACCCCCTATACTTGTGGGTCATCAGGTTGTCATCTCCTCCATGTGCTTCATGTTTAGATCTTGTGAGCTGCCTATCATGATCAAGATCATCGTTGTGTAATTCTACATGTTGTGTTTGTTGGGATCCGATGAATATTGGTACTATGTCAAGTTGATCTATTGATTTATCATCTTTATGTTATCTCTATGTTGTTTATGATCTTGCATGCTCTCCGTTGCTAGTAGATATCTTGGCCGAGTAGATGCTAGTGACTCCAAGAGGGAGTATTTATGCTCGATAGTGGGTTCATGCCTCCAGTAACTTGGGGGAGTGACAGAAACCTCTAAAGTTGTAGATGTGTTGTTGCTACTAGGGAGAAAACAACAGTCTTGTGTTGAAGGACATTTGTATTGTTTACATTACACACTTTGCTTAAGGCGATAATCTATTGCTTGCAACTTAATACCCAATGGTTGCTCGGACGACATCCGAAGGGTGGATTATTAGTCATAGATGCAGTTGGATTACGGTATATGTATTATTTTGTAATGCCCAAGTGAATCTCATAGTGATCCTCATGACATTTGTACGCTTGCTTTATTCTATCAATTGCCCAACTGTAATTACCGTTTACCATTTACTTATTTACCCGGCATGTTATTTATCTTATGGAGAGACACCACTAGTGAACTGTGGACCCTGGTCCATTCTTTTACATTGTTATTACCGTTTACCATTTACTTGTTTTATTTACATTCTTGCAAACTACTATCTTTTACCATTCGATACGCTTAATCCTTTGTTTACAGCAAACTGGTGAGATTGACAACCTCACTGTAAGTTGGGACAAAGTACTTGGTTGTGTTGTGTGCAGGTTCCACGTTGCTGCTGGTGCAAAGCTACGCCCTGGACGAGGCGCCATATACAAATTGTCCGGAGCTGTCGCGAAGCTAGCGAGCATCAACCTTCGGAAGTTTGGTTCTTTCTCCTACTGGTTCGATAAACCTTGGTTTCATACTGAGGGAAGACTTGCTGCTGTGCTCATCACACCTTCTCTTGGGGTTTCCAACTGGGCGGTCATCTACAAAACTCCTACATCAACACCGCACCATCAATACACAACTTTCTAAATTATTTCAGTTTTATTGTACAAATTTAAGAAATAACCTAAAAATAAATATGTCTAGTATAGTTATTATGTTTTTATAAAAAACGTATGGTTCATGGAAATAATTGTACCAATGGAAGTATGGATAAGCCCTCATAGACAACACTTTCAACTTATTTTTTCCATTTTTTTTGTCAATCAATGGAAACGACGAGCATTTTCTCTTCCATATCTTGTCACTCCAACACCTAGAAGCAATTGCACAAAAAGTGGCCAAGCTCACTTGGTTAGGGAAGTGAATGTACAATACAGCCACTCAGGTTCAAGTCCCCATGGATGCATATGTGGGTTGTATTAGTTCAAAAAACAAAATCGTTGTAGGGGCTTCCGCATGCCTTTCAAAAAGAAGAAGCAATTGCACATCTTCTCTTCCTATAATTGATCTTGTCCAGCCGACTAAAGGTTGGTGGAAAATGATGGTATAAGAATATGGTTCATGAAAATAATTGTACTATTTGCAGTATGTACAAGCCCTCATAGTCTACAGTTTGAACTTATATTTTTCATTTTCTCCTGTCAATCAATGGAAATGATGAGCATTTTCTCTTTGCTTGTCACTCAACACCTAAAGTAGTTGCACAAAGAAGTGAGCCAAGCTCACTTGGTTAGGGAAGTGAATGTACAACCCAACCAACTAGGTTCAAGTCCCTATGGACGTAAATTTTTGTTCTTATTATTTCAAAAAAAAATTGATGTAGAGGCTTCCCCTAACGCATTCCTTAAAAAATTGAAGAAATTGCACATCTTCTCTTCATATGCTTGTTCTTCGATAGCTGACTGAAGGTTGGTGGAAAATGAGTGGTAAGGAAACGAACACTCATGACCCATGATCTGACTACCCATAACATGCTTCAAGGACCCTACTCCTTGAATATTTGTGCTGTGGTGAATATTTGAAAGCAAAGGAATTGATTAATTTTATCATAGGTCTTGATAAGATTCCTCGATGTAACTGTATTTTCCCCTTGTTAATGTGGAATATTTTATAAATAAAATGTACCATGGCTCCCTACTTTTCTAGCAAAAAATGTTGGAAAAAAATAGGGGAGATAAGATCACCCTCTCGCAATCCCTTATATGTCTATATAGAATACACAACATAATAACCTTGATTGCGACATTTACCACATGCAAGAAGATCCTCACCCAAGAGCACCACTTAGGGGAGAAGCCCTTCATCAAAAGGGTCCAAACCTATAAGGTCATTTCACTTTGTCACATGCTTTATTGAAGTCGATTTTTAGTACACTTTGGTTAGATTTCTTATATCTATGTAACACATGAATGGTCTCATGCAAGATTATCCCCCTATGAGCTTACCTTGCGTGAAAGTCATCTGAGTTCACTGGACCACATGTCCAGCAACACTATAAATCCAAATCCTTGCCACCTTGGGGAATATCTTGAAGTTCACATCCAAGAGGCAAACATAATAGTATCTTTGAATCCGGTTAACATCTTTTGTTTTGATCAAGAGACCCATCTTACCGAGATTGATGCAATGAAGATGTAATCCATATGAATGAAGTTCCTTGATAATGGCACCAATTCTTCTTTGATGACATCTCAATTTGTAGAACTATGTAAGGTGGACTTGTTTCCTCACTTAAGAATGAGGCGTAATGATAAATTATTGACATTATCCGAAACTTACAGGATGTCATTCCTTCTTGATTCATTTTTAATAAGTGTTTTTGCTTGGACGAACTACAATTTTCTCAAAATATTAAGCCATTAATTGCACCACTCCCTCAATTTTTCTCTCATCTCTCGGTGAAGATTAAAATACTCTCCTTGCTTGTTTGTTACAAAATCAAGAGGGTCTTTTCTAACTGACGAGGGTTAACTCGACAAATGCCCTAGATGAAGGTCTTAGGATTGGGGGAAGAGGGCGTCGGATGAACTCGAAGGTAGTGGTCAGGCAAACAAGGCGTGCTCAATTGGCTCAATCTCAATCTGTCCCTGGCTGGCCTCTCCTAGCCCCTATATATAGGTGTCCAGGTCTCAAGGATCCGGTCAGGTTCAATACAAATTATAGTGTCCGTATACGAGATGATATCGTATTTCGACTATGTCTATGACTGGGCCTATCTTAACGGGCCTCAGGGGTACAAAGATAATGGGCTCTATTGGCTATACCCTTGTCAGTAGACCCCGAGATTCTACCAAAATTGTAGATTCGGGTTGAATCTCAAATCTGCTTATCTTTTGACTTGATCAATCTTCGACTTCTTCTTTTTCCTGTATTCATTTAAACAACTCAGATTATTTTATTTCTCAAGGGGATTTCGGGTAACAAGCCTGGCATCTCTGACGGATCAGGAAACCAGTTAACTACCGAAGCAGAAACTTGCTACCTACTTCAGACTTAAGCCCCTGGACTTGAGTCTGGTACCTGGTCTAACCCAATCCTTTGCCGCATTTAGGACTTACAAGGAAAGGATTCCAGTAATTCTCAGGGTACCCAGTGCGTTGATTGGTAGAGGTGCTAGCCACCCAGTTGGGAACCCCAAGAGGAAGGTATGATGAGCACAACAGCAAGTTTCCCTCAGTATGAAACCAAGGTTTAATCGAACCAGTAGGAGAAAGAAACCACTTCTGAAGGTTGATGCTTGCTGGCTTTGGTGACGGCTCGAGAGAATTTATTTATGGCACCTATCTGGGGCATAGCTTTGGCACCAACAGCAACGTAGAACCTGCACACAACACAACCAAAGTACTTTGCCCCAACTTGCAGTGAGGTTGTCAATCTCACCGGTTTGCTGTAAACAAAGGATTAAACGTATCGTGTGGTAATAGATGTTTGTTTGCAAGAAAGTAAATAATGCTTGTAGAAAGTAAACGGTAATATGAATGTAAAAGAATGGACCGGGGTCCACATTTCACTAGAGGTGTCTCTCCATAAAGATAAATAACATGCTAGGTAAACAAATTAGAGTTGGGCACCTGACAGAATAAAGAATGCAAGCAATGCATGTACATGTCATGAGGATCACTATGATATTCACTTGGGCATTACAACATAATACATAGACCGTAATCCAACTGCATCTATGACTAATAATCCACCCGCCGGATATCATCTGAACAACCGTTGGGTATTAAGTTGCAAGCAACAAATTATCGCCTTAAGCAAAGTGTGTAATGTAAACAATACAAATGTCCTTGAACACAAGATTGTTGTTTTCTCCCTAGTAGCAACAGCATATCTACAACCTTAGAAGTTATTGTCACTCTCCCAGATTACTAGAGGCATGAACCCACTATCGAGCATAAATACTCCCTCTTGGAGTCACTAGCATCTACTCGGCCAAGATATCTACTAGCAACGGAGAGCATGCATGATCATAAACAACATAGAGATGATAAATCACAAATCAACTTGACATAGTACTCAATATTCATCGGATCCCAACAAACACAACATGTAGAATTACATAACGATGATCTTGATCATGATAGGCAGCTCACAAGATCTAAACATGAAGCACATGGAGGAGAAGACATCCATCCAGCTACTGCTATGGACCCATAGTCCAAGGTAGACTACTCACACATCACTCCGGAGGCAGGCATGGTGATGAAGAAGGCCTCCAATGGTGATTCCACTCTCCGACAGGGTGCCGGGAAGAGCTTCTGGACCCTCCCGATCTCGCGTCGACGACGGAGGTGGCTTGCAGTATGTTTTCTGGAAAAGAGTTCAGGCCCCTAGGGTTTTCCCATCGAGGGGATTAAATAGGCGGAAGGGAGATGTCAGAAGGTGGACCAGGCAGTCACACCCCCTGGTGGCGCGACCTAGGGGTGGCCCGCACCACCAGCAGGTGCAGCCGGCCTCTGGTCCGTCTCCTACTCTCCTTTGGACTCCGTCTTTGTGTCAGGTAATTAGGGACTTCATCTTTTGTTTCGTCCGATTCCGAGAATATTTCCTGTGTAACTTTTCTGAAACACAAAAACAGCAAAAAATAGGGAACTGGCACTGTGGCATCTCGTTCATAGGTTAGTTCCGGAAAATGCATAAAAATGCCACGAAGTGTAAACAAAACACAAAGCAAATGGTGTAAAACAAGCACGGAGCATCAAAAATTATAGATACATTTGAGACGTATCAAGCATCCCCAAGCTTAACTCCTGCTCGTCCTCGAGTAGGTAAGTGATAACAAAACAATAATTTTTGAGGTGACATGCACTAACACAATCTTGATCAAAACGATGTAAAGCATTGAGTGCTGAGATCAAAGTACTCTAAACATGGGCATAAAAGATATAATTTTGATAATAGAACTTAGCAACCATGTTATAACATGAAAAGTAACACAAACAAAAGATCATGAGTAATAATGCATTGAAAGTCAATTGTTTGTTTCAAGCATATAGAAAAACATAGCAAAGTGGTATTCAGCTTGTCCCTCATGGAGTAGCAAAACATAAATGCATTGGACACCTTCAAGTTTAAGAGGGTGACTACATACAAATAATTTGAGAACAAGCAAAACCATAATCATGAATCAATCAATAATACTTTTTGGGACTATACACATTATACTCAGAATGACAACTATGCTCTCTTAGACGGTGCATAAAGGTAGAAGGTGAAGACTCAACATAAAAGTAAAAGAAAGGCCCTTCGCAGAGGGAAGCAGTGATTGCAAGTTCTTATAAACCTTCCAAAAACTATGGTACTTTCTAGCTTTGAGCTCTCATTGCCCCCATCATAGGCATCTTGAGTGGTTAAGGTTGATGCAAGTACAAATATGAGATATATGCTTGACAAATCATAAGTTGAAAATCTCATGTCCCGTGAATACGAGTACTTAACAATGCTAGTCGTCTTAGGTCCCAAGCAAGTTCTTGTCATTGTAAGTATACATGTATCATCGAGAACGCCAACGGGGTACCTCTTGCCCGATGACATGGAAACTAGCCCACATCAAAATGACAAGACAAAGAGACAATGAACACCTCGACATCTCTTTTATTTACCATTGGGTATAGCTTTTTATTTTGAGATGCGTCGTCGAATGTCCACTATGGTTATGCTGTAAATTTCCACCATGAATGATGCATGGTTTAGATTAGCGGCCCAGGCGTTTCTCTAACACATATACAAACTCCATGAACTCCACAAGTTTCGAACTCCTTTCACACAGATAAGCATCCATAAACAAAAGATCACAATATCAACTTAAATAGAAATAAGTGCAATGTTGAAAGCGTACCCCATGACAGCATGGCTGAGCTAACTCCCAACTTATAACTTGCAAGCATATAATCAACATAAGAGAGCCACAATGGTCAAGTTTATTAAGTGCAAGAAAGTAAATGTGCCATCAAGTTCGTGAGAGCTTTACTAACTAATTTTCACATAACAAAAAGTTTAATTTGGAAGATAGATAAAAGCAAGACGAATGTACTTGGAATAGCAAATTGCTAATAGGTAGATATGGTGGACACATTGGAAAAACTTTTGTTTTTGGGAGTTAGACGCACGAGAAGCATTCCCTCTCGGTACAGACGAAGGCTAGCAAAAGACTGGGAGCGACCAACTAAGAGAGCAATAACGGCCATAATCATGCATAGCGACAAAACATTATTAACCAAAGCGTAAAGTAGTATCACAAGTCAAAAACCAAATGATCATAGAGGCTTGAGGCGACTGGTTAAAGTCAAACATGGTGTAAGCATGCGCTAAGTCAGCCCAAATAAAGCATCAAAGGAGAATACCACAATAATATGCTCCCATATAATAAAAACAACGCTTGATTCTTTCAAAGGCACATTAAGCAATCTCAGTCATTTGAGACAAGTCATGCTACAGCAAAAACTACTAAGTATATAATCAAAATGACATCAAGCATGACATGCAAAAGTCTAAGCCACAGTCTAAACAAGCTCCCATTTGTACCACTATAAGCATGAAACTTTTTACTCTTTTCCAATACCAATCAACCTTTTTGAAACAACTCTTGAAGATGAAAAGCAACATAGACCAGAGGTCTAAACACACCTAGCTACAAAGAACTAACAAGTTCCAAACAAAAATCAAGGCAAAAAACGAAAGCTAAACACAGTACTAGAAAAAGAGAACACTCGTTGAACGATAAGAGTGAAAACTAGAGTGTTCTTGGCAATGAAAACGGAGTGTGTGTTCTCCAAAAAAAATATGTTGGGGTCCAACCATTTATTGCAGCAAACAAAACAAAATAAAACTGAAAGCAAAAATAAAGACGCTCCAAGAAAAACGCATAGCATATGAAGCAATAAAAATATAGTGTCTTGAAAGATGACCTGATATTTGTTGATGAAGAAGGGGTGCCTCGGGGCATCCCCAAGCTTTGATGCTTGTACTTCTTGGATATTTCTTGGGGTGACATGGGCATCCCCAAGCTTGAGTTTTTGTCCATACTTGATCTCATCTCATCATTCTCCTTTCCCTACACTTGAAAACTTCCTTCATACAAAACTTCACACAATTCTTATTAGCAACATTAGTGTATGCAAGATAGTAAATCCACACTTTGGTTTAGTTTCAACTCAAATATAACACCCATTAAAGCATGAGCTACTGTAGCAACTTCCTCAAAGGTTCCATGATCAAAATAACTCAAAAAGAAAGAGACCAAGAGGCAAACGCAAATAGTGGCAGAAATCTATCAAAACAGAACATCTGGTAAAGATCGATTTTTTTTGAAAATCTTCTGTTGCTCAAATCGAAAAGTGCAAAACTAATGAAAGTTAGACAATAACCTGGGGCATGTGCACAAGAATCGCAGATCAAAAAGACTTTTTGAGAATTTTCACGAATTTTTACGGTACTGCGTAGAAATCTGTTTTAGGACAGCAACTTCCCCAAATCTTACCTTCCTCCAATTAGAGGTTCTTCTTGGCACAAAACAAAATAAAAATGATAAGGAGAGGTCATTACAGTAGTAATAACTTCCAAGACTCAACTGTAACATCCCAAGTTTTCAAAATATAAAATTCCATCATGCATTCATGGCATATTACATATCAAGGTCTTTTCCAAAGTTTTGAATCTTATTCTTTCAAAGAATATTGTTTCAAATGCCTTTTACCCCAAATTTTAGAAACAAAAAAAGGTTTCAGAAAGAAAGTATTTAAAATGAGTTCCATTAGTTATGGAGCTATTTTATTTTCCTTTAGTAAATTTTGAAAACCAAATATTGGGAAGTTTTTATTAAAAATTTAACTTCCTAGTTATTGGACTCTATATTTAAAAGTTCTTACAAATTATTTGATCAGAGTGAGATATAGGGGGGTTTTTCTAGTCGTCTCCACAGGGATCAACACAAATGAGACTATTTCCTAATTTCCAGAAGCTAAGCAGAAAAGTGGGGTTTTTGGTGTTGTAAACAGAAAAGTAACAGGAGGTTTTGAGCAGGGAAGTTTTTAACATAACAAATCCAATGTTTCTTGTTTGTCAGGCAAGGAAACAAAGGACAAACGAGCAAGTGAGGCAGGGAAGTTTTAACATAACAGATCCAATGTTTCTTGTTTGTCAGGCAAGGAAACAAAGGACAAACGAGCAAGTGAGGCAGGGATGCATTTTTGGGACTAGGTGCAGAGACTAGTCTTACACCTAACAGATCAGGCAGATGCAACACAGAAATCACAGTAATCTTGGAGTTTATAATGGAGTGTGTCACTCAAACCATAGCAAAGATCCAGGACAAGGTTCAAACTGTTTTACAGTGCTTGATCAACACAAATCATCACAGAGCATGGGGGAGAGGAGAGAGAGGTTGTTGTTGGTCACCGAAGGCTTGCTGTGGCAGAGAAAGTAGAAGAAGGCAGAGATGTTGCTGTCGTGGCAGAGATTGAAGAGGTTGAGGGAGAGCTTGGCCTTCAGATCCTTCGAGCTTTGTCCATCTTGACGTTCTTGGAGGTGTTCTTGGTGTTGTTCATGGTGTTCTTGCTTGCGTCGTCGATCTGTTCTTGTTGCAGCAGAGGAGTAGAGGGAAAAGTGGGTGGAAAAGGTGGAGGTTTTCGGTGTGTTGGACTATGGAGGAGGAAGGTTTTGGTGGAGTGGTGGATGGAGTGGCTGTGTGGCCATGGATGGAGTGGCGATGGATGGATGGACTGTTGTGGGAGTGAACCTAGACCTCTCCTTTTAAAGGCTTTTTGTGGCATTCTTGCTGCGGCGTAGAGGAGTAGTGGGAAGTTGGTGGCGGCATCGGCTTTTCTGCTTTTGCCGATTTTCCTGTCTTCTTGTGCCGTGCATCGGCTTTTCTGCTTTTGCCGATGGCTTCTTTCTTGCTCCTCAAGATGTACTCCTCCATTCCTGGTGGCTTGGTCTTTGGTTTGAATTACTCTGACTTGTAGATTTAAGTGCCTTGGCGCACTGATCTGTGACAAAGGATCAAATGATGTAAAATGTTGGTACAACACTGGTAGAAATGAGGTAAAACAGACAAGTTTTATGGTTGCAAGGTTCAGATATATGTGTAAATCTTAGAGTGATCAAAACCCCCAGACCAAAACCTTTGCTTGTCCTCAAGTAAAGAATGGTGCATTGTACCAAACAAAATGTAACAGAGCATGATGAGGGACATTGCTGACTCAATGCAGATAAATCTTGCAATTGCCGATTCAAAAATAAGTTTCAACAAGAGAATTTGAGTATGTCTAGATCAAACAACATGGACACATGAGTATAAAGTAATTGACTCTGAAATTGAAAACTCAAGATCCAGTACATAGCCCAATATGTAATGCAAAATTAGTGCTTCACCTATTACAGTTCCCAGGAACATAATAGGCTAATGCATAGACAAGTTAATCAGTTAGTAATTTAGCTTGATGGGTCAACTGAGTTAGTGCTTCACACACTACAATCCCAGGATCATAGGTGCTAGTGCTTTGGATATTTACAACAAGTTTTACTTAGCATCATCAGGTTAGTGCTTCACACACCACAATCCAGAGATCATGGTTGCTAATGCTAAACTTTTTCCTTTCTGTCAATATGTTAGTATGTTAGTGCTTCACAAGTCACAATCCAGAGATCATGTTTGCTAATGCAAAAAATGCAACAGATGCAATTGGTTAGGGGCTAAGAAATGGATCATGAACTTCATTCTTAGAGCAATTAACAAATATGCTGATGTTTCACAGGTTCTTTGAGTAAAGCCATACAAAAGTTCTAAAGTGGAACTAGGCTCTGAACAAAGCATTTGCAAGAGTTATAAGCAGATTCAAAGCAAAGTTCTTCATAGCATGCAAAGTGATATTTTCAGGTCCAAGCAAGCGAAATTGATTCATTCCTTAACAACGTACTTTCACACAAGATCAACCAACAGTATAGTATATTCTGATTCAGATTTTAACAAATGTGTGGAAATGGAAAGTGTTCACCTGGTGGTTTTCCTGCTTCTCTGCCTTGTCAATTAACAGCAATCTTTCTCCTTATCCAAGTTCTTACTGAAACAACAAAAAGAAACAAACACACAAGGCAAAAACATAAAAAGGTGAAAGGGAAATATATGATACAAGGGATACCAGGTTTCCTCCTGGAAGAGAGCTTGTTTATAGTCACTAGCTTGACCATAGCTTCATCATCACTGGTTTGCATGGGTAGAGGATGCATTGGAGCCATCCTCTGGTTCATCGTCTTCTTCAACTTGGTTTTCAATTAAATCTCCAATCCTGTAGTGCTTCAACCGCTGGCCATTTACTTTGAATGTTCCCTCAGCTGAGCTATAAACCTCAAAGGCACCATGGCCTAGATCTTTCTTGATAACACAAGGGCCAAACCATCTGGACTTGAACTTTCCAGAGAATAGGTGTAACTTGGAATCATACACCAGCACTGACTGCCCTTCCTTGAATTCCCTTCTCAGAATGTGGGAGTCATGCCATTTCTTGGTCTTCTCCTTGTAAATCTTTGCACTTTCATAGGAATCATTCCTGATCTCTTCAAGCTCACACAACTGCAGTTTCCTCATGTATCCTGCTTTGCCAATGTCTAAGTTCAGCTTCCTGATTGCCCAATGCGCTCTGTGCTCCAATTCGACTGGCAGATGGCAAGCCTTGCCATAGACAATTCTGAAAGGTGACATGCCAATGGGTGTCTTGTATGCTGTCCTGTAAGCCCACAAAGTGTCAGGCAACTTTATGGACCAATCTCCTCTGGTCTTGGACACAACTTTCTCCAAGATTTGCTTGATTTCCCTGTTGTTTGCTTGTATTGCAGGCATAATCACATCTGCATTGTTGATCTGGTCCTTGGGGATCCACAAATCTCTCAACTTCTTATCACCCATGCTGAAATCTGAGAATGACGATTCCAAATCTGAGGCAGAGGTTTCCAAATCTTCAGCAGAAACTTCAGAAGCTGCTCTCTTTCTTGCAAACAAAGTCCTCTCTGGCTCAGGATCAAATGGGGCTAGTGGAGAATCTTCAGAGGACTGCATCAACTGAATTCCCACGGAGATTAGATGAAATCATTGTTCTACACACAATCACAGACAAGAACTTGATCAAGGGTTAGTGAACTAAATCCCCTAATAAAAGTTCTAAGCTTGATCACAGACAAGTCATTAAAACAGACAATCAAAGATTGCAAATTGGAACAAGTATTTACACAGCTTAGTCTACTGTAATCTAAGGAAACAATCAAAAGTTGATCCCCGGCAACGGCGCCAATTTTGATCAGAGTGAGATATAGGGGGGTTTTTCTAGTCGTCTCCACAGGGATCAACACAAATGAGACTATTTCCTAATTTCCAGAAGCTAAGCAGAAAAGTGGGGTTTTTGGTGTTGTAAACAGAAAAGTAACAGGAGGTTTTGAGCAGGGAAGTTTTTAACATAACAAATCCAATGTTTCTTGTTTGTCAGGCAAGGAAACAAAGGACAAACGAGCAAGTGAGGCAGGGAAGTTTTAACATAACAGATCCAATGTTTCTTGTTTGTCAGGCAAGGAAACAAAGGACAAACGAGCAAGTGAGGCAGGGATGCATTTTTGGGACTAGGTGCAGAGACTAGTCTTACACCTAACAGATCAGGCAGATGCAACACAGAAATCACAGTAATCTTGGAGTTTACAATGGAGTGTGTCACTCAAACCATAGCAAAGATCCAGGACAAGGTTCAAACTGTTTTACAGTGCTTGATCAACACAAATCATCACAGAGCATGGGGGAGAGGAGAGAGAGGTTGTTGTTGGTCACCGAAGGCTTGCTGTGGCAGAGAAAGTAGAAGAAGGCAGAGATGTTGCTGTCGTGGCAGAGATTGAAGAGGTTGAGGGAGAGCTTGGCCTTCAGATCCTTCGAGCTTTGTCCATCTTGACGTTCTTGGAGGTGTTCTTGGTGTTGTTCATGGTGTTCTTGCTTGCGCCGTCGATCTGTTCTTGTTGCAGCAGAGGAGTAGAGGGAAAAGTGGGTGGAAAAGGTGGAGGTTTTCGGTGTGTTGGACTATGGAGGAGGAAGGTTTTGGTGGAGTGGTGGATGGAGTGGCTGTGTGGCCATGGATGGAGTGGCGATGGATGGATGGACTGTTGTGGGAGTGAACCTAGACCTCTCCTTTTAAAGGCTTTTTGTGGCATTCTTGCTGCGGCGTAGAGGAGTAGTGGGAAGTTGGTGGCGGCATCGGCTTTTCTGCTTTTGCCGATTTTCCTGTCTTCTTGTGCCGTGCATCGGCTTTTCTGCTTTTGCCGATGGCTTCTTTCTTGCTCCTCAAGATGTACTCCTCCATTCCTGGTGGCTTGGTCTTTGGTTTGAATTACTCTGACTTGTAGATTTAAGTGCCTTGGCGCACTGATCTGTGACAAAGGATCAAATGATGTAAAATGTTGGTACAACACTGGTAGAAATGAGGTAAAACAGACAAGTTTTATGGTTGCAAGGTTCAGATATATGTGTAAATCTTAGAGTGATCATTATTTCTTTTCCATCATATCACTAAACCTCTGGTTTATAGGTTGTAAACACACTTTCTAAAGACCAAAAGTGGTCAGCTTGGCTTTTATTCAAATCTGAATATAATAGCCTTTTCAAAAAAAAAAACCCAAAACAGATTTCTGAAACAAAAGAAAAAGAAAACAGAAAAAAAGGGAGAGCCAGCAGCCCACTTGGGCCGCACCCGGGAGCCAGCCGGCCCAGCTCACCCCCGAACCGGCCCAACCCCGCTCCCCCTCCCCTCTCTCTCCGCCAACCGGGACCCGCTTGTCAGAACGTTTTTCCCTCCCCCTAATTCCTCTCCTGAGATGGAAACGCTCGCCGACGTTACTCCCCGGCGATTACTCGCGGTTTAATTGGCCATCAAGACCGCTCCTATAAAGCCCACACCCTCCTCTCCTTCCCCTTCCATCCCCCTCTCGATGCGGAGCCGCCAGGCTGCACGAATTGCTCGCCGCAGCTGCTGACTTCCGCCACTGTCTTCGTCGGAATTCAGCACACCGGTGAGACCCCGGTACCCCCTTCTAGTCCCAGCACCTTCCTTTCTCCCTTACGCATCTCGCTGACACGGTTTGGTGGATTTTCGTGCACCAGATCGACGAGACTGTCCCCAAGCCGAAGCCACCATTCGCCTCTGCAAGTTCGGCGAGGAACCGTCGACTAACCCGAGCACCTCGAGCTCTTCAACCTCGCCACCGAACTCGCCGTGGCAGTGCGAACCTCGTCCGCACATCCTTCAACGCCGGGAACCCCTGCAGCGACGAGAACGTCCACGCCCCAGCCGAAGATCGCCGGAACCCTAGGCTGCTCCAGTGAGCTTCTCCCCTTTTCCCCTCTGGCCGTCCGATCTTGATCCCGTGGCCCAGATAGATTTCCTTTACCGAATCGGTACCGGCCTATAGCGTCACGCCACGTCGCCTGCCCGGTCGGCCTACCCAGTCAAACCAGTCAATACTCTTTTCAAATTCGAATTCAAATCTCAGATTTGATACAGATCTTGTAAAATCGATAGAAAATAAAATACTTGGCCAAAAATTACAAATAATACCTCGTTGGAATCCTTAGAATGTGTACAATCCAGCAGTACAGTAAAACTTGTTATTTTATGGGTTCATTTTGAATCTATATTCAGATCTGAATCAAACCTTGGTTAGCTTAATAAATTCATAACTTTTGTTCTGTGAGTCCAAATGCTACATTTTTGTAGTCTATGGAATCCTTGGAACATATAGAACACTCCAGAGGCAAAAGTTTTCAAAGTTAATATGTGCACAAACTTGCTACTGTTAAATATGTTCAAATCACTATTTTCATTACCATTTGAAATCTAAAAACTATTTTTGAGTGAAACCACTTGCAGTGGCTTCAAGTTACTGTCACCTAACCAGTGGTAGCTCAAACTTATTTTTACAGTACAGTACCAAACCAAAACCTAAAAAATTTCAGAAGTGTTTCTTGTCTTATCAAATAAACCTTTTCCTTAATGCTTTGAGAATTGTTTAATAAAACTCTTCTAAAACCACCCTTGTTTTCAAAAGCATCATGTTCCATCTTATACAACATTTTCACACACTCACTTAGTGTGTGAAATTAAAATGACATTTGCATACATACATACATGCATACATGTCTATGTTTGTCATTAGAAATAGATTATTGATTGCTTGAATATTTGGATTGAATAGATTGTGAAGAGGAGCAAGACAACCTTTGTGACTATTGTGAGTGTGCAAGTTGTTACCAAGGCAAGTGACACACATATCCTCTACCTATTTTACTACTGCATTAGTATGTTTTAGTAGTATGCATGATAGGTGAATTGATCAACTGTTTTATCAAATGCTTAGATCCTAGTAGTGTGTAGCTATCCTCAAAACCCCACATATTAGGATGCTAAATACTTTGAAAAATATTGATGCCATGCTTTGATCACTTGATAAAGGTGTTTTGTGAACAAAATTAAGAACTTCAACTAAAATGAAACACCTGGGTGGATTGGTTTGATAAGAGGCGGCGAAGTAGGTGGGTTCTGGGACACATGCCTCGTCGAGAGGATGTGGGTTCAGAATGCCGCTCGGGATGGCCACCCAGGAACAAAGAGGTTACTATGTCTTCCATGCTTAGAGTGCTTCCAGTGCAGCCTTATGACATTATGGGCTCTGTCTTGACTGATTAGATATGGGAGTGCAAATTGTGTGCAAGAAGTGGTGGTAGTTGAATTTTAGGTTGGGGACGGAGCTTGCTAAGTTAGTTGCCCTCTCCTTCTAAAAGGTCTCGTTTCATTTTATGTATGGGCATAAAATGAATCGTAAGGTGAAAGTGCACAACCCTTGCAAGGTGTCTAAACTAATCGATTAGCCGTGTCCTCGGTTATGGACAATTGAGTCTCTAGACATGGAATGTACGGAAGAATCTCATCACCGATTCTGAATGACTAAAATCTGTCTAGAAACCCCTAGGTAGGAACTAAGGACCATGCACTCCGAGGGGTGGTGGTGCCTGAGGTTCCAACTTTGTTGAATTGCGCCCAGTGCTACATAACTTGCAACTATGTAGTATTTGGGGGTTATTTCGACCCTTTGAAAATTAAAACCTTCGAAATAAAATCTTGATTTAAAATAGGACAAAATTGGCTTTATGCAAACTAGCCCAGAGATCCACCAGCCAAATAGCATGTAGCTAGTTCTTTCACAACTGCCACCAAATATGTGTCATTTGCCAGTACATCATTGTACTGACCCCCATTCATGGGGCTGCATAATCAAATGTGCAGGTTCTTCTGATGAGGAGTGAAGTGTTAGGATCTCGAGTCTACATACCAACATGGCTGCCTGTGGCGCATGGTGAAGATGGAGGCTCGCTACTATTTTAGTTCCGTTGTGCTTAATTTGAACTCTGTTAATTGTTTCAGTCCATGAGACTATGAGGATTTGTAATAATTTGTGAGACCTATGTATCTGGATCTGCGTGTAATCTTGATACTATGCAATGATTACTATATTTTGTTCTGTGGTGCTATCATTGATCCAGGGAATAGCACATAACACAGGTGTTCCACCTTAATCTAAAGGTGGGGCGTCACAAAATGGTATCAGAGCATAGTGTTGCCTGTAGGATCGAGACCCTAGGATTTGACAACCATAGGACACAAAATTCTACTTCTAAATACTATGCAAAATGATCATGATCTTATTGTCTTAACCATTTCATTCTTACTTGTATTTCTCTTCTTGTTCTGATCGTTCCCTCTTCTTTTAAAATGTTGTAGATGGACACCTACGACGAGAGAGTTGTAGCTGGTGAGGGAGACTACCTGTTCTCAGAGGTACTGCTTGACCTCGCCACCCAGCTTCAGATACCACCTCGGGTTTTCTGTGGGAAGATGCAATACAAGGAGTATGGTATGGAGAAGTGGTTAATCCAAACCACTATCCAAGGAAGACTTGATGAAGACGGAGAGTCCACAATGGAGTACACCGAAGCATACGTGGACTGGAGGTATTCGGTGGAGATTGCCATGCAGGGCGCCATCGCCCGCATTCGCCACAAGTACAGAGCTCACATTCCACGTCCCTCAGCTTATGGGATGATTGGAGAGCGATCTGTTGGAGGACATGTTGTGGATCGCAGAGGCCAGGAGTTCTACTCCCTTCTGAGAGGCTACCTCACTGTGAGGGAGCGCTGCTCAGTCAACCTGGAAGACATGCTGAAGAAGCAGATTATCAACCAGGACCAGTTCAGAGATCTCATGGATCTTGCCACCAAAAAGATCATGGAGACTGAATCTGCTCTCGTGATGATGGATGAGAAGAAGACTCAACTGGAGAACAAACTCAAGATTGTTGAAGGACCCTTGCAGTTAGGCGGGAAGATTCTCCAAGATGACATCTGGTCTCATCATCTGGAGAAGACCTTACTGCTACAGTATGACAACCTGCAGAAATTGGGAGATGAGAAGAAGCAGATTGAGGAAGTCAACAATGAGCTGAAGTCTGAGAACCTAAAGATGAAGCTTGCGGAGTTAGAAGCAAGTAAGAAAGAAGAGGAGTCCGAGGAAGAAGAGGATCCCGAGGAGAGACTCGTGTATTCCTCTAGTGATGGTCTATCCTATGAGGAATGGGAAACCAAGGCACTAAGAGACCTCAAGAAGGCAGATCGTCGAGACCCTCTACCCCTCTCATGCCTCAAGAGGGTTAAGAGAGGCTAGTTGACCACCATCATCGTCTTGTATCGTTTGCGATAGCACGTTTGTATTGTCTTACCGTGTTGGTATGACAGTACCATTGATCATTTGCTTTTTCAAACTCTTAGTACTTACTTCTAAACTTGTCAAGTCGTGTGCTTCGCAATTTAAAATCCTTTTAATTCAAAGGTTGTATGCTTGTTTATTGTTTGTGGTTGGCTTGTTGTATTGTGCATGGGTAGGATCTTTACTCCTTTAGCTTTATCTGTCTAATACTCATCTATGCTATCAACTACCCCCAGATGCCGCCTCGCCGTGCCAACAACAACAATGGGAATGAAAATGAGAACAACAACAACAACGACACCAATGCGGCGATTCAGCAACTAGTGGCAGCTCAGGCACAACTGATGCAAATGATGACCCAGTTCTTCCAGACAAATGCAAACAACAATAACAATAACAATCCCCCACCATCACCGCCGCCACCCCCACCCCAGGTGGATAGATTGGCAAGGTTTCTGAGGCTGAGACCCAACAAGTTCTCATCTGCTACTAAACTAATAGTAGCTGATGACTGGCTACGTTCAGTCAACAAGGATCTGACCACCTGCGAGTGCACTGATGCTGAAAAGGTGCGCTTTACTGCTCACTTACTTGAAGGGCCGGCAGCTATGTGGTGGGAGACATACCAGGTTACCCATCCAATAGATGATCTGGACTGGAACACCTTCAGAGAAGGCTTTCGTACTGCCCACATATCCTCGGGCACTATAAATGTGAAGAAGGAGGAATTCCGCAGTATACGACAAGGTGGAAGAACTCTGAAGGAGTACATGGATGACTTCTGTGCTCTCTCCAGGTATGCACCTGAAGATATTGATACTGATGCAAAGAGGAAGGAAAAGTTCCTCAGTGGGCTCAAGGGAGAACTCAAAATACCCCTGTCAGTGGCCTATGCTCCAAATTATCAGTCTCTACTTGATCAGGCCATCACTCTGGACAACAACATCAAGAAAGAAGAGAACCGTAAAAGAAAGTTCAGTAACAGCAAGAGCCATGTGGAACCATTCCACAAGAAGCACCACTCATCTGAGAGCAGTGGACACGACAGCTCTCACAAGCATGGGAATCGTTTCAACAAAGGAAATGGTAGCCACTTTAGCAGCCATAAGCATAGTGGAGGTTTCAAGGGAAACAGCTCCAGTGGACATCACGGTGGACACAATGGTCAGCATCGCCACAACACTGAACCCAAGAAGGACCTCTCTGGCATCACTTGCTTCAAGTGCAAGAAGACCGATCATTATTCCTCCAGCTGCCCAGAAAACAAGTCCATTGAACTTGCCAAGCCCAATCCATTTCAGAAGGGCCAAGTGAACCACCTCAATGTGGAGGAGGTGATGAATGAACCTGATGCAGTAATGGGTATGTTCCCTCTCAACTCATTTACAGCATTAGTTTTATTTAATACTGGAGCATCTCATTCATTCATATCAAGAACTTTTGCAAACAAAAATGGGTTCCCTACTGAAACCATAGGAAAAACCATTAAAGTAAGTTCCCCTGGAGGAGAATTGTTAGTCAATGCTGGTTGCAAGAATCTGATTTTAGAAATCGGTAAATATGAGTTTCCAACCCATCTAGTAATCCTAGACTCACAGGGTTTAGATGTAATCTTGGGCATGGATTGGATGACTGCCCATGGAGGAGTCATAGACTGTGTGAATAGAGCAATTACACTCACAACCCCAGAAGGGAGAAGAATTAGATATAAATCCCAACTGGATTTTAATGATATTAGGCTAAACCATCTTAAGGGGGTTAGCCTAGATGAAGTGCACATAGTGAATGAATACCCAGATGTGTTCCCGGACGAGCTACCAGGAATGCCACCTGATAGAGATGTAGAGTTTCTCATTGATCTGCTACCGGGCACAGGCCCAATAGCAAAGAGACCCTATCCTATGTCCACTGATGAGTTGAAAGAACTCAAGAAACAACTAGCAGAACAGTTAGGAAAGGGATTCATTAGAGAAAGTTCGTCATCATGGGGAGCGCCAGTTCTGTTTGTCGAGAAGAAGGATAAGAGTCAGCGTTTAGTGATGGACTATCGTTCATTAAATGAAGTGACCATCAAAAACAAATATCCACTACCAAGAATCAATGACTTGTTTGATCAATTGGAAGGAGCTAGCGTGTTTTCCAAGATTGATCTTAGATCTGGATACTTTCAGCTCAAGATTAGAGAACTTGACATTCCCAAGACAGCCTTCGTCACTAGATATGGCTCGTATGAATATACGGTGATGCCTTTTGGTTTAACCAATGCACCGTCATACTTCATGAGCATGATGAACAAAGTGTTCATGGAGTTTCTAGATAAGTTTGTCGTTGTCTTCATTGACGACATACTGGTCTACTCAAAAAGCAAGGAAGAACATGAAAAGCACCTACGTGCAATATTGGAGAAACTCCGAGAGCACAAGTTATATGCTAAATTCAACAAATGTGAGTTTTGGCTCAATGAAGTAGGATTTCTCGGACACATTATAACCAAGGATGGAATTGCAGTCGACCCTGCCAAAGTGACCGCAGTAACGGAATGGGAACCACCCAAGAATGTCGGGGAAATTCGTAGTTTCTTAGGATTGGTCGGATATTACCGGAGATTCATTGAGAACTTTTCAAAGATAGCTAAACCAATGACTGAGTTATTGAAGAAAGAAAAGAAGTTTGAATGGACTGAAGCTTGTGAAAATAGTTTTCAAGAGTTGAAAAAGATATTAGTGTCTGCACCCGTTCTGTGCTTACCGGATATAGAAAAAGAATTTCAGGTGTATTGCGACGCTTCACGTCAAGGTCTAGGAAGTGTGTTGATGCAAGATGGCAAAGTAGCAGCCTATGCTTCTAGACAACTCAAGAAACATGAACTCAACTATCCAACTCATGACCTTGAGTTAGCTTCAGTAGTTCACGCCTTGAAGACTTGGAGACACTATTTGATGGGAAAGAGATGTGAGGTCTTCACCGACCACAAAAGTTTGAAGTACATCTTTACTCAGAAAGACCTCAACATGAGACAAAGAAGATGGTTAGAACTCATCAAGGATTACGATTTGAGTTTGCAATACCATCCTGGTAAAGCAAATGTGGTAGCTGATGCCTTGAGCCGTAAGGCCTATGTGAACTGTCTATCAACAGAAGTGTTGCCAGAAGATCTGTGTAGGGAGTTGAGAGACCTCAGCCTGGAGGTAGTACCAAATGGTTACGTAGCATCGCTAGCAGTGCAACCAACCCTAATAGACAGAATATGCCAAGCTCAGAAAGGAGATAAATAGATAGAGAAGATCAAAGAAAATATGAGGAAGGACAAAGCTAAAGGCTTTAGTGAAGATGAACAAGGAACTATCTGGTTTGAGAAACGTATTTGTGTACCTGATGACCCTGATATTAGAAAATTGATATTCCAAGAAGCCCATGAAACCCCATACTCAATTCACCCTGGTAATACCAAGATGTAAATAGACTTGAAAGAAAGATTTTGGTGGAGCAATATGAAGGGAGACATTGCCGAATATATAGCCAAATGTGATGTGTGCAGTAGAGTAAAAGCTGAACATCAGAAGCCAGCTGGACTACTTCAACCACTAAAGGTGCCGGATTGGAAATGGGATCAAATTGGTATGGACTTCATCACTGGGTTACCTCGCACAAAATCAGGGTATGACTCAATCTGGGTTATAGTCGACCGTTTGACCAAAGTAGCTCATTTCATACCAGTGAAGACCACTTACACTAGTACAAAGTTAGCTGATATCTACATGAAGAGGATTGTAAGCCTTCATGGTGTTCCCAAGAGTATTGTGTCAGATAGAGGAACTCAATTCACCTCTCACTTCTGGAAGCAGCTTCATGAATCACTAGGAACTAGGTTGGAATTCAGCACAGCATTCCACCCACAGACAGATGGACAAACAGAAAGAGTAAACCAGATTTTGGAAGATATGCTAAGAGCATGTGCTCTAGACTATGGGTCTAGTTGGGATGACAACTTGCCTTACGCAGAGTTTTCCTACAACAACAGCTATCAAGCCAGTATTGAGATGGCACCATTTGAAGCCTTGTACGGCAAGAAATGTACTACACCTCTACTATGGAGTGGTGTAGGAGAACGAAGTTTCTTCGGACCTGATATCATTCAAGAAGCTGAAGAAAAGGTTAAATTGATCAAGGATAGACTGAAGATCGCCCAATCCCATCAGAAGAGCTACGCGGATAGCAAGCGTAGAGAGATCATCTATGAAGTTGGAGACATAGCCTATCTCAGAGTGTCACCCCTTCGTGGTGTTAAGAGGTTTGGTATTAAGGGTAAGTTAGCACCCCGATTTATAGGACCATTCAAAGTCTTATCCCGCAAGGGAGAAGTAGCCTATGAATTGGAACTACCCGAAATCCTTTCAGCTGTACACAACGTGTTCCACGTGAGCCAGCTAAAGAAATGCCATCCAGAGATGTCAGAAACACCGTTGAACGATACGGTACCCCTCGAGGAAGTTCAACTAGAAAGTGACTTGACTTATGAGGAGAAACCCATTAAGATACTCGAGACAGCAGAAAGAACTACACGCACCAAAACCATCAAGTTCTGCAAAGTACAGTGGAGTCACCACACTGAAGAGGAAGCCACTTGGGAGCGTGAAGAAACCCTTCGAGAAGATCACCCACACCTATTTGCTAGCCTTTCCGAAGCTCGAGGGTGAGCTTCATCTTAAGGGGGTTAGTCTGTAACATCCCAAGTTTTCAAAATATAAAATTCCATCATGCATTCATGGCATATTACATATCAAGGTCTTTTCCAAAGTTTTGAATCTTATTCTTTCAAAGAATATTGTTTCAAATGCCTTTTACCCCAAATTTTAGAAACAAAAAAAGGTTTCAGAAAGAAAGTATTTAAAATGAGTTCCATTAGTTATGGAGCTATTTTATTTTCCTTTAGTAAATTTTGAAAACCAAATATTGGGAAGTTTTTATTAAAAATTTAACTTCCTAGTTATTGGACTCTATATTTAAAAGTTCTTACAAATTATTTCTTTTCCATCATATCACTAAACCTCTGGTTTATAGGTTGTAAACACACTTTCTAAAGACCAAAAGTGGTCAGCTTGGCTTTTATTCAAATCTGAATATAATAGCCTTTTCAAAAAAAAAAAAAACCAAAACAGATTTCTGAACCAAAAGAAAAAGAAAACAGAAAGAAAAAAAGGTAGAGCCAGCAGCCCACTTGGGCCGCACCCGGGAGCCAGCCGGCCCAGCTCACCCCCGAACCGGCCCAACCCCGCTCCCCTCCCCTCTCTCTCCGCCAACCGGGACCCGCTCGTCAGAACGTTCTTCCCTCCCCCTAATTCCTCTCCTGAGATGGAAACGCTCGCCGGCGTTACTCCCTGGCGATTACTCACTGTTTAATTGGCCATCAAGACCGCTCCTATAAAGCCCATGCCCTCCTCTCCTTCCCCTTCCATCCCCCTCTCGATGCGGAGCCGCCAGGCTGCACGAATTGCTCGCCGCAGCTGCTGACTTCCGCCACTATCTTCGTCGGAATTCAGCACACCGGTGAGACCCCGGTACCCCCTTCTAGTCCCAGCACCTTCCTTTCTCCCTTACGCATCTTGCTGACACGGTTTGGTGGATTTTCGTGCACCAGATCGACGAGACTGTCCCCAAGCCGAAGCCACCATTCGCCTCTGCAAGTTCGGCGAGGAACCGCCGACTAACCCGAGCACCTTGAGCTCTTCAACCTCGCCACCGAACTCGCCGTGGCAGTGCGAACCTCGTCCGCACATCCTTCAACGCCGGGAACCCCTGCAGCGACGAGAACGTCCACACCCCAGCCGAAGATCGCCGGAACCCTAGGCTGCTCCGGTGAGCTTCTCCCCTTTTCCCCTCTGGCCGTCTGATCTTGATCCCGCGGCCCAGATAGATTTCCTTTACCGAATCGGTACCGGCCTATAGCGTCACGCCACGTCGCCTGCCCGGTCAGCCTACCCAGTCAAACCAGTCAAAACTCTTTTCAAATTCGAATTCAAATCTCAGATTTGATACAGATCTTGTAAAATCGATAGAAAATAAAATACTTGGCCAAAAATTACAAATAATACCTCGTTGGAATCCTTAGAATGTGTACAATCCAGTAGTATAGTAAAACTTGTTATTTTATGGGTTCATTTTGAATCTATATTCAGATCTGAATCAAACCTTGGTTAGCTTAATAAATTCATAACTTTTGTTCTGTGAGTCCAAATGCTACATTTTTGTAGTCTATGGAATCCTTGGAACATATAGAACACTCCAGAGGCAAAAAATTTCAAAGTTAATACGTGCACAAACTTGCTACTGTTAAATATGTTCAAATCACTATTTTCATTACCATTTGAAATCTAAAAACTATTTTTGAGTGAAACCACTTGCAGTGGCTTCAAGTTACTGTCACCTAACCAGTGGTAGCTCAAACTTATTTTTACAGTACAGTACCAAGCCAAAACCTAAAAAATTTCAGAAGTGTTTCTTGTCTTATCAAATAAACTTTTTCCTTAATGCTTTGAGAATTGTTTAATAAAACTCTTCTAAAACCACCCTTGTTTTCAAAAGCATCATGTTCCATCTTATACAACATTTTCACACACTCACTTAGTGTGTGAAATTAAAATGACATTTGCATACATACATACATGCATACATGTCTATGTTTGTCATTAGAAATAGATTATTGATTGCTTGAATGTTTGGATTGAATAGATTGTGAAGAGGAGCAAGACAACCTTTGTGACTATTGTGAGTGTGCAAGCTGTTACCAAGGCAAGTGACACACATATCCTCTACCTATTTTACTACTACATTAGTATGTTTCAGTAGAATGCATGATAGGTGAATTGATCAACTGTTTTATCAAATGCTTAAATCCTAGTAGTTTGTAGCTATCCTCAAAACCCCACATATTAGGATGCTAAATACTTTGAAAAATATTGATGCCATGCTTTGATCACTTGATAAAGGTGTTTTGTGAACAAAATTAAGAACTTCAACTAAAATGAAACACCTGGGTGGATTGGTTTGATAAGAGGCGGCGAAGTAGGTGGGTTCTGGGACGCATGCCTCGTCGAGAGGATGTGGGTTCAGAATTCCGCTCAGGATGGCCACCCAGGAACAAAGAGGTTACTATGTCTTCCATGCTTAGAGTGCTTCCAGTGCAGCCTTATGACATTATGGGCTCTGTCTTGACTGATTAGATATGGGAGTGCAAATTGTGTGCAAGAAGTGGTGGTAGTTGAATTTTAGGTTGGGGACGGAGCTTGCTAAGTTAGTTGCCATCTCCTTCTAAAAGGTCTCGTTTCATTTTATGTATGGGCATAAAATGAATCGTAAGGTGAAAGTGCACAACCCTTGCAAGGTGTCTAAACTAATCGATTAGCCGTGTCCTCGGTTATGGACAATTGAGTCTCTAGACATGGAATGTACGGAAGAATCTCATCACCGATTCTGAATGACTAAAATCTGTCTAGAAACCCCTAGGTAGGAACTAAGGACCATGCACTCCGAGGGGTGGTGGTGCCTGAGGTTCCAACTTTGTTGAATTGCGCCCAGTGCTACATAACTTGCAACTATGTAATATTTGGGGGTTATTTCGACCCTTTGAAAATTAAAACCTTCGAAATAAAATCTTGATTTAAAATAGGACAAAATTGGCTTTATGCAAACTAGCCCAGAGATCCACCAGCCAAATAGCATGTAGCTAGTTCTTTCACAACTGCCACCAAATATGTGTCATTTGCCAGTACATCATTGTACTGACCCCCATTCATGGGGCTGCATAATCAAATGTGCAGGTTCTTCTGATGAGGAGTGAAGTGTTAGGATCTCGAGTCTACATACCAACATGGCTGCATGTGGCGCATGGTGAAGATGGAGGCTCGCTACTATTTTAGTTCCGTTGTGCTTAAGTTGAACTCTGTTAATTGTTTCAGTCCATGAGACTATGAGGATTTGTAATAATTTGTGAGACCTATGTATCTGGATCTGCGTGTAATCTTGATACTATGCAATGATTACTATATTTTGTTCTGTGGTGCTATCATTGATCCAGGGAATAGCACATAACACAGGTGTTCCACCTTAATCCAAAGGTGGGGCGTCACAAAATGGTATCAGAGCATAGTGTTGCCTGTAGGATCGAGACCCTAGGATTTGACAACCATAGGACACAAAATTCTACTTCTAAATACTATGCAAAATGATCATGATCTTATTGTCTTAACCATTTCATTCTTACTTGTATTTCTCTTCTTGTTCTGATCGTTCCCTCTTCTTTTAAAATGTTGTAGATGGACACCTACGACGAGAGAGTTGTAGCTGGTGAGGGAGACTACCTGTTCTCGGAGGTACTGCTTGACCTCGCCACCCAGCTTCAGATACCACCTCGGGTTTTCTGTGGGAAGATGCAATACAAGGAGTATGGTATGGAGAAGTGGTTAATCCAAACCACTATCCAAGGAAGACTTGATGAAGACGGAGAGTCCACAATGGAGTACACCGAAGCATACGTGGATTGGAGGTATTCGGTGGAGATTGCCATGCAGGGCGCCATCGCCCGCATTCGCCACAAGTACAGAGCTCACATTCCACGTCCCTCAGCTTATGGGATGATTGGAGAGCGATCTGTTGGAGGACATGTTGTGGATCGCAGAGGCCAGGAGTTCCACTCCCTTCTGAGAGGCTACCTCACTGAGAGGGAGCGCTGCTCAGTCAACCTAGAAGACATGCTAAAGAAGCAGATTATCAACCAGGACCAGTTCAGAGATCTCATGGATCTTGCCACCAAAAAGATCATGGAGACTGAATCTGCTCTCGTGATGATGGATGAGAAGAAGACTCAACTGGAGAACAAACTCAAGATTGTTGAAGGACCCTTGCAGTTAGGCGGGAAGATTCTCCAAGATGACATCTGGTCTCATCTTCTGGAGAAGACCTTACTGCTACAGTATGACAACCTGCAGAAATTGGGAGATGAGAAGAAGCAGACTGAGAAAGTCAACAATGAGCTGAAGTCTGAGAATGAGAAGCTAAAGATGAAGCTTGCGGAGTTAGAAGCAAGTAAGAAAGAAGAGTGTTTTTCAACTGAAGCAAGTAAAAAAATACTAAAAAGAAAACATTGGGTTATCTCCCAAGAGTGTTTTTCTTTAATGCCTTTGAGATAGGCGCAAAAAGTGGAAATCAAGTATTTTCAACTGAAGGAGCATTAAGATCAATAGCAAAAGTCTTTTCAACCAGGAATTGTATTTTATCCAAATGATTTTTAGAATATCCTTTATGAACACTCTTGGGCTCACTACTTTCATCAAAAGGGTTTTCAGGGACAATCCAATCAAAATTCTTTTCCGAAGCTTCATGCATTCCTACGAGTTTCAAAGGTATTGGTACTTTTATTTTTTCCTTGTTTGTACGCAAAGTTTCCAAAATAAAATCTTTCTTTTCAGAGTCTTCGATATCATGAAGCTGAAGAAACATTTGTTGCATAAAGGGATTAAGGTTAACAAACCTAGCCTCCAACATGTGAACTAAGTAAGCAGCAGCAACTTCATAACTAGGAGCAGGTTCGGCTAAGGATCTATCCTCAACATCTTTGTGCTTACAGACATGATTAAAGAACTCTTGAATGTTATCTTTCCCAAATATAGATCCACTACCTATTGATAGGTCTTCCAGAACATACTTAGGGAACAACATAATAAACTAAAAGTAAAAGTAACGAAATACCAACTATAAAAGGAACTAATTTTTTGTATTTTTGATAAAAATATGCAAGCAAAAATAAAGTAAAGAAAGTAAGAAAAACAATAACAAAGTAAAAGATTGGAATCGAGAGACTCCCCTTGCAGTAATTCTATTTCTCCCCGGCAACGGCGCTAGAAAAATGCTTGATTGGTAGCGGTGCTAGCCACCCAGTTGGGAACCCCAAGAGGAAGGTATGATGAGCACAGCGGCATGTTTCCCTCAGTATGAAACCAAGGTTTAATTGAACCAGTAGGAGAAAGAAGCCACTTCTGAAGGTTGATGCTTCCTGGCTTTGGCGATGGCTCCAGAGAATTTATTTATGGCGCCTATCTGGGGCGTAGCTTTGGCACCAACAACAACGTGGAACCTGCACACAATACAAAAAAGTACTTTTCCCCAACTTGAAGTGAGGTTGTCAATCTCACTGGTTTGCTGTAAACAAAGGACTAAACGTATCGTATGGTAATAGATGTTTGTTTCTGATGACCCACAAGTATAGGGGATCGCAACTAGTCTTCGAGGGAAGTAAAACCCAAATTTATTGATTCGACACAAGGGGAGCCAAAGAATATTTATAAGCCTTAACAGATGAGTTGTCAATTCAGCTGCACCTGGAAACAGACTTGCTCGCAGCGGTTTATGAGTAGCAACAGTTTTATAGTGGTGACAGTAGTAAAATAGTAGCAACAATAATAAAGTAAAGACAGTAATAGTAGCAATAGTAAACAGTAGGATTAAATACTGTAGGCATAGGGATGTATGAACGGGCGTTGCATAGATAAGATAATTCATGAAATCATCAAGACATGGGCAATTGCAGATAAATAATGATAAAACATCCTAGTACTAAACAACCATATGCATGTGTTCCGTATATAGTCGTACGTGCTCGCAATGAGAAACTTGCACGACATCTTCTGTCCTACCAGCATGTTTGTAGCAGGGCCTCAAGGGAATCTACTGGTGACGAGGGTTAACTCGACAAATGTCCTAGATGAAGGACCTAGGATCGGGGAGATAGGGCGTCGGATGAACTCGAAGGTAAAGTTAGTCGAAATAAGTGTATATCGAAAGTAAACTTGGGTATTCAACCTGGCTTGCTTTCAATCCGCCCTCCACCGTCCTCTCCTGGCCCCTATATATAGGTGGCTAGGTCTCGAGGATCGGGTCGGGTTCGATACAGATTACAAATATCGACATACGGTAATAACTCGTATTCGACTATCATTACAGTTGGGCCTAGCTTAACGGGCCTCAGGGGTACTCAACTAACGGGCTCTAGTAATTATACCCTTGTCAGTAGCCCCTGAGATTCTACCAGAATTGCAGATTCAGGTTGAATCTCTAATCTTCAAATCTTCGACTTGGACAATTCTTCATCTTCTTCAAATCTTCGACTTGGTCTTTCGACTTATAATAATTCGCTCGCAAGGGGTCTCGATGAACAAGCCTGACAACTCTGACGGATCAAGAGGTCAGTTAACTGCCGGAACAGATACTTGTCATCTACTTCAAATTCAATCCCCTTGGACTTGAATTCGGGATACCGGTCAAACTCACTCTTTTGCCTCATTTAGGACTTACAAAAAATGAGTCCCAGTGGTTCTCAGGGTACCCAGTGCGTCCACCAGGATTTTCTTCGCGTCGTAGACACGGATACATTCCAGCAGAGCGCATCCATGTGCGTATACCAGGCCACACAGGACGGATCCCGGGGTCTTACCTTCGTGACAAGTCACGGCATTCGAGTTTTGTTGCGATAACACAACTCGAGAATCTTATGTCGCAGTCAAAGTTTGACTGAAAATATTCGGGTTTCTACAACCATAAAACTCGCTCCCGATGGGAGTAATTTCTCTTTAATTTGTCGACTACGTAGTCGAAGTTTTGTATGCTTATCCTTCTGCAATTTCAATATTGACTATTTCATCTCTATCGGGTGCGCGCTCAGCGCTCCCGATGGGAGTAGCCCCCGAGGCTATGTTTGGCAACTTGTAGTCAAGCATAGGCTCAAAGTTCAGCTCTTCTGTCTCCTGTCGACCTTTTACTATTTGACGAGCCCCCGAGTCCAAGTCGAGGTTTCCATATCGCGCGATCATAGTCTCCTGTCTTGTTTTTCTTTATTGATATTATCGTCTGCTGTACGCAGATTTTAACTCCTTAAAGTTTGTTTGTGGGCTGCGCTGTAGCACGGGGGCCCAATAATACGCGCTTATAAATAAAGCACCATCTGGTAAAGATAAAAACCCTAATCAGATTCTTTCCTCCGCCGCATCATCTTCTCTCCTCCATCTAGGGTTTTTCTGAGGTTTCTCTCTCGCACTCATGGCAGATGCTGCAGGCTCCCGTCTGAACCTTGGTTCTCCGGCGGCACCACGAGGTCGGGGTCGCCCTCGCAGCAGCAAAAACAAGAACACCGTGCCGGCCGCCGCAGGAACTTCGTCAGATGCTCCGGCTAAGCGCCGTCCCGGCCGCCCACCTTGTAGCAAAAACAAACCCAAAGTGACTAACGTCACTCCAGGTCCAATCGCTCCTCCATCTGCTGCTCCAGCTGCTCCTGCTGCACCTCCCCGTATCTTTTCTTTTCTTTGTATTGCCATGGCGCAGTGCCGTGAGATCCAGCGCTTGCCGCTAGATTTCACGAAGTTTATGAATGGCCATGAACTGCGAGAGGCTGTTCTTCGTGAACAGTCTGGCGGTGGCATCCCCTATGAGGTGGAGGTGTGGTATGATGGCGACGGCGAGCAGTACTTCAGAGGTGGCTGGTCACAATTTGCTGAGGACCACGACATCCATGAAGGCTTCATCATGGCCTTCGACTTCCACGTCGGTACGTCGAAGTTTGACGTGAAGATCTATAATGGCACTCTTTGCCCGAAGAAGTATGAAGCTTGAAGCCCTCTTTTATTAGGATCTGTTATCCATGTAATCTTGTTTGACAATGTCCTTCCTGCAATGATATTTGCAATAAATATTCGTACTTTGTGTCGATATCGTTTACTAGTACCATGAGAACAAGTCATGTTCTGAGATATGCTTTCCATATGTCGGGTTCTTTGTGAACCAATAAATGTAAGGATGATATCGGGTTGTTTTTATGAACCAAGTTCTTTCTGTATTTATCGGGTTGTGTAAACAACCTTATAGTGAAGAAAAACCCCTCCATCTTGTCATAACGATTTTTTCGTACGACCCAGGGGTTGAAGCCCCCGAGCGGAGAAGTAACACTAGAATCGTACAATTTTGTCGAGTTCAACCCAAAGAACCCGACCTGTGGCCTTATGTTCTGGGTCCAGAAGGTTAACTCGAATATATTTATATCTCTATACATAGTCTACGCGTAAAAACGTCGTAGCTGTTCTGCATTCCACGGGTTGCTTTCGTCCTTCCCAGTCTTCTTGTCTTGTAGTCGATATGCTCCTCCTGGTATTACTTCCGTGACGATGTAAGGTCCCACCCACGGGGACTCCAATTTCCCATGGCTATCTTGCCTGAGTCGTAAAACGAGGTCTCCTACCACAAAGGATCGTGGACGAACTCGACTACTATGGTAGTTTCGTAAGCTTTGCTGATATTGCGTAGCCCTTTCTAATGCTTTGTCCCTTGCTTCATCTAGCGCATCGACGTCGTCTTGCAATGCTTCTGTCGATGTCGCCTCGTCATATGCCATCACTCTTGGAGCCTCGTGTGTAACCTTGACTGGAAGCACGGCTTCTGCGCCATGGACCAGGAAGAAAGGAGTTTCTTGAGTTGCTGCATTAGGCGTAGTTCTTAGACTCCAAAGAACGGAGGGCAATTCTTCTACCCAAGCGCTCTTGGCTTTCTCGAGAGGTGCTAAAAGCCTCTTTTTTATTCCACTACTTATCAGGCCATTGGCTTTTTCGACTTGCCCGTTTGTCTTCGGGTGCGCCACAGATGCAAATTTAAGCTTGATCCCCAATCCTTCGCAGTAACTTTTGAATTCTTTTGAAGTAAAATTTGTCCCGTTGTCTGTGATGATGCTGTGTGGTACACCAAAACGAAAAACTATCGACTTGATGAAGCTGATTGCTGCTGTAGAATCTTGAGTTGTTACTGGAGCTGCTTCCACCCATTTGGTGAATTTATCGACTGCTACTAGCATGTAGACGTGCCCTCCTGGCCAAGATTTGTGCAGCTTTCCCACCATGTCAAGACCCCATTGTGCGAAGGGCCAGGATAATGGTATTGTTTGCAGCTCCGCTGCTGGTGCGTGCGGTCTGGATGCAAACCTTTGACATGCTTCACACTTTCGAACTATATCTTTTGCGTCCTCGATGGCTGTTAGCCAATAAAATCCCGCTCGAAAAGCTTTTGCCGCTATTGCTCTGCTACTGGCGTGATGGCCACATACTCCGCCGTGTATGTCTTTCAATATTGTTTGCCCTTCCTGGGGTGTGACACAGCGTTGTAAAACGTCTGTAATACTCCTCTTGTATAGTTTTCCCTCAATCACAACAAACGCTTTCGCTCTTCGAGTTATCCTCTTAGCCTCCACTGCATCTTCTGGTAGCTTTTTATTTATCATGTACGCAAGATATGGCTGCATCCATGTTTCTTCTATCATCATGACCTCCTCTAGCTCTGTCATAGCCCCCGAGCCTGCCGTGGTAGTCGAACTTTTAGCACTTTTTATTGACCTTTCCGCTATTTCTTCCCAAAATACTCCAGATGGTACAGGTAAGCATTGCGATCCAATATTTGCTAAAATGTCGGCTTCCTCATTGCTGTTCCTGCTGACGTGAGAGACTTTGCATCCATCGAACGTTCCTTCTAGATAATGGTACAAATTCTTGTAGGCCATCATGTTGTCATTGATTGTGTCACACCTGTTCATAACTTGCTGGACAACAAGGTTAGAGTCTCCAAATATCTTTAGGCGAGTTGCTCCACAAGCTTTAGCCATCTTCATTCCGTGCAACAAAGCCTCGTACTCCGCTTCATTGTTAGAAGCCTGCGGGAAGCTCATCCGTAAGACATACTTTAATTTGTCGCCATGAGGCGATATTAATACTACTCCTGCGCCTGCTCCTTGGACTCGCTTTGAACCGTCGAAGTACATTGTCCAAGTACTCGATAAATCTGGTGGTCCCGTGCTTTGCAGCTCGAGCCACTCTGCTGTAAAATCTGGCAAAATTTGTGACTTGATCGCCTTCCTTTTTTCGTACGTGATGTCCATGGGAGATAACTCGATTCCCCACAAAGAGACACGGCCTGTTGCTAAAGGGTTGTTCAATATGTTCGATAGTGGTGCTTCATTGACCACTATAATTGGGTGCACCGTAAAATACTGTCGTAATTTTCGTGCAGTAGTGAAGACGCTGTACGCCAGCTTCTGATAATGCGGGTACCTCTGTTTGGTTGGAGATAGCACTTCGCTGATAAAATATACCGGTCTCTGGATGCCATGAGCTTTGCCTTCTTCACTTCTTTCGACTACTAGAACTGTACTTACCACCTGATGGGTTGCGGCGATGTACAGTAGTAGTGGCTCTTTTTCTTTAGGTGCGACCAGCACTGGCGGCGTGGAAAGCACTTTTTTCAATTGCGCAAACGCTGCGTCTGCTTCTTCTGTCCACTCGAATTTGTCGTCTGACTTCTTCATAAGTGCATAAAAAGGAAGCGCCTTCTCCCCTAGTCGAGCAACGAAACGACTTAATGCCGCGACTCGTCCTGCTAATTTCTGTACGTCGTGGAGTTTCGTGGGTTTCCCCATTGTTAGAATTGCTTGAATTTTCTCTGGATTTGCCTCTATTCCTCGTGCTGATACCAAGAATCCCAAAAGTTGCCCTGCTGAAACTCCGAAGGAACACTTTGTCGGGTTCAACTTAAGCTTGAACTTGTTCAGGTTGTCGAAGGTTTCTGCCAGGTCGCTGATTAAAGATTTCTCCTCTCTTGTGGTGATGACTACGTCATCAATGTAGACTTGTATGTTGCGCCCTATTTGGCTCCCAAGGCAACTTTGCATCATCCTTTGATAAGTTGCCCCTGCATTTTTTAGGCCGAATGGCATCACTTGGTAGCAAAACACCCCATACGGTGTGATGAAAGCCGTTTTTTCCTCGTCCTCTTTCTTCAGCTTGATCTGGTTGTAGCCAGAATATGCATCCAAAAAGGAAAGCCTTGCGCAGCCCGCTGTTGAATCGATTATTTGATCGATGCGGGGTAAAGGGAAAGGATCCTTTGGACAATGCTTATTGAGAGATGTGTAGTCGACACATACTCTTTGTACGTCTGTGTTCTTCTTGGGTACTATTACTGGGTTCGACACCCAACTCGAAGTTTTGATTTCTCTGATAAATCCAGCATTTTCTAATCTGTGCAATTCTGACGCTATTGCCTTCCTCTTGGGTTCATCGAATCGTCGCAATGGTTGCTTGACTGGTTTCGCCTTGGGATCGACATTTAGTGCGTGCTCGACGAGTTCCCTGGGAACCCCTGGCATGTCCGATGGACACCAGGTGAAGATTTCCCAGCGCTCACGGAGGAACTCGACGAGCGCGCCTTCCTATGCGGGATCCAAATTTACCGCAATGGATGTTGTCTTGTTTGGATCCGTAGGATGGACCTGGATTTTCTTTGAATCTTGCGTTGTGTCGAAAGCCTTATCTGGCAGGGATCGCCCAACGTCGGGTAGCACATTATGATCTGTTTCTCCTTTGAGCCTTTCGTATTCCGCTGTCATGCCGAAGGTTTGCGCCATTTTGTTGAATTCTCTGTCGCATGTGTTGGCTACTTCAAAGCTCCCTTGTACTGTTATTGTTCCTTTGGGCCCTGGAATTTTTAACATGAGATACGCGTAGTGCGGTACTGCCATGAATTTTGCAAATGCTGGGCGCCCCAGGATTGCATGATATTGTGACGGACAGTCCATAACTTCGAACTCCAGTTTCTCTCTCCTATAATTTTCGCTGCTACCAAAGCAGACATCGAGTTCTATTCTTCCCAAAGGGTAGTTCGCTGCTCCTGGTACTATCCCGTGGAAAGAGCAATCTGTTGGCTTCAGACTCGCCGGTGAGATGCACATAGCCTTCAGTGTTCTAGCATATATTAAGTTTATGCCGCTCCCTGCATCCATGAACACTCTTCCGATGTCGTATCCTCCTATTTGTGCTTTTAGAACCATAGGCGAGTGGCCCGGCCTAGGAACTTTCCGTGGGTGGTCTGCTCTACTGAACTTGACCGGTTGCTCTGACCACCGTAGGTACTCTGTGGTAGCTGGTGGTGATGATATTGCTAGGTTCACTTGCCTGGATATGCTCTTTCGCTCTTTTTTCGACTTGGGCACTGGTTGAATCATGGCTGATATGTATACTTGCGACTCTAGGTGCTTTGATAATCTTTGAGTTTGATATCCTTGACTTCTACGTTTTTCCCCTTGCCTTCCTTCTTGGCTCGAGCCCATGGCACCTTGCAGCCTTAGGAATGTTCTACAATCCTTCATCTGGTGATTTGAGACCCTTTTCTCGTCGAGGTACGCGTAGTGGATTCGACAAGGTCCGTATAGCATATCCTCAGCCGAAGGACCAGAGTATCTTGATTTTTCTGTCCCTTTTGCCTGAAACCTCCTACTTTCGTACCCTTCCTCTTCTTCTAGTACATAACCTGCGGCTACCTGATTTCGCCTTCCTTGGCTACCCCCGCTGCGGTATCGTCTCCTCTGTCGACTTATTCTGTCGACTTCTGGCGAACGTCCTCTTTTATTTTTATACGCGTCCTCTCCATCAGCGAATTTGTTGGCTTGTTCCATTAGCTCAGCTACTGTCGTAGGTTTTGTTCTTCCTATTTCTTCCACAAGATCTGAGCGACGAAGTCCTTCCGAAAAAGCGTCTATTGCTCGTTCGTCGGAGACGTCCTCTGCTGAATTTTTAATTATACTCCAGCGTTGTATATAAGAACGTAGCGTTTCGCCTTTCCTTTGCACACATGCTTTAACTTCTTCCAGTGATGCTGGGCGCTTGTAGGTGGAACGAAAATTTCTTGTGAATCGACTTTCGAGTTCCCCCCAGCTTCCAATAGATTCGTCGGGTAGCGTGTTCAACCAAGACCGGGCGGCGCCGGTGAGGTGCAGCTGCAAACTTTGCATTGCAGTCGCCTTTGTTCCCCCTAATATCTGCACCGCTTGTAGATAATCTGATAGCCATAAGGTGGGTTCCTGCGACCCGTCGTACTTATTCTGGTCGTGTGGTAGTTTGAATCCTTTAGGTACCCGCGTTCTGCGAACTCTACGAGTAAAGCATAACGCACCCATATCTTTATCGTCGTCTTCGTAATTCTCTTCCCTCCAAGCATGTCGCGATTTATTTACTCGAGCTTGTGCTATTATACTTCTTGCATCCTCCTTCTTTTCCTGCTGCTTTTTCTTTTCTAATGACTCGCTATAGTCGCTGTCTCTGCGGTTGTATCTGAACTTCTCTTTGTGACTTGTCGACTTTATCTCTAGGCCTTGCTCCCTGATCTTTCCTTCTACTATTCCGAGGCTTCGTATCGCGGCTCGGTGCATATCTTCTCGCGGGTCCCCATGCTCTGGTCTTGTGGCTAGTAAATACGCTTGTGCTGCTGCTAATGCCGCCTCTGGCGTTTTTTGTATCAGGTCATCTTCCTCCTCTTCTAACTGTGGGGTGGGGCTCCTCGAGTACCCCTCTTCTCTGTCGCGTGCTGTTGCCCCCCTTCTGTGTTTTGGATCTCCACGCCTCTCTCTGCTATATTCTGAGTCTTCACTATAGTCTTCCCAGTATTCTTCCCTTGATATGCTGTTGTTGTCTTGAAACATCATGTCTCTTTCCTCCCTTAGTTTCTTCTTGTGTTGGTATAGTGCGTACTGATATCCCATTAGAACTTCTCTTCGCGATCCCTCGGGTACTTCTGTACCATGATTAATGGCTGATGTAATCATCCTCCATTCACCAGCCGAGACATGGACTTTCTCTTTTTCCTTTTTGTTGTGATTTTTCACTTTGTCGACTTGCCTGTCGACCCTTTTACTCTCTTCGCTGTTGTTTCCTTCCTCTGCTTCAGTGATAATAACGCATAACTGATGTACTTTGGAGACGCCGCTATTTCCTACGGCGAAGTCCTTTGCGTTGTTGTGCATCTGACACGCTTTTTCTTCTGAGTCGAATTTTTCCTGGATTTCGTCGCTTTCTGCGATTAATGCTTTTTCTAAGCTGACCGGCGAGTTTACCTCGCTGGAAGAGCCTTCTGATGATTCCAGTGCTTCCTTTGTTTCGGGTTCTTGTGCCGACGTATCTTGATCTTGTTTCGTCGGATCCGAAAGGCGAGAGGAACCCGACGGCCCGATGAAGATACTCAAACTTCCAATTGTCAGTTCTACCTCTTGACTTCCGTCGACTTCTGGACTGCTGTTGGCTAAAAGCGAAAAAGCCATCGAATTCATGGTTCCAACGCCCAAAGTCCCCACGGTCGGCGCCAATTGACGAGGGTTAACTCGACAAATGTCCTAGATGAAGGACTTAGGATCGGGGAGATAGGGCGTCGGATGAACTCGAAGGTAAAGTTAGTCGAAATAAGTGTATATCGAAAGTAAACTTGGGTATTCAACCTGGCTGGCTTTCAATCTGCCCTCCACCGTCCTCTCCTGGCCCCTATATATAGGTGGCTAGGTCTCGAGGATCGGGTCGGGTTCGATACAGATTACAAATATCGACATACGGTAATAACTCGTATTCGACTATCATTACAGTTGGGCCTAGCTTAACGGGCCTCAGGGGTACTCAACTAACGGGCTCTAGTAATTATACCCTTGTCAACTGGTAATTAAGGTACTCCTTTTAATAAAGTACCGGAGCAAAGCATTAACACTCGGTGAACACATGTGATCCTCACATCATAGCCATCCTCTCCGGTTATCCCAATTGTTGTCACTTTGGGGCCTCGGGTTCAGGACAATGATATGTGTATACAACTTGCAGGTAAGATCATAAACAACAAGTATCATCATAAAACAATAACAAGTTCAGATCTGAGATCATGGCACTCAGGCCCAAAGTGACAAGCATTAAGCACAACAAGTTGCAACAATGTCATAAGCACTAATAATAGATACTAGGCACCATGCCCTAACAATCTCATAGCAAATTACATGAATGATCTCATCCAATCCCTACCATCCCCTTCGCCTACAACGGGAATTACTCACACATGGATGGGAGAGTCATGGATGGTTGATGGAGAGACGTCGGTGATGATGGTGATGAAGATCTCCTCCAAATTCCTGTCCCGACAGGGTGCCAGAACGGAGTTTCTGGTTCCGAATCGCGGTTTCTAATGGTGGCGGCGCAACGGAAGTCTATCTGGAAAAAAGTCGAACCCCCGCACCTTTCAGGTCAGAGGGTATATGTAGGCGGAAGGAGGGGTCGAGGCGATGGCCGAGGCGGCCTCACCACAGGTGGGCGCGGCTGATACGTCTCAAACGTATCTATAATTTTTTATGCTCCATGCTTGTTCTTACACCATTTGCTTAGTTTTTTGTTACACTTCGTGGCACTTTTATGCATTTTCCGGAACTAACCTATTAACAAGATGCCACAGTGCCAGTTTCCTACTTTCTGCTATTTTTGTGTTTCAGAAAAGTTACACGGGAAATATTCTCGGAATTTGATGAAACAAAAGCCGAACCTCCTATTACTTAACGAAGCTTCTAGAAGACCGGAGAGGAGACGGAGAGGGGCCACGGTCCGGCCACACAACAGGGCGGCGCGGCCAGTCCCTGGCCCACGCCCCCTATGTGTGAGACCGCCCTGGTCCACCTCTGACGCTGCCCCTTCGCCTTTAAAGACCCCCCGACGTGAAAAACCTAAGTACCCGATCAATTTTCCAGAAACACATCGCGATCCGCCGCCGTCGTCGACCCGAGATCGGGAGGGTCCATAAGCTCTTCCCGGCACCCTGCCGGAGAGGGGAATCGCCACCGGAGGTCTTCTTCACCGCCATGCTTGCCTCCGGCGCGATGAGTGAGTAGTCTACCTTGGACTATGGGTCCATAGCAGTAGCTAGATGGTTGTCTTCTCCACCATGTGCTTCATGTTTAGATCTCGTGAGCTGCCTTACATGATCGAGATCACCATTATGTAATTCTACATGTTGTGTTTGTTGGGATCCGATGAATATTGGTGTTATGTTGAGTTGATGTGCTGAATCATATATCTTATGTTATCTCTATGTTGTTTATGATCTTGCATGCTCTCCATTGTTAGTAGCTATCTTGGCCAAGTAGATACTAGTGACTCCAAGAGGGGGTATTTATGCTTGATATTTGGGTTCATGCCTCTATTTAATCTGGGGGAGTGACAGAAACCTCTAAGGTTGTAGATGTGTTGTTGCCACTAGGGAGAAAACAACATTCTTGTGTCTAAGGACATTCGCTTTGTTTACATTACACACTTTGCTTAATGCAGTTATCTGTTGTTCACAACTTAATACTCGTGGGGTGTTCAGACGATATCCCCGTGGGCAGATTATTAGTCATAGATGCAGTTGGATGGCGGTCTATGTATTTTGTTGTAATGCTCAGAGTAAATCTCATAGTGATCCTCACGACATATGCATATTATCTTTATTCTATCAATTGCCCAACTGTAATTTGTTTACCCAGCATCTTGTTATTTATCTTATGGAGAGACACCACTAGTGAACTGTGGACCCCGGTCTAATTTCCTTTACATTGTTACACCATTTTACTATTATTCGCACTGTTTACTTTCTCACATACTACTATTGCTTTCCACTCGATACGCTCATACCTTTGTTTACAGCAAATCGGTGAGATTGACAACCTCATCGTAAGTTGGGAGCAAAGTACTTGGTTGTGTTGTATGTAGGTTCCGTGTTGCTACTAGTTGAAGACGCACCAACAAGTGTCGTAAACGGCGCCCTTGTTGGAGTGTCACGAAGCTAGCAAGCATCACCTTCTAGAGTTTGGCTTTTTCCTACTGGACTGATAAACCTTGGTTTCTTACTGAGGGAAAACTACTGCTGTGCTCAGCATACCTTCCTCTTGGGGTTCCCAACTGGACGGTGATTTACATCAACACCATGCCGCAACAAGCAACAATTTTCTGGCGCCGTTGCCGGGGAAAAAGAAGACTTCTGCAAGGGGAGTTTCGACGCACATCCTTTACTTTGTTTATTGTTTTGCTTTACTTTATTTTTGCTTGCATCGTTTTATCAAAAACACAAAAAAATTACTTTCCTTTATAGTTGTTTTACTTACTTGCTTTTAGTTTTGTTAGAATGAGTAATCCCGAAGTTGAAGTTCGTACTTTTAAGCAACAAGAGGGAGAGAGCTTGAAAGATGCTTGGTACCGTATTAGCAATTCTCATCATAGGTGTACGAAGAAGCATTCTACCATGATCCTCCTTAGAAATTTTTATGTTGGTATATCTAGTTGGAATAGGTACGTTCTTGATACTCTTGCAGGAGGTAATTTTCTGGGTACTCCCGCTCTTGAAGCATGCACTTTAATAGAAAGTTTAGTGGGAGTACCACCTATTCATGTTGTTAAAACTGAGATCACTTTGGAGGAAGTTATAGAAAAACTAGGCTCTTTAGAAAAAAGTTTGCCAAATATCCTTGATAACGCTAGCCGAGTTAATGAAGCGATAGAAAGTATCGGTAAGACAATCACCGTTTTAGAAGCTAGCACTACTCTTGATAGTCAAAACCTTAGGATTGCGAAACTAGAGGAATCTATGGAAACTTTAAGTTCAATTTTCTCTTCTCTTAAGTTTAAGAAGGAGAAAGCTTTTGTTGGAAAAGAGCAAAAATTTATGTATGTTCCCAAGGTGTCCGTGCCTAAACCGCAACATGTTTTTAAGATTTGTAAGACTTTTAGTTCAACTAAGAGTGACTTGCAGGTTGAATCATCTTCGGGAACCTATAAAGTGCCTAGTGTGGTAAGTGGTGATCTTGAGGAAACAGTTGATCTTAACACTTCTTTTGATATTACTTGATTTGCACCTTTCTGCGCCTAGCTCAAAGGCGTTAAAGAAAAGCACTATTGGGAGATAATCCATTGTTTTACTTTCAGTTCTTTTTCTTTTATTTGAGTCTTGGAAGTTATTACTACTGTAATAACCGCTCCTTATCCTTTTTATTTCGTTGTTGTGCCAAGAGAAGCCTCTAATTTGAGTGAGGTAAGATTTGGGAATATTGCTGTCCTGAAACAGATCTCGGTGCTGCACCGTAAAAATTCGTGAAAATTCTCAGAATATCTTTTTGACCTGCGATTTCTTGTGCATATGTCCCAGGTTATATCCAAACTTTCATTAGTTATACACTTTTTGATTTGAGCAACATAAAATCCTCAAAAAAATTGACCTTTGTCGGCTGTTCTGTTTTGACAGATTTCTGCCACTATTTGTGTTTGCCCCTTTATCGCTTTCTTTTTGAGTTCTTTTGATCACGGAACTTTTGGGGAAGTTGCTACAGTAGTATATGCTTTATATGTGGTGGTTTTGAGTTGAAATCTGAAGCAAAAAGGGGTTGATTCATTATTATGCTTACACTAATGTTGCTAATAGAATTGTGTTTAGTTTTGTATGAAGGAAGTTTTCAAGTGTAGGGATTGGAGAATGATGAGATGAGTTGAAGAATGGACAAAAGCTCAAGCTTGGGGATGCTCATGCACCCCAAGAAATATCCAAGAGGTACAAGCGTCAAAGCTTGGGGATGCCCCCGAGGCACCCCTTCTTCATCGGCAAAAATCAGGTCACCTTTCAACACACTATATTTTTATTGCTTCATGCACTATGCGTTTTTCTTGGAGCGTCTTGTCTTTAGTTTTCAGTTTTGTTTAGTTTTGTTTGCTGCAATAAATGGTTGGACCCCAACAAATTTCTTTTGGAGAAGTTGCCTTGCTTTTCATTTGCCAAGAACACTCCTTTTTCACTCTCATCGTTCAACGAGTGTTCTTTTTTTCTAGAACTACATTTAGCTTTCGTTTTTTGCCTTGATTTTTGTTCAAATCTTCTTATATCATTGTATCAAGGTGTATTTTGACCTCTGGTCCATGTTGGTTTTCATCAAAAGAGTTGTTTCAAAAAGGTTCGAATGGTGTTGGAAAAGAGAAAAAATTTATACAAAAAAGTGGTACAAAAAGTAGCTTGTTTAGACTGCGGTTTAGACTTTTGCATGACGTGCTTGATGTCGTTTTGATAGTATGCTTAGTGATTTTTGCTGTAGCATGACTTGTCTCAAATGACTGAGATTGCTTAATGAGCCTTTGAAAAAAATCATGCGTTGTTTTTAATTATTTGGAAGCATTTATTTGGTTTTCTCCTTGATGCTTTATTTGAATTGACTTGGCGCATGCTCACCCATGTTTGACTCATACAAAGTCGCCATAAGCCTCTATGATCATTTAGTTTTTGATTTTTGATGTCATCTTATGCTTCTTTTAATGTTGCTTTGTCGCTTTGCATGATTATGACCGTTATTGCTCTCTTAGTTGGTCGCTCCCAGTCTTTTGCTAGCCCTCATTTTGTACTGAGTATGAGCTCTACTCGTGCATCCAACTCCTAAAAAACCAAGTTGTTCTAATGTGTCCACCATACATACCTATTAGCAATTTGCTATTCCAAAGTACATTTGACTTGCTTTTATCTATCCTTCAAATTAAACTCTTTTTGGTGTTATGCGAAAATTGGTCAGTAAAGCTCTCACGAACCTGATGGCACACTTTACTTTTCTCGTTCTTAAAAATTTGACATTGTGGCTCTCTTATGTTGAGTTGTTATGCTTGCAAGTTGTAAGTTGGAAATTAGCCCAGCCATGCCGTCATAGGGCAAGCTTTCAACATTGCACTTCTTATTTGAGTTGATTTCATGATCTTTTGTTTATGGATACTCGCGATGTGAAAT
The DNA here is from genome assembly GCA_007115705.1 of Dactylis glomerata. Classification (NCBI taxonomy): domain Eukaryota; kingdom Viridiplantae; phylum Streptophyta; class Magnoliopsida; order Poales; family Poaceae; genus Dactylis; species Dactylis glomerata. The sequence continues at coordinate 4,704,532 of QXEO01000625.1, read as the reverse complement.
AATTTGGGAATCTTGCGGGATCATGGAGTTTGTATACGTGTTAGAGAAATGCCTGGGCCGCTAATCTAAGCCATGCATAATTCATGGTGGAAATTTACAGCACGCCCATAGGGAACATTCGACGACGCATCTCAAAATAAAAAGCAATACCAATGGTAAATAAAAGAGATGCCGAGGTGTTCATTATCTGTTTGTCCTGTCATTTTGATGTGGGCTTGTTCTATGTCATCGGGCACGGAGGTACCCCATTGGCAGTTCTCGATGATACGTGTATACTTACAATGACAAGAGCTTGCTTGGGACTCTAAGTCGAGTAGCATGAGGTTTGGGTATTCGTACTTCACGGGACACGAGGTTTTCAACTTATGATTTGTCAAGCATATGCTTCATAATTGTACTCGCATTAACTTTAACCATTCAAGATGCCTATGTGGGGGCAATGAGAGCTCAAAGCTAGTAAGTACCATAATTTTTGAAGGTTTATAAAACTCGCAATCACGGCTTCCCTCTGCGAAGGGCCTTTCTTTTACTTTTATGTTGAGTCTCCACCTTCTACCTTTATGCACCGTCTAAGAGAGCATAGTTGTCATTCTGAGTATAATGTGCATTGTCCCAAAGTTTTCATTGATTGATTCATGATTTTGGTTTCACTTGTTCTTAAATTATTTGTATCTAGTCGACCTCTTAAACTTGAAGGTGTCCTATGCATTTATGTTTTGCTCTCTCATGAAGGACAAGCTGAAAACCATTTGTATGTTTTTCCATATGATTTGAACACATGTTTAACTTTCATTGTTTCATTTTCATGATCTTTCATTTGTGTTCTTTTTCATGTTATAACATGGTTGCTAAGTTTCTTCTATCAAGATTATGTCTTTCAAGCCCATGTTTTAAGTTCTTTTGATCCCAGTACTCAATGCTTTACATAGATGATCAAGATTGTGTTGGTGCATGTCACCTCAAAAATTATTCTTTGTTATCACTTACCTACTCGAGGACGAGCAGGAGTTAAGCTTGGGGATGCTTGATACGTCTCAAACGTATCTATAATTTTTTTTATCCTCCATGCTTGTTCTTACACCATTTGCTTAGTGTTTTATTACACTTCGTGGCACTTTTATGCATTTTCCGGAACTAACCTATTAACAAGATGCCACAGTGCCAGTTCCCTATTTTCTGCTGTTTTTGTGTTTTAGAAAAGTTACACAGGAAATATTCTCAAAATTGGACGAAACAAAAGCCGAACCTCCTATTATTTAACGAAGCTTCTAGAAGACCGAAGAGGAGACGGAGAGGGTCCACGGGCCGGCCACACAACAGGGCGGCGCGGACAGTCCCTGGCCCGCGCCCCCTATGTGTGAGACCGCCCTGGTCCACCTCTGACGCAGCCCCTTCGCCTATAAAGATCCCCCAATGGGAAAAACCTAAGTATGCGATCAATTTTCCAGAAACACATCGCGATCCGCCGCCGTCGTTGACCCGAGATCGGGAGGGTCCAGAAGCTCTTCCCGGCACCCTGCCAGAGAGGGGAATCGCCACCGGAGGTCTTCTTCATCGCCATGCTTGCCTCCGGCGTGATGAGTGAGTAGTCTACCTTGGCCTGTGGGTCCATAGTAGTAGCTATATGGTTGTCTTCTCCACCATGTGCTTCATGTTTAGATCTCGTGATCTCCGCTAGAAAATAGTCTTGATGACCCACAAGTATAGGGGATCGCAACAGTCTTCGAGGGAAGTAAAACCCAAATTTATTGATTCGACACAAAGGGAGCCAAAGAATATTTATAAGCCTTAACAGATGAGTTGTCAATTCAGCTTCACCTGGAAACAGACTTGCTCGCAGCGGTTTATCAGTAGCAACAGTTTTATAGTGGTGACAGTAGTAAAATAGTAGCAACAATAATAAAGTAAAGACAGTAATAGTAGCAATAGTAAACAGTAAGATTAAATACTGTAGGCATAGGGATGGATGAACGGGCGTTGCATGGATAAGATAATTCATGAAATCATCAAGACATGGACAATTGCAGATAAATAATGATAAAACATCCTAGTAATAAACAACCATAGGCATGTGTTCTGTATATAGTCGTACGTGCTCGCAGTGAGAAACTTGCACGATATCTTCTGTCCTACTAGCCTGTTTGCAGCAGGGCCTCAAGGGAATCTACTAGTAATTAAGGTACTCCTTTTAATAAAGTACCGGAGCGAAGCATTAACACTCGGTGAACACATGTGATCCTCACATCATAGCCATCCCCTCTGGTTATCCCAATTGCTGTCACTTTGGGGCCTTGGGTTCCAGACAAAGATATGTGTATACAACTTGCAGGTAAGATCATAAACAACAAGTATCATCATAAAACAATAACAAGTTCAGATCTGAGATCATGGCACTTGGGCCCAAAGTGACAAGCATTAAGCACAACAAGTTGCAACAATGTCATAAGCACTAATAATAGATACTAGGCACCATGCCCTAACAATCTCATATCAAATTACATGAATGATCTCATCCTATCCCTACCATCCCCTTCGCCTACAGCGGGAATTACTCACACATGGATGGGGGAGTCATGGATGGTTGATGGAGAGACGTCGGTGATGATGGTGATGAAGATCTCCAAATTCCCGTCCCGGCAGGGTGCCAGAACGGAGTTTCTGGTTCCGAATCACGATTTCTGATGGTGGTAGCGCAGCGGAAGTCTATCTGGGAAAAACGCCGAACCCCCGATAGTTTTAGATCTGGAGGTATATGTAGGCGAAATGAGGGCTCGAGGAGGCGGCTGGGGTGGCCTCACTGAGAGGTGGCCTCCCAACCCCTCTCCGTCTCGTCTTCTGGCTCCGTGGGTCTTCTGGTAAAATAGGAATTTTGCAGTATTTTCCGGGATTTTTCCTGAAAGTTGGATTTCTGCACAAAAATAGGACACCAGGGCAATTCTGCTGAAAACAGCGTTAGTCCGTGTTAGTTGTATTCAAAACACACAAATTAGAGGAGAAACAATAGCAAAACTGTTTGGGAAAGTAGATACGTTTTGGACTTATCAGTTTGCAAGAAAGTAAATAATGCTTGTAGAAAGTAAACGGTAATATGAATGTAAAAGAATGGACCGGGGTCCACAGTTCACTAGAGGTGTCTCTCCATAAAGATAAATAACATGCTGGGTAAACAAATTACAGTTGGGCAATTGACAGAATAAAGAATGCAAGCAATGCATGTACATGTCATGAGGATCACTATGAGATTCACTTGGGCATTACAACATAATACATAGACCGTAATCCAACTACATCTATGACTAATAATCCACCCGCCAGATATCATCCGAACAACCGTTGGGTATTAAGTTGCAAGCAACAGATTATCGCCTTAAGCAAAGTGTGTAATGTAAACAATTCAAATGTCCTTGAACACAAGATTGTTATTTTCTCCCTAGTAGCAACAACACATCTACAACCTTAGAAGTTATTGTCACTCTCCCAGATTACTAGAGGCATGAACCCACTATCGATCATAAATACTCCCTCTTGGAGTCACTAGCATCTACTCGGCCAAGATATCTACTAGCAACAGAGAGCATGCAAGATCATAAACAACATAGAGATGATAAATCACAAATCAACTTGACATAATACTCAATATTAATCGGATCCGAACAAACACAACATGTAGAATTACATAATGATGATCTTGATCATGATAGGCAACTCACATGATCTAAACATGAAGCACATGGAGGAGAAGATATCCATCTAGCTACTGATATGGACCCGTAGTCCAAGGTAGACTACTCACACATCACTCCAGAGGCAGGCATGGTGATGAAGAAGGCCTCTGGTGGTGATTCCCCTCTCCGGCAGGGTGCCGAGAAGAGCTTCTGGACTCTCCCGATCTCGCGTCGACGATAGTGGCGGCTTACAGTATGTTTTCTGGAAAAGAGTTCGGGCCCCTAGGGTTTTCCCGTCAAGGGGATTAAATAGGCGGAAGGGCGATATCAGGAGGTGGACCAGGCGGTCACACCCCCTGGTGGCGCGGCCTAGGGGTGGCCCGCGCCACGAGCAGGTGCGGCTGGCCTCTGGTCCGAATCCTACTCTCCTTTGGGCTCCGTATTCATGTCAGGTAATTAGAGACTTCAGCTTTTGTTTCGTCCAATTCCAAGAATATTTACTGTGTAATTTTTCTAAAACACAAAGACAGGGAACTGGCACTATGACATCTCATTAATATGTTAGTTCCGGAAAATGCATAAAAACATCACGAAGTGTAAACATAACACAAAGCAAATGATGTAAAACAAGCATGGAGCATCAAAATTATAGATACATTTGAGACGTATCATGCGTCCACCGGGATTTTTCTTCGCATCATAGATACGGAAAACTACGAGCAAAGCGCATTCAGGTGCGTATAATAGGCCATGCAGGACGGATCCCAAGGTCTTACCTTCATGATTTTTACAATCACGGCATGCAAGCTTTTATCGCAATGACTAAGCTCAAGAATCGTAATTTTTGTCATGAGCCTTGTTTGGCTGTTTCAATACCCAAAATCTTTGGGTTGTTATTCTTCGGCTAGTCGCAAATCCCTTCCAATGAGAGTGAATTAACGAATAGCAATGTCGAACTTTTTGATGTTTCGATAGTGAAGTCGATAATTTGCTCTAATATACGTATAGTAATTTCTCCTCCTGAGAATTTTGAAATTTATACTTTCATCTGTATCAGGTGCGCGACCAGTGCACCCGATGGGAGTAGCCCCCAAGGCTATAGTCGAAAGTTTTTTCGAGTATAGGCTCAAGCATACTGACATCTCGCCTTTCCAGTTTCGCTATTCTTGTGTTAATTTCGTTGGGTGCACGACTAGCGCTCCCGATGGTAGTAGCCTCTGAGGCTATAAGGGGGGGGGGGGGTGCTTGCATCCTATTATAGACTCAAATATCCCTTTTGTACAACTTCTCTTTGTGGAATGTGATAAATCCTTCGTCTCCCTTTTTATTTTATTTTTCCATTATTTCCATTCCTTTTGATGGAACTAGCTGGTGGACCCGCGCAATTGCGCGGCTAGTATTGATATTTTTAATCTTCATATCCATCTGTCCTTTCATGTGTCTGCATAAGAGATTAGTACTAATAAGCGTGTATATATTTTCTAAACTAAAGGTCCACAAACAACTGACCTATAGTTTTGATCAAACATAAATAGGAAAATGTAAAAAGAAGAAAAAATGCGCAAGAATTTATAGCTAGCTAACATCCTCCCAAAAGATTTGATTAAAATTTTGTTGTAAGTTATGCCACGACCTAGGATCTGACATCCGCAAAAATGAACAGATGTCATGTATAAACACAGGCTGAGCTATGCAATCAGAAGTATAAACAATTTTAATGATCGTTCTGCAATATGTCTCGGCCAAGGGATTTTTTAATGCATCATACCAAGAAAAAAATATTGATTGTTAGGAAATCTACCGGCCTCAGTAGTTGATTGATTTTAAGAAACACAACATGTAGACTATGATCTGTGATCTGTTCAATTTACACAAAACGCTAAAATCTTCCCCTTCAGCTAGCTATGGTTGCACTACTGATGGGCAGTATTACCTTTGAGCGTTCCTCTCACTTGGGATCCATCTATGTTTTATCCCACACCCCAGCTGCTCTCAGCCGAGGAATCCCCAGGCGGAGTCATCCAACGCGTCAGGTTGCCATTGTGTATCAGTGTATGCCTGCGTACACCATCAGTTAATGTCAAACAAAATTAATCGGACATGACAATAATGCTTCGTGGCTGATTCTGTACTGTGTACTTGCACATGACGACGGCGTCCTGTTCAGATGGAAATCAACACACTCCTTTGTGGCTGATTTGGAGTGACATTCTCCTCGGTATCAAATTCATCCATAAGTATCTGGAATTCTGGATTCCGAATAATCACTCGTTTGATTCAAGCACATATCAATTTCGACGAACTACACATCAATTGATTGACCGGATGAGCCAATAATTTGAGTCGTCGGGCCCAACTTCACCAACAGTATAAACTTTGGGCTAGCTGTCCAGCGGCAGGCTATCAGAGTGCGTTTATGTTCCCCATGGCCACGCGAAGCCACGAAGGTGAAACAAATTCCAGGAACTTAAGCACCGTGATCAGTGAGGAGAAATTCAAGGGAGCCGTGTATTCCATCAACACTGGCCAGAACGGCATTACCATGTTTTCCTCGCTATCTCCAGGTGCTGGAATTCAGCGCGGATGGAGGCCAGCTAGTTGTAGAGCGATGAATTTTATCATTCATTAGTGCACATGCCCTATCGGAACTAAAGCTGTTGAGCCGTTGATCTGGTCGATATGCCTCCACCGCTTGATTCTATCTTATGGTTGGTTTCTTGCAGACCTGCCGCCGCATGTGGCCGTTCGAGGCCACCGAGGTACGACTTCCATAGGGTTACTCGGACGACTGGCAGAATGATTATGTTTCATCTCACGCTACGATTTTGACGGAAAACGCGGCGATCCTTCAACTTCTCCTGATGCGGCACTCGCCTAGGACAAGGGGAAGGCTAAGTATGCACATTGTCTCCCGTGAAATAAGGAGTTCCTTTCGTTTACGTTTTCTATTACCAAACCGATCGTTCATAGATCTAAATAATTAAATCTAGGCCTTTCAATTGTCATCTTTTACGGAATCAAATCTTGGCCGTTTATTGTTAGTTGTTTTAATAATATAATAATAGATATTCGAGGCCCGTGATTTAGTTGGACCCTTAGTTTGCAAAGGCCCACTAAAGGTAACTTATAAATAAAGGCCCCTTGTATCGCCAGGGAAAACACTAATTCCTGCACTGTAGGTCTTCTCCGCCGCATCATCTTCATCGCCCAAATCTTGCTTAGGGTTTCTTCCACTCTTGCCTCGCCAATCTAACAGCGGATCTTCTGATGGCAGACGCTGGTGTTATCGATCTGGACACCGGTGCCATGGTGGAGAAGCGTGGGCGTGGTCGTCCTCGCGGCAGCAAGAACAAGCCCAAGGATGTTTTCATGGTGGCTTCGTCATCTTCCACACCGATGAAGCAACGCCCCGGCCGTCCGTTAGGGAGTAAGAATAAGCCAAAGCCTTCTTCTTTTCCTGCCCTACGGTCTGTGGATGCACATGCTGCATGGCACAATGCTTCTCCTCCTCCTCCCGTCAATCTGTTCTCTTTTTTTGTTATCGCTGGTGCTCAATGCCGTGAGCAGCAGCATGTTCCTTTGAAGTTTACTTGATTCATGGACGGGCACGAGCTCCGTGAAGCCATCCTTCGTAAAGAATCTAGTGAAGGAATTCCATATGAGGTGGAAGTATATTATGAAGGCCGTGGCGAGATGTTCTTCACGGGTGGCTGGCCCCAATTTGCAGAGGATCATGACCTGCATCAAGGCTTTTTCATGCTCTTCAATTACTATTGTGGTACATCAAAGTTTGACGTGAAGATCTTCGACGGGACACAGTGCCAAAAGAAATATAAAGCTGAAGTGCATTTTCAGTAGTCGTTGTCTGCTTTTGATGTAACTTTTATGCCATGTACTTTGGTCGTTTTGTGTAATAAATATTTGATGTGAAAAATGCTTATGTTCTTCTACTTGACGAAAAACAAAGGGAACAGACAACGTTCCGAGGTGTTTTCTCGAGCACTGATGTGCTTTTTACGTGTCTTTCAATCGTGCTTTCATTGCATACTTATTTTATCGAATTCATTTGCGCGGACAACTCCATAATTACTCATGAGAATACATGATCTCAATAATATTCATACTGTTTATTATAACGACTCAAGGGTCGAAGCCCCAGAGCGGAATATGTTGACATACTTTTACATATCCTAGAGTCGACCCAAGAAAACCCGACCCTTGGCCTCATGTTCTGGGTTTTTAGAGGGTCATAACTCGAACTTTTTTATTCTTGACGACGTAGATTTTTGCTAGTGATGCCTTCTATGTGTAAAAACGCTGAAGTTGCTCTGCATTCCACGGGTTACTTTTGTCTTTGCCTATCTTCTTGTCTTGCAGTTGATACGCTCTTCCTGGTATGAATTCCATAACTATATAGGGTCCCACCCATGGTGATTCTAACTTGCCATGGTTGTCTTGCTTGAGTCATAAGACTAGATCTCCCACTACGAAAGAGCAGGGTCGAACTCGAGTATTATGATAATTTCGTAGACTTTGCTGATATTGTGTAGCTCTGGCCAACGCTACATCTCTTGCTTCATCGAGTGCGTCGACGTCGTCTTGAAGTGTCTCAGTATAAGTCGTTTCGTCGTAAGCCACAATTCTGGGGGCTTCATGAGTAATTTTGACTGGAAGCACGGCTTCTGCACCATGGACCAGAAAGAAAGGTGTCTCTTGAGTGACTGCATTAGGCGTAGTTATCAGACTCCAAAGCACGGAGGGTAACTCATCTACCCAAGCGTGCTTGGCTTTCTCTAGTGGTGCTAGTAACCTCTTCTTTATTCCGTTGCATATTAGGCCGTTTGCTTTTTTGACTTGTCCATTTGTCTTTGGATGTTCTACAGATGCAAACTTCAACTTGATCCCCATACTTTCGCAGTAATTTTTGAATTTTTTGAACGTGAAGTTTGTGCCATTATCTGTGATAATGCTATGCGGCACTCCAAAGCGAAATACTATCGACTTGATGAAGTTGATTACTGCTGTGGAATCCTGAGTTGTTACTGGGGTTGCCTCTGCCCACTTGGTGAATTTGTCGATATCGCTAGGTTTACTTGCCTTAATATACTTTTCTGCTCTTTCTTGGATTTTGGGACAGGCTGGATAATCGCAGATATGTACACCTTTGACTCTAGATGACCTGCATCATTTTGTACTTTATATCCTTGACCTGTGGTTACGTTGCCCTGTGTTATGTTTCCTCGATGTGCTCCTTGGCTTAATTCCATTGCATCTTGTAATCTTAAGAACATCCTGCAATCTCTCATCAGATGATTGGAAACTCTCTTGCCATCTATGTACGCATAGTGGATGCTTCTCACTGTGAGTTTTTTATTACCATCCTTATTTAATGTTTATTTGCTTGCTATCTCGGCTTATTTTCTTGGAAAAACTAGATCTAGACATATGGGAGGTAGCCTTGGGGTTACCTCTAAACCTTTAAGCCCACCTCTGTAAAATCGTGAGCTCTTTGATTACATGATATAGTAGATGGTCATAATAAGAGGTGTCCTCACTCACATCTATTTCGACCGAGTTAGCTTAATTTAATCCCGCTTTGTTGCGGTGGCAACTTAATGAAATTTGGTTCAAGGAAACTATTATTTACCAGGACAATTCACGGTGATTTTATTTACCTTTTCTGATAAACAGAAACAATACAAACAGATGTCCACATACCGCAAACATAAAATGAGATAGGGACAGAATTGCATATGTATTTTCCATCTATATTTTGTTAATTGCTTTTCTTTGCTATGTCGCTTGTCCCTTCTCCTTCGGTTATTTCTCCATGATCCTTGGGCCCCTCATTTGCGAGTTTGTCGATTATAGGGTCCACTACAGAATCAACTTCTTTAACTATCTCATCAACCTGCGTGGAAGCAAGGAAAAAATTTACATATGACAAAAAGCATCTTCATATAGACATATAGTGGAACACATCACATTTTACTCAACATACTCTCACACGTGAGGCATTATTACTTCCAATCCAAATTGATATAGTTTGTGAGACATTGACAGTATTTTAGTTAACTTCTACAAATACATATTCAATAGTGTTCACTTTCAAAGGAGTACAGGTGTCACAAAAAAAAACTTTCAAAGGAGTAATACAGTATAATAATTTGTTCACATAGTGCCAAAAGAATGTGTTTGTTCTAAAAGTATAACAACTAAAAATAATCTTGCACGATTTCGAACTTCAAGTATCATCATTTCTTTGCATCGACCAAGAACTATTTTTTTCAAAGGAATGCGAATTAACAAAACTAAAATAAATATACATTCTGAAAGTACGCTTGCACGATAAATCTGGTGATGTCAGTCTGATGTTTCGGATGCTAGTACTTCTCTCTTTATAGATGGTCAAATATTGAGAAAGTCGACCGCTCGGAAATTCTAAAATAATTTAATTAGGTAGTATTTTCCTTCTAATATTATTTATCTTGTCGCAACTTTGTTTTACTCTTATTGGATAGCCTTTTTTTTTCTTTTGGCACTTTACTTATCCTACACTGGTAAAAACACTGCTTAACAAGTCAACACGTATCTCCAACTAGCGGAGTAGCAAGGGGCAACAGGAAACTTGCACGGCTGCACCACGAGCTAGTTTAAGCAACTTGCAGTAACATCGGTCATCTAAGAAAAGCAGCTGCCGTAATCCAACCGCTGTGGTACCTTGGATTCACCGAAAGCCAAAACGGGAGGCAATAAACTAGGCAATAAACCTAACCTTATGGATTAGGGCCTCGGCTTTCTCGGCATCCTCCTCGATCGCATCTGCGATGGTCTTGATCCTGGATGCCGCTTCCTTGAGGTTTTCATTGTCTGGAAACGCTTCGGACACCTCGCCGGCGACTTTCTCAGCAGCTTCAGCCACCGTGTCGATCACCTCGATTGCTACCTCTGCCGTCTTCTCCACCTTACCTACATGTGATTTACAACCATGGAGAGAAGTTGAGATCAAAATGCACGATAAGATCAATATCATACATACAAGTGGTGGACCTCTGATCTCGATTACCTTCCAGTGCTCTTATCTTTCTGTAGATAGGAATTGCGACAAAGACGGCACCAACGACCAACGTAACCCTGAATGTGACAAGGAAATTCAACTGATGAAACATATTCAGAAACATGCGGACAGGAAATGCTTGCAATCGAGGTTTTCTGCACTCACCAATGAGGCATGCTGGATATTGGGAGATTTCCTCTTAGCAGCTTTTCAGGTCCTGGAACAGCTCCAGAGATTCTGAACAAAACAGGTGGAATTTATGGAGCAATCTTGACCAGTGGCGTACAAAATTACTTTGATATTGTCACACAAACTATCATGGATATTACAATAGACAAGCTTGTCACTTCATCCTAAGACCAAGAAGCTTAGAGAGGGACAGGATGCACTTACTGCGTTGCTCCTCTTGTCGGCGGGATAGTACCGTTGATGCCCCAAGACTTCATGGATAAGCTGGTAAAGATGTGCCGGCGATGAGATGACGCAGATAGAACTGTGTTCCGGCGATGAAGAGAAACCTCTGGAGCATATAGCGCCAAGGCTCTGGAAGCAATGGATGATATGAGGATCGCCATGAATGAGATCTTAAGCAAGTCAGGTTTCTTCTACTTCGAAGCCACCCTTTCTATGAGTTTCTAGCTTAACTTGTGGCGACCCCCTTGCGTTGCTTTCTCGTGCAGAGTTCTTCTCAACTTAAATCTTATCAATCTGCATAGAACTTATAAAAAGAGAAAGTGACAATCGGTACACATCACCAGATATCAACAAACTGCTTTTGCATATGGAGCTATGCATTAACCTCGTTTCTTTGAAGCATCCTTCTAGGTTGGGTTGCACGACAGAGGTTGACTGTGAGGTAAGATTGAACAAAACGTGACATAACGTGTGAGTTGTGATTGAAGTACTTCTAAGCATAGTAAAGAGCTGACGTTTCTTGGTGAATAGTAAACAGCTGACCCGAGAAAATTGTGGTGACTATGTCCCGTAGTTTAATATGCCACGCCTGGATGTGACTGTTCTTTTATGCAGAACCACGAGAGATTAGGACTTGAATCTTAAGAAAAAATGCCAAGACATGAGAGAACAACGGAGAAAGTAAAGAGAAATTAGGTAAACTAGAAAAGGGACGTGGAATGTCTGGTAGAATAAAAATTCGGACATACTTAAAGGAAAGCCTGGTAAGTGGGGAACATCAAGGTTCTCACATGTGGGGAGAAGTAGTAATTAACTGGACTGTCTAAATCTTTTCCCCGCATTACTTCTAGAAATTAGAATGTTGAAATGGAGCAAATAAATTGAAACATCATAAAAGATAAAATCACATATAAAGCACATGGAAATGGAACTAAGACACAGTTGCTTTAATCTTGAATGCAGGTGAACATTATGACAAAAAAGATACCTAGCATTGAAATAACATAAAATAAAAAAGAGAGGCACATATGGAGTATAGCATATCCAACCAAGGGCAATGGAAATAGCACAATATGTTGCTTAATGAAATTTCATCTAGAAAGTTGTTAGACATTACCCAGAAAAAAGAATACCTACCATTGAAGGAAAAATAAATGAAAACTCTGGACATCTATGCCAAAAAATAATTACATTCCGAAGGCATCTCGGTTGCGGCTACACGCTACATGTGAGGCCAACCTCTAGATGTGGGGATGTGACCTCGCTTAAAATGGTAGTGTTTTGCTCTTTTTGTTTGTCTTTTTTAGCCTTGTAGTTTTACAATTTTTACTACTTTGTTTTTGTTTTTTACTTAGCATCTTCTTGCCACTCTTGCTCTAATACAAAATATCAGGCACTTTGATGCGTGATCGAGTGATCTTTTTTATAGATAGGCTTCTAGGGATTTTTTGGTCTTTCTTGTAGTGTTATGTATGTAGTTCTTTTGGTTTTCGTTGCTTTGCTTTGGGTTTTCATTTCTTTGCTTTTCGTTTTGCACTAGACCTCTTCTTGATGCATCTTCCTTTTCATGGTTATAGGATCTGTGTTATTTTAGTATTTCTTGTGGTTATGTAGTTCTTTTGGTTTTTCTGCTTTAATTTTGGTTTTATACCTGGCATCTTCTTGATGCATCCTCTCTAATACAAATGACATGTATTTGATGGGCCTTTAGCTGGACTTTTTGGTAACTCACCTCTTAGGTCTTTTCAGTTTTGTTTTTATAGCTTGTAGATCGTTGTTTAGTCCATTCTTGATCATTTGATTTGATTTTGTACTAGGTAGCTTCTTGATGCATTCTCTTTGGTGCAAAATGAAAAACATTTTGATGCGTGTTTGAGAGGTACATTTGTTAGTTATGATTCTAGGTACTTTTACAAGTCTTTTGTAGATTTGTGTAATTATCTCATTTTTGCTGCTTTGCTTTTAGTTTATACATGATATCTCCTTAATGAGTTATCTCTACTTAACACATTCTCTCTTATAAATATTGGCACCTTTTTCGATAATGGGCACTTTATTACTCAAGCAAGTAATTACACCCGGCCTCTGCATAACTCAGATGCACACAGCCGTCCAAAAGTCTCAAGTATCATAAAATGTAACAACTAAAAAAGACGATATACATATCAATCATGAGCAATTGTAGATCGCCTATGGAGAAGGTAGAGGGCCAATCTGGAGATTGTGCTGCCACCCATGTAGGGAATAAGTATCCCTCGCTGTATCCTCCAACCGTGTACATACCTCCGTAAAGAGGCCGCGATTCTCCATTCGCTGCAGAGGTGACCACAAACGGAGAATACCAGTACATCTGTAGATAACCTATAAGAGAGAACAATTCTTATCATTAAAAACTTTGTCATTTCTACACAGCCATAGCGACCATACAACTGCAAGCGGTCCTATCCTAATAAGCGTTCTAAACCTGAGATCAATACCATGTAGCCAATTCCCAAAGATATTAGCGACACTGGTTGGAGGATACAGTTTAGAAGCTACTTGGATGATTGACCATATAGATCCGGCAAAGCGGCATTGAAAGAATAAGTGTTTTATTGTCTCATCGTGGTGACAGAAAACACACTTACTGCTCCCATGCCAATTACGCCTAACGAGATTGTCTTTGGTTAGGATTACCCCTCGACGCAAATACCACCCAATTTTGTTTTTGTTTTTAGTGGTATTTTCATCTTCCAAATTTTCTTGTTATTATCAACTGGAATATTAGATTGGATAATCACATTGTATAGTGAGTGAACCGAAAATGTCCCATTGGGATGTAAGTTTCACCGAAATTCTTCAGGACCTTCTAAAAGTTGAATGGACTCCAAATGATGAAGTAAGGTATTCCAAGCAGCTAGTCTAGGGCCGATTAAATCACGTCTCAACGTCACAGCCGGAGATGAGGTAGCAATTACTAAAGCAATGGTATCACTTTTGTGAACAAATATTGGCACCTATTTGAAGTGTGTTGAAGTGATTTGTTTGTATATCTTTGTCAACCTTTGTTGTAGCTATTTGTATTTTAATCAATATTGTTGCATTATTTTCATGTTTGTACTTGGCATATGCTTGACACTTCCTCTCTAGTTCAAAATGACACACTTTGATGCATTTTCAAGTGCTCTTTTTTTGTGCGGGGAAGTGCTCTTTTGTTAGTTAGGCTTCTAGGTATTGTTTTAGTCTTTCCTTTCATCTATTTGTTGTTCCTTTTGTTTTTGCTATAAAACTTTTGGTTTGTCACTAGTAGAAAACTCTTATATCCCACTATGGTAGCTCCCAAGATAGCGGATGTTACAAATATCAGTGACAAGTGTGTTATGTATATGTTCGCCATGGTAGCTAGTTGGAGGTGAATAACACCATGGCAACCGCATTTCGTCCCCCTATCAGGCTATCACTAGTAGAGGTAAATAATAGTGATCGGGCCAGTTAAGCACACATCACTGGTTGGTTGGGTGTGCGTACATGTGTGTGTGTCGTGGTGGTGGTAGGGGGATTGCCAACATATGCATGGGATGGTGTCATTTGTTAGTTATGACACTTATCACATAGATCAAATCTCACCATTCACCATCCACCATAGACGAGATGGAGACTCTCTCTCTCTCTCTCTCTCTCTCTCTCTCTCTCTCG